>CM053765.1:28846924-28859520 GCA_028658305.1 Pachyuromys duprasi
GGTCTCTGTGGTTCCTCACACGTGGGTCACGTACCTCAGATAAGACAGGGACAGAAACCAGGCTGATGTCTGCCGGGCGAGCGGAGGAGGTCAGAGTAGCATTGGGGTTGAGCCAGGTCCGAGGATTCTACCCACGTGGTGTTGAGGGTTGGCAGTGAATAAAATTGAAGCAAAGTCCGGCACTTGTGTGGATTCAGTAGCGGCTTTCTATATAAGTAAGCAGCTTTTAAAGACTGTATTACTATTAACTTACGTGGGGTTTTTGTTTTGTTTTGTTTTGTTTTGTTTTTATGTTTTTGTTGTTGTTGTTTTAATCTACTCTAGGGAAATACATAAGATTATATTCCTTATAAAGAACAGAGACTTAATGTCTTACCGTTTTGAAGTCTGGGAAGTCCAAGTTGGAGGGGCTCATATTTCACTGCCTGGCTTCACCTGGGAATTTTTTTTTTTTTTTTGTAAAGCGGGAACAGGATGGGGACCTATCACAGATGTCCTCTAAAAGACTCCATCTGGCAGGGTTTGGACAGAGCACAGGAAGTCTTATGGAAGAAGGGGAATATGGAAGGATCCGGAGGGGACAGCAGCCACACAAGGAGACCAATAAAGCCAAAAAATGCAGGCCCCGGTGGGACTGCAGAGATTGTTGCATCAACCAAAGACCATGTATAGAGAGGACCTAAACCCCCTTCCCAGATGTAGCCCATAGACAGCCTCCATATGGGTCCCCGAGTAAAGGTTGCCTGCTCCTTGATCACTTCTCCCTGGTGGGGCAACCTAGCCAGCCCACAGAGGAAGAGGACCTAGGCAGTTCTCATGGGACCTGACAGGCTAGGGTCAGACAATAGGGGAGGAGGACTTCCCCTGTCAGTGGACTAGTGGAGAGGAATAGAGGAGGAAGAGGGAGGGAGGGTCAAACTGGGAGGAGATGGGGGAGGTGGCTAAAACTGGGATACAAAGAGAATAAATTGTAAATAATAATAGTAGTAGGGAAATATTTATTTATTATGTATGCAGTGTTCTGCCTGTATGTACACCTGCACACCAGCAGAGCGCACCAGATCCCAACATGTGGTTGTTGGGAATTGAACTCAGGACCTCGGGAAGAAGAGCCAGTACTCTTAACCTCTGAGCCATCTCTCCAGCCCCACCTGGAAAATTTTAAAGTTCTCTTTTCAATCTCATTGTTAAGCCTCTTACTCTAAAATTTTCCATACATAGCGAGTCATCCTTTGTGACACTGTGGAGATTTGGCTTGGCATTACTGTTTTACCTTGGTTATAACAGCTGTCTTGTACAGCCAGTTATTCTGTCCCATACCCCAAGCTCTTATGACAAGCAGAGTCATTGAGAGAGTCAGCTAAGCGTGCCACTCACTGGTGCTCAGATTGTTTTCAACTGACATTAATACGTTTTAGAGAAGTCTAGGTACTTTGGCAAACATGGGTCACAAACCATTTATCCTGTGATTAGATACAAAAATCTTCCTGCCATGTTCCTGCTCAGGACACATTTCTGCCTCTGACTCCTCAGTAAGGTTTCTCATGTTTAATTCTGGAGCCCTCAGTTTCTTTCTTTACTCTCCTGGCAACCATGACTTTTGGCTTCGGTTCTGGTAGATGAGGACCAGGCTTATTGAAACACCCCGCCTAAGGAGAAATGACTGAGAATCATTGCTGGGCCAGTTCCTTTGCATTGTTTCCATTCGTCCTAAATGCTGAAAATTAAGTGACCCTCATGGTGTCTCAGAATTTGGAAATATAAGCAGAACAGAGGGTGTTTTGTAATCGTCCATTCCTTGATTTTATCAAACATATATTTCTACCTTTTAATATTTAGAAGAAATTCTAAGATTATCTTTTTTCCTTCCACGTTGATATACAGTGTCCTCAGATATCAAATGTGAATATGCTAATGAGAATATTTTTCTAAATTGTCTATGGTCACAGGATTATATGTGATTATTCTTGAGTCTGTGGCTCTGTTTGCTAGCTGTGGGTTTTTCCCTCCCAGATTCATGCTGTTGTTTTTCCTAATAGTCTTTTATACCTGTAAACAAAGGACTAAACTTCCACTGCTTGGTGTGCAAGACACTCATATTCTCTGCTACAAATAGAATTTGAACTTCATGCTCTAGAGAGGGTCAGATGCCCACAGGACTGCTCATCACGTACACACGGCTGATGGTTTGTTGGCTCTGAGTTAATCTTAAAGCTAATCACCCACACAAGGACTCAGGGGGAATGCAGGACCCGATGACCTTGGTGTATGCAAACCCTTCCCCACTACACAGAGCAAAGGTAATGAGGGAAACGTGCAGCCTGAGAGACAAGGCCACCACAGGGCCAGAGGCAAGACTGATCTTTGTGACTGACTGCCTTTGCTCCCCATCCCTAGATACTGTGAGGGCTAAGGATGAGGAGGAAGACAGTTTAGGGTGTCCATCCCCTGTACTCTCAGACTGTCAGCTCTCTGAATAAGGTGTGCTTTAAGGTTTCATTTCCTGTCTCTGCCTCTCAGACTCCCTGAGTGACAGGGAATGAGGGTTCTGGTGTTTCAGTCTTTCTCTTCCTCTCTGCAAGGCTGCATTCTTGGCTGGGACATGGCCGATGGGTCAACGTTGAGCTTCATTTCAGGTTCCTGAGCATGGAGGAGAGAAACAATTTTGCCCCCACTTCCAAAAACTGAAAGCTCTATTTCTATCTTTCAGCCGAGTGTGTTCATTATAGTTGCTTCAAGGCTTAGACCTTTCCTCCTTTTCTCTTTCTCTTTTCAGTGTGTTTTGGAACTCAGGTTTAAGAGGAAAACAGAGCAAAGGGGAACACACACGTATGTGCACACTCACACACACATGCACGCCTACCTAACAAAGACTGTGTGCAGTTAGGGACAGGCTGCCATCCATGCACCTCTGCCGGTTGATCCGCCTAAGCGCTGGGATTACAGATGGGAGCCTCCATGTGAGGCTGAGGTGTGTTCCCTCACCCACTCTTTTAGAGAAGTTTGACACACAGCACCTTTTAGCGCCCTCCCCTGCAACCTGCCGCAAATCCAGAAATTCTCTATCGAGTTTGCAGGAGTGAAAGAGGAGCTGTTCCTCATTCCTCTCTCCTTCCTGGCTTCCGCTACTGTCCCGTGGAACGTCTGGCCAGGCTCTAGGGAATTCACAGCACGGCAGGGGTAAACTTCAGCACACAGATGTGCATTCGCTAGGCTGTATGAGACATGACTGAAGTTGATGGACAAATGGCTTCATGACCCAATAAAATAAAGAACCACAGTGTAAAGGAAAGTGGCTACATAGAGAGAGAGGGAAGTGGATGGTGCTGGGCCCTCCGCCACACGGACTGTGCTGGGAACTTCTGGAAGACGCACTTCCTTGCCTAAAAAACTCATCGGCCTACAGACTGACCGACATCTGTGACAAGCACACGGTTGCTGATGAACAGGAGCGCTTTGAGCTTCAGTGTCAAATTCCTTAGACATACAGCTGGGATACAAAGTACATAACCTGTGATTAATATAAAATAAAAAATAAATTAAAAAAAAAAAGAAAAAAAAATTCCTTGGACAAACAAATCCAAAGGAGGGCACGTTAATTTTGGCTTGACTTCAGAGGGGTCCGTGTAGTCTCTGGCTCTGTGGGTTCACGGCCTGTGGACAAGTGCATCGTGGGGAGTGTGCAGAGGAGCAGAGCTCCTCCCCTATATGGTTAGCAAGAGAGAGAGAGCAGGGACCAGGACAGGCTTTGCCTGTCAGTGGAGGGCATCCATCAACACTTCCTCCAGCGAGGGCTTCTTCCTGATAATGTCAGCACATCAGAATCCAACAAAGGACCAGTGCATTGATTAAGTCAGGGTCCCAGACATGTGAGCATTCCCAGAATCCAAGTCACTGGCAACCAAGGTTTAACACAGGAACCATGGGGGATGCTCCTGTTCAAACTGTCACAAACTCAACCATGTCCATAGGATTCAAAAACAAATATATATATATATATGTATATATATATATATACATATATATATACACATATATATACACACACACACATATATATACAGATATGGAATTGATTGTTTTAAAAGAAAAATTACAGTATCAGAACACAACAATAAATTAAGGTGTTCTATTTTAAATTTAGTTAATGGTTTAAGGAACATTTGAGTTATTGAACTATAATAGGTGGTCTCGCTTTTACATATTTTGATGAATATCACTGTTAGAAGTTACATAATTCCAATCTAAATGTTTTATCAGCTTTTGAAACAGTAAAGTTATGTGTCTCTAGTATTGACAGGAACCCAGTACAATTTCTTTGCTGGAAGAAACCTTGTTCATTTGAGGAGATATCATAGAACTGGACATGATTTGCTTTAAACATTTTTTATCAGTTCACATCTAACTAGCAAATAGTCTGTAACTAAAGCATTAAGACTGGCTGTGGCAGGTAGCAGCATTGCTTCTCAGTTTCTTCAGTTTCTTCCATCAAGATTTACTCCTTTTGCGTAATGAGTGTTCTGCCAGCATGTACGTATGTGAGTGCCTGGACGTGTGAAGAAGGCATTCCATCTCCTGTAACGCTAGCTAGGATGCAGGTGCTGGGAACTAAACCTGGACCCTCCACACGATCCTCTGCTCTTACCCACTGAGCCATCTCACAGCCTGGATCTCATAAGTTTCTTAAAATTCGCTTCCCTTTGAGTACAGTGGGAGGGCTCAATGGTAGAGTGCTAGCCTACCAGGCACAGGCCCTGGGCTCGATCGCTGGCACCAGAAGAAAGCAAGAGCCACTCCTCTCTCAAACCAGTAAGGAACGCAGTCCAGAAAAACCATTGTGGGGAAAAACTTCAAGACTTTATTAACAGGAGAAAAAATAATACAAACGCATCCTAACTGTGGCAGCTATTCTCAGGAGGGGTCAAGGAGCAGAAATATCACCACTCAAAGAAAATTACAGTTTGGCTGGGATTCTCCTGTCTTCATCATCCAAATGTTTGTGGAAAAAAGTCTGGAGCTGCTGCCATGCGTCCACCTGGGCCATGGCCTGAGCCCAGGGCTCCCCTCCCCAGATAACAACAGCATTAAAGAAGCTGTGTCTTGAAGCCTTGTACCAGGGGAAGTAAGGGGGCTCAATGTTGTGCCCCGTGTCTGGGTAGCAGATGATCTGGGGCTCCTCCTTCCCATTGGCCTGTAAGCGTTTGCAGGCCTCTCTGGCATAGAACTCACTCCTCCAATTGCGGTCATCCAGACCTACGAGGAACAGGAAGGCCGTGTGAGACCTCTCCACGGGGATGATGCTCTTCAGGTCTGGACCTTCCAGAGGGACACTCAGAAAGTCCACCACACATAAAAAGCCATCTTTGGTCACTTTAGTCCGACTAATGTCATCACCCACAGGAGACAGGGTCTGATCCTTGTATTTTAAGATTTTGTTAGTATTGGCCACAGAGCCATTGATTATGACAGCAGCCGTGATTCCTTTCAGGAAAGAGGCCATGCAGAGGCAGAGTTCAGCCCCTTTGGAAATCCCCAGCAGTCCAATTCCTGGACCTTTGACCTAAGAAAGAGACCAAGAAAAGAAAGAGCATGAGTACACCCAGGGGACAGGACAGCTAGTGATGCCAACCAATGGATACAAGGTGGCCCTGTTGTAAATGGGTTTTAATATTTACTGTTGGTTTATTTTCTAGTAACATTGCTGTTAGTCCTAAGCAATTGTGTAACCAAATCACCATATAGAGACTGGGTTTATTTAGTTAACCCAGAACATGATGTTGGGCAATAATTACTCCCTCTTAAACCTCCAAGCCCTCATAGTTTCCTAACATTTAGATTTTGCCCATTATACTTGCTTTTTGCTATATATTAGGTCTAATCCACCTCCACATAGTTCCAAGATCTCTCCTCCTCTGCTCTCCTAGCTCTCTCTGACCTTTTCTCCTTTCACTCATTTCCTGCCCTCTGCTCCTCCCCTCTGTCCTTGTCCTCTGGCTTCTCCCATCTCTCAACATTGTGGCTAGTTGCTTTATTTTGGCCTGTTTACACAAAGTTGAGACAGGATGCTTAGAATAAGTATCTCAATGGAATATCTGGACTGAATCCAGAGGGGGTGGGGGGAGAAATCAGCATTTGAATGAACAAAGGTAAGGTGTATACATTTCAAAAGAGCATTATATCAACACAGCCCTGAGCCTGAAGCTCATTCTGGACCATCCTGGCTCTTTATATATTGATTCTTCAAATCAATGTCCTTAGTGGTAAGATGGGACTCAAATCGAAGTCCCACAGTCTCCATGATGCTCACATGAGGAGTAATAGGCACATTCGTAAGCATGCGTATGTCAAAGAAAACACGTTGGCAATCAGGAAAAGGTTTTCCTTTTTGTCTGGGACGCATTTACATTCAGTAATGGGCACTACATTGTCAGGGGACAGTTTTGTGCACTGATTCCTGCACCCAGAGATCCATTTGCAGCCTGGTTGTGGGCATTGTCACTGTTTTTTTTTAAATTTGTTTATTTATATATGAGTGCTCTATTTGCATGTGCCCCTTCATGCCAGAATAGGACAGCATGTCACATTATTAAATGTTGGGAGCCGCCATGTGGTTGCTGGGAATTACACTCAGGACCTCTGGAAGAGCAGACAGTGCTCCTAACTGCTGAGCCATCTCTCCAGCCCTGGGCATTGTCATTATTATTGAAGCAGCTCCTGCTTTAAGTTGTGTAAAAATTATTCTCCATCTTTTCTGATTGGTTAATAAAGAGCTGAACAGCCTATAGCTGGACAGGACAGTTGAGGCTGGACTTGCAATCAGGGGGAGCGGGTCACAGTGGCCAGGGGAAGATTGCCGTGAGGAGGCGGCCATGAGAGAGTTGCAATGAAGACACAGAAGGAGCAGGAGCAGGCAGGGCGAGACTAGAGGGCAGCTAACAAGGCACAATGCTGGGAAATTCTCCAGACCAGTATAGACAGATTGGAATAGATGCGTATCTGCCAAGCTATAGTGCTTAAAGCTTATTAATAAATCTAGTACGGGTATCAGAAAGCCCCTCATTAATTTTACAATACATCTATATGGATTCATTATCATTCAATATGCATCATAGCAAACTGAGGTAAGCTTCAGTTTATAAGTACGAGTTCAAGATACATATTTAGGTACTGGGGAAGGAGATGTTTCAGACAAAAAAAATTATTCTTAACATTAAGAATTGCTGTTTAAAAGAGTGTTTAGGGGAATTGGACTTGGAAGAAATTTTCTATTCAGAACTATTGACAGGCTTTGGAGAATAGAGGCAAGTTTAATGAGGTTACACACTTATGAGATTGTAGGGCCAGGCAAAGGGTCTGCAAGGGCTCTCGCTCAAGGGTTTACAAAACCATAAGCTCCCAGGCAATGACTCTATATACTTTTAACAGACCCACTTTCAACCCTTGCAAAAGGAGGCTCTTTCTATCAACTCTCACTTTGACTAGTCTTCATTAGTGGGCCTCTGAAGTTTCCTTGTTCTCACTGAATGTGATTTTCTTTTTTTCCATTGCCAACACCCTCTACACTACATGCTAAGCTCATATAGACCTGACTTTGTCTTCCTCATTTGTATCCAGCCAGGCCTAAGTCCTCTGCTGTTTGCCAAGTGAATGAGAACAGTTAATGGAAGGGCCCACTGCAGGGACTTTATAAGGGTGAGTCATTCACTGCTCAGAACAAAGCCAGGGGGAGGAGAAAGACACAACACCAAGCAATGACGCCTCCAGGGGACCCTAGCACTCCTGTAGTATGCCCGAGTAAAGATGGACTTTTAAAAGTGTGTGTGTGTGTGTGCACAGCTACACTCCTATTCCCTGGAGCTGTAGTTACAGACAGTTATAAGCTACTTGACTTGGGTGCTGGTGGCCCAACTTTGGTCCTGTGGAAGCTCAGCAAGTGATTTTAATGGCTGAGCCCACCCTCCAGTCTAGGTTCCTCTTCTGTATGCTGACTGTGCAGGTGTCCCAGGGAAGCCCCTTTCCAGACACAACACAACACCTGGCTTCTATGTGAGGCATTCAGTCACCAGAACGCCTGCTCATATCAGTGCCTAAGGTACCATCATTTCAGAAATGCACTTTTCTTCCTGACTAGGAAAAGAACATTTGATTATTGCCCAACGGCTCAGCCACTGAGCTGACAATCTCACCTTGGTGGATGGCTGTTTTAGGAATATAGTTCCTAAACCAAAGGCAAAAACAACAGCTAACCTGAGGGTGACTGAGCAGGTAGTTCACAGCTTCCTCAAAATACTCCAGGTGGATCACGTCCATGTCCTTGGGGAGGTCGTCGTAGTTATAGTAAGCCAGAGCCATCACAGCAAAGCCCTTCCCAGCCAGCAGACTAGCCCGATACTCCTGAAGGCCACCTCCAACTCCAAAAAGGTCCATGATCCCAGGATAGGGTCCCTTCCCTAAAAAAACAAAACAAAACAAACAACAACAACAAAAAGAAAACAAAAAACATAAGAGTCCTCAAATGAATTTTAGAATTTATTCTCTCCTCTAAATGGAAGCAGGGAGAGAGAAGAGTTATGGCCATCCAACTCTCCTTTCCTACTTTATTGGATATTATATCAGAGAGGCCCATGGGTTCAGGGGAACGGAGGATGGAGAGACAGTTTACCATATTCTCAGCTCAACAGCCTTCGCCCTGAGTCCACAGCAGCTCTGAGTGCCCATGCTTGCGGGTGTCAGGTGCTAGCTTGGTGTCTGATCCAGCTGCCTGGCTTTTTGTGCAGTCTCTCTTGGGTCCTCCAGGTTCCCAGTCCTACTTTCCAATGTCCTTACTGATTGTATTCCTACATCTGCCACCTTCCAATATGTTCTTTTCCTACTTAAACTACCCAAATTCTGTTTCTGATGCTTGTAATAAAAACATGATAATTTAATTTATCAACTATTATGCTGTCAAAGCCCACCACTGGTTTACTTATAAAAAAGAAATCTTTAAAGGAATTCTGCATTCTTAGGTAATGGCCACATATTCTGTGCCAGGGTTTGTAATTTTTTTTTAAAGATTTAATTATTTATTATGTATACAGTGTGTGTTTACATGTACACCTGTGCTCCAGAAGAGGGCACCAGATCTCATTATAGATGGTTATGAGCCACCATGTGGCTGCTGGGAATTGAACTCAGGACGTCTGGAAGAGCAGCCAATGCTCTTAACCTCTGAGCCATCTCTCCAGCCCCAGGGTTTGTAATTTTTAAAAAATATTTTAAAAATAATGATGATGTGAATGAATTATTGCAGGATATCTGATCACACTGTGAACCCCAGGATTGTGTACTGGAAGAACCTGTTTCTGGTTGTGGTGTGGCTCAGCCCTGGCACACACCTTTAATCCAAGAGCTTTCTGTAAACAGGATGAAATAAAGTCAACCATAGGTCAAGAGGTGGAGTAAGCAACCAATTGACAGGAAGTGAACATAGGAAAAAACCATGCAGAGTGAGAGAAAGTCCGGAGGACAGATAGAGGGATGCACAGGAAGTAGAAAGGAGGGGTACTCAGTTTGAAGGGGTTTTTAAGACAGCATGGAGTAGAAGGGGATTTTCCCTTCTGGGATGTTGGCTGAGTAGGAAGGTCAGCTGGGTGCTTTCTCTGTCTCTCTGAGCTAACAGGCTTTCGTCTCAGCATCTGGCTCCTAAGTCTTTATTGGAAAAGTCAAATACTGATTTTGTTGAAAAACAACAATGAATGTTTTGCCTGAACTTGTATGTCTATGCAAGTCTATACCTGTGAGCCTGGAACCCCAAAGTTGCCTGAAGAGGGTGTCAGATTCCCTCTAAATGGAGTTACATACAGTTGTGAGCTGCCGTTTGGTGCTGGAAGTTGAACCCACAGCCTCTACAAAAGCAGCCAAGGCTGTTAACCTCTGGGCCCAAGGTTTGTAATTTTCAAGGTTACCATCATATAGTTAAACTTACTTCATGTTTATCTATACTTGCTTAAAAGATCCTGGACTGTATTAGAAGTTTTGGTATCTTTGAAAACTCAGTTATGTTATGTAAGCAGGTTTTCCTTTAAATCCCAAATGTGGGATATGGGACTGCCTTAGTTTGTCTCTGATAATTGTCTCATGCCGCACTTAGAGGGGCGCAGTCTTTGCCAGCTACAGTTGGTATAAATACAAGAGCCTAGAGAGAAAAGGCATGGCAGCTTGGAAGAGACAGATGGAGGGAATGCTTTGAAACCACCCCTTCCCCCCAAAACGCTTTGAGGAAAGAAGACGCCGGCTTGCTGTGTTTGCTGGTTACCTGGATTGTGAGATATCCTGACGACTGAGACTGGTGTTGCCCCAAAAAGAACCCAATGACCCTACCCAGCGGGAAGAAGGAAAGAGGTCTATGTCCCCTTTCCCTTCTAACCTTCTTTCTCTCCTACCTAAGACTGGGGATTTGGAAGAGAGATAGAAGCTTTAGGAACCCCAGATAAAGTAGAGTTTAAAAACAGTGCCCTAGTTAGGATACCAGGGTGTGACAGACTAGGAATAGGAAGGATGCCCATGAGGAAGTCCAGGGAACACATCGTAGGAATCTCTTATCAAAAGTCCTTCAGTGCTGATGGAGTTTCCTTGTGGTGCATAAATATGTAGCTATCCTATTTTAAGGCTGTTTACCAGGGAACCATTTTCATTCCTTCTATCTTCTGCAGCAGCACTGTGGCCATCGAAACTTGGAACACTAAGTATTAACTGTTGTGTAAGAAACACAGCAACCTGCTATCCTAGGATGCTCATCAAACCGCTTTTCATAGCATTTCAATAATCACAGGGTCATGAGCATCAAGGTTAAATCTTCTAGAAAGGCTCTCTGTGAGTCACTGAACCTAAGCCCCTCTCAAAGCTGTGGTTCTTTTGCCTGAAAAAGAATTACTCCAGAATCACCTAAGAAACAAAACCCCATGGCACTCCACAAAAACACTCTTTCTTAAGGAGTATAGATTTTAGTATGATTATCCTATATTGTATGTCTAATATCCACTTATAAGTGAGTATATACCATGTGTGTCTTTCTGCTTCTAGGATACCTCACTCAGGAAGAAGGACCATGGGTAAGATGCTCAATCTTCATTCAGAAAGGCAAAAGGGACAGTGGAGGAGGGAGAAAACAGGGAACAGGACAGGAGCCTACCACAGTGGGCCTCATAAAGACTCTACCCAGCAGGGCATCAAAGCAGATGCTGAGACTCATAGCCAAACTTTGGGCAGAGTGCAGGGAATCTTATGAAAGAAGGGGGAGATAGAAAGACCTGGAGGGGACAGGAGCTCCACAAGGAGAACAAAAGAACCACAAAAATCTGGGCACAGGGGTGTTTTCTTAGACTGATACTCCAAACAAGGACAATGCAGAGAGATAACCTAGAACCCCTGCACAGATGTAGCCCATGGCAGCTAAGTGTCCAAGTGGGTTCCCTAGTAAAGGGAACAGGCACTGTCTCTGACGTGAACTCAGGCACTGGCTCTTTAATCACCTCCCCCTGAGGGGGAAAGCAGCTTTACCAGGCCACAGAGGGAGACAATTAGCCAGTCCTGATAAGATCTGATATACTAGGATCAGATGGAAGGATGGAAGGGTGGTAGGGCCATCCCTATTACTGGACTCGGGGAGGGGCATAGAAGAAGAAGAGGGAGGAAGAGTGGGATTGGGAGGGGACAAGGAAGGAGGCTACAGCAGGGATACAAAGTGAATCAACTGAAATTAATTAATTAATTAATTAATTAATAATTAATTTGGGGCTGGAGAGATGGCTCAGAGGTTAAGAGCACTGCTTGCTCTTCCAGAGGTCCTGAGTTCAATTCCCAGCAACCACATGGTGGCTCACAACCATCTATAATGAGATCTGGTGCCCTCTTCTGGTGTTCAGGTGTACATGCAGGCAGAACATTGTATATATAATAAATAAATCTTTAAAAATAAATAAATTTTTACAAAGAAAAGAATTATCTGCTCTTTAAACTTTTTAAATAGCTCACAAGACATGGTCTGGAATCTTATAATAAGTTTTATTTTTATATCAGTTAAAAACAAACAAACAAGCAAACAACAACAAACAAACACACACTTTCAAATTCCGGACTCTAAAGTCCTGCAAGTTAGAAAGGTCCTCTAGAGCAGCGGGTGACAAACATGAACCCGTGCACAACCACCGTGGGTCTCATTATCACAGACAGAGTTCCAGTTCCCCAGGCCTGGGCGAGCTTTGATGCTCTGCTTTTGTAAGCAACCTCAGATGCTGCTCCTCAGGTGACCCTCAGTTCAGGACTCCCCCATTCATGAACCCAAGTCCGCAAGGCTTTTCCAGGGGCCACCCACCTCTAAGAGCCCCGTGGAGAGTGTGGGAGACAGGGAAGAAGAGGCCAGGGGCTGCACCCCTGAAGCATCCCGGGTGGCAAGCACGGGAGGGGGGACAGCTCACCTGGGGGCAGGAAGAGCGTGGCGCGCACCCGGCCCTCGCGCACGGGCACGCGCCGCACCCCGGGAGCCATGAAGTGCCGCTCGTGCACCGCCTTGGCCAGCAGCCGCCCGCCGTCGGGCTCGTGTCCGTCCAGCACGT
>CM053765.1:28860020-28885263 GCA_028658305.1 Pachyuromys duprasi
TGCCGCCCAGCGCGGGCGCGCGCGCCAGGTCCAGCTGGCCGTGGGCATCGGCGCGGTAGCGCGCGTGGGCGCTGAAGAGCGCGCCCTTCTCGTCGCGCAGGGCCGCGCGCAGCGTGACGGGCTGCTCGGGGGCCAGGCCGCGCACGGAGATGCCCAGCGGCTCGTCCCAGCAGCTGCGGCCCGCGGGCTCCAGGATCAGCGTTGGCACCATCTTGACACTGTGAAAAATTAGAATACTGTGGGATGAATAGTTTCTTCTGCCTTCTGGAGTCTGTGATCACCAGGGAACCCTTGACATCTTTGTCTCCTTTGTCAAAGGCGGTGTGAAAGTCCGCAGTGTTTATAGGCTACAGTGGCCTGTGTGCAGAAAAACTAAACAATAGTAATGACTTCTTTTTCAAAGTGATGTTGAAATAAAGGTACAAATGTTGAGTTGCAAGGATCACTGCCCACATACTAATAGTTTTGCAAAAGTCCCCCAGGGACCTCCAGCCCGGTGATCCTGAGGAACTTCTTGAACCTTCCTTACTTGGGTTACATGTTGGCTTTTTCCCCTAAGAAATTTAGTTCGTATCTGATGGTGCAAACAGGAGGTGATAAGCACTTCTATTTAACTCTTCTCATTCCGCACTGTGCCTCTGTTTGGCTGAACAGGTCAAGCAATGAGAGGAGAAGATTCAACCTTGCACTACCAAGGTAAAGCCTAATCACTGACTGCAGCCTGGACCACAGAGAATTCCTGAGGGCTTAAGGGGTGAAGAAACCTGCCTTGCAAGGATGAAGACTGCAGTTCAGATCCTCAGAAATCTTGTAAAAGCTGGGCTGGCGTGTAGTTCCGGGACAGAGGCAGGTGATCCCCAGGTCTAGCTGGTTAGTTAGACTAGCTGGAGTCAGTGAGCTCCGAGTTCAGAAAGAGACCCTCTACTCAACAAAGTGAAAAGCAATGGAGAAGATATGTACTGTCAATTTCAGGTCTCCACGTGGATGCACACACACACACACACACACACACACACACACACACACACACGGACATGCACCACTGCACAGGCATGTACCTCTACAGATGCAAACATTCCCCCACACACTCACATATCACACACACATATATTTTTTAATTTTTAAAAAATTATTGTTTGGTTTTTCCAGACAGGGTTTCTCAATGTGGCTCTGGCTGTCCGGGAACTCTCTCTGTAGACCAGGCTGGCCTCAAACTCAGGGATTCAACTGCCCGTGCCTCCCGAGTGCTGGGATTACAGGCGTGTACTGCCACCACCCCACCATATAACATACCTAAGAAAAGAAGCTTTGGGACAAGTCAGAGTAAAGCATAGTGTGGTAGTTGGAGTTAGAACGGCCCCCATAGACTCATAATATTTGAGTGCTTAGTCATCAGAGTGGCGTTACTGAGGATTAGGAGGTGCGGCCTTGTTGGAGGAAATGTGTCGCTGGAGGTGGGCTCAGAAGGCACACCAGGCCCAGCCAGGCCCAGCGTCACTCTCTTCCTGCTGCCTGTGGATCTGAAAGCAGAACTCTTGTTACTTCTCCAGCACCGTGTCTGCACGTGTGCAGGCGTGAGCAAGCCCAAGCACATGCTTTCTTTTTATAAGAGTTGTTTTCCTGCCTCTGTAAGCTAGTAGGTGTTCACCCCCAATACGTGGCTCCTGAGTCTTTATTGGTAGAGATCGAATGACTGGGATTTTTAAATTATTATTATTAATAACAACAGTATAGGTGTGAAGATGGAGCTTTAGTTCCATCCACCAAATGTGTGTGTACGTGTGTATGTATGTATGTACGTATGTGCATGTGAGAAGTTGTTGGAGCTTGTCAAAGCTTGCTTCATCCACCGTGTGTGTATGTGTGTGTGTACGAGAGAGATTCTTTCCCCCCCTTTTCACCGGCTCTGAAAGAGTTCCCAAAGAGTTTTTCGCCAGTCACAGGGAGTACTCGTAAATCACAGTGAATGAACCTTTGCTCCTTCAGAGAAAAGTCTGCTGAATAATCAGTTGCCAACTCCACCCCCTCCTGTTCCCTGGACTTCGACAGTACACCTTTTAAATTTACACATGGGCATATTGATAAAGGAACACCCGTTGGGTTTTACCTGAACACAGTTGGGTCTGGGGAATCAAGCAGTTCCCCTTTCCCTAGGTGGCTTGGTGGAGGCCTGTAACCAGTGGTCTTCCCAGACTTGCTGGAAGGATGGGTCTGACCTCCACCTTCCTATTTGTGTATCCTGTTTGGTCAGTTCTTGTTTCAACAAGTCAATTTCCCCTCAGGGTGCATTCGTGCATGCAGTAAACTGGGCTCCACCTGTTCTAGGGCCACTTCCTGGGTGGCCAGGTCAGCTATTGTTTTGCCTCTGGCTTCTGGGGAATCCTCTTCTTGGTGTTCTTTGCAATGGACAATGGCCACCATGTTGGGTAACCAGAAGGCTTGCAACAGGGCTATGATTTCTCCTTTATTTGTGATTTCTTTTCCTGTTAAAGTTAGCAACCCTCTCTCCCTGTGTAGAGCCCCATGGACAGGAGCCATGGTAAAGCACACGGCTATCCGTGTGTGTGGAATAGCCTTGTCTTCTCCCTGGCAGAGTGTGAGTCAGAGCTCAGGTTGTTGAGCTGAGGTCCCTGCACACTCGGTCCTGTCTGGGAGGAAACTGCTCCCATCTGTGGGTGGCTCCCCTGGTGTCCCCATAGGGAAGTCAATCAGATCAGGCCTGAGAGACTGGATCAGGAAAGTCACTTCAAGACAGCCATGTAGGGGTTCTGTGTAGTCCTCGTAGGCAGAAGACTGGCAGGATTGAGGGCTGACCTCTTACAGAACAGAATGCAGAGCTGATTCAGAAGCAGGGCTTCGTATTGGGTCACCTATTTGTTAGATGTGTGTGTGTGTGCCAGGCAGGAGGAGCTGCAGTGGTCAAATGAGCTTCCTGGAGAGACAGGCCGCGGTGTTTACACGGCTGCACTGAATATACGTCAGAGAGGCACAGCCCCAAGGACTTTGACTCAGGATTGCTTCTTGTTACTTGCTATGCAGTCTCCTGTTTGTCATTGCTATATTCCTCACATACCTGGCATGGTATGGTTGGGTATGGGGAGACCCTCATTGCCTATAGTCTGCTGTGGTTACCTCTTGGAAGACAGCCCACTCATTTGGGCAGTTTTCCTGGGATCGACATGAAGACAAACTTTCATAAAATAACATTGTTTAGATAAATTGATGATTGTACAGAATTCCTGATTTGATTTAAATAGTTTTCAGAAGTTAGGGTAGTTGTTAGAAAGTTTAAGAAGACGGGCTTAAGTTGTCTTGCCAGGAAGTTATAATAAAGTTAGAATTAAGCATAGAATGGTCCTCCTCCTTGGAAGAACAGTAGCAAAGGAACAGTGGGCTTTCATGTGTTACAAGCATGTGATTATACTAGGAAGGGCAGAATAGGCCTGAGACAAGTTATTGATCAAAGAAAACACCTCACTCTATCTTGTATGAGGTCATTAATATTTACTATTGATACATCTTATAGTAAAGCTGTGGTTAATCCTAAACAGCTGTATAACCAAATCATCACCCAGAGACTAGCCATTATTTAGATAACCTAGAGCACAATGCTGGGCAATAGTTACTCCATCCTAAATCTCCAAGCCTGCATAGTTCTACCATTCAGATTCACCCATTATACTTGCTTTTAGTGATATCTTAGGTCGGGTTCATCTCTCCACATTGTTCCAAGACCTCTCCTCCAATCAATGCTCTCAGTGCCTCTAACCTCCGGCTTCTCCTCCTCTCTGCTTCCCAGTCCTTCCTGTCCTCCTCTTCCTTCCTCTCCTCCAACTCCGAACCAGGATGTTCCACCCTACCCTCTTCATTGCTCAATAGTGTGGCTGGTTGTTTTAATTGACAAGTTGGAGGACAAATGGTAGCATGTTTACACAAACGTGAGACAGGGGATTCTTAGAATAAACATGACAATGCAATGTCCAGATTGAAACCAGATAGTGGGGGAGATAAATCAGCATTTGAATGAACAAGGGTAAGGTGTATGTATTTCAAAAGATCATTACACCAACATTTCCTCCTTTAAGTCCAATAAAAGGCTCCTTTTCTTTCAATACAATAATAATTATGAAATTATGAAAACTGCTAGGTAAAATCTTCATGTACAATGTCCAGTCCACGTGTATTTAGCAACTTAGGAGAAAGTATCTGATTATCCTATCTATCCTGACAAGTTTAGAGTTCTATACCTAAATTAACTTTTATCCTTATAGGTATTACCTATATGAAAGCATTTCTTAACTTCTAAACAACTTAAGCTTAATCGTGGCCCTATAACTATTTGGTCTTCAACCCCATCAGAGACTTGAGAAGGAATAAAATTAGTTATTAGAGTAAATAGGAAGTACATGTTAGCAGCTTCCAAAAAATAAAAATTGACAGAGACAGTTTGCTGCCTGAACAGTCACCCATAACTCTCTATAACGTTGGAGCATCATCTTCAGCCTTCTGGCTCAGAATATTTGACAGACATATATGTGAAGCAGGAACTATTTAGGACTTACTTACCCTGTCTTGGCAAGTTTGGCAGTCGACTTGTCCTGCATTTAAGCTTGCCCATTTTTGGCAGAATTTGTCTGTCGTGAAGTGAGGGTTTGTTTGTTTGTTTGTTTGTTTGTTTTTACCCGAGTGGCTCATTTGCCACATTTGAAGCCATCTCCATATGGAGGTTCTTCGATGCTCATCATCTTCTTTGAGTTAGGCGGGGTGCTGCCAGGAGATGACCTGTATCATTGTCAAAGAATCTTTAAAATAATAAAGACATTTTTAAATGTCATATTCTGTAGGTCTCTGAAGTTTTTGAAGACTACCTCTCTTTATATAATTGATCTGTCTACATAATCATATCTATCTGTTAAACCTAGGATGTAGACTCCTGTGATAAATTAGACTAATGTCTGACAGGACCATGAGTTGATTAACTAGCAATTAACTTGCATTACCTAATACCCTAACCGGTTTTTAATAGCATTTAAAAGTATCAGAAATAACCTTGGATTTGTATCAATATAGTAAAGCGTATACCAATGTATCAAAAATACTTATTTTTGCTTCAATATGCAAAACCCTATACCAGAGTTAAAATTAACCTTATTTGAGAATAACAAATAAAATCCTAAATTGAATAGATTCAATAATCTAACTTTTGTCTTATTCCTATAAGATATCCCTGTATACTCCTTTCTTTTTAACCCCTTTTCTCCTTATCTAAGAAAGAAAGATAGAAAAAAGAAAAAGGAAAAGAGAGAAATCCCGGAGTATAACCTTGTTTCACTCTGAATAAAACCATTAATAATTTATAAACATCTCCCAATGATAATAAAAATTTGTAGCCCATAGAAAACAAACAAAAACATACCCAACCTCCTTTAAGGAAAATTGGAGGTCATTCTCATGGATTTCTTCTAACTGACATTTTGAACCCACAAAACTCCTGTTAGGGGGTCTAAAGAAAATTGGGAAAAATTGGTTAATTAAGCAAGCAATAACATTTGTAGTCCAGTCTTTGAATGTTCAGAAATTTCAGGCTTAATAAAAGTCCTGTTTGGAACAGCCTAAAATGCTGGACCAATTAAGATTAGTAGCTTTCTTCAAAGATCTCTTGGGAGCAGGCTTTGACGAGAAACAGCAATTGAAGCAGTTGAGTCAGGAACAAGCAGAATGCTGAAACATGCAAGATGCTGGAACAGATGTGTCAATGTCTCAGCATGCTGAAAGGAGGATTCTGTCAGGTTTGATCCAGCATCTCCAGTGTCCAGTCTTTTTTTTTTTTCTGCAAACATATAATTTCTCACAAGCATTATACAGTTCTAAAATTATAAAGTATGAGATGTGCAGGATGAAACTAAACTGTAAGCCAATTTTATCTATGCCAATTAAAAGAATGGCATAATAAATTTTTTGAGGTTATTATAGCCAAGGATTTATTGGCCAAGTATTGTTGGAGTTCTGGCTAGAGACATTTTTTTTTAATTTTTATTTATTTATTTAAATTTTTTATTTTTTAAATATTAATCACAGGTTATTTACTTTGTATCCTAGCTGTAGCCTCCTCCCTTATTCCCTCCCAATTCCACCCTCCCTCCCTCATCTCCTCCCTGTCCCTTTCCAAGTCCACTGCTAGGGGAGGTCCTCCTCCCCTTCCATCTGACCCTAGCTTATCAGGTATCTTCAGGACTGGCTGCAATGTCCTCTTCCATGGCCTAGCAAGGCTGTTCCTCCGTGAGGGTTGGAGGGAGGAGGTAAAGGAGCCAGTCATTGAGTTCATGTCAGAAATAGTTCCTGTTCCCCTTACTAGGGAAACCCACTTGAATACTGAACTACCATGGGCTACATCCGAGCAGGGGTTCTAGGTTATATCTATACATGGTCCTTGGTTGGAGAAACAGTCTCATAGAGGACCCCCATGCCCTGATATATTTTATCCTTGTGGAGCTCCTGTCCTCTCCCGGTCATACTAACTCCCCCTTTCATCATATGATTCCCTGCACTCTACCGAAGGTTTGGTTATGAGTCTCAGCATCTGCTTTGATACGCTGCTAGGCAGTCTTTCAGAGGCCCTTTGTGGTAGGTTCCTGTCCTGTTTCTTGTTTTCTCCTACTTCCCATGTCCATCCCATTTGTCTTTCTCATCTTACCCCGGGTCCTCTTTCTTGTTTATCTTCTTTAGGTGCTAGAGACATTGTTTATGTCTCAGTCAGTTTTAGAGTTGTTCCCATGTGAAGGGATTATCAACTTATGTTACCTGTTCTGTTTGATCTTTATTTCTCTCTTCTTGTGAGTGGCCAAGGTCTTCAGGTGGTCTTCCTCTGTCATATCTGATCTTTATTAGTTTTGAAGGAACCCATAATTTCTCTTCTTCTGTATGAACATAAGCAAAACCTCTTTCCCAGCATAACATATTCCCTACTCTCCATTGTGAAGTTAGGGTGTCTTTGAAACATATAGGCTGAAATAATTCAGCAGTTTTTTCTATAACCCAGTAAGTCTCCGCAGCTGTTGTTTGTTGTTCATTAAATTTAAGGTCAATATGGCATTATGTAATCTATCTCTGGGGTTTTTTGATACCCCCCTCTGTTTGTTAAGCATGTCCCTTAAAGTACAATTGGATCTTTCCATGACTGCTTGACTAGTAGGATTGTGAGGTATACCTGTGACATGTTTTATCTTATAATATGTAAAAAATCTTTCCATTTTATTAGAGACATATGCTATAGCATTATCAGTCTCAATTTGTTTAGGTATGCCCATAATTGCCATCACTTCTAATAAATGTATAATAACTGAATCAGCCTTTTCAGAACTTAAGGCTGTTGCCCATTGAAACCCTGAATATGTGTCTAGAGTATGGTACACATATTTCAGTTTACCAAACTCTGTAAAATAAAGCACATCCATTTGCCAAATTTCATTTCTTTGGTTACCTTTAGGGTTACTTCCTGAAGGTAGAGTTTGGCTATATAAAGAACAAGTGGGACATGGTCTCACAATTTCTTTGGCTTGTTGCCAAGTGATAGAAAACTCTCTTTTTAAGCCTTTGCTGTTAACATGGTGTTTCTTATGAAATTCTGAGGCCTCTAACATGCTTCCTATCAATAGTTGATCAATTTCCTTCTTGCCCTGTGCTAGAGGGCCTGGTAAACCGGTATGAGATCTGATATGTGTTATATACAATGGGTTATTTCTATTTCTGATTACTTGTTGTAATTGAAGAAACAGTGAAGTTAAGTCCGAATTATCCTGAATTAGATTAGCAGTTTCTATATGCAGAACAACTCTTTCTGCATATTGAGAGTCAGTGACTGTATTAAGAGATTCATGAAAATCTGATAACACCAAGAGAATTGCATATATTTTTGAACTGAATCATAAGGACTCTCCACCACTTTACTCAGATTTTCTGACTTATAACCTGTCTATTTTGATTTATTGGCATCTGTATAAAATGTGGGAGCTCCAATTGGTTCTTTTATAAACTGAAGTCGCTTGCTTTTTGGGTATCTGTTGTTGATTTCTCCCAAAAATTCACAACAAGCTCTTTGCCAATATTCGTTGTCTTCCCATAATGACACAATCTCAGCATTGGTAAAGGGCACCACAATTTCAGCTGGATCTATTCCAGCCAGTTGACGAAGTCTCATTTTTCCTTTTAGGATCAATTCAGAAACCTTTTCTATATAGGTTTTTGATTTTTTTAATTTTGTTTGTGTGCCAAAAATATCCATTCTAAGACACAGTCCCCCCTCTGCATAAGAATTCCTGTGGGAGAATGAGTGGAGGGCAAGATAACCAAAATAGAGGCCCTCTTTGGATCAGTACGGTCTATATATATGCATCTTGTAATTTCCTTTCTACCAGAGCCAATTCCTTTTCAGCTTCAGTTCAGTTCTTGGACTATTTAAGTCCTTAGTTACTTAGCTCTTGAGTAGCTAGACCAAGGGTATGCCATAGCCAGTTAATATCTCCCAGCAATTTTTGAAAATCATTAAGAGTTCTTAATTGGGTTTTTCTAATTTGTAGTTTTTGTGGTTGAATTTTCTGTAGACTTATTTTGTATCCTAGGTAATTAATAGAATCTCCTCTTTGTATTTTTTGGGAGCAATCTGTAATCCCCAACAAGGCAAAGTTCTATTTATTTCATCAAAAATATTTTCTAATGTTTTCGTATCTGAATCAGCTAATAAGATACCATCCATATAGTGGCAAATTATGGATTGAGGAAACTGCTTAAGAATTATCTCCAATGGCTGTTGTACAAAATATTGGCACAAAGTAGTACTGTTCAATATCCGCTGCGGTAAGACCCTCCAGTGATATCTCTTTATTGGACAGCTTCTATTCAAAGTGGGTACTGAGAAAGGAAACTTTTCCCTATCATGTTCATGTAAAGGAACTGTGAAAAAGCAATCCTTTCAATCAACCACTGTAATAGGCCATTCCTTAGGTAACAAGGAAGGCAATGGGATTCCGGATTGTAACTATCCCATTGGCTGAATAATTTTGTTAATTGCTCTTAGATCTGTCAACATCCTCCATTTGTCAGATTTCTTTTTGATGATAAATAGCAGAGGATTCCAAGGACTGTTGGACTCCTCTATACGTTGAGCCTCCAGCTGTTCCAGGACTAGCTGTTCTAGTGCCAGTAATTTTTCTTTGCTTATAGACCATTGTTCAATCCAAATAGGTTGGTCCGCTGTGGGCGTTTTATCAGCAGCGGCTTCCCACCATGAATTTGAAAGGACGGCCTCTGTTGTGTTTTATTTAGGGACAGCCTGGACAGCCTGTAACTGTTTTTGATGACATTTTAAAAATAATTTTATACCTAACCTGTGATTGATATAAAAATTAATAAATTTATTAAAAATAATTTTAGCTTCTTTATCAGGAGTATTATCTGTTTTTTGGCTTGCCTCTGAAATTTGGGGGATGTTAATGTGGGTTCTCCATTGTTGTAACAGATCTCTTCCCCTTAAGTTTATGGCTATCTCAGCCACGTATGGCCTTAATTTTCCTATTTGATCTTCTGGTCCTGTACATTTAAGCCATCTGACACTTTGTTTCACTTTAGATAAAGTTCCAACTCCTTGGAATTGGATATCTCCCTCTTGAAGTGGCCAATTTGGGGGCCAGGATTTAGGAGTGATAATTGTGACATCAGCCCCAGGATCCACCAGGCCTTCAATTTCAATATTATTTAAAATTATCTTTAACTTTGGCCTTTGATCATTTTTAGAGGTTTGCCAATATATTTGTTTTTTGTTCCCTTCCTGGTTTTTTGATTTATCTGTAGAACCTGCTCTGGCCTTGCTGTCTACGTTTTTAATATTTATTCCCAGAGCAATGGTGTTTAGCTTTCTTGTGGAGGAGTATCCTTGTCCTGCTTTGGAGCCTGCAGGAGGCCCCCTTGGGTGTTTTTTGACAAAGGATTACCCCGTTTATCTGTGACTGCTCTGCATCCACTAATCCAGTGTCGACCCTTGCCACATCTTCTGCATATTCTAGGAAGCATAGGCTCCCTTGTTGAATTTATTTTGGTTTTCCTGGTAACTTCTTTTGTGGTAACCTTGCCCATCACAATTAAGACATTCCCCAAGGTCTTTAGGAGTAGCTTCTCCTATCAAGGTCAAATTGGGTGAATGAGGTCTGATGTCAATCATATTTCTAATCCATTCGTCTATTGGTGCGGATCTTGCTCTTAATGGCCTTATTGCCTCTTTGCATTCAGTATTAGCATTTTCAAAAGCTAACGATTCTATTAGTGCTTTTCTTTCTAGTGGATCTGATATCCTTCTATCCACAGCTGAAGCCAATCTTTGCAAAAAGTTAGTGGATGTTTCACTTGGACCTTGCATGATCCAGGAGAATGGCTCAAGCCTTTTTCCTGATTCCTCAACCTCATCCCAGGCATTTAAAGTTGCTAGGTGACATAATGCCAAGGTTTCTTCATTGTATACAGCTTGTATCTCTGCGTCAGCACACTGGCCATCACCAAGCAGCTGTTCCTTAGAAACACCAGCACCTCTGGCTCTTTTTTTTGTGCATTATCTCTCTAGCCTCTTCTCCCCACCGTGACAGCCATTGTAAATATGGCCGAGGTTCTAATATTGCCTTTGCCATATCCTCCCAGTCCTTTGGGATTACTCTGCTTCTGATTGACCAGGATGTCAGCATTTGTTTTACAAGTGGTGAATGCATTTCAAAATTAGTGACACTTTCCTTAAATTTCCTCAGATCTAGCACTTCCACAGGGCATGAGTAAGTTCTTAAATGGGGGGGTCATGAGGCAGAAGTTAGTTGGTCATATCTTAGGAGCCATGTGATCTGTGTCAGGGTAGACATATGGCCATCTTGCTATCTTGTTGAGTAGACAATATTACAGGGTAAGCCGTTTGGTGTCAGGGTCATGAAGAGTTACGTTCCAGATGTCTATATGAGGCATTATAAGCTGCTGGCGCCAGGCTCCATGTGGTCATTCCCTAAAGCCTGGGCATTTAGTCCTTGTTTGGGGCCTTTTGTTTCTATGCCAACAGCCAAGCTTCCTGAACAGACCAGCTCCAAGGAGCATGAAGAGGAAATCCCTCCTCTTTAATCCTTCCACCGGAGCATGTGAAGAAGCCCAGGGTTAGCTGGCTCTTCATATTTTTCTAGTTTACTTTTAGTTAAACATTTTTTTTTATCATATTTATTTACTTACTTACTTACTTAGTGTGAAACACAGAGAACAACACATAAAGGAGAAGGACAATGTGAAAGCTCCCTCCTTCTCCCGTACAGGCCCTGAAGTTTGAACGCAGGTCGTCAGGCTTGACAGCAAGCACCTTTACCTCCTTACTAGGCCACCTTGTAGACCCTGTATTTAAATTTTCTGTTTATATTTATTTTTTTTCTTACTCTCTAGCAGTCTAGTTATTCCGCTTAGGACCAAAATTTTACTATTTATTATTTACTAGTTTATTATTTGGCATAATAAAACATATTTTTATCTTTTTCTCACCACTAGATTCTATTTATTTATTTATTTATTTTTGAGGCAGGATTTCTCTACATAGCTCAGGCTGTCCTGGAACTAACTCTGTAGACCAGGCTGGCATCAAACTCAAGATCTGCCTGCCTCTGCCTCCCACCACCTGGCCACTTGTAATTTTTTGCATCTCTCACTTTTACTTACTGGTTTCTTATTATTATTTCCTTAAATTTATGTTTTGAAAAATATTTTTAAAAGGCTGTATTTATGTGTGTGTGGATAATGTGTAGGGAGTCATGTGGGTGATTGAACAAATGCAGAGGACAGCGGGCAGCTGTTTTGAGTTGATTCTCTTTTTCTATCGCTTTCACATGGGTTCCTGGGTCTAAACTCAGGTTGCCAGGATTGTTGGCAAGTGCTTTTTCCTGGTGCACAGTCTCAATAGCCCCATTTTGAAAAAAAAAAAAAAGTAAAAGTTTTGAAGAAACTTTAAAAATCACCTGTATTTATTTATTTAGTGTGTGGTGTGCATGCATGCTCAAAGTGTGTGCTATAAGGCATGTGCAGGGGTCATAAGACAACATTTGGGAGTCAGTTCTCACCTTCTACCGTTGTAGGTCCTGGTGATTGAACTTTGGCCCCTGAGCTATTTTTTTTTTCTGGCCTCCATTTTGAAAAATTCTTTAAGGAAGTAGACAAAATTACTCATTTCCTCAGTTAAAGAGCATCTTCTCCACACTGGAAGGCAAGCTCCTGGCTCTGTCATCCTGGACCTTCCTCCCTGGGCCGGCGAGGCTACAGGCCTGATCACTTGAACCTCTAGCAGCACCACCTCACAGTTCACACCCTTCTTTTGCATGACACTAAGCTTGCTGCCAGCTTCAAGACTGGTTATCACTGTGTGCTTGGCCAGTTCTTTTGGACCTCACTGGTGTGGACGAGGCCAGTTTCTGCTTGCCAGGGGGAATGTGGGCACTGTTTGTGTTATAAAATCTTGACAGGGATTCTTTTCTCAGGCCCGTGGCCCTCAGCTTCTCTGCTGTAGTCACTACTGTACAGAGAATACCTTGTATATTGTATGGATGCATTGCCTGCCAACTAAAAAACAACTATGGCCTATAGGAAAGCATAGATTAGAAGGTGGGACATCCATCAGGCAGGAAGGATTCTGGGTTAGAGCCAGGTATGGGAGATTCACCTGGGAAGATGTGAGAAGGACAGATGCATGGACCCTGAGCAGAGGTAACCAGCCACATGCCAGAATGTAGACAGGATAAATGGGTTGTTTAAAGCTATGAGCTAGTCAGAGAATAGTGTAGCCTAGGTTTTTGTAAATATCTCTTGAGTCTCATGAGCCATTATCATTTTGGGAGCTTGGGGCCAGGAGAAAAAAACATGAACCCTACTACTACACACCACCAAGTTCTAGAAGTGGGACTTGCACATTCTGGGGAGAATATTTTTGTCCAGGAAGTCAATTCACATGGATATGCCAGCAACTCTTGAACAATAAAAAGAATAGATTTTATGTTTTATTTGTTTGTTTTGCATCAAAAATTGTAACTTGTTTTCATTCTGGATTTGGAATTATGTGTTTATCAGAATTGCTGACTCTATCTTACTTTTTAAAAATGTGTAAGGGTGATTTGCCTGCATGTATGTTTGTGCACCAGGTGCATGCCTGGTGCCTAGGAAGGCCAGAGGAGGGCATCAGAGCCCTCGAACTCGAGTTACAGACAGTTGTGAGCTTCCCTGTGGGTGCTAGGAGTTGAACTGGAGACCTCCAGAAGGACATTCAGTGCTCCTAAACACTGTGTCATCTCTCCAGCCCTTACCTTTTCATGAAGACCCGGGAAGACATAAGCTCAAAATGTAATGAAGCATGTTTCTTGGTTTCTAGATTCATAAGTTTTTTCATAGAAAAAAGATTTAAGTGTAGAAGACATTTGATAAATCAGCTATGACTCTCAGTTTCATATAAAGTTTAAGAAGGCAGGCATACTTGAGTTTACATTTATCAAGTGATGACTTAGCACTTTTACTTACTTTAATGACTCAGAGATTTTATGCATTTTATTACTTAACATAATTTAAAATGTTTATTTTTACAAAAAAAAAACCTAGCTCATTTGTAAAGATTTATCTCACATACATTTCTCTAATGTATTACCTTTAAACAACTTTACCTTAACCCAATAACAATTGCAATATTTGACAACTGTGGTCACTCTTTCAAGTTTTTTCATTGTCAAAGTAAAAAAAAACCTGTAAGTTAAATTCCTGTCCTTGATAAGCATGAAACAATGGATATAGCATTGCACTAACATTTGCAAAATATATAATCTTACATTGACAGCAAACCCAGGAAAAAGTATGCCAGCAAAGTTTTACTTAAGTCATATGAACTACAAATAATTTAATTACTATAGTCTTAATAGTTTCAATTTCTGTGAATGCTCATCTATTTATAAATAGAATTTCTTATGAGATTTAAAACACTATGTGTTTTTCTTTTATGTGTGTTGGTGTTTGGTCTACATGTATGTCTTTATACCACCTGCATGCAAAGCCCACAGAGACCAGAAGGGGGCACCAGATATCTTGAAACTGGAGTTTCAGACTAGTTGTACGTTGTCGTCAGTGCTGGGGAAAGCGCAACCAGTGTTCTTAACCTCTGTGCTCTCTGTCCAGCCCTCTTCAGGGGATTTTGACAAAGGATTACCCCGTTTATCTGTGACTGCTCTGCATCCACTAATCCAGGGATTTTGACATAAGGAAACAACCAACACACTGCAAGTCAGTAGATGTAACACTTGAACACAAATGTACCTCAGTGGTATAGCTTCATTTCAGAATTCAGTCATGAGCCAAAATCAAGAAATATAAACTTACCAGTTCATAAAAACACAATTGAATCCATTGTATTTCTAACAAAATCGGATGAATGAAGCTTATTTGCTTCTGTGGCCAAATTTTTAAGGTTTCCACTTGTCCTGTAATCTAATCTTTTGAAGGGCATGTTGTTGTTATAGATGTTTTTGTTTGTTTGTTTTAAGACCCAGCCCTTTCACAGTGCTTAGCTCTAATACATTCTGTTGTGGTGTAACTTTATCTCTAATCTTAATTCTATCTTCAGAGGACTGAATCACATTGCCTTTGTTAATCTGAGGGAGAAGGAAACTGGGACAAATGCATGCGGAATCCAGTGACTATTTAGTTGGTGAGTTCCTCAGTTCTGCACATTGGGCTTTTGGCCAAGGCCAAGGCAAAGTCTTTCACATATTTTGCTAACTAGAGGTTTTGTTTTAATGCTTAGCATGCAACAACATTGTTGCTAACGTTTTTAACAGTGGCTCATCTGTTCCTAACGCTTGTAACTTCTAAACTTAGATACGGCAAATGGTTACAGAGCAGCTACTGCCATCAGTGCCCACGGGGAATGCAGACTGGAGAGCTAACAGCCACCCCTCAGAAGGAGGACCCAGCGCAGGCTCGCCTCTTTCTGAATGTTATAATCAGAAAGAGTGAGGCCATCCTCAGGCTGCTTTCCTGCAAAGCTGAGCCTCTGATGGTTGGCCGTCAGAGGTGGAGGTTGGAGATGTCCTGTTTATCCTGGATCTTGGCCTTCACAATCTTGATGGTGTCACTGGCTCCACCTCTAGAGCGATGGTCCTGCTGGTCAGGGTCTTCAGGAAGATTTGCATCTTCACATGTTAACAAATGTGATGAAACCACAAATGGCCAAGCGTGTCAGAAACATTTAGAATCAAGAACAATTGAACTGGCACATCCCCTGTCACTCACTACCTAGTTTTTGGCAGCACAGTAGTGCATTACGGTAGCTGTAAGATCAGCAGCTGCAGAACATCTACCTGGTTCAGTATTACAGAATTTCCTGATCTCTGTGCAGCTAGAAGTGGGCAGTGCTTGTTAATAAGGAAATGTTCCATTCAAGTGGCTGACTACACCAAACAATGACTCCAAGACAACATCCACCTGCCACACCTCAAAAGGCCCATTAAAGACCACGTGCTGTGCTCACTGATTTTTCAGAACTGATTTTTAGGACAAGTGCTGTGAAGGAATTTTAATCCAGTAACATGGCTGCTCTTATCACATCCTTTGAGGTCTATGTGATCTGGCTGGAATACAGACATATCCTTAGTACACACCTTTAATCTCAAACAATGAAGGTAAAAATTAGTTTGTAGAAAGAGCATCCGTGGTTGAAGGTGATGTCTAATTGAGAGGCAGACAAAGTGACGAACCAGAGAAAGATTTGACAGGATAGGATACATTCAACCCTTCATGAGAAGAGAGAGGAAAGAGGGGTGACTTAAGAGTACGGCACAGGGAGAGCGGAGGAAGGGAGGGGGGGGCAGTTTTACCGGGACAGATTGAAGAGATAAAAAGCTAGACACAAGTGAAGACAGAACGAACCAGACAAGGATCCGGATTAGAACAGATAGCTAGAGTTGGTTTGAGGCCAAGTAGAGCAATTCAGTCAGAAGCTGAGAGGAGCCAGTTTGAATCAGCCATCTTGGAGAGGAGTTTGAGCCAGAACAGCTAAGTTGAACCAGCCAGCCAGGCTTGAGAAAGAACTGGAAAGGGTGAGCTCATTCAGCAATAAGCTTCCAAAATGACAGTTATATCTGGAGAATAAAGGTGCACTGGGAATTAATCTCTTTTGGCCCCTTCCATAACTGGCCACACCAGTATTGTTTCATAGAGATGATTGTCTCCGTGGGTTTATTCATGGCTGCTCCATCCTCGTGTCCATGAAGATTGGACCCCCAAGAGCTGTGCAGAAGAAAGCCTTTCAGGCAGGGACTGGGTCCACTTCTCCCCTCACATCTTGGTTTGTTACAGGGTGTTTGATCCAAGTGTGAATCCCGAGATTGTGAACTGTAAAAACCTGTTTCTTGTTAGGTGTGGCTCAGCTCTAGCACACACCTTTAACCCAAGAACTTTCTGTACACAGGATTTAATAAGTTAACCCTACGTCAACAGGTGGAGCTGAAGAGTTTTAAGTTAGCCTGAATATAGTTCCATTTTGAAATAAAGATCTTGACTGGGAGCTGAATTCAGGTACCAGGAAATATCACAGAATGTACGCTGGCAGAAAACAAAGTTAACTCTCCTAGCAACAGCCTCCAGGAAATATAAAAGAATAAATGCTTCATAGAAAATAGAGACAAACTCCCTGGCAATAATCAATGAGAATTGGTTGGGAATCAGGTGGGAAAATTCTCCCCAATGTTTTAGGTATGGTTTAGAAAAATAGCCATTGTGATTGTGTGCCTCAGAGAAGGTCACCCCGCCCTGCTAAACTTCACCCAATTCTGTACCGCCAAGGCCTGTGCCCCCTGCTTGCTGCCATGGAAACCCCCTGCTCACAGACTTTCCCTTTAAAAATCCTGTTCACTCAGAAGGCGGAGTCCCATTTCTTTGCTGCTGCGTCAGTGAGACTTGGGTCCTAAGTTCGATAACTCTCATAATAAAGCTCTCCTGCAATTGCATCGAGTCGTCTCCTGGTGGTCTCTGAGAGTCCCGTGAACCTGGCACTACAGAGCCAGTAACCAGATGACAAGGTTTAACAGAAAGGAGGGATTTTGAGATGAAGGATATTTAAGACATCATTGAGAAAAGGAGGTTTTGGGCCTTTTCCTCCTGGGCTGTCAGATGAGCTAGCAAGCTTTTGGCTTTTGCCTTCTGGGATGTGAGCTGAGTAGAAAGTCTTTTTTCCTTCTGGGACGTCTGCTTGTAAGGGTTTGAGAATCACTGAAGGAAGGTGCCCAGACTCAAATGTATGTAAAAGCTAGGAGTGTTTATTCTGCAAATACAACCAGCATATAGGGGTCGACCCTTTAGAAAAAATGGCAAGCTGGAGAGGAGCTCAAAGGCTCCTTTTAAAGGCAGCTTGGGGATGTCCAGTCTCTGCTAGGTAATCCTCACCAGGACTGGTTGGGTTCATGGCAAGAGATACTTGTACATTCCTAATTGGTTCCGACCGTAGGGGAGGTACAATCACCTCATACAGCCTAGGCCAGATGTTGGGGCAGTTGCTGATTTGCTGCTCATCTCATGCGGTCCCCCTCATTAAGAAGGAAGGGGGGAAGGGTGGCAAGAACTTTGACCCAGCTTTGGAAGCAATCTCAGAATGGACTTAGGTCCTCTCATGCTGAGTAGGAAGATCAGTTGGTGCTTTCTCTGCCTCTCTGAGCTAGTAGGTCTTTTACCCTAGCATCTGGCTCCTGAGTCTTTATTGGCAAAATTGAAGATTTGGGATTTACTTTCTTTTTAACAGTGTTGGATCTGACTAGAAAGTAACATGAAATGCCAGCAGTGGGCCTGGACCACTCTCCTGATACTATTCTTTGCTCTCTCAGTGGTATACATTTGGGGTTTTTTGTTTGTTTGTTTGCTTGTTTACAAAATAATGTTTTTCTAAAATGCAAGTATAAATTATGTCAACCCTTTCTCACAAACCTTGAAGGTCTAGCCTCTTTTGTCCCATTAAATACATTTTCATACCAATTTAATGCCATCTGTCATCTGTCATCCTCCTTATCAGAACACACTTGAGTATTCCCACAGCAGAGTCTCTGAGCCTACCATTTCCAATCCTTTTGGTGGTGGTGAGTTGTTTTGTTTTCAGACAGGGTTTCTCTGTGTAGCCCTAGCTAGCCTGGAAATCATATGTAGATCAGGCTGGCCTTGAACTCATAGAGTTCCCAGTATGGGCTCTGGGAACCAAACTCCAATTATCTGGAAAATGGGGAAGTGCTCTTAACTGTCAAACCACCTCTCCAGCCCCTGTTTTTGAGTTTTAAGGAGAAAAGTCATCAGGAATTGCTTACTTAAAAACTAGCCTTGGATTGTGGTCCATACCTTTAACCCCAGCTCTCGGGAGACAGAGCTAGGCAGATCCTTGTCCAAAGGGCTTTAAAACTCACGGAGAGCGGCCCACCGGTTAGCACAAAAACAGCGGGCCCTGAGGACGCCGGGCTGCGGTAGACTATCACTCTGCTTGCTGCCCTCTCCGTCCTCAGGGCAGTCCTAGTCTCTGAGCTGTGTGGAAACTCTCAGGGGCTTTCCAGCCCCTCACTGGGCACCGTCATTGGCGGGTACAATAATAATGACTGATCTTTTTCAGGCATTGCTGCTGGAGCAGATGAACGGTTCGTCTACCACCCTCAGAAAGGACTGGGAGCTGCACATTGTTAGTAACGGCCACCACCCTTAGAAAGAGTTCAGGGCTCTAGTAATAGTTAGGATAAGATGTTTTCGTTAGTGGCTTTGATGTAGAAAATCTTGGGGTACAATTTAAAGTTCAGAGAAGGATGCTCCTGAGAGTTGAGCGGGGGATTTTTGAGGTCAGGGGACAAGAACAACAGCAACCTGACTAGTACTAGCTGACATGGCTTCCTCGCTAAAGCTGGGCTGGTGAGCAAAGGCAACGATTGATTTCTTGTGCCCATTTTTTGCCAGAAGCTTCCTGATATGATTTAATAAAAAAAATTGTTGGTGAGTCGGTGTGCATTCTGAGGATTTAACGCAGAAATGGCACTGCACACGTAAGGTGCACAGACATTCCTGTAGTTGCCCTCATACATTAAAAAAAAGTAAAATAAAAAAGAACACTAGGTGTCAGTGGAGAGACAGCTGAGCAGTTAAGGGCCCTACAGGGCAGTTTCTGGCTGCCTGTAACTCCAGTTCCAGGGTATCTGGTCTATTCTGGCCTCTGAGGATACCAGGCACACACACACACATTAAAAAAATCGTTGGTGTTGGGGTGCAAAGGGAACGGGAGAAGGCAAGCATGGTGGCATAGACCTATAATCCCAGCACTCCGGAGGCCGAAGCAAGAAGATCACAAATTCAAGGACAGACTGGGCTACACAGTTAACAAGTTCCAGGCAAGCCTGGACTACACAGTAAGAGTCTACCTCTGAAACAAACAGCCCTCACCCAATCAATAAACTATTCACAAATTTAAGGGAATGTTAAGGAAACAAGACATGTAAGTGTTTTTTTAATATAATTAAGGCTTAAAAAATGTTTATTAGGCCAGGTGGTGGTGGTACACACCTTTGATCCCAGCACTTGGGAGGCAGAGGCAGGCAGATCTCTGTGGGTTCGTGGCCAGCCTGGTCTACAGAGTGATCATGGGACAACTCGGGCTACACAGAGAAACCCTGTCTCTAATAAAACAAAAGAAAACCAAGTTTATTATTTTGGAAATATTTGTATCTAGTGATATTACATACATGCTTATCATTGTTAAAATTACTTGTGTAATTAAGCTAAATGTTTTATCAACTTCTGAAGCACCAAAATCACCAAGTGTTCCTATGTATAAACAGGAACCTAATACAATTTGTTTGCTCAGAAAAAATTTAAAAACCAAAAATCCTTAATTACCCAAAAGAAAAAGATGTAAACTGAATTTCCCTTGAACTTTGATAGTTTTTGATTCTTACTGGTTGGTGGCTAAGACGTTAGTTCCATTCTAAAAGAAGAAACTCACACCCCCACATCTCAACACAGTGATGTCAGCGCTGCCCCCGGGGATCCGTGAGGACCTGGTGCTGGGACACTACAGACACTGACCGGCTGACACGTCTCAAAGCGAGCGGCATCTCCAGATAACACACGGAACTTTTAAGTCACTTTCGGATTACCTAAAATTCAAACTACAGTAGAAATGACGGCGCGAGAAGACCTGGAAATACAAATCCGCAGTCAGGAGGACCCACATGATGAAGGGCCACTGCTTCTGCTTTCTTGTTTTTGTTATTAAGGTAGGGTTTCTCTGTGTAGCCCTGGCTGTCCCGGAACTCACAGAGATCCACCTGCTTCTGCTTCTTGAATGCTGGGATTAAAGGGGTGGGCCACCACTGCCTGGTTGTTTATGCTTTTAAAACCATGTATTTTTTTTATTCATGTGTATGTGTGTGGTTCATACATGTGTGATCAGATGCCTGAGGAGGTCAGTCAAGAGACCTCCGGGTGTCTTGGAGCTGGAGTTACAGTCATTCGTGAGCTGCGTGGCTCCGACGTTGGGAACCAAACTTGTGGCTTCCAGGAGATGTGAATGCTCTTAACTTCCGGGCCACCTTTCCAGCCCCTGTTGAGGTCTGTCTAAACAGTAAGTAACCGTTTGCTTTCAATCAGCTGTTCAGAAAGTAAGTACTGAACTCCAGTAACCCAGCCTTTATTCAGAGCCGCAGCTCTTGCCGGCAGGCTGGCCAAGGGCAAAAGGTCAGCAACCACTGCCCTCTCAGACATACCAATAAGGCCTGCAATTAAACAGAAATCGGGTGGGGGAGAGACTCTACACTGGCAGAAAAGAGAAACCACACACACACACACAAATAGTGGAGAGTATTCCCAGGAGAGATCAGCATCAGAGATGGTAAATAAAATAAAATAAAACTTAAATTAAAGAAAAAAATCACAGTTTTGCTGGTATTGTCCTCACTTCGCTACCCAAATGTTTGTGGAAAAAAGTCTGGAGCTGCTGCCATGCGTCCACCTGGGCCATGGCGTGAGCCCGGGGCTCCCCTCCCCAGATAACAGGAGCACCCACCAGGCTGTGCAGGGAAGCCTTACACAAAGGTAAGTAGGGGGGCTCAACATAGTGCCCCGTGTCTGGGTAGCAGATGATCTGGGGCTCCTCCTTCCCATGGGCCTGTAATCGTTTGCAGGCCTCTCTGGCATAGAACTCGCTCCTCCAATTGCGGTCATCCAGACCTACAAGGAACAGGAAGGCCGTGTCTGACCTCTCCACGGGGATGATACTCTTCCGGTCAGGTCCTTCCAGAGGATTGTTCAAGGCATCCACAACGTCTTTGAGGCCATCTCTGGTCCTCTTGACTCGTTTGGCGTCCATGCCCACTGGGGGTACAATCTCATCCTTGTACTGTAAGGTTCCACCAACGACAGATATAGAGCCGTTGATGATGACAGCAGCTGTGATGTTTTTCAGGAAGGAAGCCATGGCAAGGCCAAGTTCACCCCCTTTGGAGATGCCAAGCACCCCAACTCCTGGACCTTTTACCTGAGAAAGACACAGACAGAAGAGAAGGAGAATGGACCCATGTGAAAGGCAGCACTGTGAGCTGCACCCACTCCTGGGCATCGGGTAGCCTGAGCCTAACTCTAACGCTATCATCTCTGCTTTGGAAGGGTTATGGGGCATCTTCAAAGCTCAGCATCCACCCGAGGCTCAAATGAGAACGAGCCCTGGACTTGACGATGCCATGCGAGCACTGAAACAAGTCAGGAAGCTGGTTTGCAGTCTAGGCCTGTGCCTTCCCATATATCAGTGACCCTTGCACTCATACACGTTCACGGCAACTAGAAAAGTGGGAAGGCAAACCCAGATGACATTCCGCTTGTAAGGTGACAAGGTGTATATGTAAACACTGGGGAAGAGCCTATTCGTCAAAGAAAATGTTTTCTTCTTAAACGCGTATGCTTTGTCTTGACTACCTCAGTTTGGGCCAGAAACTAATGCTGCCGGAGGAGACCTTCTCCCCTCAACAACCCGGGAAGGTTGGCCACCCTGTCAGACTTCTGAGCACCAACCTTTTCATGCTCCCCCTAAGATCATCCCAGTTAAATATGCTTTGCTCTGTAGATTTGGAAAAGACTAAATGTGGATTGTTATAGAACTTCAAGCTACGAGGAGGCAAATTCAACTTTGGCTCAAGGAGACAGTTAGGACCTTAAAACCTAAACTGAAATACTGTAACAGCTAACCTGTGGGTGGCTGAGCAGGTAGTTCACGGCTTCCTCAAAGTACTCCAGGTGAAGGATATCCATGTCCTTGGGGAGGTCATCGTAGTTATAATAAGCCAGAGCCATCACGGCAAAGCCCTTCCCAGCCAGCAGACTAGCCCGATACTCCTGAAGGCCACCTCCAACTCCAAAAAGGTCCACGATCCCAGGAAAGGGTCCAGTTCCTTGGAAAGGGGGGCAAAAAACACCCCTTGTAGATTTAGTTTCCAGATATCTTGGTATCTCATTCTTCTGTGTATTTAGGGGGGCAGGAGCAAAGATGTGAAACATCCAAGCCTCTTTCCTGTTTTTGAAAATATGCCTTGTTGGGTGGTCTATTAGTGGGAGATCTAGGGCGTTACCTTTCCTAAAAATGCCAACTGGGGATCGGCCCTCCCTTGCTGGCCTAGACCTACTCCTGTGGGTGACTCAGGTCAACAGCACCTCCTGAATATGCAGCAGTCCTGAGCGGCCAGCCCCAGGTTGGGGTGTCACCGGTACCAGACGTCCCTAAACCATGGGCTAGGAGTAAGTCTTTTTCCTATTTTAGCAACGTGGCATCTTTTTCGGAATCTTGCAACTCAGAAACGGGATGGTTTGAGTGCCCAAGTTCTGTGATAGAGAGTCATCAGTGGTCATCTTGGAATCCTCTGAAAAATAAATTCTCCTGCTACCTCCATGCTTTCTATGTCCAAGGCTTGCAATCTTCAGTTTCTATCAAAATCATCTAACTGAAGCTGCATTTCATCCACACTTGCTACGGTTTTCTAGGATATTTTTAATTGGTTTAAATTTTATTTATTTATCTATTTAGAAACAGTCTCCTGAAGCCCAGGCTAGCCTCCATCACCTTGAACCCCTGACCTTCCTGCCTCTATTTCCCCATTGCTAGGATTGAATGAAGGGTTTCCTGCATGCTGGAAAAAACGCCTGGCCAATTCTGTGTGGTAAAGTTTAACCCTGAAGACCTCAGAGGATTACTTTTATCTCTAACTGGGTGGCGTGCTTGATGTCTTGGATAATACACTGAGGAGTATATTTAGTGTAACTTCTCTCTCTTTTTGCTGATCCTTGAGGGTGTTGCTTTTCCTTTATATTACAGCGCTGGTAAGTGTTGTCAACTCTAGGAGCAGGCCCTACATAGGCCAACTCTACGCCCAGGTTATTTATATTGTTTACAACTATGAGCAGTTGACCTCTTAGAACAATGATGTCACACCCACATGCCTGAAAAAAATTTTCCTGCACACACCAATATATCCTGCACATCCTGCTGTCCCCCTCCATCAGCACACACAGATGCTCCTCATTTTTTGACAGTTTCAGATTGTCTGAGGAGCTGGCTATAGATAGACACCCTTCATTCTCTCCAGGGTAATCTGAGTGGTTCTCTTAGATACCACAGACTCACTCAGATTTAAACGAGAGAGTATCCTGTGGGTGGGACCACCACCTCAAAAGGGCATTCTAGCAGTTTTTAAAAGTGAGCTCTGCAGAGAAGGGGTGGCACACACCTGTAATCCCAGCACTCGGAGGTGGAGCTCTGTGAGTTCCAGGCCATCCGGTTCTACAGAGTGAGTTCCGGGACAGCCAAGGCTGCACAGAGAAACCCTGTCTCAAAACAAAACAAACACACACACACACACACAAAAGTGAAGCTGAACTCAGTGGGTTGCAGTGGTTCACTGAACACAGATGCGGGTTAGCTAAACAAAGACAGAATACAGTATGACAGGGATCTCAGGTTATCAGGGAAACGGCAGGCGATGGGGAGAATGGGAACAGCCTAACTGATTACAAACCAGTAAGTATACAGAAGGGAGAAAGGGGATTTTCACAAACCACACAATGGTGGTGATCGGAGGAATGGAGTAATACAGGGTCCTCTGGAGAGTCTGAACTTTAAAAATAGTGCTCTGATTGGGAAGGAAATTAGGTCCTCGGACTAAAAACTGGAGGGAAACACAGTTGTCCATGAGGCCAGCAATAATAACTTCCCAGGGAAAAGAGACCTTTGATTATGGAAAACTTTTGAGTTGTTAAAATTTTCCTTATTGCTATTTAAATATGTAAGCAAATAAACACATTAAAGTATTTTAAAGTTTTTAATCAAAGAACCCCTCTCTTAGTTTTCAACACCGCTTTCATATCCTAGACCTATATTAAGCCACTCAAACTTGACGAAGGACATTTTAACTGTTGTATAAGAAGTACCATGTCCTTATCCTCAGACCCTAACTGAACCGCCATTTCTGTAGGCATTCCCAACGGACTTGAAACAATTGGCCAAATCCTCTAGAAAGGCTCTCTGTGAGTCACTGAACCTAAGCCCCTCTCAAAGCTGTGGCTCTTTCACCTGGGAGAGAATTACCTCAGAATCACCTAAGAAACAAAACCCCACGGCACTCCACACACACTCACCTTCAGATAAGTCCTGCAAGTTAGAAAGCTCCCTGCTGCTTGCGCTGCCCCCTTTGCCTGAAGGAGTGTTCTAGAGCAGCGGGTGACAAACGTGAACCCGTGCACAACCACCGTGGGTCTCATTATCACAGACAGAGTTCCAGTTCCCCAGGCCTGGGCGAGCTTTGATGCTCTGCTTTTGTAAGCAACCTCAGATCTGCTCCTCAGGTGACCCTCAGTTCAGGACTCCCCCAGCCATGAACCCAAGACCGCAAGGCTTTTCCAGGGGCCACCCACCTCTAAGAGCCCCGTGGAGAGTGTGGGAGACAGGGAAGAAGGGGCCAGGGGCTGCACCCCTGAAGCATCCCGGGTGGCAAGCACGGGAGGGGGGACAGCTCACCTGGGGGCAGGAAGAGCGTGGCGCGCACCCGGCCCTCGCGCACGGGCACGCGCCGCACCCCGGGAGCCATGAAGTGCCGCTCGTGCACCGCCTTGGCCAGCAGCCGCCCGCCGTCGGGCTCGTGTCCGTCCAGCACGT
>CM053765.1:28885763-28896704 GCA_028658305.1 Pachyuromys duprasi
TGCCGCCCAGCGCGGGCGCGCGCGCCAGGTCCAGCTGGCCGTGGGCATCGGCGCGGTAGCGCGCGTGGGCGCTGAAGAGCGCGCCCTTCTCGTCGCGCAGGGCCGCGCGCAGCGTGACGGGCTGCTCGGGGGCCAGGCCGCGCACGGAGATGCCCAGCGGCTCGTCCCAGCAGCTGCGGCCCGCGGGCTCCAGGATCAGTGTAGGTGCCAGCCGGCTCTGGGCGGTAAATGCGTGCATTGCTTCAGATTCTGGTTTGATGCTTTTTGGCCTTCCGGGCCTTGCTGTTACAGTTTTAAACCCTTCCGGGTTCATTTCGGAGCCACTGTGCCACGCCCCCAAGCGTTTATTAACTATTACTACAGTGCGAGAAATGTGCAATGGGTGCTTGTTGAAATAGTGCTTAAAAGAAAGGTTGGAAAAGACATCGTTCCAAAAATCTGGATTGTGCTAACGCATTCCAGGGGATTGCAATTCTAGAGACCCACGGGAAACAGGGTTTTATTCCCTTACTCTCCTGTGCGCCCTTACCGAGTCTCTCTCTAGACTTTGTGGAACCTGGAGTCACGCCCATAGAAATCAAACCTCCTGAGACACACACTGATTCTGCTCCTTAATTAGCTTCCAGGTAGCGGTGTCTGCGGTGCTGACAGTTGTGGTGGTTGTCTGAGATAAGGTTTCACCTGGCTCACGTTGACCTTGAGCTTGCTCTGTAGCTAAGGATGACCTGGAACTCCTGATCTCCACCTCCCAAAAGCTGGGATCAGAGGCCAGAACCACCTCTCTGCACTCTACCCGATGTCCTTAAATGAAACGTTTTCCTGGGATGACTTGGTGGACTAACATGTTTGAGCTGTGCTAACACCAAGAAGGGAATTGTTTTCCAACTCAGCCAAGAGAAAGGTCAGGCTGACCGGGTTATTTAAAAGGATGGACCTTGTTACAAAAGCCGATGTGTGAAAACAGAGACCAAGGTTAAAAGGTATGTCAGAGCCAACGCTGTGAAGCTGGGAATAGAGACTCAAAAAGTCTTGCAGCTGGGCATGAGACAGCTAGGCCAGGCCAATGTGGCCTGGCTTCCCCTGAAGTTCCTTCCCCCAAAGAATTCAGGCAAGGCATTGTTGCCCATTAGTATATTATTGTTTCTAATGCAGCTAATCGAAGCTGACTAAATTTTAAGGGTGGCTTCTAAAAATAAAATTTTTAAAAAAATGACCCGTTTCACACTGCCCCTACTATGAGCTAAAAATGAAGTAACCAAGGAAAATGGCAGCTGTGTCTTAGTAGCCGTGATAACCCTTAACTCTCCATAGACAGTAAAGGGAAAAGGCCGCTATAAAGGGGCCAGCTGACCAAGTGCCCTAGAAACAAAGAAAGCATAGGTTAAATGGCTAGCAGACCCCACCAGGGGTTAAGACCAGCAAGACCCTGCGAAGTCGGAGCAGAGCAACAGTGGCCAGGACTAGAACTACCTGCAGACAGACAAGGTCAAGAGCCAAGAATGTAGAAGTCAGAGATGGACAGAGAAGGGCTCCAACCATCCCTAACTTGGCATGCAGTACCCAGAACAGCCTGTCAACTCCCTAATTGGACCAGGGCAATGTGCATTGAACATGTGCATTACAGTTGTTCGACTACCCATCCTTAGATGGGATTTCCCCAGTGTTGGTCCACTTTCTGCCTCAGTCCCATGAAAAGTCCCTAGATAAGCTTAAAAAAAAAAAACAACACTTTTTTTTTTCTTGTCTTAGGGACCTCTTCAGAACTCTGCTTTATGCAGCATTTCATCTTTATTCTTTAAGCTTTCTGCCTACAGTAATAATAAAAAAATTTCTTCAGACTTTGTCAGTGAATTTTATTCCCCAAGTTTTCTGAAATCGGGCCTGGAGCGACCCCTGTGTTTTACATATGTTGGATGAAAGAGTCTTCCTCACACTCGATGATGCATACTCCTCTACCCCTGTCTGCAAACAAACAGTCCAGTAAGGCTTGGTGCAACCCTGAAGCAGGGCCTGGGAAGAGGGCTGCCTGGTGGGACCTGCAGCTTTCCTAGAAGTGTGTGACATCAAGAACTATGATGCATGCAAAGTGGGTGATGAGTCAGCTGGGGGCAAGAGATATCTTGAGTTCACCCTCCTTTCGTCCTACACTGTATTTCTGGCTGAATCCAACTCTAGTGGCATGCCTAACAAAGACAAGAATGGAGAAGGGAGACGATTCAAAGCTCAATAAATAATAATTTTTTTTTAAGTTAGATTAGAGCCAGGCGGTAGCCTTTAATCCTAGCAGTCTGAGAGGAAGAGGCAGAGGCATCTCTTGAGTTCGAAGCCAGCCTGGTCTACAGAGCAAGTTCTAGGACAGCCAGGGCTACACGGAGAAACTATCTCAGAAAACAAAAGAAGGGGGAAAAAGGTGTACAGCTAGGCCTCAGGTCTGAGAGTGTCCCATAAAAAGATGACCGTGAGCAGACATGGGAAGCTTGCCTTTGCACCAGACTTACCTGGTTAGTCCATCCCTCAACGCTGAAGCTGAAATATGTAGAAGAAAGCCAGCTTCTACTGCCCTTTCCTGTGTCCTTCAAGGCAGCTGGGAAGCAAAGAGTCAGAGGGGTCCCAAATCACCCTCAAGGGCATGCTCCCTGTGGTCTCACTTCTTCCATCAGGCCCCACCTCCTAAAGGCCGTACCACTTCCTAGTATCAGCACAGACTGGAAACTAAGTCTTTAGTACGTGGCCTTTGGAGGACCGTTTGAGAGGCAGACGTAAAAGGGGGTTGCCTTGACTACAGGTGACTGATTGAAATGGAAGACACAGCTTTCAAAATGACCACTGCCACTGTGTGCAAAATCATTCTGGCGACAAATTGGCGTCCACGTCTCTTGACTCACTTCTCAAAACACTGTCTTTAAGTCACCAAGTCGCGGGCTTGCCAAAGACCTTTCCCTTATTTGCAGCTGATAATCAAGTTCAGAGAGTAAATGTTTCCTGGACCACTGATTACTTTTATAATGTTTGTGGGATGGCCAATAAACATTGCCACAGAGCTGGGACATGAAACTGTTATATCAACAGGAGGAGACAGTGACTTGTACAAATGCATCATTTGCTGAGTCCACTATTCACTACCAAAAGTCCTTTCCCTTAGGTATCTCTTCCTCTGACTATGTACAAGAGGAATATTTAAGTATTTGGAAAATAATGAATATTTATTTGTGGGTTTTGTGTTTGTGTCTATTTTTGAAACAAGGTCTCACCGTGTGTCCTTGATGGCCTAGAATTCACTACATAGACCATGCTGGCCTCAAATTCCCAGATTATTATTATTACTGTATTTACTAAAATGAGATCATCTGCAGAGGTTTTCTCCAACTTCTCATAATTAAGGTCAAGAAAATATCCATATTTATGAAACACAAGAACAGAACACCTAACTCTAGTCAGATGGAAGGACTGGGGAGTGTCTCAGCAGCAGAGGATTTGCGTAGCAAGAATGGGCTGTGTGTTTCATCTCCAGCACCAGAAATAAGTAAAATTTAGCACATGTCTTAAAAAATCATAGTCAGAATCCTGATAGAACATCTGCTTCCAAGTTCAGACTAGGACACTCTATTAAAATAGGATAATTGAATATTTCCTGTGGCTTTTGAGTATTTACCATCTTCCTTAAAAGTTGAAATGTGAAACATCCCAAGGTAAAATCCAAGGAGCCCATTCCCACCCTCACCACTGTTCCCAGTGAGTACACAGGGATTTGTCAGTAGGTGAACTCCTCAGTAGCTGCCCTGTCTCTTGCCAGGATCTGCACCTTGAAATTAACATGCCCACTCCTGCTGGTGATTTAATTGTCTCTGTGAAGTCAGAAATTTTCTTCCTTTTTTTTTCTTTTCTTTCTTTCTTCCCTTCTTTCCCCATCCTTTTTTGTAGCCTTGGCTGTGCTGGACTCTCTTTGTAGACCAGGCTGACCTCAAACTCACAGGGATCTGCCTGCCTCTGCCTTCCTGAGTGCTGGGATTACAGGCATGTGCCACCTTGCCCTGCTATAACCCAATTCTTTGAGTTAAGTTTTATCAGATTCAGCTTAATTATTCACAGAGGCGCAGCCAGAGAATCCATTTACCAGACAGTAATCTTAGCTTTAGAAACTTTTTCAGGTAGCCAAGCCAAGGCAGGTTTTATTTTGTGGGGTTTTGTTGGTAGTGTTTGTTTATTTTGAGACAGGGCTCTCAATCTGTAGCCCAGATAGCCCCCGTTTCTTTGGAATATTTCAACCTTGCGTAATTCTTGTTCTGTTTAGTCTTTAGTTGCAGTTTGATGACTTCAGTTCCTCCTTTAACGTTCTGGAAATGTTTATTTAGTTCCTGAGTTATACTAGAGGAAGCAAAGCTTTGTATGATAAATGACTTGGTTGAAATTCTGATGAGAATTTAGCAGACGACAAGGAAGTTTGGTTATTTTCACTCCATACAGAATTTTGAGAATTGTGGCTCAGACTTTACGAGTGCCAGGTAATCTTTAGATTCATGTGGGGAGCACATGCGTGGAAACACATTGTCACCACTGTGGCTTCACATATTCCCACACAATACCGCATAACCAGCAGCTGGATCACTCCATTATCTGAAAGATGAGAGGATCCTTGAAGGCTCACCAAGGGCCCAAGGGGAAATGTTCAAGTCCAGAAGTTTTCATTTAGAACTTTGATCCTGGGGGAAGTCTGCCAACGATGACACGTGTTTAAAACATTTGACACACCACTGTGAAATAATAGTCATTTGGCGAATCAACCTGGGCTAGAAATCAGGTGTATAGTTATAGTTACTGAAAGGCTTGAAAAAAAAAACCAATCCTTAACTATTTTAGGCTCCCTTTAATTAAGTATGAAACACTCAATAGAAGAGCAGAACAAACAAACAAACTAAAAACATGAAAACAAAAACAAAACCTTCCAGCCATGGCATTGGCTCTGTTTGAGGAAGCCAGTTCAGACACCCCTAAGCCAAACCTGCTGAAAGGGGGCTTCAATATGAATCTGTGTACAAATAGTGAGTTCGCACTCATCATGTATGATGGTATGGGAGAATGGAAACAAGAAAGCCAGGTCCTTGAGCACAGGACTCTTGGAAATGGTGAAGGTGTGTAGAATTGTGTGGTTTTCCTCTAATTCAACTCAGGAGAAAAGCCATGAGTAAAGATTCAAGTTATCTACATTGTCCAAACAAACATTTTTGGTGTCTGTTACAACAGTAAAGTCAAAATCAGAGTAAGAGAAGAAGGGGGGAAGCTCAAAGGGCCTTATAAGAAAGAGAGACAGGCAGACAGACAGAGGGAGATCAATTAGTGGATGCTGTGAAGCTAGGAAGTTGCTCAGAACATAAGCAAAACAAAACAGAACTCATAACTGATCGCAAAACCTTTGCAGTTTTTTTCCTAGTGGGGGGGAAAAACTTGTTGAAAAAACCTGGCTCCAATGGTGTGATGGCACATCTTTAATCCCTGCTCTCAGGAGGCGGAGGTAAAATGGTCTTATATCTGGAGGCCAGCCTTGTCTATAGCAAGTCCCAGGGCAGCCCAGGCTACAGGAGGAGGAAGAGGGGAGAAGGCCAGGGAGGAAGACTATCCAGCTCCAGCAGGTCTTGTTCTGAGTTCTGGTCTACCACGAAGTGAGAAGTTGTTTCTGTTGTTTTCTGAGACAGGGATTCTCTGCGTAACCCTAGCTGTCCTGAAACTCTCTGTAGACCAGGATAACCTCAAACTCAGAGATCCTCCTGCCTCAACCTCCCAACTTCAGGGGCTAAAGGCATGTGCCACCGCCACCATGCTCTTTTGAAGTGAGAAGTTTTTCTCGAAAGCTGCTGTTCCCTTGAGTGCCATGCCTTCCCCTCCATGCTGGCTTGAAACTAGTAAAACCACGAGTTCTAATAAATCCTCCCTTTCAAATTGTTCTACCAGGTGTTTCATCACCCTGAAGGAAAAGCAGATAACATAGACATATAACACAGATAAACGTAACCCTACCTGGTCACAGAGAGCTGGTGAGATGCCTCCACCGGTTGAGTTGCCTGCCACCAAGCCTGATGACCTGAGTTCAAGCCCCAGAGCCTGCATGGTATGACTCCCACACATTGTCCTCTGACACACACACATACACACACACACACTCTCACACACACACACTCACACAAGTGTAACAAAAATTGCACTTGTAAAAAAATGCTAACGGTTATGAGAACATCATTTTTGTTAAAGCTTGTTTAACAAAGGTTTAGGTAAGGCATGTGAAATAGAAATGATTTGGGTTAATTGCAGTACTCTTTTTTACTTTTCCTTTTTTTGTTGTTGTTTGTGTATGTGTTTGTTTGTTTTTAAGACAGAGTTGCTTTGTGTAGCCCTGACTGTCCTGGAATTTGCTCCGTAGAACAGGTTGGCCTCAAACTCACAGAGAGCTACCTGTCTCTGTCTCCAGAGGGCTAGGGTTAAAGGCATGCACTACCACTGCCTGGAAAGTACCGTGATCTAAAGTTTATTTATAGGAGTGCCCCTTTATTTAGAAGATAATTAGAACATAATTTCTTAGAGTTTCTTACCATGTGGGCATGAAAATATAACAGGTACACATGCAAAGCGCGCACCAACACACATGCCCAAAGATTGTATAGCTTCTATTTTAGAATTCTAGTCACTAGACAAGAGGGGCTAATGAGTTGGCTTAGTGTGTAAAAGCAATAAACATGGAAGCCTGGCACCCAGAGGTCCTCACTGGGACCCGTGTGAGGAGAGAACTGACTCCCGAAAGTTGTCCTCTGACCACCTACACACACACACAGACACACACACACACACACACACACACACACGAGCATCTGTGTAATCTTTTGAAGGCTGTGGACCAATCTCCATAGCAATAAGAGCTTCAAACAATGTCCACTATAATTTAGTTCTAAAAAGCATCTTTTCCTCTCCTTATTGCCTTCTTTTAGGCTCAGGTTCCGGGAGTGACTTTAACAAGGCTCCAAGTGACCTTGAAGAGAAAAGCAAAAGTTTTTGTTTCTTTGCTAGTTCAATCAACACAGGTGGGAAACATTTTCAGAAATGTTATTTGGAAAATCATCTAAAGGCTTGCTTTACTCCATTGAGATGGCAAAATCGTCAGGTTTTTGTTTTGTTTTGTTTTGATTTTGTGTGTGTGTTTAAGTGTGGACTTTGCAGGTATGTTCAGGTATATTTGCCTATGCATGAACATCAGGTTCCCTCCTCTCAGATAACTCCAGCTTGTGTTAAGTTGACATAAACTAGACAGCACAATCACCATCTTTAAAACTAAACCATGAGTCAAAGCATTATTCACTAAAGAGTGGCATGAACGCCATGCCTGGTGGTGCATGCCTTTAATTCTGGCACTCACGAGGCAACTTCTGTGAGTTCAGTCTCTGTGAGTTCAAGGCCAGCTTCCTCTACATAGCAAGTTCCAGGACAGCCATCGTTACATAATGAGGTCCTGTTACAACACACACACAAAAAAGCAAACAAAAGCCAATAAAATGAAGTAAAAACAACTGCCACTGAAACCCTGAGCTTAGGAGAAATCATACAATTTTAATAAGGGGATGCTGTTTTTAAGCTTTATTCATTGTATCACACACATCTGAGTCTTTAATAATCACATGTTATGTTGGTAAGATACCATATTGATTAATAAAACTTATTCAGTAAAGTGACCTCTAAACCTCTACCGCCCCAAACATGAACTTAATGTGATCCAGCAGAAAACTGATCCACATAAAGTTAACGGACGTCAAAATTTGACCTTGAATCTACCATGTCAGCAAGAGGCAAACACACTACAACCTAGAGGAAGCTCTGTTCTGAGTCCAGTCCAGGTGCTTACCAAAGAAGGATAGGATTTGCTTCCACGCATCTATCTGGGCTTTAGAGTGAGCCCTGACCTCCCCTCCCCAAATCACAGCTTTGTTCACTATTTGGTGCAGGGAAGCTGGGCACATGGGGAAGTAAGGAGGCTCAATGTAATGGCCAGTCCCAGGGTAACAGATTGTCTGGGGTCTCTCCTTTCCACGAGCCTGCAGCCGCTCCGAGGCTATCTGAGTGTACAGCTCACTCCTCCAGCAATGGTCATCCTGCCCGGCAATGAAGAGGATGGGCCCCTGGGCCTTCTCTATTGGAATCATGCTGGGGTTCTCACAGCCCCCTGTGATATCATTCCGTATATCCACAATGTCCAGAATGCCCGAGAAAGCCACCTTCGTTCTCCTCAGGTCATGGCCCAATGGTGGGATCACAGTGTCCTTGTAGTGAATGTGTCTGGCCCCACTGAATGCAGAGCCATTCATGGAAACTGTGGCCGAGACGTTCTTCAAGAATGCAGCCATGGAGAGACAAATGTCAGCTCCTAGAGAAAGGCCCAGCAGCCCAATGTTTGGGCCTTTTACCTGGGGGAGGGGGAAGAAAGAGGTAAGAGTCAAAAAACGTATCCAGCTAGGTGTGATGGAACGCGTCTATGATCTAGCAGTGTGAAGGTGGAGCAGGAGGAGCAAGAGTTCAAAGCCAGTCAGCTACACAGACAATTCAAGGCCAGGCTAAGCAGTTTCAAATGCTGAAGGGAAAGAAAAAAAAAGAAATGAAAAGACAGAGCTCCGGAGATGCCTCGGTGGGTAAAGGTGCTTGCTGCCGAATTCAGTTCCTGGGACTCACAGGGAAGAAGAGAGCCGACTTCTTCGCCTGTGTGCTGTGGTACATACACACACACATACATATATGTAAGAAAGAATTTACCCAGCACAAAAAAAAAATGCAATTAGGAGGGCTGGAGAGATGGCTCAATGCTTAAGAACACTGGTTGTTCTTCCAAAGGATCTTGGTTTGATTCCCAGAACCCACATGGCAGCTAACGACTGTCCATAACTCCAATTCCGAGGAATCTGTCGGCCTCTCCTGGCCTCTGTGGCCACTGTGGTGCATGGACACAGCTGCGGACAAAATACCCAAACACATGAAATAAAAGTAACTCTTTCATGGCAAACAAACCTACGCAGTCCCACTTAGGAGTCGGCCATAAATGCTGACTCATGGGAGCTCGGCAGGTAAGACCTCAGTCACAGTGACCTTGACTCGGGCCTTTATTTGGCTGTTCATGTTGAAGCATGTGGATGAGGCTCTGGTCCAAGATTGAATCATTCATCCAGCCCCATCGAAGCAACACCAGAAAATGATTAACTTCATAGAATGAGAGACTTCAAAGTCTAACTGAGCAGTTCTTAGCCTTTGTGACTAAATTTGAGAGGAAAATTAAAGGTTGTAAAGCCACCATACTAAGATAACTAGTATTACAGCAAGAGGAATTTTGCTATTATGGGGTGAAATTTCCCACGATTTTTGTAATGACTTCCACACCACGGAGCTATGCGACAGAGAAAGGGGAAATGCTAGATGCTCAAAGCCGAGGAAATCTTCCCGAGAAACTTCCTCTACAAACAGAGAGCAGAGCAGGCGGCCGCCTCTGCAGACAGTCCCAGAGGCAGCGGTTAAATAAAGGGCAAGAGGAGAACCTGGGGGTGCCGAAGCATGCAGCGTACGGCTTCTTCAAAGTAGTCCAGCTCTATGACGGTCAGTTCCTCAGGAAGATCTTCAAAGCCATAAAAAGCCAGAGCCAATGTGGCAAAGCCGTGGCCCGCCACAAGGCTGGCTCGGTACTCCAACAGGCCCCCTCCAACACCGTACACATCCACGATGCCTGGAAAGGGTCCTTCTCCTACAGAGGGGAACACGACAAGGCAGATGCATCACGCGATCCGAAGAATTCGTTTCTCTTTTAGAAACCTGCTTCCTAAACTGTTCAGTTGGTTTCTACGAATCTGATAAAACAGATCCCCCGTCTCACTACTGAACAGAGACACAGGAGCTTTGGAGTGAGAAAAAAAAAAATCTAATGGTCTCGTGGGTGATTTCTTCCGCCAGGGGAATCCAAACCATGGCCCCATGGGCCATAGGAGGACTTCCCTGCCGAAGGGCTGCAAAGAACGGGAAGCAGGGGCTGAAGGGCAGCCCAGTGCTTGAGAGGCCTCCTTGCTCCTGCAGAAGACCCAGGACCCAGGACCGGGGCTCACAAGCACCCGTATCTCCAGCTCTAGGGGATCTGATCTGCCCAACCCCACCCCACTCCAGCACACACAACGCAAACACACATGAGAATAAAGTTAAATTCATTCATTTTTTTATTCTACATGCGTTGTTATTTGCTTGCATATTTATTGCATGGTTATCTGTGTGAGGGTGTTGGATCCCCAGGAACTAGTTACCGTTGTGAGGTTCTGGGAATTGAACCCGGGTCCTCTGGAAGAGCAGCCAGTGAGTGCTCTTAATCACTTAGCCATCTCTCCAGCTCCCATAAAGCTAAGCTTAAAGCAATTTAAAAAAAAAAAAACAGTTGAGTTGACGCATAGCTCGATGTACTTTGGAATTACCCTTTGAGGGTGTGAGGGTGTGTGAGCGTACTGATGGGGAGGAGAGAGGAGGTGGCGGCGGTGTTGATCCGCGGTAAAGAAGTCACTGAAGTCTAAAGTGTGATCGGTGGTGAAGATGGACATGAAAAAGTGGAGAAGGGACTGCGTGTGTCAAGGACAATGTGGCAGTCTCCTCTGTCATTTTTCCTAACCATGATGCCTAGAGAGATCTGTGGTGTAGTGAACTGTAGCAAAGGGCACCTGTTTTTTCATCAGCTGAATAACACTCCCATCCCTTTGGGATTGAGATTAAATGAGATAGATAATGCAAGCAAAAGGCACTGCTAACCTACCAGCGGGTTTGAGTGACCGCTGCAATGACCAATAGCACCTTGTCTGAACAGCCCAGGAAGCCCGGCCCCCGCCCCACCCCCTCATCCCCGGGCTAGAGACACAGGCCCCGCGTTCGCGATCTTCTGCAACCGGATTT
>CM053765.1:28896804-28913109 GCA_028658305.1 Pachyuromys duprasi
GTAGCGCGCGTGGGCGCTGAAGAGCGCGCCCTTCTCGTCGCGCAGGGCCGCGCGCAGCGTGACGGGCTGCTCGGGGGCCAGGCCGCGCACGGAGATGCCCAGCGGCTCGTCCCAGCAGCTGCGGCCCGCGGGCTCCAGGATCAGCGTCGCCTCCATGCCGGGGCTGGAGGGCGGAGCTGGAGGCCGCGGGGAGCGCCACGCGAGCCCGGAGCGCAGCCTGGCCTGCTGTGGAGCCGACCCGGTGTGTGTGTCTCTAGGATCCAGGCAAGGGAGGGACAGGGACCAAGCTCTGTCAGCAGGGAGGTCAGAGGTCTGGCTTGGGGGTTGAGCCAGGCCAGAGGATTCTGCTTTCTACCACTCCCATGTGATGTAAGAGTGGTCGGTGATGGCACCAATTGAATAAATCAAGGCAAAATTCGATCTTTCCGTGGATTCAGCAACTTTCTAAAAATGCGAAACAAAACCAACAGCAAGAATCTTGTAACTATAACTTTATATCGTTTTAATCTTGGTTTTGCTTAGTCTTTGTTTTTTTTTTTTTCTTCTAGAGACAGGGTTTCTCTGTGTAGCCTTGACTGTCCTGGACTCGCTTTGTAGACCAGGCGATCTACAAAGAGATCTGCCTGCCCCTGCCTCTCCGGGGAGTGCTGGGATTACAGGAGGGGACCACAGCGCTATTTTAGTCTTAAAACACTTGCTAAATCCTTTTGTGGATACTGTAGACCCCAGAATAGAAACTGAAATGTACAGGCAAACAGAGAGGCAGCTCTGTTAGGGTTCTCTAAGGCAACAGGAGTTAGAGGCTGAACACGCGCATGCGCAGTCGGAGACCCAGGCACAGGGATTTTATTAGAGCGGTTTAGGGGTTCACTCCAACAATGGCTGCCTCCTACGGAAAGGCCAAAGATCTGGTAGTTGTTGAGTCCGGGATCATGGATGTCTCAGCAGCCCCAGTCTGGTGTTGGGGTCCCAGGAAAGCTCTAGAGAGCTGCTGGGTTTTCAGTCCACTCTGGAGTCCTGAAGAAGTGGCTTCTAACGCCAGTGAAGGGATGGCTCAGGATAAAAGAACTTGGCAGGGAGCCGGAGGACAAGAGGGCAAAAAGCAAAAGCCCCCTCCTCCCCTGTCCTTGTGTGCACTGCCATCAGGAGGTGTGGCCCAGGTTTAGGGTGGGGCTTCTGACCTCAAAAACTCCGGATATAGGGTGAGTCTCCCCCCCTCAAATAATCCAATCAAGAAAACTCAATCCCTCACAGGTGTACCCAGCCGCTTGGGGTTTAGTTGATTCCAGGTGAGGCACACAGCAGCCTCTCCTCTCCCTGCCCTAGCGCCCACATACAATGAGACAGAAATGGCTGTCGTGGACAGGAAGAGAGGCCCTGGAGGTGGCTGCCTGGACCCTCCTTTCCGAGGTTAAGAGCGGGCTGGGAGATCCAGGGGCTGAGCGGAGAAGGTTTTCTGCGGGGAAGCTGGCTTCACCCAAAGTCCAGTGTTGTCCCACAGCCCGATAAAATGGTGCGACTTAATAGATACACGAGCAATTATGGAGCCATCTGGCTTGGTTTTAGAATACTTGTTGACATCCCACTAGATAAGATGTTCAGACTGAAACATCCCGAAGCCAGATAAGGTCAGCCCCTGGCTGCCAACTGGGGCAGTGTTCTGTCCCTGTAGAAAATGTATTGGGAGTGAGTGTACTATTTAAGTAAGTATAGGGTTTTATATGGAAATAGTGGTAACCACTGTGTCACACTAGTCACTGCGCTGGCGGCTAACGGAACAAACTAAGTACAGAAATGAACTATCCTTCTTTCTGTTGGTTAATGTAGAAATGAGCATTGAGATTCCTGTCATACTTTTAAAAAACTCTTTTATTTACATTTTTTTTATCTTTTTCTCCCTACTAAGGGTTAGTGGGAGATGGGGCGCAGTCCCTAAATGGGAACCATGTGGCATGCGAATGAAATTTCATTTGCTTTTTCTTTGTATGGTCAATCTTACATTAAGTTACCTGAAGTTAAACAGCCCATGGCTTTTCTTCTAGCTCAACAACTCTACCTTACTAAGAAAATACTTTTGAAAGGACAAATCCTGTTTTCATTCTTTTATTAGACAGTCTATAAAACCCACCTCTTCTACCCAGCTGATGGGAACACACTGAAGAATGAAGTGTGGCCTGGTTCTGGACAGTAAAGCTAATTTGTAGCTTTTGTTTTAAGTTGTTCTGTGACAAAAGGCCTACATCAGGGCGATTTTGAGAGTTCTTATAAACACACAGTGTCTACCTCCCCTTGTGTTTTTTGTGGGGGGGGCATGATCGTGAGTGTACATGCATGTGCCCACTTCCGTGTGTAGAGACTGGAGGTCGGTATCAGCGTCATCTTAGGTGGCTGTCCCCTTTATTTACGGACAGAGGTTCCCTGAGGTCTGGGTTCTGCTGCTGGCAGCCTGCTTCCTCTGGGATCTCCCGTTTTTGCTTCTGAAGTTGTGAAATTCCAAGCGGACTGACACACCACTGGGCCTTCCATGAGTCCTGGGGATCTGAAGTCCCATCCTCTCGATCCCAAGGGTGGGCATAATCCACGGGGCTGCGTTCCCAGCCCAGGTGACCTCTCATAACCCAAGGCCACTGACTTCCTGTGACTCTGATATAACATATAAGCTATTTGAAGTTTTTGACAAGCCAACTGAGAGAAAAAAGGAGCCACTAGCCAAGGGACCCAGGCCTTGCCCTGTTTTGCACATCTGCAGCATGAGAGAGCTTGGCATGGTCCCTTCTTCGTAGCCAGTATGTTACCACTTGGATGAACGGTCTTCTCAAGAGAGGAATGAACTGATCTCAGAGAGACTCACAGTTCGTTCTATGTCAGTGGTGATTCCAGATGTGGATATGTGTGTCCTGTGGTGTGTAAGATCTTAGCACTATGGGAAGTTTGATGAGAGGTAGAGATTTGCAAGATTTGTGAGGCTGAAAAATATTGTCAAAATAAAGAGGCCAGAAGAACAGTATAAACATAATAACCTCCGAGAGTGATACCAGCGCCCTAAAGGAGCTGTGTGCCCAACTTGTAGGAGTAGTATAACCTCAGATCCCTCCTCTTCTGTACTCTCAAATACAGCTTTTAAAAAGAAGTTCCTAGGCCCGAGGCACTGGACACAGAACTTCTCCAGAACAAACTGGTGGTGCATGTATTTCCTCAGGTCTTTTCCTGTGAGGATCTTCGTCTGTTAGTCTCCGTTAGGCGGGGTCCTGGAACTCGGCTTCTGAATGAAGGACAGGGGTTCTGTCTCTCTCAGGGGCAGCTAGAGAACTTTGGGGTGAGGCCCGAGTGCACTAAGCCAGGGGGTGAAAAAGGGTTTTCACAGATTGTTACAGTTTAGCTCATTTTAGAATGAGATCGCCAGTGGCAGTGGAAATTTGGGTTATGGCGATACCCAAGTGTTACAGCTCTTGGTAAAGGTGCTGTGCTGAGCATGGCAGAGGTGCAGGTGGAAGCTCATGCCTGGTCAGCTTGTACCTGAGACCCAAGCCTGGTGAAGCCCAGGCCCAGTGAGGCACAGCCTGCCGGGGCTAAGTGGTCCGGCTCCTGGTAGTCTTTGGGGACCCTAAGATCTGGGCATAACATGGTAAGACAGAACACATTGCAGGACACATGTGGCAGAACAGAGCTGCCACCTTCATGGCAGCTGGGAAGCAAAGCGGGTAAGAGGGCCGACTGGGGAGTGTAATTCTCCCTCAAGGGCATGCTCCCTGTGGCCTCACCTCTTCCATCAGGCCCCACCGCCTAAAGGTTCTACCCCTTCCCAGTAGTGCCACAGACTGGAAACTAAGTCCTTAGCACATGACCTTTGGAGGACACTTGAGAGCCAGACATAATACAGGGATGGAGAAATGGCTCAGGGGTTCAGAGCATTTGTTGATCTTGCAGAGGACCTAGATGGGTTTCCCAGCACCCACATGGTGGCGCATGACCATCTGTGACTCCACTTCCAGGGGATCTGACATCTCCTCTGAACCCCCAAAGCACCAGGCACTTACATGGTGCACATACATACAGACACAAAATAAAATCCACAAGGCTTAAAGACAGAATGAAACCACCAAACACAATAGGAGGGTTGTGTACGTGAAGGACGATTGATCGAAACGGAGAGCACAGTTTTCAAAACCACCGCTGCCAGTCTGACAAAAGTCTTGTTATGATCCTGATGGGATCCATGTTTGCTCATTTACCGGATCTTTCAGTCACCTAGTTGGGTGCTTGCCAAGACCTTTGCCCCTGTTGCAGCTGACACACAGGTTAAGAGATCAAATGGTTCATGGACCATTGATTTACTTATGCAATTTTACTGTATAGCCAATAAACATTGCTGTACAGCTGGGCTGTGGACCTGTTATATAATCGGAGCAAAACACTGGCAAAAAAAAAAAAAAGTGGGTTTGCTGACTATCTTAACCTGTCTGTCTATCCGCCAACACTTTTCCTTCAATGATGCTGCCTCTCCTTGAAAGAGGAAGATTTAAATATTTGAAAAATAGTGCACATATATGCACTCTTTTGCATATACGTATACATCAAAATGATATAGTCTGGGAGGTTTTCATACAAAAGACTATAATTTAGGGTGGCAAAAAATATCCATATTCATCAAACACAGCAACAGAGCATCTAACTGAAATATGACATTAAAGGGCTAGGGTGTGACTCAACAGGAGAGCCCTAGCTGGCAAGCACAGGCCCTGGGTTTTACCCCAGGACCACAAATTAGTAACAAGTTATATGGGAAGTGTCTTTTACAGCTGTTCCTGGCAGCATCCAAGATCCTGTCAGAACCCCTGCTTCCAAGTTTAGACTGGCCGTTGTTTTATTAAAATAGGATAACTGAATATTTCCTGTGGTTTCTGAGTATTTAACATCTTCCTTAAAGGTTGAAAGGTGAGACATCCCGAGGTAAAATCCCCACATTGACCACAGTTCCTGGAGTGGTGAATACACGAATTTGTCAGTAGGTGACCTCCTACAACCCCTACAACCGTCCTGACCCTTGCCAGGATTTGCATCACTTTGGTTTTTGTTATTCCAAACAGGGTTTTTTTTTTTTTTCCTGTGTCGTTTCAGCTGTCCTGGCCCTCACTCTGTAGACCAGGATGGCCTTGAACTCAGAGCTCTGCCTACCTCTGTCCTCCACCGTGATGTCTAACATGCCTGATAACGTGTTAATGTGGCTTCTCCTTTTCTCCGGCAGTGGTGAACAGAATGCTGCTATCCTCTATGAACCCGGTTAGAATTGATTTTTAGTTTTTAGGGGGAATTATGTGAGATAATCTGAAACAATTATTTTGATCTAATAGAAAAAATAAAAAGCCTGTAGGAGTCAGAGGGAGGGTCAGTCCAAAGTTGAATGAAGAGTTGGCAGGCAAGTTATTATCGTTGGCAGTAGTAGTGTTTCTCCTGGCATTGTTCCACCTGAGGTTGCAGAGTCCTTAAAGTTCTGTCCAACCCTTAGGACAGTCTCAGGCTGTTGTGTCTGAGAGTCCTTTCTTCATGACATCCGATTTTGTGGCTGTACACATTTATTTAGTTAGAATTGACGGAGGCGACTCTAACTGGGTTTGGAGATCTTCCACATTCCCCCCGTGTTGATTAAGCTCATTTCTGTGAAAATACCAGTCATCAGTCATGTGATTGGTGGTTAGGACTTGGCTGCCTCTCGTGGGGCAGGATGGACCTGTCCTGGTCCAATCTGTTGTCATGTCAGGGTGAAGTGACTGGTGACCGGTGGACATGAATCTAGGGGGAGGAGGAAGGGTATCCATTCCTATCCAAACCACCACAAGCTTTATTATAATGAGCAAATAGGTTTAGGAGTGGTTCCGCAGCTAAACTGATCTGTTTGTGAATTCGGTGTTATCTGTTCTGTAGATGATGGCCACCTCTGTCTGTGGGGCTTTGATTGAGATTATCCCCACAGGCTTATGTTTGCACTCTTGGTTCCTAGCCGGTGGCACTGTTTGGGGGACGTCTAGGATGTACAACCTTGCTGGAAGAATTATGCTACGGGGGTAGGCCTTGAGGTTTCAAACCCTGTACCACTCCGTTCCTTTCTCTCTGCTTCATGCTTAAGGCTCAAGATGTGAGGTTCCAGCATTCAGTCCCTGCCACCATGCGAGCCGTTTGCTGCCATGATGGGCGATTACTCCTCTGGAACCATAACCCCAAACGGCCCCTTCCTTCTGTAAGCTGCCTTAGTCATCCTGATTTGTTACAGCAACAGGGAAGTAACTAATGCAATCTCTAAGGATCGGACCGGTGTTATTTTCTTAGGAGATGTATGTCCACACACTGTTCATATAGATGTGACCAAAGCCAAGAAGAGCATACCAAATCCACCTTGCATGGTACATTTTCCTTGAGAACTTAGTGTTGTTGTTTTTTTTTTATATCAATCACAGGTTAGGTTTTTTGCATCCCATGCGTAGCCAAATGTACAAGCAACCCTTTTCTTTTTAAGATTTAATTTACTTCATTTTCATTGCTGTTTTGCTTGCATGTATGTCTGTGAAGGTGCCAGATCCCCTGGAATTGCAACTGCAGGCAGTTATGAGCTGCCATGTGGTTGCTGGGAATTGAACTCAGGACCTTTGGAAGAACAACCAGTGTTCTTAACCTCTGAGCCATCTCTCCAGCCCGAGAACTTAGTGTTAAGGTCAACAAACTAAATAAGATTACCAAGGAATTACACAGGCTGAGTTCTTATTTATGCAGTTAACTCTCGGTCTCCCGGGTTCAGTATGAGGAATCATCAACAGCACAGATGTCCCCTCATTTACCAAGGACTAATGTGGAGGCACTTTAGCAGCTGCCGTCTCATCATTGGATGACCATGAGTATGCTGCAGGGAGATACCAATAGTATGCTTTGAACTGAAGTGTTCTGGGATGTTGTCGGTGTTTCCCTCCAGATGGCAGAGTAAACGATTCCTTACTCGGTGGAGTTCTGTACAGTAGTTTGTGACTGAAGTTTTAAACGTGCCATTTACCCATGTGAACAAAAAGATAACAATATACAGGGGTTAAAAAAAAAATGAGTGTTGATCAGTGGTGGCCAGCACCTGTGACCCCAGCACTGGGAGGCAGAGGCAAAAGGATCTCTGTGAGTTCTAGGCTAGCCTGGTCTACAGAGTGAGTTCCAGGACAGCCCACGCTGCACAGAGAAACAGTCTGGGCGGGGAGGAGGAACTAGTGAGAGTCTCTATCTACTGCTCTTGTGACATCTGCTTCTTGTCCCATCGGCGATTTAATTGTCTCTGTGATGGCCTCAGACAGTTTCTTAACTTCCGGTGTGAGAATTGACTTTATAATCTGCTTCTTGTTTCTAACTCTGCTTCCAGGACTTCAGAAAGAACAGTTTTACTGTTAGTAATCTGTCTGAGAAAAGAGGATTGCACGAGCTCAGAATAAATTAGGATGGACTAATCTACAGGTGGATAATTAAAACCCTCAGAAAGAGTGACTAGAACCAGCATTTGGAACAATGTAAAACATTTGGCTCAGCCTCAACTCCCCAAACCTGATGACCTGAGTCCTTCCCTGAAACCCATGTGCTAGCAGAGACTCAACTCTTACAAGTTGTCCTCTGAAATCTGTAGGCATACACCATGGCATGGCACCCTCTCCTCCCCTGATAAAATAAAATGAATGGGAAGACAGAGTTTATTTTGTCTCATAGGTGAAGGGCACTGTCCATCCTAACAGGAATGCAGAGGCGGCAGGAGCCTAGAGCAGCTGGTCACATTGTGTCCACAGTCAGGAAGAAGAGTAATGGACGCTGGTGCTCACCTCACTCTCTCCTTTTCATAGTCCAGGCCTCAGCACAGGCCAGCGTGGGTCCCCCCACTCCAGTAACCTAATGGATAGCGAGGGACTGCCTAATCCCTCCCAGGCCTTCCAGAGGTGGTCTCCCCCCCCCCCCCCGTGAGTCTAGAGCGCACCAAGTCGACATTTGATACCAGCTGGCAAGCAAGCCCATCTTTACTAGAAACAGACGCAGATTCACTGCAATAGGCAGAAGCTTGTGGCTCTCCAAAGGCAAAGAGAAGAGCCCAGTGTCTTGCATGCAGTTGTTTTCTTTGCTTCATTCTTCCCACTCTGCATCACCTCCTCTCCGATTGCAGGTTTAGAGTGTGTTATCCTCCCCCCACCATGGCTTGACCTGGAACTTATTAATTCCTTCTTTAAATTGCCTCAAGGGGTTGTACTTGGTCTCATTACTGTCTGTTATCAGTATCGACCCTAACAACTCAGGTTTAATTGAATCTATGGTTTGAGAGGAAGCCTTTTTGTGGCAGTCTGTGCCATTCTCTCCTTAAGCTGTGGGGACTGTTTTGTGCCCCAACCCCTTTCCCAGCATCTCCATTCATGTCTAACTCCTACGGAACATGGAGTAGAGATGGTTCAGAGAAAGGGTCATTAAGAACCAACTCTGGACTCTCATGCTTTCTAATCAGGAAAACATGTTGAACAGACTTTGTGGTTTCTAATTCAGTTTTCTTGTGACAAAGATTTCAACCAGGAGGCTGGGACCAGCGACACGAAAGAGCGACTCACACAGAGGAGGCAGAGGTGGAAAGCTGCAGCCTGTGCTCAGTAGGTCTCAGCGTTGGTAGGGGCTAGAGGCACTCATAGGCTTCCTGTTTTGAATAGGAATACCAGCTGGAGTTCTCTATTTCTCTTCACCCAGGGGATCGTGGGTTGTGTTTCTGGGGAGAGCTACCTTGTTACCCAGGAGAATAATGATACTCGAGGAGCAGTGGCCAAGGGATGATTCTGAGGAACGCGTCTGTACCTGAGCCTGAGGGGGATGAGAAGCTCTTGGACCTGGACAGAGCACAGTGCTATAATAGGGAAGGGATGGCTATGTTTTGTGCACAGCCCCCTTTTCCAGTTCACATGCTTATCTAGAACCTTGGCATTCTCCATTTAGGAGTTATTCTCTGCCTTCCTTGAACTTGGATGGGCCTCTGTAACAGCCTTGACCTACAGAATATGGCAAGAAAGTGATGCTTATGAGGTCCCAAAGCTAGGAAAAAGGGACACTGTGTAATTCTGCTTTTCACTCAGAACTCGACTTGAGTAGCCAGTGAGAAGGTGCAGGTGGGTTCCCTCCTCACTCACAGAGTTTTCTGAATCCAACATAGACCTCTCTGCCATCAAAGTGGACCCACTAGTCAAGAGAAGAGATTCAGCCAGGGCGGTGGTGCACACCTGTAATCCCAGCACTCAGGGAGGCAGAAGCAGGCAGATCTCTGTGAGTTCGAGGCCAGCCTGGTCTCCAAAGCATGTCTAGGACAGCCAAGGCTACACAGAGAAATCCTGCCTCAAAAAAACCAAAAGGAGGGGGAGGAGATAGAAAGGAAATTCATTCCTACCATCTTATATACCTTAATGTCATGAAAAAAAAAATAGGTGGTTTTTGTGTTAAGCAAGCTTGCTTCCATGTGCTTTGTCACACAGCGACAGACAACTGAAATAAACCGCAAATAAGTCACCTAAAGAAAGGACACTAATTTATTTTGTTTATAGTTCCGCACTTTAGACAAGGATTAACATGAACAATCTTTCTCTGCTCCAAGGGCATCTGAAGTTGGCTAGAAAAGTCAAATGAATGGAGCTACAATCCTCTGGCATTTCCCTCACCGTGGTCTGAGATGACTCACGGCCTCACCTCAGCTGGGAGAGTCACAGGTATACCGACAATTTCCCACTCTCTGGGATTATTGATATTATTGTTGTTGTTTTGTAATTCAATGTTACATATACAGGCTGTTTTGCCTTCATGTATGTCTGTGCACCACAAAAATGACGGGTGCCCTTGGAGGCTAGAAGAGGGCATTGGACCCCTGTAATTGGAGTTACAGACAGTTGAGAGCTGTCATGTGTGGGTGCTGGGAATTGAACCTGTGTCCTCTGGAAGAGCAGACAGTGCGCTTAATTACTGAGCCATCTCTCCAGCCCCCATTATTTTTTCTTTAGTGTGCGTGTGTGTGATTTTATGTATTATGTTTGAATGTAGGTTGTGTTTGCATGTTTGTGTGTGGATGCTAGTATGTATATATCCTCACTGTCCACCTTGGAGACAAGGTCTCTTCTGTCCAGTGCATGTCCCAGGCTAGCTGGCCTGCAAGCATCCAGATAGCGTCTTGTCTCTGCTTCCCGTGTCTCTGTGGAGGCACTGGAATTACGGGTAAACGCTGTCATATCTGCCTGTCTGTGGATTCTTGGAATCCAGCTCAGTTCTTCACACCAGTGTGGCGAGGATTCTACCCATGGGGCCATCTTTCCCGGCTTTATGTGTTTTAAGCTCCCATGCAAGATCCCAGCCTAAAGGTAGTCAAACATCACACAGCACAACACTGTAGGAAAAGGGTTCCAGCAAACAATGGAATCTTGGTGGACTTTTATGACATGGTCTCTGAAGCCACGTGGCACCACTTCTGCTCCACTCTCTACTGATTGGCACAGTCTCAACTACACACAGACTTGAAGGAGGGCATATGGGTCCAACTCTTGTAGGAAAATGCCCAGTAATTTACATCTGTGCCATAAAATGACTGTAAGTGATTTACTCTGACACACTAAGGGTCAGTCCATTTTCTTTGCATTTATAGCATCTGGCCGGGATTATCATGTGACACATATGAGACTTGATGTCTATATTAATCAGCGTTCTCTAAAAGAACAGAACTAACAAAATGAATATATATATATATTAAAGATGGATTTATTAAAGTCATTTACAGGCTGTGGTCCAAGTAGTCCAGCAATGGCTGTCTCTGACAGAAGTCCAATAATTTAGAAGTTGTTCAGTTCACAAGACAGGGTGATACAGTTCCATTCTGATAATAAGTCCCAGGGAAGTCCCAGGGAGCTGCTGATTCTTCAGCCTGCATTGCAATCTTAATGAAGTTAGCTTCCAGCACCAGTGAGGGATACTGCAGCAGCAGGGCAGATGAATTTGCCAGCGAGAGAGAGGATGAGCAGGCAGAAAACGACGCTTCCTTCTCCCATGTCCTCTTCTGTAGGCAGCCACCAGAAGTAGGGTGGGTTTTCCCACTTCCAAAGATCCGATCAAGAAAGTCCCACACAAGCTTGCCCAGCTGCTGGGAGTTTTAGCTGATTCCAGATGTGGTTGAGTTGACAACATTAGCCATCACAGTATCTTTAACTTCAAACTTTCAGACACACCTCTTCTGGTAGATTTGCACAATGCTGTGCAGAGATGATGTTGAGCGAGGTGAGGGACAATTTCCCAATAATATTGTCCTGCTGTGATTTCTCAAGGTCTCATCTCAACCAGGGAGTAAGACAGAAAGGAGAGCATGGTCATTTATTGGAGGTAAGGACTTTACTTAATTGTTCTATAGACAGAGGCTTCAAACTCACCCTCTCAAAGGACTCTCCCATCTTCTGTAATAGAAAGCTTACCTGGCTTTCCTCATAACAACACCTCTTCTTGCACTTCGGCAAATATTTCACCCTGTTGCCAATAGTTGGAACATGAGACAACTGTTCTCTCACCGTGAAAAAAGAAGTTCCCACCTTGAAAACTCCTCCATGAAGGGCTGGAGAGATAGCTCACTGGTAAGAGCACTGGCTGCTCTTCCAGAGAACCCATGTTCAATTCCCAGCATGCACGTGGCTCATAACTGTAATCCCAGTTACAGGGGACCCAACAACCTTCTCCAGCCTCATCGGGCACACAGGTGGCACAAGGCATCCATGCAGGCAAAAAGAAAATCTGTGAGTCAAACCCTCCACTAAAAAATAAAGTGAAACAAAACCAAACAAGTATAACAACAACTCCAAACGTAGAAAACATAAATAGCAGGATGCTTAAAAAAATTAGTATATTGACAATAAAACATTTCAACAATGTGACCAATACCTCATACATGAATTTGATGTTATCTGGCCTCATCTTAAAGAAAGGCTTTCTACATTTAGGTAAGTTAGCTTACGTGGAAGACATGGTTTTTAGACTAGTCACTTGCTGGGTACAATAGGAGCTCTGGCAGTCCTTGAACTGTCCAAATCACCGAGTTGAGCACTTGCCCTGACTTTTACCCCACTTACAGCTGATATTTGGAAGTCTGAGCACTGAGGGCTAGTCTATCGCTTGCTTTTGTAATTTTGTTAAAATACCAATAATTAGGACCGATTGCTTGGCCAAACAACTGCTTTAAAAACAGAATATGAAATAAGTGGTTAACCTGTTCTGACTACGCATCGCCAATATCATCTAGTTCTCTACAATAATTCTGCCTTGAACCACTTGGACGGGGAGTATTTCGATGTAGATCTTTGCGGGAGATACTGATACCATTTTCTCTATGTTTTAATGAAAAGTTGAGTCCCTTTGGTAGTTGTTATCCATCACATAATTTAAGTCATGGAAATAGTCACGTTCAGCAAACACAGACATATAATATAGCGTCTAATTCTTTCAGTCACATTGGAAGGCGGCTGTTCAACTTAAGACCCTCCTCTACAATTCAGCATCATTGACCTGATCTGCTTCTCTCCTACATGCTGTCATCCTGAAGTAGAAAGGTTAAATGTGCCCTCTGGTGTGTCAGAACCCAGCCCCTTATCAGGAACAGTTGAAATGTTGCAAAGCACTCCAAGGAGAAATTTAAGGGCCTCATCCCCCACAGCCCAGAGAGCTCTCTGAGTGGGACCCTGATGGCTACCTTTCTGCTGTATTTATGGTCCACATTTTTTTATGGAGACAGTATCCGATTACAGCATTTTCCTTTTCATCTGTAGCAAGCTGGCCTGAGACTCACAGTGACCCACCTGCTTCTCCCTCCCTGAGTGCTGGCATCACAGGCATGTGCCACCAAGCCCGACTTCTTCATGGATATTTACAGCGAATGCTTGGTATTTTTTGACACTGAAAATATTTTACAAATGAACCATAACAGCAAAACTGCCCCCCGCCAGCCCCACAAACAGGACAATGCTGGCTGTCACTAAGGATGCTCAGCAATCAGAAATGATCAATGGAAACATCACACAATGCTGGTGTAATGCAAAACCATGCGGTCTAGAGGAACCGGAGGGCAGTACGGTCACAAAGTCAAACCTCTTCTTACCGTATGACTCAGTGTCTCTGGTGAGGTATTTAACCCAGAGAAATGAAAAGCTGTGTTCACATAGCTGGGCATGGTGGCAACTGTCTTTAATCCCAGTACTTGGCAGGCAGAGGCAAGCAGAACTCTTAGTTTCAGGCCAGCCTGGTCTATAGAGCAAATTCCAGGGCATCCTGAGCTACAGGGAGAAACCCTGTCTCAAAAATCAAAAACATACAAACAAAAAGATGGGGAGAAAATCTCTAATACAGAATTCCATGCAGAACAAATATGTAGCCTTTGAGGTCGGTGCACACTCCTTAGAAGAGTGCATTTGAAACTTCTCAGGGGCTCTTTTATCCATTGGACCTTTCTGTTTCCTCAAAATGTCCCATTCTATAGATGTAACACAGTTTGTATCCATTCACCAGTTGGAGGACTTTTGTTTGTTTGCAGCCTGGATATTATGAAGTAAGTAAATTGCTACAAACATTTGAAGTCAAGATTTTGTGTGAACACAGGTTTTGTTGGTTTGGTTTGGTTTTTTACTTTATTTATTTGCTTGTTTTTGTTTGGGTTTCTCTGTGTAGCCCTAGTTGTTGTGGAACTCACTCTATAGACCAGGCTGGCCTCAAAGTAAGGAATCCTTCTGCCTCTGCTTCCCAAGTGCTGGGATCAAAGTGTGCACCACCACTACCTGGCCTTCACCCACATCTTTAACAAAGTTTGACTTCAACCAATTTAAAGAATGGCCCATGAAGGACCAGCCAGGGAGACTCAGAGAGTGTGTGGACATGGCTTAGTTTTCTTAGTTTTCTTTATTCTAACACTATTTACAAGCATATATTAAACACTTTCCTTCCCTATTGTGAAGAGATGCTTGTTTGTCAAACTGCCTTGTTATTGAATATTCAGAGAAAAACATGTTTTCACCCTGCCCTTCACCTTGAGGCAGTGATAAGCAGAATGTACCGCCAAGTTCCGTGTTTGTGTGACCTTGGACCATATCTGCTACAGGGAAGTGGTTTAAGAAAACAAGTTTGACAGGTCCATGAACTTAGTTTTTTTTTGTATTGATGTGACTTGTTTTGCTTTTCCTATCAAAAGGAATTGTGAAATAAACTGGCGGCTGCAGTTTTTACTGACAGCCCTCTTGAGCTGATCCCTTGTGATTTGCGTTGTTTTTCCAATCCTCACTCCCCACTCAGGTACTGTTGGACTTTGCTGGCACCCTACATTGTGAATTTTATCTCAATGGATGCTATTGGACTGCTGTCTTGGGGTTTGATTGTTTCCTCCAGTGGCATTGCCAGTGCCTTGTGTTGATTCTCACATGTAGGGTTCAATTCCTTTGACTGCTGGGAAGGCACCTCCCTTTATTCCACTCAGTTGCTGGTGGACATTCTGGGCTGCTTCCTGTACCGTGAACAAAGAGAATCCCACATTCAGCTAAGTAAAAACTAAACACTTCCCAGACCAACTGAATTCTTTAATGCCCTCTGTTTTTCCTTCCCAGCTTCAACAACAAATGTTAAGATTAAATTTCTGAATTTTTGTCATTCTTGATGCTGTGATGAACTTTGCACTTTTATTTCATAATTCTTTGATCACTACAGAGGCTGAATAAGTTAATCGGCCACCAGCTCTTCATATAAGAATACCTAAGGCCTGGAGAGATGGCTGTTTGGTTAAGAGCACTTGCTACTCTTCCGAAGGTCCTAAAGTTCAATAACCAGCAACCACGTAGTGGCTCCTAACCATCTATGATGAGATCTGGTGCCCTCTTCTGGTGTGTAGGCATACATGCAGGCAGAGTACTATTAGAAAAATAAATAAATCTTAAAAAAAAAGAATACCTATTTGTCTCTCTTATTATAATTGTTCATTTACACAAACTTAAACATACTGAAAGGATCAGAGAAAAGGCACAAAATGAGAGACATCAAGTGTTTTATTTTGTGTGTGGGTGTGCAGGTACCACAATACCATGTGGAGATCAGAGGGTCCTAGGGATGGAACTCTTCAGCATTGATGGCAGCTGTCTTTACCAGCTGATCCACCATACTGGCACTGTTGGTTGTTGTGAGGAGCGGAAGCTTGTGTGACAGATGTCTCAGCCTCTGGGGTCTTTTTTTTTTCAAGATTTGTGTAAGTATAAAATTATCTCAAAGTAAAAAGTTTAGAAAAAATGAATAACTGAACACAGCAGTCTCTGGGATTAAAGACATCACAGGGGAATTTGGGCATGCTCTCTGTCCACGCAGCAAGGTCGATAACACCTGTTCCCCTCAGATCCTCAGTCTCAGACTTGTCCAATGGATTGAGGTTCCCGAGGGTTTACATTGTCCCAATCATGTGTCTACATTACCCTGAAATTCATGACTGTTTCTGTCAAAAGCTTCTGGACTTGGGCAGCCAGTGGCTTCTGGGGAATCTGATATGGAAACAGTAAACTGAAGTCCTGAGTCTCTCTCTTTACATAGCCGTATCCTTTGTCCTTCAAGGAGGATGCCTCCATTCAGAGAGGTTAGCTTAAATAGAGGGTTTGGTTTTCCACACAGCCGCTGGCTGCCTGAGTGCAAAGACATTATCCTGCTGATCCTGGTGTTGGCTCACTGCCCAGAGCTTTGAAATGCTAGTTACCCAACAGAGAGCTTGCCATGAACTTTCCCCTAGTTCCAGCTCCGGTGACTTTTTTCCACTGATGTGATGTTATGAAATCGAGAGGGTGTCTGACCAGGTGACGGGGTCAGTTGTTGGTGTGACACAGTGGGATCACCACCCTCTCCCAGCAAGCACTCTGCTCCAAGCATTCAGAAACTGGGGGAGGAAGTGGAGTGCCTGTTCTTGTCATTAGTGAAGAGGAAAACTGGGCGACGGGACAGCCCACCTCACGCTGGTTTAAAGGCCTCCCTTGGCCATTCCTGATTCCTGCACTGCAGCTGTTCCCACATCTCCTAGGACCAGGGTCCTGGTGACCTCCCTGGCCATCAGATAAAAGTCAGGTTCTTAATCCCCACTCCAGGAGAGTCGCTGTAAGACTCTCCCTCCCAACCCAGTCTATCAGTCTGTCCTTCTGCCTTCACCCTGATGGTTCGAGCAGTCTAGCATTCCCAGAGTCGGGCTGTACGTGGCCCTGGACATTCCACACAGCCACTGGGCCGATTCCCGGCACA
>CM053765.1:28913609-28990787 GCA_028658305.1 Pachyuromys duprasi
GTAGCGCGCGTGGGCGCTGAAGAGCGCGCCCTTCTCGTCGCGCAGGGCCGCGCGCAGCGTGACGGGCTGCTCGGGGGCCAGGCCGCGCACGGAGATGCCCAGCGGCTCGTCCCAGCAGCTGCGGCCCGCGGGCTCCAGGATCAGCGTCGCATTTGTCCGCGCCCAAGTCGTCCGGCCACCCGGGACGAGCGGCAGAGGCCCTGACTGCCGCGCCCAGCTCTTCCAGCCGTAGTGACACAGCCTGCGTCCCTGCAGGACAGCGAGAGAAGAGGCCACCATTTTGCGTCTTGACTTCAACCTTCAGTTCTGCGGGGAGAGTTAGAGATCCTCTAGCGGCCGGCTGCTTGCCTGCATTCTATGGGTCCTTAGACCGAGCTGGAGGGTCAGAGCCTGTTAAGCAACAAAAGCAGAAGTGATGACAGACTTTGACTAAGGCGTCGCTTATATCCGGAGCCCCCCTCCTAGCATTGTTTTTCAGGTGTTCTTTGCCCCGTAAAGAGCGGGCTGGACTAGGGCTCGCTCTTAAAAGTCCTCTCACCCAATGCGACCTCCAGTTCGCCAAATTCTTAAGGTTGAGGACTCAGGAATGTGAGATTGCAATTGAGTTTCATCACTCTCTAGAGCAGTGGGCACTGACTAATCATTACCAATCTTAGGACGGTTCCTTCAAAAAAGGGCACCATGGTGTTTTATTTGTGTGCTGTCTGCGCGTGCTTAGCCTACATGCAAGTCCCAGTTCCAATGGACTTTAACGTCTCACGGGCTGTGTGACCCTTTACCTGGATTCCATACCCGAGTGAAAACAGCCAAATGATGTCATAGTTATTCCTTTTTACCTTGTGCTCTCCTTGTGGCCCGCTAGGCAAACACTATTTTCTGCTCATCCTAGACTTTACACATTTCCCAACTGTTTCATCAGCTATTGTTTCCAACCACAGATGGATCTGTTTTTCTTCCAAGGCCTTGAAGGTTAATAATAAGGATAACTGCACAGCTTCGTTATTACAGAAACCTGAAACGGTATAAGCTGTGCTTGTTACCACTGTGTTGGTTTCACTAGAAACACCTTGAAACAGGGAGCCTCCATTGAGGAAATGGCTCTATTATATTGGCCTGTGTGTCACTGATGGGTGATGTGGGAGGGCCCAGCCACTGGCAGCAGCAGGGGGGGGCGGGGAGGGGGGACTCTGGCGCTGTCCCCGACCTGGCACCTACACCCCAGAGCGGATGGCAAATGCTGGCTTCATACATTGCCCTACTGAGAAGGAACCGGACTTGACCCTTTTTTTTTTTTTCTGCTTTAAGGAGTTAGAAGGCTGGGAACCAGGTGACAACCTAGCAGGGATCATAAGAAGCATTCACCTGGGTGTTCCTTCTTTACTGTCAAGAAGCAGTTCAAAGAACTTGCCCTCGGTGAAGTTTCAAAAATGGACAAAGAGTGAGCCAAGAACAAAATTGCAAAGGGGACCAAGAGCAAGCTGGGAGAATCTGAAGAAACTGTGATGGCTGACCGACTGCCACTCCACTGAACAGCTGGTTGGCTGGCAGTGAGCCTTTCCTGGGGCATCCTGGACCTGAGTGACCTGCCACATCTAAGCCACACATGTCAGCTTTCCCAGCCTGGGCCTTTTAGCAGGGTTTTAGAGAAGGAGGCATGGTATTTTGAAACTGGATATTAAATATTATATTTGGTTTTGCTTGAAAAAATGTAAAAGGGTCTGCCTGTGTAGCCCCAGGTGAGCCTCCCAGTCTTTGCCTGCTCGTTCTCTCTCTCTCTCTCTCTTTCTCTCTCTCTCTCTCTCTCTCTCTCTCTCTCTCTCTCTCTCTCTCTCTCCTGTAACTGGGGTTAACTATTGGCTCACACAGTCATTCATGCTTATTTCTTGAGCATGTTCAACAAGGTTTCAGTCTTTTAGTTTTTCGGGAGTCTTCCTTTTTTATCAGAGAGGATCTCCCTTCTCGCTTTTCTGTGAGAATCCAAGGGTCAGCACACTGACTAGTGCTCATATTGCAAGCAAAAGCCGGAGACTCTGTGCCCTCTGCCCCTGCCTCACCCACAGCAGACAAACACAGGCTGAGCCCTCTGAAACCATGACCCAAAGTAGACCTGTCCTTTTATTGATTTGTTGGGGGTTCCTGCCTCTGTGGCATTGTCTCAGCATAAGCCCGCCACAGTGGAGCCTGAGGTCCGTAAACAGAATACATAAAGCCTACTGTACCCCTGAAATTTGAAGACTAACGCAGGAAAATCCTTTTACTTCAGCCGTCCCCTTCAGGGGGACATTCTCTCTGTGCTCCAGGATTCATCCAGGAGAGCTCAGCCCACTTGAACTTGTCTTAATTTCCAGATTGTCATTTAGTCTGATTCTACCTGCTAAAGGTAGTTCCCATAAGCATGTTGTTGCAGCATTGTCACAAGCCGTGTTTATTGTGGCCTGGTAGGCAGCCAGATTATATGATTAGAATGAAATATTACAACTACGAAATAAAGCCAGTGACCATGGTTCATATCTGTAATCCCAGCAGAGGCTGAAAAATTAATGCAGGTTCAAGGTCAGCCTGGGCTCCCCCAGTGACTGCCAGGACAGCCAGGACTACTTAGACAGACCTTGTCTTTAAAATAATAATATAAATAAATAATAAATTAAATGAAAAAGAGCAATTTTAATTTACTTTGTTCCGAAAGCTTTGCTAACTCAAAAGGATTGGCTTTAAAATGTGTATTCATAGCGTGCTTTATCAAATAATTTAACAAAACACTAAGTCCTAAATGAAGGCTACTAATTCAAAAAGCCTAAGTAAAACTGAAGAAGAAGGATGGTGATACATTAACATCACAGCCTGACTCTACTAGACAGTGTTGGGCCCAGAAGTCTTCCTGTTGTCAGGACAACTTAATCTTCCAAACAGATGCCTGAAGAGCAGAGTTTCCATAGGCTTGAGACTGAGCTATTTGAAATACAAGCGTCATTCCCTCATCATCCAGCCAGGACTTGGGGCAGAATTGAGCTGGGGGAGGGGTCCTAGCAGGGGAGATAGGAGGGGAATGGAAAAGACCTGGGAGACAGGATTTCATCACTCATTCCACTGCCTGGTAATGTGGAAAATGCCAGTGCTACTTCTCCATTGTGTGGTTAGCTCCTTCTTGGCAGGATATAGCAGCCCCTGGAGTGGGCATGGGGCAGTGGGCATATGGAACTCTATAGACTTAGAGGGGTTGGTTCCAACAGATGGCTAGGGAAGCCAGTGAGCTCCAGTCAACAAATAGGAAAGAATTTCTCAAAGCGCAGTTTACAAAGAAGGAAATGGACCAAGCAGTTGAAGGAACCCTCAGCTTCTGTGAATACACTGGGAGTTCTGAAGACTCGGTTGCCTGGGGGCCGCTATGAGTAGCTAAGCAGCTTTGGAACCTACGGAACCAAGGAAGGTTTATGGTGCAGAGCCTTGCTTCTCTTTAAGACTACTGTGGGACACTGTGCCGCTTGGAAGGTAATTTCAAACCATTGCAGCGTTAGCAGAGTCGGAAGCCTTCATCAGCATTGGCTGCTTGAGGAGCAGGCAGGCTTTGGTCACTGAGGAGCCTGGAATTGTGTAAAAGATCCGCACAGTTGGTGTACCAGACCTGAGATCCTAGTTGGGTCTCTTCTTGCTGTGGCTGGGGTTTGAAATGTGGAAGCTAAAGGCATTAGAGCAGGCTCTTTAGTAGCACTATAAATGAAAGAGGCAGCTCTCACCTCCAAGGAATAAAAGAGATAGTTTATTCTGGAGTCAAATATTAGTGACCATAACCTGGGAATTTAGGTTTCTCCAAATACCATGTTCTAATGAGGTAGCAATTTTTTGTAGGTTTTGTAGGGAAAAAAAAAGTTTATAAATCAAGTACATTGGTGGAAACATAAGCTAGGAGGGTTACAGGAAATCTCTTTTCAAGGTCTAATCAGTTAATCAGCCTTGTAGAAGGCTCAGTGAACCATGGAACTTCTTTCTAAGAACTTCTGTTCACAGTATATTCTGGTGTGCTTGCTGGAGACAGCTGTGTAGCGATGTGAATCATGTGAGAAGTGGAAATCAGAGGCTCGGAAAGGAGAAGGGAAGGAAATTTTGTAGAGAAGGTAGAGGGGCAGTTTAGAACAAGCCAGATTAAGAACCTGGGATTCCCAGATTCTGCTCTCCCCATGAACCAAGCTTCCCTTATAACTGAAGGAGGAAACAGGAAACACAACACAAGGACAGAGGCACCGTCATCCCAGAGTCTAGCTGAAACTTCTCACTTAATGAGAAACAAGAATTCTGACACAAGTAACAACTGGTTAAGGCCTTTCTTCCTTCCCACCTGTAAACCTACAATTTTCTTCAAATCTCACCAGAAACCCCTCTCACAGGGAAAGGACATGCCCTAAACCCCTGTGCAACCCTATGTTACGGCAGAAGGTGGTTAAAGAGCATGGTTTGTTTGGCAAGGGAAGCTGTAGTGACTTAAATGAGAGTAACCCACCATAGGTTCATATGCTTGAATACTTGGTCCCCAGCTGGTGGAACTGTTTGGGAAGGATTTGGAGGTGTGGCTTTGTGGGAGGAGGTCTGTCACTGGGGGTGGACTTTGAGGGTTCAAAAGACTCACGCCATCCCCAGTGTGTCTTTCTACTTCCAGAGTATACTGTTACATTTGAGAAGTGAGCTCTCACCTGCTGTGTGCTGCCATGATGTCCCACCATGACCGACCCAACCCTCTGAAACCATAAGCCCAATTGTTTCCTTTTATAAGTTTGCCGTAATCATGGTGTTCTATCACAGCAACAGAAAAGTAACTAATGCAGAAGCCAAGACCAATTACCCTTTAGAATAAGCTTTATCCAGAGTAACTTGGACCACAGGTGTAGAGATGATATGGCCTTGAAGTGAGAGAGTAGGAAGGAGAAATACCACACCATAATAGAGAGCACGGTGGAGACTCGGGGAGAGAGATCGTTCCCTTCAACACAGGGAGAGGAGCTCTATTTGAAGAGAGCCTCATGCAGCGGAGCAGGATTCAGAGATAGCAGCTAAGGATAAGCTTAATAGGAGTCCTGAAAGGAGGGAGAGGTCCTTCAGTTCCTAAGGAACAAAGGAAATTCCTTATTTTTATAGGTTTCCAAGGAGTAGCAGGAAGTTCTGTACCATATAATTTAGTCTAGCCTAAGCTACATGCCAAGGAGCAAGCATTAGAGGGGACCATCTTTTGTTTGTTTTTTGAGACAGGGTTTCTCTGTGTAGCTTTGGTTGCCTGAACAATTCGTAGACCAGGCTGGCCTCAAACTCACAGAGATCTGCCTGCCTCTGCCTTCCCTAGTGCTGGGATCACAGGTGTGGACCACAGAGCCTGGCGAGGTGGGAGCATTTTAAAGCTGTGAGGGGGAGGGGCTTTGAAGCGCTTCTTATCAGTTCTCTGTCCAGTATAAAGGGAAGAAAGAGCAGAGACAGACACCCAGACACCCCCATACCCACAAACACGGGGAGGTCGGGGGGAGACCATGCAACAGGCTAGAGCTTTTAAAATGGACCTTTCATACATCTCCTCTCTTCCTAGTCAGCCATCACATCAGATATTACCTATTCTTTGAAAATGTCTTAAAACTGATGACAGTATGGTATTCTTTGTGATTGCACTGTTACAAAATTCCTCATGACACAGGTTAAAGGGCACTCTGGGAACACCCTCAATTGCTCTACTTGGGTAGGAGGGAAACCTGTCCTCAGCCTGCTTTTAAAGTGTTTAGGAGTCAGTGAGATAGTTCAGTGGGTAAAGGTGCTTGCCTCTAAGGTTGATGACCTGTGTCCCACATTACCCAACTTAGCCCCCACAAATGTGCCTTGGCCTGTGTATCCCCCAATAAAATAAATTATATAACTGTAATAAAAATAAAATACTTAGGGCCAAAATACTTCCTGACACAGGAGCAAGATCCACACTAATGTGAAAGAATATGAAATATTTCACTAGAACAACACACCCACTGTAGAACACTAATTCCAGCCCTGTGATTACAGCCCTCTGGGAGGCAGAGGCAGGTGGATCCCGTGAGTTCAAGGCCAGCCTGGTCCATAAAGTTAGTCCAGGACAGGCAAGGCTACATAGAAAAGCCCTGTCTTGGGTGGGTGGGGAACACTGATTTCATTCTCACCTGACAGGTAATTTTCAACCAGCCAAAGCAGGCACCAGTTCAGGAAAAACAACTCCTTGTGACCAGACTTTACCTTTGCCCCAATTTGTCCAGTCCAATTATTTAAATATCAAATGCCCTTGCAGCCACATTGGCCTCGTGGCTGTGAAGAAATGAAATGTTTTCCTGAAAATAAAATCCCAGAGGGACATCAAAACAATCCTCTGTGACTTAATTTGAGAGACGTATCGACTCTGGCCTATAAGCTAACGTTCTGGATAAAATGACCCTGACAGACAGAAACATCACAAGGTCAAGTCTCATTCTTAGACGACAGTGTGAGAAGTCAGATCCTGGGGAGAGAGAGCAATGGGAAGAGTCTGGCCTGCTGGCTCCTTGGACCAGTTCAGGAAGGACAAGAGTTGCTGAGAGGGAAAGAAGTACTTACCCCTGGAGGTGTCGGGACCCCCTGCTGAGTGATAGGAGGGGTGCTGCTAGAGAAGCCAAGGATTGACAAAGTGGCCTGCTCAGTGCCTACCTGGCCAGGGCAGGTAGGGACCGAGCTGGCCAAAAACAGGTCAAGTTATGTCAGGGATGGATGAAAGGGCGGTCCATGTAGAGGACGTGGGGGAGGGGAGAAAGCTGTAACTGTGGGGAGGGAGACAGGGATGCTCAGAGAACAAGCTGGGAATCCAGGCGGCTGAAGCAGGACAAAGTCATCCCCACCACTTGCACTCATTGGGGCTGCCATGGAGCTCCTGAGCTCACCCTGTTACCTTAGCAGCCTCTGAGGAGCTGGGCAACACACCAGGCGTGTGGTGTTGTGCCAGCTCTTTACAAGCAGTTTGAACCGGTATGAAACGAAAATTCATAATTTAAACGGAAATGCGGGGCCATGCTGAAAAGCCACAGTCTCTCATAAGGCCACGAGGGTCTGAGCTTTGAAGAGAAATGTGAGAATTTGAAGCAAGGGTCTGATATCAGAAACACTTAGGCTGTTGTGCCGTTTTTTCATTTTGCTCTCTGCACTCCAGGGGGGCTTCCAATTCCCCCTAGCCTAGAGTGTTCACTGTCCCTCTCTCCGGTGCCTGCAGGCCCTGCTTGTGAACCAGCAGTGCGGACAGGAGGATTGGAAAGGAGACATGATCAAGCGCAAAAAGAAAAAGGGTTTCCCGTTGGGGTGCCCTGAGTCCCAGCCCTGTCCACCGGGATGGGACATGATCCTCCGCTCCTCAAAACCCACAGAGAAGGCAGAGGGTACCTCCAGTGTGCTCGCAGCCTGCCGCCTCGGTCAACGGCACTGTGAGAAACTCAAGAACCAGTATGTGAAGAAGGTGGCCGCTGACCTTTCCTTCTCTGAGGAGGTGAAGTGGGAGCGGGGACTGCCTTACATGCCTTTCAGCCAGTACAGTTTCAGGCACATCTACAACACAGAGGGCATCATGTCGCCTCGGCAGACCAGGAAGGACCATGCTGGGAAACCTGGGTACGCCAGGGCCCGGCATACCTCGACAAAAGACACCACCCACCTTACAGAGACTCAAAGGTCTGCGGCTTCTAAAAAGCCGAAGAAACCAAAGCCGGAAGGACTGGGCCAGAAAGCATCTTCCCCACGCCCCCGCTTTGTCCGGGCGAAGTCAGATATGCTGGACCTGTCACCTTCTCCAGATGAGAGTCTGGAAGAAAGGGAGACCTGGCTTCCGCCTGGTGAGAAGGAGGCTCGAGGCTGGGAAGCCATCGTGCTGGAGAAACTGAACAAGCGCACGGCGCGATGGATCCAGAACAAACGTCCTCTGAGGCCCGGGCAATCCCCCAACAAGTGGCAGGCCTTCCTGCGCCAGCAATACGACTGGAGCCACATTCGGGACGCGCTCACTACGGAAAGCGACCAGGAACTCCTCAAAGAGCTGGAGGCAGAAGAGAAAGCAGAGTTTGAGGGTGAAACTATTGTCCTGCTGCCCGAAGAAATAAAGAAGCCGGAGCTGCCGCTTCCGGTTTATTACAGGTAGGCTGGCCTCGAGTGGACCCAGCAAAGTCCTTGGCCCTCCCCAGGGGCTCCTTATTTGGTATCACCGTGGTTTTCCTGGTGCTGAGGATCAAACCCCACCCTCTTGCACTTGCTGGGCAAGAACACTACCCCTGGTGACACCCTAGCCCACACTCTTCACTGCAGAATTCCTTTTCCCAGTCAGCCTCCTGTTTTCCACTACCCCCTGCTCTCTGAGGTCTCCCAAAGTTAGGTTTCTAAGCCTCTGCACTGCTGACATTGTAGGCTGTACGCTCCGCTCTAAGCTGCTGCCCGGTTTTGTGTAGGATGCTCGCAGCATCTCTGGTCTTCGCCTCTCGGTGGTGGTAACCAGGGATGTCTCAGACACTACCAGATAGCTCTGAAGGACAAAATCACGCTCTGCTCGGAGCCGCTGTCTTAAAGGGTTCTGCTCTTAGCTTTCAGTAACTGAGCTCCCACGCAGGTGACCCGGCTCACTAGCACTCCTAGAAATGTAGACAGGCTGACAGTGAGGAGGGCAGAGGCCTAGTGGCGCTGAGTTTGGTCTGCTTCCCTTTGAATAAGACTCACTGGCTCCAAACACAACCAGACTCAGGGCAGAAAACCGAGCAATCCAAGGGCACAAGATGACCCCACATTCCTCAGATGACTTCCTTTTCATTCCCAGCTAGAGTGAAGAGAGGAGCCATTATAATCTCCCTTACATCCAAAAGAGAAGTAAAAATAAGTAGAAATGTAGTTATTTATTGGACAAACATAGGTTTGATTTTTTTTTTTGGCTGATGTTATTTCAGATAGTCTGTGGGAACATAATATAAAGGGGTAGATGTGTCCACCTAGTGAATAGACGGTAAATCTCCCCACAAAGGGAAGTTCATCCAGGTAACAGAGAAGGCAATTTCCCCTCCCCAAATCCATGTACCTTCTAAGGGAACCAGGGTTAAGAATGGGCAGCTGCCAGGCATGGTGGCCCATGCCTTTAATCCCAGCACTTGGGTGCCAGAGGCAGGCAGAGCTTTGTAAATTTAATGTCAGCTTGGTCTACAAGCAAGTTCCAGGCCAGCCAGGGCTGTTATACAGAGAAAACCTGTCTTGGAGGGGGGAAGGGAGAACAAGTCGCAGACCGGGCATGGTGGCACACACCTATAATTCTAGCATTTGGGAGGCAGAGAAGCAGAAAGAAAACAACGTTGAGGCTATACTGGGCTACATGTTAAATTCTAGGATATCCTGAGCTACGTAGCAAGGCCTTTTTCTCAATTTTCTCATACGCACGCACGGAAGGGGAAAAGAAAATGGAAAGAGCTGAGCAGGAAGCCCTGCTGCCCTTTCAGTGTCTGCCAGTGGTTGTGAGAGGCGTGGCTTCAACAGCAGGGTGGCTGAAGCTCGGTGCTTCCAGATGCTCCATGCTCAAATGGTACCACGGTGTGAGTGCTGGTCCTTGGACACAGTTGTTCAGATGCTTCTATGTAGGAGCAGAGCTTAAGTGGGCTACAGTGGGCCATGGGCCTAATGGAGAGGGGCATGTCTTCTAGCCTTTTCCCTTTCCCCCTTTCTGCCAAGGTTACCTGGTTACTCCCCACAAGTACCGACGGGTGAAATCCTGCCTGGCACCAACAGAACGAGCGAGGAAATCCAAGAAATGAGAAAGAAACTCCAGCAACCAGTTCAGAGCCCCTTCCGGCAGGTGAACCCCAAGGCTGGAGAGTACGCTTACTCTACAGACAACACCTTTGAGCAGGAGATTTACTTTGGTAATGGCGCTGGGCTGTGGGGTGGAACAGGATCAGTTGTGGGTGCAGACAAGCGTCTCTGGGACACCTCCAGTGCTGGCACGGGATTTGTGGCAGGGTGTCCAGTGGGGTGCACACAGTCCTTTTGCCTGTCTCTCTATCTCTCCATCTTACCAAGGAGGGGGAGGAGGTTGGGCTTGCGACATGAGCTAGAGCTGAATTTAGAGGAACCCAATTCTTCTCTGCCTGCCCTTTCATCACTTTTAGGTAACTCCTCTCACCCTCATTGACCTTCTAGGTTCTAAAAACCAAACCAAACCAAACATCCTACCGGCTTTGGAGTCAGGCAGATTTGTTTAAACTTTGGCTTGATTCCGTCTTAGTAGTTTTCAGCAAATTACATAATTCCTCGAGCCTAACTATGGTATTTATTTGTAAAGCAATGCGCAGTAGACAAAAAAGCGTCTGCAGAACTTCTGCTTAGCACACAGAGGGTCATCGTGACCACCTGTTGCCTTCCTTCCCTCGCTAACCTGTCAGTACCCAGCCTTGCGTGTGATCTAGGACTGCATGTTCCAAGCTCTTTCTCTCCCTCCGGACCTCCTCCTTCCTTTCTTTGTTTTTGTTTGTAGATAGGGTTTCTCTGTGTTGCCCTGGTTATCCTAAAACTTAACTCTGTAGATCAGGCTGGCCTTGAACTCAGAGATCCGCCTGCCGAGTGCTGGGATCAAAGGCGTGTGCCATGGCTTGGCTCTAAGCTCTTTCTTCTTTACCAGTTCCATCTCGCTTCTAAACTGCTATCCGCCAGGCCTCCGAAAAGAGCTTAACAAAACTATTCTAATGGATTCATGACTGGTTGGTGTTAATTAAGCGGCCCTTCTTTAGTGCCTACCACTACTTAGAAATTGGTTTCTGCTTTAACACTGGAAAACACCATCTTCGGCTCTCCTACTAGCTGTGACTTTTCCAGATTAGAGAAAAAGAAGGCACTGGACATTCATGGCATCTCTCTTCATAGATGGAGTGAAGATTGTTCATGAGATTGGTGGGAAGAAAGACCAAATTCTCCTGGAAAACCTCAATCGATACGAGAAGCACCTAACTCCAATCTTCCCTGAAAGCCCAGAAAGGTGGAGTTTCCAGCCTGTTCCTGAAATACGTAAGGAACATTATAAAAAAAGCGAACAATGGGGACAATATGGAAGTGAGGCTGGTTTGTTGTTGTTTTGTTTTTTGTGTGTTTGTTGTTTTTTGGTTTTGTTATTGTTGTTGTTGTGCTTGTTTGTCTGTTTCCCAAGATGGGGTTTCTTTGTAGCCCTAGGTGTCCTGGAACTCACTCTGTAGACCAGGCTGGCCTTGAACTCACAGAGATCCTCCTGCCTGTGCCTCCCGAGTGCTGGGATTAAAGGCGTGTGCCACCATACCCATCTTGAGGCTGTTTCTTTAAAGCCATGGACACCGCCAGCGGTGAGAGCACTCCCTTCCTAACAACTAAAAACACTGTAAAATACTAATTGTCAGATGGTGGTACAGTACTTGCTACCAGTTGGCATCTGATATTATTTAGTGTAAATACATACAGGTAATTACCAAGAAGGTGGGTGTTCTCAGAGCTTCCACAGGAAGCTCATCAATGTGTCCCTCACATCTGTGTCCCTGCACTGGCTCTACACCTTCCACCATACCCAGCTCCTCCTCACCTCAGGCCCTAGGCCCTAGGGGTTTTTGATTTTTTTCTTTAGTCTTTCTTGATATGTCTTTGTATGTGGTGGTGTGTGTACCTGTATGTGTGGGTACACAAGGGTGGGCATGGGTGTGGAGGTGGGAACAGATGGTAGAAGTCTTCCTCACTTTCTCTCCATCTCATTCGTTGAGCCAAGGTGTCTCAGCTGAACCCATATATCATTGGTATAGTTAGTCTGGCTAGCCTAAATTTTTTTTTAAGATCTCCTGTCTCAGTTTTTCAAGAATTTGAATTTTAGACAGGGGGCCATGCATGCCCAGCTTTTATCTGAGTGCTGGACATTCAAACTCTGATTCTTGTATTTGCATAGCAAGCACTTTACCCACTGAGACATTTTTCTAACTCTTCCTTTTTTTTTTTAAGTGTATCATTATTTTGTAAGACAGAGGTGACCAAGAAATGAGCTTCTAAAACAAAATGCACCCATGCTCTAAGAGACCATGTCTCTAAATCCTATAAATCTTTGCACTATCACTATTCAGATGGGCTCTCTGTGGCTGAGCATGTAGCTGGATGTCTTCAAGACTGTGCTATTGTTGCAAAGAGATACCATAACCATGGCAACTCTCATGAAAGAAAACATCTAATTGGAGGCTTGCTTGCCATTTCAGAGGGTTAGTCCATTACCACCATGGCAGGGAACATGGAGACAGGCATGGTGCTGGCCTAGCAGCTGACAGCTGCACCCTGGTCCACAGGCTGAGGGGTGTGGGAATGATAGGGGGACAAACACAGAGAGAAAAAGGAGGGAGGGAGAAAGGGAGGGAGAGAGAGGGAGGGAGGGGGATAGAGAGGGAGAGAGAGGGAAAGAAACTGGGCCTGGTTTGGGCTTTTTGAATCCTCAAAGCTTATCCCCAGTGATAGAGTTCCTTCAACATGGCCACACCTACTTTTAACAGGGACCTACCTCCCAATCCTTCTAATCCTTTCAGATAGTGCCATCCTTCAAATAAATGTGCCTATAGGGGACACTCTTATTCAAACCGCCACGCTGGGCACAGCATTTATAAGCACAAGTCCCCAGCTTTCCCAGTCAGCAGTCAGGTAAAACACGACCCTTCATCGCACAGCTTATAAGCACAAGAAAGGAATACAGCGTTGGACTGCACGGCCCACGCAGGTCAAGAGCCTTTTGCTGCAGGTGGGCGAGAAGGACATGGCTGCCAAGACGAGGAGAGTGAGGAAGAAAATTGAACCCCTGAAGGAGGATGTCCCTTGGAAAGTAAAGGTCCTACGGAATATGCTGCAGGAGTGGAAGACTTCCTGGGCACTCAGTAAGTGATGGAAAGGCCCAACACAGTGGACATTTCTGAGTATATGTGTCCAAGTCTGGGAAAGTCCAGCCCTCTCTTGTAAAATGGAAAAGGCTGGTTGCCCCATGAAGGGGCCTTTTGTTCAGGAGGTGTTAAGTCAACAGTATTATCGACATTGGACTCTTTATTTGCACCAGCAGGTATATGTGAAAACTTCAGTAATGCACAAGAACTTACTATGTTGCAGGCTATTTCATCAGAGAAAAGGAACACAGGGCTCGTTGGCAGGAAACAGCTCGTTTCGTGCTAGCAGTGTCTCTGTGGAATTTTCCTCAAAGGCAGAGCCGTGGGCATCCAGGAACAGAGCTTTTTATACATTTTTGGACCTATTTGTCTCCCATACAGGATGGCTACCCTCTGAATGGATGGGTACTTTAGATGAAGGGGCAGGCTAACATGAAAAGGGGAGCGGAAGGAAGGGGGGCTACGGGAGAGATGTGGTGGAGTTCCACTCCTCATGAACACTGACCAGCCACGTGGCCAGTGTTTTTCTTCTCTTTGATTCTTGGGAGCCCTTACCACAACCACACTGAGAAAACTTCACAGGCATCTGTCTTACCCATGTCTGAATCATGCTGGATAAATGATTCATGACAGGAAAGATGAAAGATATTGCCCTAGCATTAAATATGCAACTATCGAAAGAAACTGCAGTTGACTGTAAAACTCAGTTGTGCAAAGGGGGTTATCATGGATCTACTTTCCTTCAAAAAACTTTAGTTGAAGGTTGAATTCCTCTACCAACTGAGAACCTCACCCCTCACCCTGTTTGTTTTGTTTTTGTGATGGGAGAACTCATGAGTTCATAATCCTGTTATAGCCTACCTGACACTCATTAACTGTGTGCCCCCATAACCAGTTAATCACTGTATTTTACTCCTCATTCATTTTCAATGAAAAGTTACTTGAGCAAAGAGTAATAGCATGTAAGATGAGATTGAAGGCAATTACCTACTTGCCAAAGGAAGCCTGTCTCTAAATTCTTTATTCTGAGCTAAAGTGTTCCTTGCACTGGTTTAGGGAAAGGGACTTCTTGTCTGCCTATTTATTGTGCAATGTCTAACCCTAACTAGGTGGTTCTTTTCTCATTTTTCTTCCCATGACGTAGTTATTGAATGGCATCATGAGACAGTAGAGAACTTACTACGGGGCATGGTAAACATGTATGATGACATTCGGATCCAGGCCATCGTCACATGTGCTAGTGCTGCTGTAGAAAGGCCTCAGATTGCCACCAACCAGCAAGACTCAGGTGAGAGCTCAGACTGAGCTGCTTGGGAACATCTGAACGGAGGGGAGAGGCTTTAGGGATTGCTTGAGTTTGTGTTGCAAATGGGGAAACCAAGGCCTAGAGTCTGCCTGTACATCTCATCTCAAGAGATAAGACTGAAGCCCCTGGATTCTAGTTCAGTGCCCTGGTGTTGCATCAGGGCCTCTGGCATGCTAAGCATGCACTCTATGCCAAGAACTTTTTGTAATACACTCATCCCATTTGTCTGCTCAGTGGCTTGCAATGAAGTCCACATCTTCTCACCGTGAAATCTCATTGCAGTAAAAAAAAAAACTTAATGGCCGGGGACTGGAAAGATGGTTCAGTGGTTATGGCCACTGGCTGTTCTTACAGAAGACCCAGGTTCTGTTCCCAGCACCCACATGACAGCTTACAACGGTCTGTTATAAGGGCTCTAATGTCCTCCTCTGGTCTTTATTAGCACCAGGCATACGTGCCATGTGTACATACATTCAAAGAAAATGCTGGTCTGGCATGCACAAAGCCCCAGTCTCAAGCAAAGAAACGTAGGAAGGAAAAAGCATAAAAAAATTACATAAATGAAATTGATAGACTTTATATCTTAAAAAAGAATTAAGAATTTTTCCATTTTTGCAAATGGTTTGTAATCTCTTAGGGAAAATGTTGACAGCAGGCAAGAAAACTTTCCCTCGACTACAGCCAAAACGATAACCTACCAAAGAAGATTCAACAGGACAGGCTCCCGATGATGAAATGTTAGACAGAACCCCTGACCCTCCCACTCCTCTGAATCGCATGTGCCTTCTCAGAATCGTTTATGTGAAAACTTGAGCCAACTTGCTCCTTCCCTGAGCTGGGGACATCTCCAGCTCACTCTATCCTCACACCTGCGGTCAGCTGTAACTGCCTGCTTGCACTGTCGCTGCAGCTAAGGGACTTGTCAGGCTTTTAAAGGCTCACCCACTTACTCCCTATTTATTGACTTGAAGACACGGGCACTTCCCCAGGTGTTGCCGTCTAGTGCCGCTGGGGCACACACTTTCATGCATGCTGAGCAAGCACTCCCTCTGTCAACTGATTGGCACGCCTGGCCTCCTCCAGGTTTTTAAGTTTGCTGCTCCCTCTGCTGGAAAACTTTGTCCTCACCTGATCAGCTCTACAGCAAAGACAGCACTTCCTCTGAGAAAGCTGCCCTCAGGGCCTGGGACTTAATTCACTCAGTGTCCTGCTGTATGCTTCTACACAGTCTGTTATTTTTTCTTCTTTCTTTGGGCAACGGATATTAATATGATCTCACACCCAAAGCTGCATAGTCTGTGGCACTTGACAGGTATGTGTTCTAAGAGATGGTTCATACAATGTCACCACTGTACGGACATAATTGAGGCTTACATGAAGCCAGCTCGTGTTACTAGGAGACACATCTTATGGGACTGCTGTGGTATATGCTGTCTATCATTGGCACATCGTCTGGCACATGACTGTACATACAAAAACACCTTTGTCCTCTGAATTGCCCTTTCACAGGTCCTGCACATCTAGAGCTCAGCTCATTACTTAACCAAAGAAAATAACATTATTCTTTAAAATACTCGGTAGACCGTATTTGCTCTCTTGAAACACATATATTTCTACCTACATCTCTTGATTAACTAGCCCTTATCTGCAATGCTTGAGATAAGAGAAAAACTGGGTTACTTCTAGATTTGGGAGTGTTTGAATATACACGAATTATCTTGGAGATGAGACTTCAGTCTAAACGTGAAAGTTATTGCATTTCAAGTGTATTTTATATATGTAGCCTGAAGGTAATTTCATACAGTTCTTAAACTGTATATACATTTTTATTGAATCTGTCACATGAGGATAGGTGTGGCTGTCCCACTGTGGTGTCATGTCTGTATTTTGGAGCATTTGGAGTATTTCAGATTTTGGATTTGGAGATCAAGAGTCTTCAACTAATATGTCCTGAACAGATGGCATACAGGCCTACAACCTAAGTAAGAAATGACAGAGGGACTGAGATTATATGATTATAATCCTAGCACTTGGGAAGTAGAGGGAGAAAAATCAGAAGTTAGCTTGGGCTCTAAGACCCTCAAAAACAAAACAAAATCAGAGTCACAGAATGAGTTCCAGGACAGCCAGTTTCTCTAAATACAGAGAAACCCTGTTTTGAAAAAAACAAAATAAGAATTCAGAGTCACAGCTCTGCTGTTTGAGAAGACGCTTGTGGGAAAAGAGATAACCCTTTTTTTTCTTCTGCTTAAGAATTTAAACTGCAGCCAAGTGCCCATCTCTCTCCTGAGCTTCTGATTTGTTTTCACTGATGCCGGAGCCTTGATCCCAGAGCCTTGATCCCGGCCGGTGCTCTGCAACGGAGTTAAAATGTTTTCCTATGTTTACAGGCAAAATTCTTTTTTAAAAAAATATATTTATTTATTTATGTATATGACAGCTTTAGCTGCATGTACACGTGCATGACAGAACAGAGCACCAGATCATCTTATAGATGGTTGTGAGCCACCATGTGGTTGCTGGGAATTGAACTCAGGACCTCTGGAAGAACAGCCAGTGCTCTTAACCTCTGAGCCAGCTCTCCAGCACCCACAGGCAAAATTCTTAAAAAATTAAGCCCCAGCTGACAAGTCACAACAGCGCTGGAAAGAATATAAGTGAAAGAGAAAGTACTTGCCCAACACTATAGTTTGAGCCTCCCCAGATGCCTTTCGGCATGCATGCCCTCCATGACCCTAGTCTGCACCTATGGAGTTGCTGGAGACATATCATCAATTCATCCAGAGTGAATGCTATGGAATGCTACACAGCCTCATGAACTACAGACGGGGCCTAGAGATGGCTCAGTGGTTAAGGGCATTGGCTCTTCTTCCAGAGGACCTAGGTTTGATTCCCAGAACCCAAATGGTAGAGGATCCAAAGCCCTTTCTGGCTACTACAGGCACGGCATGCATGTGGTACACAGATATACATGTAGACAAAACATCTAAAATAAAAATAAAGGTTAAGAAAAAACTTTCCCCAATTAAAAAGAGAAACCCAGCAAAATGAAATGCCTGCCATTGCTGTCCTGACATGTGTGGTCTTCACAGTAAACTCTAACAGAGCCCCTGGTGAAGTCCAGTGACACACAAACTCAACCAGAGCTCAACTACTCACTTAGACAATATGCGAAATGGCAAAGCATTGCATAAATGTAACTGTTATTATGGAGTAAATAGGCTGGTCTTGTTACTGTAACTAGCTGGAAACATGTTTTGGCTTCAGTACTAGAGACCAGATGATAAAGGACTAGAAACTGGTATGTTAGCGCCTGAGTCCTGTGGGCATAAAATCCTGTCCACTGTAGGCTGTCAGCTGACCTGATTTAGTGAGCCATAGACGTAAAGCAGACCTTGGTAAGGAAGCTGTCGGAGGGCCAGGCATAGGACCTCTCTCTTTTTCATTGCAGAACCAGTTATTCCGGATTTACCAGAGGTCCTGCAGCATGCTGTAGAGGCAGCTCTGTATGACAGCAATCCCAACGTGAGGATGGCGGCAGCCATATGCCAGTACGCCCTACAGTCACACAATCCCGTTGCCCGGGAAATCATGCAGACAGCCCTTATGAAGGGTGAGTAACTCCCTGCTACTTCTGACCAGGGATCCGAGGCAGAGGCTACCTCGTTATCAGTTTTTCCAGTCATTTCACTGGAATGCTTGGATGTGTGCTGCTTTGGGTTTGATTACCTGTTAGGCACATGGAGACACTAGTTCTTCCTAGGGACTTTTACAAAACAAGTGCAACGAATTGGTACGTAGTGTAAGCTTTCACGGGTGGAGTCTATAAACCATGTCTTAAAATGGATGAAGCCAGAGATAGTACCTTAACTAAAACAAGCTAAAGACAATTATGGGACAGCCCCCCGGCCCTGTTTTCTCCTCTATATGGAAACTATAATTAAAAGATCAACCTTAACCCGAAGGTAGAAAAGTGATTAGTAGAGGATAGTGGTGGGGGCAGAGATCGGATAAATGCAGGCAGGCTTCATCAATGCTGTACACACGCACTGACACAGCCCCTTGCCCTCGCTAATAATGCAGTTAATGTAGCCATCAACTTTGGGGTTACACTTCTAGATCGATGGCAGAATAACTGTCCAGCACATTAAGACCCTTAACTGGATTCCTAGTACCAAAAAGTAAATACACCAATGGCCTCCCATGTAAAATTTTATTATTGAAAATATAAAATAACAATACTAAGTACATTTTGTAAGTTTTTAAAAATTAACTCGTGTACATCATGCTTCCAGTTTCTGCACAGTAACACCTAGGCAATAGGATGTTGGAGCTAACAAAGCTGTCATAAGAGGCTGCCGACCTGTCTTGAGATGAGCTGTTTCTTACCTTAGCATGGGAAAACTGGCTGACTAGTCTAGCCTTCTGTAAATAAATAATCTACTGCCTAATTCACCTGTTTTAGGAATGGACTTCTACCTAGTCCCCTGTAGCTCTCCCAATCTTCATGGAAAGAAAAACTGCACTTTTTAGCTAGATCACACCTGTTAGCCAAGAGAGTTTTTGCTTTTGTTTTCTTTTTCTTTTTCAGTCAAGGCTCAGGGCATTCACCTTTAATTCTGGCACTTGAAAGGTAGAGGCAGGGGTGTCAAGGCCAGAACTGGGCAGTGGCCCTGCATGATGGAGGCAGAGGCAGGCGGATCTCTAGGAGTTTGAGGCCAGCCCGGTTTACAGAGTGAGTTCCAGGACAGCCAGGCTACACAGAGAAACCCGTCAAGGTCGGGATGAGGCCGTGGCTTGGTGGTGCAGGGCTCCGCCCCCGGGCTCTGAGCCCTGGACTCATCAGCACTCTTCCCCATGAAGAAGCTGAAGGTCACCCTCTACCACACAGTGGGTTTAGGACTAGGCTGGACCTAGTCTCCCCAAAATTTTTTTTCTAGTTTTTTTGTTTTAAAACCTTAATATAGTCCATATGGTTGAACTAAGGTTTAGATTCCCAGACTCAGTGGGATACTGGAAAGTGAACACTCAGGCAAACAACAGTCATAGATACCAATTCAAAGGTGCTCTCTGGGAGGAAACATCGTTCTCAACAGTTTTTCCACCCACCGGCGCAGGTAACAGTGTGGACAGCTGGGCTGCAGCTCAGTGCTTGGCTCTGGAAGACACTGCCTCCTACCCAGTGATTAAGAGAATCCTTCACCAGCTCTTTAACAAGAAAAATAAGACCACTGAGGAACAGGCTTGTATGCTCCTGAGTCATCTCTGTGAAAAGACGGTATGTGTCCACTTCAGAGAGAGACAAAAATGAGTGACCGGCGCACATAAGGAAAGAATGTAGGTGACTGAGGAGGATGTTAAGCATAGGCCAAGCACACCAAGTCTGTAAAACTGGACATGGAGCACTGTACAAGGTGTGAGAAGCTAGCTCAGACGTTCCTAACAGTAAAAAGGGTGAGTCATATGCAGATCTGCTTCTCAGAGGTTTATCACTGAGGACCCAACAACTCCATTAATTACTTCAGGTAGAAACACTGAGACACACAGACTGAGGAAGATTCACACCATTCTGGGGACTGAAAATAGGAAGAGAAGGTCCTCATTTTCTGCTCAGATAATTGGTTCTGTATTTTCTTTTCTGGTTTATAACCGCAGTCAGATTGCTTGGGTAGGAGTGCCCTATCTCTTATAAACCCACTCCATCCTTCATAGAATGGCATGCCTGGGGGCATTTACGCTGCTGGATGCCATGTCAGGGTATAATGTCTTTAATATTTAGTACCTCTAAAGGCGAGACTATCCATGCAAGTCTTCCTCTCCCTCAGCCCCTGATCCACACCATGCTTGCTGTCGAGCTCAACAGCAGGCAGTGGGAAGACCGAATCATGGCCTGCCGTACTTTCTCTCGGATCGGTGGAAACATCTGCATAGTAAGTCTGTTGTCTTTGCCTCCAGAAAGCTTGGCAAGTCTGGTCTGGAGTCTTCCTACTTTCCACTTGTATCTCGTAGCTCATTTGCTGCCTCTTATTCGTAATGTAGAGTATCTTTAAGTATTATGTACCTCTTTGACTTTAAGCCGGTGCTTCTTAATTGGATGGCAATCCACAAATTGACACAGCCACTATCAAATATACACACAAACCAAGAGACAGAGCTTAGAAACTTTATAGTAATTTGATACTGTTTCAGCATCAGCAGACATAAAAGTATTGGTCATCAGAAAGGCAAAGAGGATGGACATCAGAAGGAGAAAACAGGACAGGAGCCTACCACAGACAGCCTCTGAAAGGCTCTACCCTTCAGGGGATCAAGGCAGATGCTGAGACTTATAGCCAAACTTTGGGCAGAGTGCAGGGAATCTTATGAAAGAAGGGGGAGATAGTAAGACTTGGAGAGGATAGGAGCTCCACAAGGAGAGCACCAGGCCACAGAGGAAGACAATGCAGCCAGTCCTGATGAGACCTGATAAACTAGATCAGAAGGAAGGAGAGGAAGACCTCAGTGGACTTGGGGAGGGTTATAGGTGGAGAAGGGGAAGGAAGGGTAGGGTTGGGAGGGGAGGAGGGAGGGAGCTACAGGGGGATACAAAGTGAATAAACTGTAATTAATAAAAATTTAAAAAGTATCGGTCAGTGATGCATTCCCCGACCCCACATTGAAAACTGGTCCTTAATTTGTTTGCGAAGCAGGCTGAAAGACCCAACAATTCAATTAAACGAGTGCCTGTGCTGGTTCTCTGAACATTCAGCACACATATACAAAAACACAGTCCCTGCTTAAAAAAACAATGGCACTTCGACTGGAAGAGCGAGACTAACAATGACTTGGTGACCTGCCCTGTGGCCAGCCGGGCTGACTCCCTGGACTGAACACTATCTTCATGGAGTACTAAGGGACTCCAGGTGGTCAGACTCAAGAGTAGTGCAAACAACGCACTTCATCTTTATCATTAAACCAAACACACGAGCTAACGCTTACAGTTAGCTTAAGCAAGTACAATGAGGGAGTACACCTAGTGTTATTTCTTATCATCTTTGGCTGTGTGAAAAGAGCCAATATTCTTCCCAGGCCTTTGCTTTCCCACGAGAGACAATGTGGACGTGCCAGGGCATTCCCCTCAAGTCCCTGCTTTCTCATGCATTCACTTAGCACAGCTTACACAGTTCTTTCCAGAAGGCCACCTTGTGGGAAGAACATTCTGTACTCTGCCCCATCCACAGTTCACAACTTTCTTACACTGACTCTCACATGAGAGCAGAGTGAACATAAGGTACTCCCTTGAAACTTTCAGGAGCCCAGTGTGCACAGAACTTGAAGGTATGGAACTGGGCTACAACTGAAGAAGGAATTCTGAGCAGGTGAAATCTGACCCTCTTCTTACTATTCCACTCTAATTGTGGAATCGGTCCCTTTCTTCTTTGTTCATCACACTAGGTCCTGTCAGTCCAGCGCAAGACAGGCTATTCCTTGCAGAAGCGGCCCCTCTGTTCTTTAACCCTCATGTTTTGTTAAAGAATGCATACAATCTGGCCATTCAGAATAACCTGAAGAGGTCTGAATACAGGGTAATTCCTTCTCATGTGCTTTAATTCCCTGCTGCTGAGACCCTAGCTGTGGACGAGATACATATGAAGGACTTCATGATGTACTGCAGGAATTTAAAAGGACAGTATGCCTGAGTTCTTCCATTCCCTCAGTAAGCAACAACCACATCCCCTGGACATTGGTAGACATGATGGAGGCATTAGTGGAACAGAGAGACCATCTCATCCCTTGGTAATACTTGAACAAACTGTAACAAAAGCGGTTGTAAGACACTGTAGGGTTTCCTATGCTTACAGGGGGCAGAGGAGATGCCTTCTGAGCTAAGTCCTAAAGAGGAAAATACCTGGTACCAAATGGAGGTAGAGGAAACTAGTTCACACAGTTAAGCCATCTTCAGCTACAACTGTAGCAATGTTTTCCCTTCCCTGTAAGAGAGAAATCCCGACAGAGGGATTAACTGCCCTGATTTGTACACGACATGGTCTTTTGGTACTAAAATTAGAAGTCTCAGGCAATCTGGAATGAGGAGGTTACTCCATTATTTAACACTTTCAAATTATGTTGGCTCCAACATGATGCAGGAGGATAAGAGATAAGTTTGGAAAACAAACCTGGCTCTGAGATCAGGCATAAGCACTTACCAGATTATCTGTGGGCAAGTTAAACAAAGCCTACTTTGAGTCATCTGAGCATAAAAATACCATCTGCCCATCTGGTTTGAGCGATTAAAGGATAGAGGGAAAAACTGGTATCAAGTACAAAATTAATTAGCTAATTATCACCCTATTTATAGAATATGAAACAAAAAATAATCGAGCTGCTGTGGAAAGACTGGAACAAGGAAGTAAGGAAAGCAGCTGCCACGGCATTGGGACGAATGAACTTGGGGAAAGAGGTACACGACATGATCAGGTAAGATGCATCTTACTAATGCCTGGGTGATGTGGAACCCAGCCAGCATCTGCTGAGCTCCGTGAATGACCAGCATTGCACTAGGTTCCACTGCAAAAAGCACTGAACTAGAACAACAGCATATACCGAACTGCTATAGAAAATGGGATGCTCAATGTGGGCTAGAGGACTGAGGCCAAGTTTCAGGGAACTAGTCAATCCAGGCTGGGAAACAACTGCCAAAATGAGCACTGCATTCGTAAGCAGACCAATACAGTTAGAAGCTGCAAGTTCCTTTTATTTGGTGATTCAATACATCCGCATTTCTACAACATACTGGATAATAGGGATTCAAGAAAATACGACACCTGAGGCCTGAACCCAGTCAAAATTTAATGACAATAAGCTGACTAGAAAAGGGTATGGCTACATAACTGGGCCCACAAAGCTACAGTTCTATCCTCAGGGCATGGTAGAAGGGAACAAGGCACAGAAAGGTTTAAGTGAAATAGAAGCCACTTATGTTTTATAGGACTAAGCTGAGTCAAGGAAATTCCCAGGAGCGGATTGAAGCCCTCTCTCTGATCCGTGGGCTCAAGCTCATGACAGCCAAGCTTCTCCCAAGCTTCCTGAGCTGCTTCTCTGATGAGTTCATAGTAATTCGACAGGGAGCTTGCTTGGCAGCAGGTGCCCTGAAGATCCGCCACAAGATGGTAAGTCAAAGAAACACGTTGTCATCTGATGGACTTTAGGAGAGCTTCATTAGCTCTGTGGTACACGGTATACTCACTATTCTGTGGGAACATGGGATGAGCAGGCAGGAGGAAGGTGAGACATAGGCCATATCACCATTCAGTAAGGGGCATTTAGCTCTTAGCGAGCCCAAACTTCACGACAGAGCAAGCTACCCTCTCGCTTCTGTTCCTGTCTCAGTTAACCAGCTTCCTAAGACCCAGCCACTGACAGGCTTTAGGGTTTATGCTCCCTCATTCTTAGGGAGAAACTGGACACAGGCATTCAAAAAAAGTCTAAGTAGGGGGCTGGAGAGATGGCTCAATGGTTAAGAGCATTGTCTGTTTTTCCAAAGGACCTGGGTTCAATTCCCAGCACCCACATGGCAGCTCACAACTGTCTGTAACCCCAATTCCAAGGGATCTGACACCTTCATAGTAATGCACATGAAATAAAATTAAATAAATTTTTTAAAGGATTAGATTTCTCAATAGTAACTGATTATCTGAGATAATCAAAATTGAGCAAATGAAACAGTAACTTCTTCGATTCCATAACAGAATGAAGTGAAAAAAAAAAAGTCTAAGTGAAGCAAGGGGTAATCCTAGCACTTGGGAGGGACAAGGCAAGAGGCAGGAGGTTCAAGGACTTGAGGTGAGAGGCTGAAGAAATGGCTCAGCAGTCAATAGCACTGGCTGCTTTTCCAGGGAACTGGGTTTGACCCCCAGCACCCACATGACAGCTCACAACCATATCTAACTCTAGCTCCAATGGATCCAATACTACCTACCTTCCGGCCCCTGAGAGCGCTGTACGTATGTGTTGCATAACAGACACATGCAGGCAAAATCCTTACACATTAGAAGGCATCTGAGGTGAACCTAAGCTATATAGTAATGGTCTCAAAAAGGAGAGAATGGGAGGAAAAGTGAGACGGGGGAGTATGGGACTAGGATTCACTGGTAGAGCATGTAATTAGTATATATATGGCTATAGAACTGTATGCTGAGAAAAACACATAAAAGAAAATTCAGTTAGTTATTATACAGGCTGATACTTGAGGCTGTTGCTGATTTTTCCTGTTAAAGTGTTACTAGAAATAAGTGGAGTTTCTGTTCCTGTCCATTTTTTAGTTTTTCAATACAGACTTTCTCTATGATCCTTGACTGTCCTGGACTTGCTTTGTAGACCAGGATGGCCTCGAACTCACAGAGATCTAGCTACCTCTGCAAGTGCAGGGATTACAGGCGTGAGGCACTGTGCCGGCTTTCTGGCCCCTTCTTATCTGGTTCTTCCACTCAACTTTTCCCTTTGTCCACTGCAGGTGTTTGAATGCCTCCTGAATCTGATGCACAGAGATCCTTACTGGAAAATCAAGGCTTTTGCCATTCGAGGTATTTCAGAAATAATAGTTCCAAGACCCAGGCTTGAAATACATTCTCCATGCTAATACAGCCGATTCCCAGAAACTCTAGTAAGGCAGCTAGGGTATAGTGAAGGGAATTGTCTTAGCTTCTCAGAAGCCTCTGGGCTGAGAAAGAAAAAAAAAAGATTTTCTTTAAAATTTCTAGTTAAGGATCCTAAGTCTAGATCTAGTTAAACTTATCTAAGCAAAGGACAGATGACTGTCCCTACCAACAGAATTAGGTTTCCAATCCACTGTTGGCTACATCTTGCTTTCCCTGGAAATTGTAACTACAGCACTTGCGAAGAGTCAAACCAGGTTTTTCTCTCCTAGGACCTCTGCATTCCTTCTCTTTTTGAAATGATCTTTGGTAGACCCCAGCAGAACCAGACCTAGTTAAATCTGAGATATAATTGTGCCTTTCTCCATCTTAACTACATTGCTCTTCCAGGCTATATTTGTTCTGTATCTAACTCCTGAATAGGTAAACTAGTCTGTCTACATTCCAGCAGGTAAGGACAGAATGAAACACTACCCTCTTAGGAGTCCTTTCCAAGAAATATCCCAATGCAGAGCCAGACATGGTGATGCACACCTGTAATTCCAGCCCTCAGGAAGCAAACGCAGGAGGATCACTGCAAATGTGCGGCTAGCCAGGGCTACATAGCAAGTCCCTGCCCCAAAGCTACGCATCAAACCTTACACATGATAAGCAAAGCTTTGCTAGCTCTTTAAAGTTCCTTTCTAAATTTTACTACCTTAGAATACTTTTTGCTTTTCACTCCTATGTAATGATGGTTAACTGCCACCCCCAAGCCACTGTCTGCAATGTTCACGTTCCCTCTAGATGCTAGGACATAGTCAATTTGGCCTTCGGGGGCCGTGAAGACACTTGTTCTCTCACCTCTCCAGCTTTGGGAGAGATTGGACTAGTGAGTCCTGAGCTCAGAGACCTTCTGCTCTGGTCTATCCACTACGAAGAATCACCAGGCGTGCGGCTGGAAGCTTGCCGTAGTATCATAGCCCTCAAGCTTGAAGGAAAGCAGGTCAAGGATACCTTTCTGGACGTGTTGCTCCTGGAGAGCCACGAGGCTGTTCTGAAGTAAGCACCATACCTCTTGTTTCTGCCATGATCTCCTGGACTGCCAACTCTTCAGTCCTTGATCACTAAACATGCTGGGCCTCTCCAGGCTCCCATTTACCTACTTATGTGAGCGGGTAACAGAAACCCTGAAGTAATTAGATTGCCACAGCTCCCATAGTTCATGTGTGCTGCTCTTCTTCCAGGAAGTTTTAAGTTATTCCTATATTCAATAGCTATCCAGCACTTACTGAGACAACAGACTATACTCAATAATTCCAGAGTTTCAATAGCTATGTGACCCTGGAGAAGGCCACACTGTGCCTCCCCTCAGCCCTTTGTTTGTCTCAATCCTCCGATGCAGAAGAAAGCCTACATTATAGGGCTGTGGTCACAACATGAAATGATGTTTAGCATCTTTCATAAAGCTGTTTAATAGTAACTGTTACTGGTGTCACATGTATCATTTCTGAAACTGTACAAGAGCTCTGTAAATTATCACATTAAAAAAAAAAAAAAGAAAGAAAAAGACCTGCCTCTAGAAAAAGCAGATTTGCTGAAGAGATGGCTCAGCGGTTAAGAGTGGCCTGCTAGGGGCTGGAGAGATGGCTCGGAGGTTAAGAGCACTGGCTGTTCTTCCCAAGGTCCTGAGTTCAATTCCCAGCACCCACATGGTGTCTCACAACCATCTATAATGAGATCTGATGCCCTCTTCTGGCATGTAGGTGTACATGCAAATAGAGCACTCATACATTAAAAAAAATTATCACATCATTTCTACAGTTAAACTGTTAGTAAGTGGCATTTATGGTTCTTGCCTAATTCCAAGTCCTACACTATGCTTTCTTTTTAAGATGGGGGTCAATCTTTCATATCTTTCAGGGAAATTTACCAGGCAATGTCGATACTCAACTTAGAAAATGAAGACAATCAAGAAATGCTTCAGGAGATCAAGAACAGGGTACATAAATACAAACTGTGTTTCCAAGAGGAAATCCAGGGCTTCAAGGTTTACTAATAAGCATGATATAATCAATTATTTTATCTTGTTTTAGCTTTTTGAAAGTTTTATTATGTAGTTCAAAATAACCTCAAAGTTGGGATCGTCTTGCCTCAGACTCCCAAATGCCATGATTAATAAGCAAGTAATATCACATTTGGCATAATCAAATTACTTAATGCTTTTTCCTCCCTAATACAGTTGGTTGCTTGCTTTTTTCATTTTTTTTTTCCCCTTAGATTCAAACATTAAACCAAAAGGACTTGCTGACAGAGAAAATATTCAAGATGGAAACAGCCTTAGGAAACGAGAAAAAAAAGGCTAGGTGGATTTACTCAGAACCCAAAGAAGGCCAAAGACCCCTGGAACTGGAAACTTTTCTTCAAGGAATTTTTGAGAGTAAGTTTCTTGGGGATGAACCTATGCCCTTGACTCTTCTCCCAAGACTATCCCAGGACCTAGGCATTTGGGGACTTTATAGGGAGCCCTGTATGATTTAGGTCAGGAAGGCTACTTATTTCCCTTCTTGGTTTCCATTCACAATGATCCCCCAAGTTCTAAACCTTCAAGACTGAACCTATCAGTCATGATGACAGGACCTTAAGCCTAGACACACTCTACATGACGAGCGTGCAGAGGTCAAACTGTACCAGAATATACTTACAAAATCTGTAGGCAGCAGACTCAAGCCATTCAGCCAGCTGCCTTCTGGCCACCACCCCAGACCCAGGTCCTCTGTTTCCAAGTGCTCTTTCTGGTGCACTAGGCTCTCTTCCACCAATCACGAGAATATGCACTTGCCAGATTTGGGGAAGTTTTGTCCAACTGCCAGGGGGGGGGGGGGGAAACAAGAGTAGAAAGCAACTTGAACACCAATCATTCCTATGGCCAGCTTGCAAAAACTTGGGTGACTAAGGCCTATGTAGGCACAACTAGGTGACATGACGTTGCTTTTGGGAGCAGTGCCAGTCAGTCACCAACTTAAACCAAGCACCGAGCAAACACTTTATACACTTTAAAGCTGACTCTGCTCGCGAAGGTTCTTCTGCTAGGATTGTTCTGTTTGGAGTTCAAGTAGCATAACTGAAATGAGCAAATTACCTCCAAAGCTGATAAGTGGCTCCCAAGGCATTGCACCCCCCAGGCATACACCTGATCTACCCCAGCTCCCTTCTTTAGAAAGTGAATACACTCCTTTGACACCCTACACCACCCATTGCTTTCATCTCCGCCATGTTTTATCTTCTTCCTTGTCCCACACTTCTTCAAATCAACCTCCAAAAAATCTAGGCTTAGAAAAGAGTCTTTGGCACTTTTTAATAAATCTAATGTTCGTACAAACTTAACACACAGGATACTGACACCACCCCACCCCACCCCACCCACCGATGAAAAAGCTCTCAGGGAGGCAACTTTGGTATAAAAATCCCTAATGTCTCAAGCAGAATGGCACAGCCAACGCTCCACAATACACTGAGCCTGCAGGGAATGAATTTGGTGTTCTGAAATGACAGAGATTGAGGTTACTTCTGCAGAAATAATTCCCCGGGCCCTGCTTCAACTTGTGTTTACTTTTGTACCTAGATGAAGAGGTTTCTCCTAGAAGAAAGAGGTCTGAGGTTTGTGACACTGAAGCAATACTAAAGGTAAGTACACGCGACCACACTGATGTTCAACCAGGGTAAAAACACGACTTCTTGAAAAAAGAAAACAAAAGGTGGGGCCAGGCGCTGTGGTAAATGCCTCCAGCACTTGAGCAGACCTCTGTGAGTTCAAGGCCAGGCTGCTCTACAAAGTGTGTCCTGGACAGCCAGGGCTACACAGAGATACCCTGTCTTTAAAAAAAAAAAAAAAAAAGCGGCAGTGGCAGTGAAGAATCATGACTGCATCCTTTCCAGCCATCCTCAAGAAACTAATTCAGAACTAGAGGAGTCTTGGTGAGCAGCAAGCCCTTATCAAACAACATGGTTGCCAAGGAAAGCTGGTCCTCCACACTGTCACAGGGCAGGTCCCCGACTCTCACAAACTCTGGGTAGGTGCGAAGCAAGAGTTCCATGGCGTCAGCTTGCTGGGGGTAGATTTCCAAGCACTTGGGTTCTTCCAGGTGATAAACGCGAGAGTTTTCCACCGTGTAATAGAGAAACAAACGGCCTCCTTCACCCACCAGCCGGGCTATGCCATCCTGAAGCATATGGACTTCTGTTTCTGTTGTCAACTCGGCCCCCACATTCACTGGTTGTCCAGCCTCCCAGCGAACCGGGAGCCCATGAACACTTAGCGCCCTCTCCCTCTCAGTCAACACAGGGGGTAGGGAGTCGTGGATGAAGTCTTTGGCTCTCTGGTCAGCCACAGCATCGACAGGAGCAAAGTGTCCCAGGCGGGCAATCAAGACCCGCACCTTCTCCATGAAAGCCGTTCGTCTGGGATCCTTCGAGTCTGAATGCTGGGCCCCCATGTAATCCATGAAGTCTCGAGGCAGGCCCCTGCGGAACTCTACATTTTCTTCTATTGCTGCCTGCACTGCCAGAGGCAGCACAGCCTCCAGGAAGTCACCCCACGTATTGCGCTGGTAGGTGGACAAGGTGAGGTGCAGAGAGTGGACTCCATCCTGACATTCAGCTTGATGAATGAAGCCTCGAGGAAAATAGAGCAGATCTCCAGGTTCCAGCACCGCCTGCAGTACCGGCTCACCCAGGTCCTCCTGGCTGAAGTTGGGGCTAGATGTCAAGGGCAACTCCTCACTTGGGTCCCGAGGTCGGTAGACACGCCAGAGTTTCCGACCTTCCAGCTGCAACACGAAAGCCTCAATGTCGTCGTAGTGGGGAGCAAAGCCCTGCGAGTTGGGGGGCGTGAGGTAAACGTTGGAGCCTGCCATGCTCCCAAACTGTTCCTGGAGCACTGCCAAAAACTGCCACACGGTGGGCGAGAAAGCCTGCGGGCAGAGAAGGCGCAGAGAGCAGCCGGCCCGGTACAGGGACCAGGCAGCGGCGGGAAGAGCACGGCCCGGTGGGTTCAAGGTCTCCCGCCGCCCGTCGACGTAGCGCGCCGCATCCAGGTGCTGCCCGAACTGCACGTCCTCATGGCGCAGCATGGAGTCCAGGTCGGAGGTAGAGAACAGGCCTTCGTAGTAGCTGCGGTCCTGCCTCCGCACCAGCACCGCCTCCCGCTCCCACAGCCGCCGGTAGAAGTGGTCCGGCGGCAGGGGCGCCAGGAGCCACTCGAAGAGGCGGGCGGCGCGCCTCCGGCTGCTGGGGATGCCGTCCAGCTCCGCCAACACCTGCCGCAGCGGCGAATCCCAGGGCCGCTCGGGGCCATCCCCGTGCGGGCCCAGCGGCGGAGAGGGGGTCCCCAGGTCGCGGGGACGAGCGGCCCGGCCCTCCACGCGGCGCGGCACGGACGCCAAAGCCAGTCTCGGGGGCACGGGCACCGGCACGGGCACGGGCACCGGCCTCGGCCCCGCCTCCCTCCGCTCCGCAGGCCCCTCCCGCTCGCCCGCGGCCGACTCCACCTTCGAGTCCCGGTCCTCGCAGGGCAGCGCGCGAGCCCTCGGCGCGGCCACGCGGGACGCCGCACTTTTCCGGTGCCTTCGGATCTTCCGGGATCGCAAGGGCAGGGCCAAGACCGACCCGCCGAGGGGTTGCGGCTGCCGCCGGCGCCTTCCCCGCCCGCGCCTCAGCAGCGCCGCGCCGTTCCGAAGCTCGTCCATGGCACGGCGGCACAGCACCCGGAAGAGCGGAGCGCACGGGGCGTTCCCGCAGCCGCGCGGCTTTCTGGGAAGGGGGCGGGTCCTTCAGGCGCCCCTTGGTGGGCCACGCCTGCTGCCGTCCTGGGTCGTACGGCTGGCCTGCCTAGTCGCCTTTTAAAAAAAAAAAATAACTTGTTTATCATTATTTTATGTACATTGGTGTTTTGATTGCATGTATGACTGTGTGAGGGTGTCGGATCCCCTGGGACAGGAGTTTACAGACAGTTGTGAGCTGCAATGTGGGTGCTGGGAATTGAACCCGGGGCCTCTCTTCATCACTGGACCAGCCCCATAGTCCCCTTTTTAAACCACGTGGCACACACTGGAAAGACGAAACTCCCTACCAGATAAATATTCCATGTAGAAAAACCAAGGCACGAGGCATTTCAGAAGACAACAAGTTCATCCCTCCCACCCCGTTGTTTGGTTGGTTTTTTGTCTGTTTTTTGAGACAGGATCAATCTACAGTAGCTCTAGCTACATAGTTCTAGAACTTGCCGACTAGACCAGGCTGGCCTTGAACTCAGACATCCTCCTGCCTCTGCCTCTTCCGGAGTGCTGAGACTGAAGGTGCGCGTTACCACACAAGACTTCCTCTTTTTTCGGTCTGCTTTTCTCATGTTTGTGGCAGGCATTTTTCTTCCTAAACGGTTTCCAGGTAGAATGAATGAAGCCAAAGTTTGATATTCAATATGAATCACAGCTCTTACAATTCTCTTCACCGCAGAAAAGAGCTTTATTAAGCCTTTCTCCATTTCATTTCTCTCTTTCCTCAATTACAAATCCTTGCCAAGTACGGTGGTTCATGCCGGTAATCCAGCAGTTGGAAGGCTGAGGTTACAGGGGGAGACCCTTGTAATCAGCATTCTTTCTCTGGAAAGGACATTATGGACTTTTCTGCTTTTGTTTGTTTAACAGTGTCTTTGCTACCTAGTCCATCTTAGCCTCAAACTCCTGGACTTGCCTCAGTCTGAGAACACAGGCATGTCCAGTAGGAGGTTGTTTCTCTTTCTCCTCCTCTTCAAGCTTTTGGCATTTTTTAAAAAGGCGAGGTAGGGGTCAGAGAAGGGAGGAGAGAGGGGAGAGATTGTGTGTGTGTGTGTGTGTGACGTGTGTGTAGCACCATGCCTGGCAAAACAGAGTTCTTGCTTGGGTGGGATGGCGGTGAGTTATTCAGGGAGTTAAGTAGCTTAAATAAATTGCCTGGGACCCACAGTGGTTAACATTGATTGTCAACTTGACACAACGTAGAATCACTAAAGAGGCAAGCCTTAGGGCACTTCTGAAAGGGAGTATTCACATTAAGTTAGAGTAGGAAGATCCACGCTAAGTGTAGGAAGTGTCATCCCATGGACGGGGTCCTGGATTGGGTAAGAGGAGAACAGCAAGCATTTCACAGGCAGTCTTTAGTCTCTGCCCCTGACTGGGGCTGGATGAAGTGTGATTGGCTGCTTCCTGCTCTTGTAACCAGGCCTTTCACGAGTAAGGAAACGTAAGTCCGCATAAATCCCTCTTCCCTTAAGTTGAGAACATCTTTTCAGGTATTTTTGGCACAGTAAGGAGAAAGCTGCTTTAAAAAACAACAACTAATACAGGGCTCTATCAGACAAAGCCATCCCGAGAGGTTGTGAAGGGTCTGCTCAGCAGAGGAGTATAGAGTCTTAAAGCAGCCAGCATCCTCCGGAATGACTCCTTTGCCCTAGCAGAAGGCTGCAGGCCTGGAAGGGGGCCTCAGGAGGACTAGCCTTCCCCTTTTAACAACCACTATTGTTGCTCTTACATTTAATTTAAAAGATTTTTTTTTAGATTACTTTTGGGGGGGGAGTGTTTTCTCCTTCGTATGTGTCTATGCATCACGTATGTCTAGAAGAGGGCACCAGATCCCCCTTGGAACTGGAGCATAGCTAATTTTGAGCTGCCGAGTTAAAGCTAGGGTGCTTGCAGTCGAACCCTGGGTCCTTTAGGAGAGCAGTTAGTGCTTTTAATGACTGAGCCACCTCCCTAACCCTGAGAGCTGTGTGCACTGCAAGAATCCTGGTATAAGACCCCCTGGGTAGATGCAGACAGAGGGCAGGTCATAGTTAACGTATTTGGTCATTTGACTTAAAAGAGTGGTTTCCGGGTGACAGAGTGCACAGCCTGTAGTGAACTTGGAGATACCCTGGGCTTCTCTGCCTGCAAGGCCGAGGACTCTGCTTAGCTCCTAGAATACTCTAATAAGCTTGTCATTTCCACATGCTGTACAAATATCTTCTCCTCCCAGTCTTTCCTGTGACCTCATCCCTTTCTTTTTTTGAACACGTTGTGATTTCCTTAAACAAAGAGCCTTGCTGCCATCTCTGTCTTCTCATTTCCCCTGTAGCTGGGAGTTGCCTTTTGGGATCTGACTTATCTTTAATTTCATCACTTTTCCTGTGGCTCTGCTTGGTTCTCACTACAGAAGGCGCTATTAATAACCGTTTCCATACGTGTATTTCACTGAGTGACTTGAAATAACGTCCTTAATATATTGGGGAGGTTGCTGCTATGGCTTAGGCTCTCTGATTCTGTAGCCCAAATTGGCTTAGAACTCACTCTGTAGCCAGGCTGGCCTCAAATCCATGGTGGTCCTTTTGCCTCAGCCTTCCCAGTGCTGAGACACAGGCAAGAGCAACCACACTCATCTCTGTAATATTTTCATGAATGAGATTAGAGAGAGGGAAATCGGGCAAAACAATAATGACATCAGGATTTGTTTTGGCTTACGTGTGCCAGTGTGTATGCGTATATTATTAATGTGTTCCTACATACATCTAGACATCATACGGAAGAATAGGGGAAACCGTTGTACTGTGGCAATCTAACAGTGATTGTTATTGGTAAATCCTAGTATAAACTTTGGCGGATTAGCCACCATTATCAGAAGTCACTATTTGGTTTCCTCAATTACTTTTACTTCCAACAATCAATCCTTTCAAAACATTCACCCAGGGGCCAGAGAGATGGCTCTGCAGTGAAGAATGAACCCTGCTCTTTCAGGGGACCAGAGTTTGGTATCCAGCACGGTAGGGAGCTCACACAGCCTGTAACTCCAGCTCCAAGACACCTGACAGCCTCTTCTGGCCCCCCAGAGTCACACAGACACACACAAGAACAAAATACATCTTAAGCAAATTAAGGAATAAAAATGTAAAAAAAAAAAAAAACTTCTGTGTTGTGTCTCTGTACTTCCAATTACTTGGGAAGCTGAAGTTGGAGGATCACATGAGTCTACAGGTCCTAGACCCGCCTGGGCAAAATAGTAAGATCCTGTCTCAAAAGAAAAAAAAAAAAATCTCACATGTACAAATACACTGCATGAATGCTCACTGTTTATGGTTTCAAAACTGCCTATTAAGAGACAGTCCAGTCTTTTTTTTTTTTTTAATACTGGGTTTCTCTGTGTAGCCCTGGCCATCCTGGAACTTGCTCTATAGACCAGGCTGGCCTCCAACTCAGAGATCTGCCTGCCTCTGCCTCCCGAGTGCTGGGACTAAAGATGTGTGCCACCACCGCCCAGCTGAACTTATGGAGACATTTTCTCCATTGAGGTTCCCTCCTCTCAGATGATAAGCTTATGTCAAGTTGACATAAAACTAGCCAGGACAAGCAGGCATGTAGAAGTCAGAGGGCAACTTACAGAAGTCAGTTCTCTCTTTTCACACTGTGGGTCCTGGAGACCAAACAAAGGCAATAAACAAGCAAGCCCTTCAAATCATCATGCAAACAACCAAACTTTGTTAAGTAAGCAGTTCAGGCCTCTTCTCCCTGTTAGACTGGCCAGAGTCAAAGGAGACAAGTTTCTATCTTCTTACTAAATTTAACAGCTTCTAGCTTCTCTAATAACCTGGTTAAGGAGGCTTCCACTTGGCCTGCCTGCTCATCTGAGACTGTATTAATATTTCTTGCAGAATGTGATGCCCCGGGTACCACATGCCTGGCTGCAGAGTCCTCTCATAAAACTCCACAACAAAAGTCGCTCACCATATTTCAGGGATCTTCGGACTATCCGGGAGAAAAGGATTGAAAAAGGGCCCTTCGGATCCGACTGCGATCTCTAGCTGGACAAATTCCTCAGAGAAGACTGTCTGCCAACACCAAGTCTTCTCTCTGCCCATATAGGGGAAACTGCTTTTGTTGAGGCTCAATGACTCTCCTGCAGTAGACAGGCCAATCCTGTCTCTTCCATTGAACTGTACAATGTCCTCACTATGCTTACAAAGATAAACTGTTTATCAACATCTTCACTATTGTTGCTGTTGTTTAGGTTTTTTGGTTTGTTTGTTTTTGTTTTGAGACAGAGTTTCTCTGTGTAGCTCTGGCTTCCCTGGAACTTACTCTGTAAACCAGGCTGGCCTCGAACTCAGGGATCCACCTGCCTCTGCCTCCCAAGTGCTGGGATTAAAGTGGGCATGTGTCACCCTGCCAAGTTGATTATTATTATTATTATTATTATTATTATTATTATTATTATTATTTGAAATCAGTCTTGCTGTGTAGCCCAGGCTGGACTGGAATTTACTATACAGTCCCGGTTAAATACAAACTTGTAATCCTCCTGCCTCAGCCTGCAAAGTATGGCGCTACAGGTGTGTGCCAACATGCCTGATTACTCAAGTTTCCTTTTCTTGTAGCTTCACACACTAGAGGCCAGTTCTTTACCGTTAAACTACAAGCCTAGCCTCCTCCTCCTTCTCTTTTTCTCTCTCCATTTAAGTTGGGGTCTTACTTGTATAGTCTTGGTTGGTCTGGAATTCTCAATGTAGACTAGGCTGGCCCCAATCCATAAAGATCTACCTGCCTCTGTCTCCCAAGTGCTAGGATTAAAGGCGTGCACCGTCATCGCTGATCCTTTCTACCTTTTGAAGTTTTGAGACTGTTTATTCCATTGTCCAGCCTGGCTCTGTTGACCTCATTCTGTAGTCCAGGCACATTTTTGTCTTGGCCTCTCTAATAGCTGGGATTACAGATCTGTGACACCAGGCCTGGCTGCCGGCTCGATTTCTTTTGCTCTGTTTACATAGGATTAAAGAACATTGGCTCCACACTAAGTGACAGGGTGTGTTTTTCTACATTCTTGAAAGGTCACATCCTAAATACATGTCAGATCTACAAATCTTGCAGGAGTAGAAGTATGAAAGACTCAGAATTGATCACAAGAATAAATTGCTCTCTGAAACCCAAACTAGAATCTTGTGTGTTTAGGAAAGAAACATCCGTCATCTCTGTTGTGTGTGTGTCTGTCTGTGTCTGTGTCTAATGTGTGTGTATGTCTTCATGTCCAGTTTTGCTCTACAGAAAGTTCCTTAACGGCAGCTCACTGGGCACTATAAAGGTATATTACAGGACCATTACCAAAAGTAAAAATATGCCAACACAACCTCTTCCCACTGCACCGCTGGGTGTGAACATAATTAGTTCCCCAGGACACAACTGTAGAACTTCCCAAGGCCGGTTAGCAATCTCATGCACTACAATATATGTAATGCTTTAAAGATTTAGGCATGGAGGAGCAGCTGAAATCTATCTGTGTCAGAAGATGGTATTCTGTAAGTACAGCTGATACCCAAAGTATCATGGGAAAGGAGAAACTCCATATATAAAAGAGCTGTGAATAATAGCTCTTCCCTAAATAGTGATTGCTATTTATACCCTAAAAAGCACTGGAACATCAACAATGGGAATAATGGCAGTATGGCTGGGCATGGAGGCCCATGTCTTTAATTCTACCAGTTGAGAGCCTGAGGCAGAGGCAGGCAGATCTTTGTGAGTTCAAGGCCAGCTAGGGCTGCATATTGAGGTCCTGGCTCAGAAAGAAAGGTAGAGAAGAGAGGGAAGAAGGGACAGGGAAAAGAAGGAAATAATAGCAGTGTGAGACAATCCACTCCCCCAACACACACATTTTCTCTTCTGGTAGCATTATCAGCATTAAAATATGAAAAAACAATGTTATCCTCCTACCCCATGAACTCTTGACTATGAACCACATCAGGGGGAGAGACTTGGGAAATACCAATTAACTGCATACAAGAAAAATCTTTGCTTCCTTTGAACCTTTGATATAACCCAAACACTTTTTATTTATTGTTATTTTTGTAGTGCTCAGATCAAACTCCAGACCCTGAGCATGATAAGGAAAAGCTGAATAACGTTTCCAGTTCCGTGCTTTTATCTGCTTTTATACGCTCCATCTAAATGAAATGCTAACCTAAAATACACCATATCAAAGCTATTTCCACATCTAACCTGAGGATCCCAGGCTCTGGCTCCCAGGAGAGATTGGAGACAATGAATGATTCTGTGCAAGTACTTTCTCATCCCCTCTGTCTGTCGTTTAATAGTGAAAGGATTTTATTGTGTACCCTTTGTGTTGCTGGCAAGACCTCGAGAGCTGAGCTGAACTCTCCAGTCAGCAAGGCAGCAAGGCCATACAGAGGGTCTCTTAGGCCATCAGCAGTACAGGAGATGAAGCAGGAACAGAAGAAATGGCTCTTGTTCTTGAGGAGTTTACAAGGGGTTTTTTATAATAGACACATACAAGATTCTTTCAGGACAATATGGTGGAGCTTGTGTGGCACAAAGCAGATGAGCTAAAGGAGATCAGGGGAGGAGGGATCTGGGGAGATCCTGAGAGCCTGGAAACTTTTATCAGATCTGAGACTGTGCAGACAGGCAGAGGGAGAAGAGAGGACCTTCCAGGTGAGGGGAAAGATGAAAGAAAAGGCTAGGGGAGGAGTGTGCACAGCAGAAGCCGACGTCAGCCTCTTTCTCCCCTCTGGCTTTCAAAGTTCACTTGTATCTTTGCAGCAGAGGCTCTAGCGTCCCTTTGCCTAACCCTCGTGGTTTTCTTATCTCTTCAAACTGACAAAATGTAATGATAAAGCAGCACAGAATGCCGTGACCATTCATAAGGGGCCTACCTCTCCTGGCCGGCTAACTTTCTTTTCTTATAGAATGTCTCCGCTGTCTCCTCTTCACCCTTTCTTCCTTTTCACGAACTCACTGGTTGACTGTGTGAATGGCTTATCCCTAACCTGACATAGAAAGGAGGCTTCTATTTGGCTCAGCATGCAAACAGGAAGAGCTACCCACTCTGACCCATTTTTTAAATCATTGTTGTTGTGATTAATACATTAATTTATTGTGTGTGTGTGTGTGTGTGTGTGTGTGTGTGTGTGTGTACATGTATTGGGTAAGTGTCATGACAGAGGTGTGGTGTCAGAGGGACAACTTCTGGGAGTCAGTTCTCTCCTCCAAACCATGTGAGTCCCAGGGATCAAACTCAGGTCATCAGGCTTGGCAGCGGGCACCTTTACCAACTAAGTCATCTCACTGGCCCCCAACAGTGCTGCTTTTTAGGGGGGGTCAAAACAGGGGTTCTCCATGTAGCCCTGACTGTCCTGGAGCTTGCTCTGTAGACCAGGGTGTCTTGAATTGAGAGACACCCATCTGCTTCTGTCTCCTGAGTGCTGGGATTAAAGATGTGGTCCCACCACCGCCTGGCTCCTCTATGGCTTTTTTAAAAAAAATTTATTTATTTATGTACTTTCCTTTTTAATGTAGGAGTGCCCTGTCTGTCTGTACACCTACATACCAGAAGAGGGCATCAGATCCCTTTATAGATGGTCGGGAGCCACCATGAGGTTGTTGGGAATTGAACTCAGGACCTCTGGAAGAGACAGTGTTCTTAACCATCTCACCAGCTGCCTTTTAGTTATTTTTTATTTGTAATTTTTTTATGTATATTTGTGTCGGATCTCCAGGAACTTGAGTTGTGAACTGCAATGTAGGTGCTGGGAATTGAACTTGGGTCCTCTGGCAGAGCAGCCGGTACCCTTAACTACTGAGCCGTCTCTCCATCTCCCACCATTGTTTCTTAATGAGCTACACTATCAGTAAACATTTACTAAATACAAGGACTAGTAGTCATCATGTGTGGTGGCTTGATTAGGAACGGCCCCCATAAACTCATGTGTTTGAATCTTTGGCCACAGGGAGTGTGTGACCTTGTTGGAGGAAGTGTGTCACTGCGGGGGCTGGCTTTGAGTCTCTAGTACTCAAGCTCTGCCCACTGTGGGACACAGTCCCCTTCTGCTGCCTTTGGATCAAGATGTGGAACCCTCAGCTCCTTCTCCAGCACCACGTCTGCCTACGCACTGCTGTGTTTCACCACCGCTACGATAATGGACTAAACTTCTGAAACTCTAAGCCAGTCCCAATTAAATGCTGTCCTTTAGAAGAGTTTCCCTGGTCATGGTGTCTCCCCATAGCAATAAAACCCTAACTAAGACACCATGGATGTCAGAAGGTAGAAGATGGCTGAGGATGAAGCTCAGTCAGTAGAGTGCTTGGCTAGCATGCATGAAGCCCTAGGTTTGCTCCCCAGCATTGCATTAACTGGGCATGGTGGCATTCACCTGTAATCCCAGCACTCAGCAGGTGAAGGCAGGAAGATCAGAAATTTAAAGTCCTCCTCAGCTACACAACCTTATCCAACAGTACTACATCGTGAGTTCTAGGCCATCCTGATATACATAAGATCCTATCTCAAGAACAAAATTTCTATATTGAGGGATGGAGGGTGTAGCGCAATGGTAGAGCTCTTGCCTAGCATGTATGAAACCTTAGGTTCACTCCATAAACATAGATACACATACAAAGTATATTTCATGACAAAAATCAGGTTTTTTGTGAAATTTTCCCGGAGCTGAATGTTGGCAATTAATTGAAAAATATTGAAAGCACTGCCAACTAGCACTCAGCCAAAAATATCTGTGGGCCAAGTTCAGTCCTCTGGATGAGTTTGTGACCCCCGATATCGCCTTTTCATTGGATGAGTTTCTAGACTGCTGCTCACTTGGCTGAACCTTGGTTTCCTCAACCTGCTCGCACATGCTGCCAAGAACCAATCAAAGACACATTCACCATATAATTCGGGGAAATCGTCCTAGCAATTACTTGAGCGTGGCGTTGGCAGGCTCTGGCCTGGTCTCTATGTGTGATTAAGAGATGCAGCCTCCCTTTCCTGACCCAGAAAGGCCCTGTTCATTTCCTGTGTCTGAAATGAGCTTCAGTTTGTACCGGATGGGAATGGAACAAATCCTTGCCCCTCTTTCTGTCCTTTCAAGATCATTCATCCTCTGAGGAATGCTGCGGGAGGCTGAGTTAGCCAAAGGACTTAGATCTCAGTGTTTGGACCCATTTGTCCTTGCTCCCTAGTGCCTAGCAGATAAGTGTGCCTCAGATAAGTAAGTGTTAGCATAGTCTACTCTGTCCTGGGCCTCAATACTGGGTAGTTCATTTAATCTGTGCTGTCTCTAATACATTCCTGATCTCTCTCTCTCTCTCTCTCTCTCTCTCTCTCTCTCTCTCTCTCTCTCTCTCTCTCTCTCTCACACACACACACACACACACACACACACAGAAGTTTAATGTTTATCTTTAGTAATTTGATTCATAATTAACCTCACACTGCTAATTTAACCAATAGAGTTTAAAACTCATGAGTTTAGAGAGAAGATCAGGATGTCATGCAGCCCCACCAACCCCAACCCCAAGCTCTTTGCAGAACTTCAGCTCACCGGCTGGGCATATCCTGTATGCAGAAGCTATTTGGGGAACATCAGACTTCTAAAAACCTATGCAAAGTCAGCATCAGATGTGGGGATATGGGAGACTCAAGCTCAAATTCCCTCTGCCTGCTCTGTGACTTTGCAGCAATCACCTTACCCTCTGGGTTTTACTTTCTTCAATCATAGGACAATAATTAAGAGAATAATAAATAGTTACCTCACGGGCCACTGCAGCGCTTCTCAAGCTGGTTCCATATATGTGTGAGTATGTGTGTGACATGTCTGTGTATGTGTGTGGTGTGCATGTGGATACGATGTATGTCTGTGTATGATATGATGCGTGTGTGTTAAGAGAGGGTCTCCTGTAGCTCAGGATGGCCTTGAACTTTTGATTTTCTTTTCAAGTGCTAAAATCACAGCTACTACCACCATGTCCAGAGTCTGGTTACATTTTAAAATCACTTTTTAAAATGGCACTGCTAAGCCAGCCGGGCTGTGGTGTTGCATGCCTTTAATCCCAGTACTCAAGGAGGCACAAGCAGGTGGATCTCTGTGAGTTTGAGGCTGGCCTGGTCTACAGAGTGAATTCCAGAACAGCCAAGGCTACACAGAACCCCCAACCCCACCACCACAAAAAAAAAAAAAAAAAAAGCCATTGCTAATTTTTTAATTGAGATGGGAGAGACAGAAACAGAGTTACACCTCCTACAAGTTAAATCAGAATGTCTCAGAAGGTGCAATCTAGACATCAGCATGGTTCTCTTTTATTATTTATTTGTTTGTTTTAAAAGACTTGTTTGTTTGTATATGAGTTCTCTCTCTGCATATACACCTGCATGCCAGAAGAGGGCATCAGATCCCACTATAGATGGTTGATGAGTCACCATGTGGTTGCTGGGAATTGAACTCATGACCTCTGGGAGAATAGACCATGCACTTCACCACTGAGACACCTCTCCAGCCCTTGTTCATGTTAAGGCAAGGTCTCACTATGAGGCCTTGGCTAGCCTGGAGCTTACCTCTGGAGTGCTTAGATTAAAGTTGTGTGCCACCAAACCCTCTATTAGCAGGTTTCAGAAAGCTTCACAAGTCATCCTAATACACAGCAAATTTTGAAAATCACCAATGGGAATTAAATCATGTTCCCTACATAAAAGCCGGTGCTCTGTTACTGCCTAGTGATCCCCCTAAAATAAATTTCAAGCCAGCATTTAACTATACTTCTGGCCCACGTTATAAAAATACACCACTAGATGTCAGTTTGGCCATATAAGTCAGTTCCTGATAGCTTCTGGTTGTCTGTTCTTATGGCAACAACTAAATCCCATCAACCTACAGTATGCCAGGCACAGCTCCAGGGATTCTTGAAATGTGATTTCTAGTTGTTTTATGAGCAAGCAAAGTACGTGCTGTCATAATCACATGGAAGGTGAGGGTCAAAGATTCTATGACATGCCAGGTGTGTTGCTGGTGCATATTTGCAACCTTAGCATGCAGCAGGCTGACGCAATAAGGGCCCAAGTTAGAGACTAGAGTGGCTTACACCGCACCGTGAAAGTCAGCCTGAGCTGCTTAGATTTCTTCTCAAACAACAACAACGAAACAAACAGGGGATTGAAGAGATGGCTCTGTAGAGGATCTGAGTTCAGTTCCCAGTATCCACTGAAAAGCTGGGCAAGGCATCTGTGGTCCGGTATTGCAGCTGTAAAGACAAGAGGATCTCTGGGGCTTGCAGGCCAGCCACAGTCTCGTGAGCTCCAAGCTAATAGAGAGCCCCTTGAGTCTGTCCAGGTGTGCTGGCTAGTTTTATGTCAACTTGAGACAAGCTACTGTCAGCAGAGAGGAAGGAGACTCAATTGAGAAAATGTCTCCACTAGATCAGGCTGTAGAGCATTTTTTAAATTTATTTATTTATTATGTATACAATATCTGCATGTATGCCTTCACATCAGAAGATGGTCACCAGATCTCATTATAGATGGTTGTGAGCCACCATGTGGTTGCTGGGTATTGAACTCAGGACCTCTGGAAGAACAGCCAGCGCTCTTAACCTCTGAGCCATCTCTCCAGCCCCTGCATTTTCTTAATTAATGATTGATCTAGAAGGGCCCAGCCCATTGTGGGTGATGCCACCCCTGGGCTGGCGGTCCTGGGTTCTATAAGGAAGGCTAAGCAAGCCATGAGAAGCAAGCCAGTAAGCAGCACCCCTCCATGGCCTCTGCATCAGCTTCTGTCTGTAGGTTCCTGTTCTGCCTGAATTTCTGCATTCACTACACCTGATGGTGACCTGTTATATGAAAATGTGAGTGAAATAAACCCTTTCCTCCTCAAGGTGTGTTTCATCATGGTGTTTCATCACAGCCTGAACTAACACACCAGGCTTGGTGGTATGTGATTTTAAACCCAGCACTTGAGAGGCAGAGGCAGGAGGATCTTTGCAAGTTAAAGGCCAGCCAGGTCTCTATGTGAGACCTCAATTTTGTTTTTCTGTTTAAAAAATAATAATGTCAAAAGCAATCAAGAAGACACCTGACAATGACCTCTGCACCCTACTCCCAAATATATAAACACAAACATATATACACAAACAAACAAAGATCCTGTGGCTTGAACAAGAGAATAGGAAGTGACTCCTGTAATTCAAGCTTCATTCACACACTCATTGTGAATGAAGTACAAACCCTTGGTGTGTACAAGGTTCTGTGTAACCACAGAACAATCCCACTTGTTCCTGTGATGGTGTGACCAGGAATGACTTCTGCTGAGGTCATTCGAACTGGTAAGCGCTATGCACATAGTTCTCATCTTCTGAGCATTTGCATCTTTCACATCTAGGTGCAAGAGAAGGTGTGCATGCTCTTGCCAGCTGTTCTTGGCCTTGCCTTTGGAAGAACAGAAATGCTCAAGCATTTATGACCAAGCATAAAGGGATGAAATGTATGAAGGAGGAAAACACCAAACTCATGGACCCACCAAATACAAGCACTTGGTTTACACATGTCACCTTGTTCTCATTTGTTTATTTATTTAGGCTAACCTAAAGGAATGAAAAATGACTTTTTAACGAGTTTCCTGAGATGGCTGTTTCACTGACTTCAGCCACTAGAACAAAATACACTTTCTTGTTGTTGGTTTGTTTTGTTTTGGTTTGGTTTTGGTCTTTTAAGACAGGGTTTCTCAGTGTGGCCTTGGCTGTCCTGGACTCGCTCTGTAGACCAGGCTGGCCTCAAACTCACAGAGATTTGTCTGACTCTACCTCCCCTAATGCTGGGATTACAGGCACGTGCACCACTGCACCCAGCTTAGTTTGAATTTTTAAAGAAGATGTATTTATTGTATTTTGCATGAGCATTTTGTCTGCATGTATGTGTGTACAATAATGCTTGGAGGTATCAGATCCTCTGGAACTGGAGTTATGAATGGTTGCAAATGTTATGTAGGATCTGGGAACTGAACCCAGGTCCTCTGCAAGAGCAGCAAGTGCTCTTAACAGCAGAACCATCTCTCTAGTCCAAAAACAGTTTGTTTGTTTTTCAGCCTACTAGATTGCTAAGAGACTTGAAATCTTTTATTCTGATGTTTTACCAGTATTTAACTTATTTGTTTATATCTCTAGCAATAAAATATTGGCCTAGAAAATATACTTACTGTAAAATATTTTTATTAATCTCTCTGTGTGTGTGTGTGTGTGTGTGTGTGTACAGGTGGTCAGAGGACAACTTTTGGGAGTCAGTTCTCTCCTTCAACTGTGGGACCTGGGGATCGGAATCAGACTGTCAGGCTTGTGGTCAGGCAAGAGGTTTGACCCACCTTAACACCTAAGAATGTATGTAATTCTTAGTCAAGAAACAGTTCCTGAACAAAAGAACGCCTTTTAAACTGTACAAAAGGAGCCATGTGGGAGTGTACAAAGAAGTATATGCTTTTTTAAGTGAGCAGCTCTGAATATTTTCTTCCAAAAGTAGTAGCTTTTGTTCTCCAAGCCCCTTGACTTATGCCAGGGGTGGGAGGGACTCACAGAACTTAAAGGAAGGCCCTCTCTGAGCCAGGGAGTGGAAGATGATAGCACTGTTTCATTTGACCTACAAACTCAGAATCTAATGGCTGCTCTGGAGCCTGTTCCCAGGTCACCAGCTGTATCTGTCTCTGAATTGTCACTTACCAACCAAGCAGTTACTTACAGTGATTAACAGGTTGGGGCAGATCTATGGTCCATCCAATGGTTTTTGTTTACCTTGGAGGACAGGTTATTCAGGTTATAATTAGATCCCTGAACCCTAGTTTAACCAACTACGTAGAAATCCCTAGAACTAGGATAGGAGCCTGGGGTTCTCCACGTTGCCAAGTATCTCCTTAATGATCCACACAACCTCACTCAGTCACAGTTTTATAATTCATAAATATCCTCAGATATGTTCTCAATTCTGCTTATATCTTCTTCCTGGGTAATGACTTCTATGCTGTTATTACCCACAGTTTAAAGTAGTATTCTCTATCGTCTGTCTGTGTATGTATATACATATATATCCTAACCCAAACTCTACTGGAGCTTGAAACGCTGAAATCCTGAGACTCAAGGTTTTAAAGATGCACCCACATTCACCACCTCATTTTGTCCATGGTGTTTACAGTACTGAGAATTAGCTCCAGGCTCCTGAGAGTTTGCACCACATGCTTGGTCTCGAGATCTTTTTAGTTTACAAGGAGCATCAGCTAGACGACCTTTGTCCACTTTCTGCAAGAGCAGAAAACTCATATCTGTCCCTAAGGTGACTATGACATGAAGCGACTGCTTCTTAGGTGGATCCTGACAAGTGTGAGCTTGCCTCAGGTCAGGATTAAAGGTCTGTTTTGAGTCTGGTCAGCCTGTCAGGAAGGGAATACCATTTCACTGGAGGTCTTTGTAGGACAGGTGTCCCTTTGGAGCAACAGTCTGGAAGCTTCAGGAAACCGAGAGCAGAAGAGGGGATGTGATGGGAATATTTATGACCAAGCATAAAGGGATGAAATGTATGAAGGAGGAAAACACCAAACTCATGGACCCATCAAATATAAGCATCTGGTTTACACATGACACCTTGTTCTCCTTTGTTTATTTATTTAGGCTATTTGGCAAAAGCCACACTTGGCATCAACATTCTGGAATCTCTGGGCATCCTTCAGTGAATCAAAGTGACTTTTGCTGTTATTGTTTATTTCTTTGAGACAGAACTTTCTGATGTGTCCCTAGTTGGCCTCTAATATGTAATTCTGTACTCAAGCAACCCTCCTGCCTCAGTTTCCAGAGATCCATATATCACTAGATCTAGCCCAAGTCTTAGTTTTCAAGCAGCCTTATGTATATGTAAAACTCTAAGAGAGGGAGGATGGTCATAGCCTGTAAGTGAGTCTGGCCTGGTGAAAATCAGTCTGCTTGGAAAACTTGTTTGAATTTGGAAATTGCTATATTCCATTGATAAAGTTCAGCTTATATCTTCTATCTTCTTTCTTTTTTGCATGCACGTGTATGTGTGTATGTGTGTGTGTGTAGGCACACACATGTGCACAAATATGGTCTATGTTCATGTGTTTGTGTCATGTATGTGCGTGTGTGTACATGGGTATGCACACCTGTGTTCATGCAGAGAGCCCAGGCTAGAGAAAGACATTGGTATTCTACTGTCCACCTTCTTCCTTTGAGACAGGGTCTTTTACTGAACTGAAGAGCTGCTGGGATCCAAACTCCAGGCTTTGCAGGCTGTTCTTAACCCACTAAGCCAGCTCCCTAACCTATCTGCTTGTGTTCTCTAGGGACCTTGCTATTGATCCTGTAGTCAACTGATGTCATTAGGAAAAAAAAAGGAAAAAAAAAAAGGTCTTGGAGTCTACCCAAGATGAAAATACTTCAGTCTCTGATTCCAATATAGGAACTCAAAAAACGCCCCGGTTCCTCTATGATCAGAACTCGAAGTAATGATAGCTTTTCCTAGTACTTCCTTTCATCTAGAGATTCAAAGCATTCTGAAAACATGGCCCATCCCTGAGGGAGCTGATTAAGCCACATCACTGCCCTTCATCTTTCGATTGGGGTCCTCCCCATAAATTGCCTAGCGAGCTGGAGATAGGGTAGGCCTCCTGATCCGAGGTCTCACACTGAGCGCCCACTTCCTCTCTTGCCTACGGAATCTTGAGCCGTTTGTGATGCTCCGACAGGGCCTAGCTTTTATAGGGGCCCTGCATCAGATCTGCCAGCCTCTCAGCTGTCATCACCTCCCACAGACTGCATTTTTGGGTTCCCTGGTGTCCTGGCAACTAGGCTGTGCCTCAGCTGTCCTGGATGTGAGAAGTGTTGAAGACTCTCCAGGGGTTCTTCATGTCTCATTATCCCTCATCCCAATTTATCTCCCCCTTGTCCTGGTATACCATCCCCCTTCCATCAAAGTACTGTGTCCTCGGGCTGAATTTTCCTTCTCTTCTTCTCCATCCTCCTTCTTCAGGACAGATGGCAAAAGAAAGACCATGAGCTTGGGAGGAGGGGAGAAACAGACTGCAAGGGTTTTGTTGTTGTTGTTTGTTTTTCTCTGACTTGCCCCTTTGTTCCCATAAAGGAACCTAGGTGAGGAACCTTGGCCTGAAAGGATGGAGTTGGAGATTAGGAGGCTGAGCCTCCATGTCCATCACCCATCCCAAGGGAGTTAACTTGTTTTTGTCAGAGGAGAGAGGTGACTCAACCCAGACCTAAGACGGGGAAACCCGCTCAAAGCCTGAAAGGGAAAGCCACAGAAAGGCTTGGGTCTTTAATTTCAGACCAGAAAGGTTTTGCTGAGTTAGAGGAAATTGAGTTCTGCCTGTTCCTGGTGTTGGCAATAGGGAGGGCAGTAGGCAACTCCGCAGTTTCCCAAAGTTGCGGCTCTGTCTACAGGAGTCCAACAGAAGCAGGCAGCGGGATCCCAAATTCAGTGTTGGAATGGCCCACACATACTAGTTAGTGGGGAGCTTTGTTTAGTCATTCTCCACCACTGTCCTTTTACCTACTAATTACTATAAGCAACAGTGATCATGATATGATAATTAGTACATGCTTTTTTTTTTATAAGACCCCAAAATAAATGACTGTGGCCAGGCTGCTCCTAGAGACAGTTTCTGACTCACTCATTCATTCATTCACTAAATACTTAGTGATCTACTGATGGCTAGACCCTGAGTGAGGCAGTCATGAGTAGGGAGGATGTGATCCTTAATTTCACAGAGCTGACACACTGTAGGATGGAGAGGAACTAAGCAATTTACCCACAGTGCCATTCTCCATTCGGCAGGGTCGTGGAACTGGCTTCCAAACAGAGAATAAGGTTCTCTCAGGGGCAGCTAGAGAGGCCTAGAAACACACTATTTACAGTTTAGCATGAGATCACCTGGCCCAAAATACCAAAGTGGTATAGCTCTTGGTTAAGCTGCAGTGCTCACAGCAGAGGTGTGGGCAGAAGCCCATGCCTGGTCAGCTTGTAGCCAAGACCCAATCATGTCAAGGCCCAGGCCTAGTGGGCTGCAGCGCAGGCCCAGTGAGACAAGGCCCGGCTGGAGATAAATGACGAATTTCAGACTGCCATGGTGGAAGGTTGAAGACATCACGCAAAGCCAGCGGCACCTTTATTTGAAATCAGGAATTTATAAACCTTTGGCAGTGGGAGGGATTTCAAGAGTTGAATGTGTTTGATTCACCAGGTTCAGGAGTTCAGGGATACTTTATTTACATGTTAATGGTACAGTGCCTCATTTTCCATGCAGTAGCACGGTCCTATCACAAGAAGAACACAGTACTTAATTATCCTACCCGTAGGAGGAAAATCTCCAGGTAAAGTCAAAGGTCATTTGGAAGATCAAGGTACTAAGGCATATTAGCATAGGGTGTATATCTCCAGGAATAGATAGCTAACTGAACCCTGTTAGCCATCCTGTTTCCTTATCAGGAAAGAGTATGGCCTGTGATCTCCCCTGGGGGCTATGTGAAGCTCCTTACAAAATCTGGGGTCATCCAGATCAAGAAAGGGCTTTCTCTGTGAGAAAAGGGAATCTACCCTCACAGACTGAGCCCAAATAAATGGCTATCCGGAGATATCAGACTTCAATCTAATCCAGCAAAGCCCCACATCACAGGAGGCACGTCTCATAGAAACACAGAGTCAAGTGGTGGCTGAGAAGGGATGTCAAGGCCCACCTGGGACAGCATCTTTGAAGACCACCTGCTGGGTGAGCGGCAATAGCAACTGAAACCCAACTCTGGGTAAAAGCTATGTGATTTGCAAGAGTTCCAGGAAATGCAAAGTTTAACAAACCCCAGGCTGCCTCCTCGTGCTCCAGTTAATACTCCAATATAACTGCTAGGCTATGCCAATTCCAGGCCTCCAGTTTTTCTATGCAAGGTGAAGCCATTTGGGGAACGTGTGAAATTATATTCAAGGGGAAGACGTAATTAATATATTGACAGGGAGAGGGGGCTAGACTGGGAACTGCAGGAGGATGACTGAGGACAGCCCCAAGGAGACAGACGTGAAGATCATCTCCTGAGGGCCGAGGACATGGCACAGCCAGTAACGAACAGGCTGTGGGAGCCTGAGAACCTGAACTCAGATCCTCAGCATCCATTTAAAAAGTCGGGCATGCAAGGTGCATGTCGGTCAAGGCAGCACTGAGGACACAGAACAGGAACATGCTAGCCAGACCGTCCAGCCAAGCCTGTGAGCTCTGGGACAGTGAAAGGGTTTGTCTCAAAAATAACAGGGAGGGGCTGGAACAATGGCTCAGCAAGATCACTCACTGCTTCTCCAGAGGACCCAGGTTCTGCTCCCAGCACCCACCCCGGTGGCTGTCTCACACCTATCCATAACTCTAGACCTCCTGTTTCAGCGCCCTCTTCTGACCTTCACAGGAAACAGACATTCATGAGGTGCACATACAAACACATAGGCGAACTGTTCGTACAAATAAAATAATTCTAAAAAAATAAATAAGATGAGGAGATACCCGCTGTCAACTTTTGGTCTCCGAACACACGTGCACATGAACACACAGCTCACACTCACATATCCACACGCAGAGAAGGAGGAGGAGGAGGAAGAGAAGAAGAAGAAAACAGCTGTTATTTCTAAAATCAGAACCAATTCTCTAAGCCATTGGGATGGTCTGTGTCTGGGATGGGAAATACGTCTGTCTGTCTCCACTTGAGGGACAACATCCTTTTTATCGCTTGCTGATAAAAGACAATGATGTCCTTTTGCAGGAAACTAACAGGAAAAGAAAGAAAGCCCAGCACTAACTACACTTCCTGAGGGTGAAACCAAGTGGCTGCCGCTCGCTCTGCAGGGTAGGAAAGGGCTGAATAAATAAACACAGCATCTTTGTGTGCAGTCGGTCTTCTTTCCCTTCTAAAACTGGCCAGTCCACTAAGCAGTAGACAGAGGTCTTCTCAAGATTTAGAGGTATTGAAACACACTAATTTCTTCTGTCTCAGAGGAAACACAGAATCCCAAGAAAAAAGATAAGAGTCACCGGAAGGGGAACTTGACATTGTTACATACCTTCCTTTTACCCTTTTAGACCATTCCCAGCAACTTCTGCTTTGACTCTTTCCGTGTACAAATGTAGTAACGTTTGGGGCATGTGTCAGGGCGAGAAGCAGCCAGGGTTAGTGGTGCTCAGGAAAATCTGTGGGCTTTAACAAGCAAAGAGCCCTGTAAACCAAACAACAACAACAACCAATGACAAGCTCTCACCCAGTCCAGGCTGGCCTTAAACTTAGTATGCAGATAAAGACGAACTTGAACTTCTGATCCTCTCCCTTCGGCCTCCGGGATCACCACCACACCTGGTTATGCACAGAGTTTTGCGTGTGCTAGGCAGCCAGCTCTTGACTCAACTCCATCTCTAGCCCCTCAGGAGACTTGGTTTTGGGGCAGCATTACCCGGGACTATTTACTGAGTTTTTAAGGTGCACCGCTCAGCAGACGTTGCTAGGGATGAGCCCGGATCTGGAGCCAGCTCCAGTCTAAAGATTTAAGTGCTGACCTGTGGGGAGAACGGAACACAGTAGAATAGGACATGTGAAAATATAGATGGTAGAGGAGAGAAGTGGGGTGGAGGGAGAGGGAGACAGGTGTCGAGTAGCTATCCTGGCCTGAAAAGATGAGATGGAATAAATTCCAAAGATGTGGACTAGCTACAGCACAGGTTCTCAACCTGTGGGTCACGACCCCCACAGGGTCTCCGTATAGTTATCATGCATACCAGATGTTTACATTACGATTCATGGCAGTAGCAAAATTACAGTTATGAAGGAGCAACAAAACAATTTTATGGTTGGGGTCATCACTACATAAAGAACCGTATTAAAGGGCATTAGGAAGGTTGAGAACCACTGATCTACAGGTTTAAAAAATTTTTTTAATTTATGTGTGTATGTGTGCAAGCACATGGTGTTATGTCTGTGAAGGTCAGAGGACAAAGTGCAGGAGCCGATGTTCTCCTTCTGTGAGTCCTGAACTCACAGGCTTGGGTCCAGGCTTGTCTGGTAAGTGCTGTCACAGGCTAAGCCAGCTCGCTGGGCCCCACTTGTTGATTTTTTGAGGCAGTCTTTGCTAAGTAGCTCAGGCTGGGGCTGGAACATTAGTTTTAGTTTAAGAACCATTTATCCCTCGAAAATTTTATCTTCCTCCCGACGTCTTCTTGTATAATAGTCATGGGTGAGCCTTGAGAAATGACTCAAAGCCAAAATAATGGGGTTTCCTTGATTATAGTTCCTCCTTTCTCTGGCTACCGGCCAAGCCCCAATATCTTCCTTCCCCATAAGGAAGCCAGCGTCAACCCAGCCCTGCCGGATCACCCTGACCTCCTAGTGAGTAGGTTGCAAACTGCTCACCAGACTCTCTTCTTACAATTTTTTAACTATAAGAATTGCTATTCATTATCCAATCTCATCTCAACTCCACTGACCTGGGGGTGGAAATTCCCTCATCCTTTCTGTGGAGGGAGACAGGAAGCTTCCTCTTTCTCTTCAGTCCTCAGCTGAGGATTGACTCAACACAATCCGGTGACCAGCTTCTTTTGGGAGGGCAAAGACCTCAGCTCTAGGACATTGCTTATGCTTCCTGGCACACTCTCCCTTCAACAAGGACCTGGATGAAGCCAGATGTGCACGTTTCCTTGAATTGGGTGAGCTCTCATGATTAGCCTGTCTTGCAGGTTTCCAGCATGTCCTCTTCAGTCGAAAGAACACAGGAAATTAGACAAGGTTACGATTTTGTTGGACATATTTTATGAAACCTAAACCTAGAATTGTGCTCTGGCAAGGGTAGGCTACTCCCTGAAAAATGGAACACAACATATGGAAATTAGATCAACTTGTAAAAGTCACTAGGCAACAGTATTTCCTTCTAATAGCCTAAAGAGACGACTAGGTATCTCACATTAATAATAACTAGTAACTACTGAATAGGTACAACGTGCCAGGATTGGATGATGTATATTATCTCATTTATTTTCTCATAAAAGGTTTCCCTCCAGTAGCCAGGAGAGAAAACCAATCATTATATACTCTAAATAATAACATTAATAGTAATAATAGTTATATACATATCGCATTACACATTGCATTATATATGCTGGCCCTGCATTGCATGCATTCTCTCATCTCAATTTTAAATGAGCCCTACAGATAAGACTTATTATTACCCTAAAGTAGCCTAGTTCTAAAGGAGTTCCTTATAATGAGCCTCCTGCTGATGTTTATATACTGAGTAAGCTCCACCCCCTAAATGTAGGCAGAGCCTAATAGCATACTACTAACTGAAAGAATGTTGCAAAAGTGATGGGGCATCACTTCTTAGACTGGAGTGCAAAAGACTGTTAAACCTCTCTCTTGCGGGCATTCTCTGTCTGGCCTTCTCTCTTGCCTTCTCCCTGGCTCTGAGGAAGTAAACTGCCCTGTTATTTCATGATCCATAAAAAGGCCCCAGACAAAGCCCTGATGGAGGCCTGCTGTCTGCAGCTCCTTAGGAACTAAAGCTTTAAGGTGAATTCTGTGAGGAACTTAATCCTGCCGAAGACCATGTAAGCAGATGCTTGAAGTGACCACAACCTTAGGAGAAATCCAGCGCCAGAGGACACAGCAAAGCCGCACCAGTGTTCTCAATTCAGAGATACTATGAAATAATAAATGTTGTCGTTTTTAAGCTACTAAATTGTAGGGTGGTTTTGTTACAACGCAAAAGACAGTGAATACACATTTCATTTTGTATAGGAGAACCTGAAGCTTAGGGAGATCAACCAACTTTGCCAAAGTTACAGTGGTAGTTTATAAATGGCAGAACCAAAATTATCAATGTTATATGGTGTGTGTGAGTGTAGGATTCAAGAGAGCGCTAGCCCAAGTGGTGGGTACCTGCTGTCCCGGCACTTGAGTGCCAATAAGTTTGAGGACAGCCAGGGCTACGGAGTGAGGCCACATCTTAAAACAAAGCAGGGAGAGTCCAAGTTTAAAGGTTCTGTGTGTCTGGGATACGAGAGTTCTAGAAGGCGTTCTGCTCTGAGAAGTCTCTGGAAAACAGCCATGTTTCCAGGAAACTCCCTGCACGCATGTAAAACAGGGATGGACAAAAGTTTAAATGGCGCTAAGTACTTTGCTTGGCCCACTCCCTGCTGTAGAAGAATGGCTGGTCCACCCATAGATTTGGTGATAGTAACTAGGGCCTCCTTTCAACAGCACAACAGCAGCACTATGAGCTAAGACACCATCAATTTTATAAATCAGCACACTGTTTTACCTATAACATGCAGATAGGTAGAGGGGGCACATAATTTTTCCTGAGTATGAAATGAATATTTGTTAAGGCATGATATGATATTTAAAAAAAATCACAGGCACTCTGGAACAAAAAACCAAATGGTTCTGCCTGTGAGAATAGTCCCTTCCAGAGACTCCTCCTTTTCCCTTCTTGTTGAAGAGGCAGTCTTAAACTTTGAAACCAGAGTGCCTGGTTCCAGCATGGAAAACAGCTAGGAACTTCCATCTATTAGAAGCTCTTTAGCTTGAGATGGTAAAATCGTCCTTTCCCTTGTGTTGAGCCAGAGCGTAGCTTTATGAAGACATGTTCTTGGGCTGGCTAGCTCGGTCCTTCCTTTGTCAGCTCTGACTCACTGCCAGAGCAGCAGGCTTGAATGTGGGGAGGATTTCCAAGAGGATATGGAACAAAAGTGCTATAGGCTGCTTCTTGGGCAGGCACTCTTTTCCTCTAACCGGTTTTATTGGGGCCTTGAGGCAAGCCTGTCTAAAGTCCACAGGCAGCATGGGCAGAGGCAGGCTTCCCAGCTGCCTCAGCACTGTCAGGGGCTTCGGGACTGTGTTCGGGCTTTCCTTATCTTTTCCTCACAGGGCTTGCTTTTCTCTTCTTCTTTCCTCCCTCTTTCTCCTCCCCCAAGTCCCTCTTTTCTTTCTAATCCTTTCTCCCTTGTTAGCCTCTACCTTCTAGGATCCCTAGTTCAGGAAACCACCTCTTATCAAGTAATCTTGGCTTGCCTCCAATGGCTGGTGGCAGGTGGCTCTGGCTCTTGTCTGTTCTCAGAGTGATTTACTTCTCCAAACCCATTTGGAATTGGACTTGTGTCTAGAAATGGTGGTGAGAGAGTTGAAGAATTCCACAGTCAAGAAATGGGTGGGGCTCTGTTCTTTTAGACCAAAACAAACAAATAAACAACAAAAGAAACAAAAGGAGACTTGAATGCTGCCCTTGAAACACGACACTGTAAAAAGAAGACAGAAGGCTCGGGCATACTGCTGTATTCCTCAGATATTGAGGCGCCACACCAAGTCTTCCATTTTCTACTCCATTGTTATTTATAAGCGTTACATTTGCTCCTACTATACCTGTCATCATGGTCTGAATCAAGAGGTTCTGAACAGATAGCATCTACTCCAACCTCCACAGGCAGCCACACCACACAGAGCTGCAGACAACCAGGCTCCAGGGCTCTCTAGCCTTCTAAGAGGGAGAGTGGGGGCTGGAAAAGTACACAGCGCAGGGAGGAAAAGCAAAGCTGGAGGGGTAATTACGTTACAGGGTTACCTTGTGAGTACAAAATCAAAGAGCAGGGTTCAAACAAGAATCTCCCCAGAGCTGCATAGTCTTCATAACACAACAGCCTCTGTTAGTCCTTCCTTCTTTCAAGTTTTCCCTCTTCTTGCTGTTTGAATACATTTATTTAAAAATTTCTCTTATTTTACAAAGGGGGAAGATAGGAAGTAGATGTGTAGGAATGGCCAAAAGCACTCAGGAAGACCTTGTTTTTAGTGGTTGAAATAATGAGTGGCTGACCTTTGTGGCAATTATCCACCAACTTTTGTGATAGCAATTTGAGCTCCTAAACTTAGATGGCGAATCCCCTCAGTGAGACTGGCCTAATTCTATGTTCTGTATGGCACCTCGTCACCGTGGCTATGCAAGAGTCATTATTACCCAAAGTACCATAATAATGGCCATGCCTTCCCATGACGTTACTGTTTCCTATCTGCTAGGACATTAATTGCCTTCTAACTTGCTCTAAAAATGGTAGTACGGCACACCGCCAAGGCTGCTGGCAACACAGTGAACGGCTGTGTGGAAGGATGCTAGGATGCTGCATTTTCACTGGGCAGCTTCCTATTTGCACATGTTACTTCACATAGGATGTTAGCTCACGCCTTATGTCTTGACTTCCATCTTATCATGGTCAGTGCACAGTCTTCCCTTCAGTGAAATGATTCAGACATCTCTGAAGTTATTTCGGCTTTTCCACTTTCCTTTTATGGATTTTCTGTGAGTCACTGAATTGAATGGGAGGTTATTTCTAAATTGGAAGGTGAGGATGAGAGAAAGGGGAAGAAGGTTCCGGAAGATAACTAGGAAAAAAAAACACCTTATTGTTATGTATAGTTGCTGGAGGAATGATTTCCGCTTAGTTTGATGATAGAAATGTGCAGTTTATTTAAACTCAACTAAAAATACAGGTTAGAAAGTAGACAGCCCCCCCCCCCAAAAAAAGTAACAAGCTGCACAGTTTTAGATTCTAGAGCTTGCTCTGCAAAGGGCAGAGGTTAATAAATAGAAGAGATATGGGACACAGAGTTACAGCAAAAAGGCAGGGTCAAAGTATAAAATTTCCAAAGTCCACTCCTGGTTCCACAGGAGTGCCTTCACCAAAAGACCCTGTGTTTGAGAGCCTCCTTAAAGTTTATCACCGCAGGCTTTATTCCAGGTGGAGTTGTGGAGAAGGTATATTTGAAATTGACTTAGCAATTGAAAGAGTAATCAGGCCATCACTTTCTTATTTAGGAGCGGGAAAAGCGGTAGGAATAAAAAGGAAAAGCAGAGAAAGCTAATGATGAAATGTATTTCTAGGAGCAGTGAGTTTTTATAGCTACTCCAGATTTCTCAAAAATGCCTACTGGGATTTGTACCCAAATGAATAAGAAATGCAATCATTTATTCTCATGTATTGTACTCAATGGGGGGGGGGGACCCCTGCAATTCATTCAATGGCACTAATTTAGACTGCTATGAATAGGAGAGAGGTAGAAAGGGATAGGAAAGGAGGGAGAGAGAGGACAGGAGGGAAGAAGGGAGGGAGAGAGGGGGAGAAAGAAAGAGGAACGGGGAGGGGGAAGGCAGACGTTAGTGTCTGCCAGACATCTAGTAATGCTATTTAAGAACTGCTGAACTTAAAAGCCAAGTACTGTTGGGAAGTGTGGTGGTGGTGATGGGGGCGCGCGGGGTGGGGGCGGGGCGGCGGCGAATTGGAATTCTCATCTCCAAAGCACCTTCTGGGTAAATCGCTGCCCGTTTTTTTTTTTTTTTCCCAAAACGTGCTGATGGTTTGTTTGGTCACTCGGCAGACCCAGAGGAGCGGGTCTGGAAGCTGGAGAACTCTTTAATATGACAGCCACTTCAGTTTCTTGACGCTATTTATAACTGCAACGGAAGCAGACTGCTGCTTTACAAACAGCTGCGCTTCGCCCTAACCTAAAGCGTGGAGACTACCGGAAAGAACTTCAAGGAAACTTCAAGAAAACACGAGGAAAAATCCGATGCATGAGATACCTTCCTGCCGATGAACTAGACCGTCCCTAACTATAACCTCTGAAGTCGGCGTTTTGCAAGCGTTACCCCCATAAGCTGGCAGAACTGCCCCCCCCCCTTGCAGGAAGAGAACTAGAGAAGGAAGAGTTTGCGGCGCTGGCCTCACAACAAAGAGTTAACCCTTCCCGGTAACCTCGGACGTGAGCGTCTGCCCCCTCTCTGCTTTCTACTGCGCAACCAAACTGTGCACAGGGCTTGCACCAACCGTGGCCATCACACCCCTTGCCAGTTAAGGTAACAGACACTACCGGTAGCCTATCATAACTTCGAACTGCCCAATGCTCAACCAATTACAACTAAAGCTTGATCTAGGCCGGGCCAGGTCCGGGCGGGGGCGAAGACCGGGTCCAGGAAAAGGGGCGGGAGAGACGCGATGACGGGCAGGGACAGCCAGCCAATCGTAGCAGAGGGCCGCCGCCCCTCCAGCCAATGGATGAGTTGGAAGCGTGGTAGGGGGCGGGCCTGTTGTCATGGGGGAGGTGGTGGCGCTTGGTGGCTGCTGGCGGCGGAGGTAGAGTCTGAGGCGCCGGAGTTGTGCAGGGCCAGCGGCAGGTGAGTGCGGGCGAGGCGGGCCCGAGGTGCGGAGGCGGCGACGGGCCGGAAACTCTAGCTTTGCGCTCGGGAGGCGGAGGCCGCGGGCTGCGGGCCGGGGCGCGTCGGGGCCGGGCGCGACGCGGCGGGAGAACGGCCGGGTTCCTGCCGGCGGAGTTCGCGCTGGGAAGGTAGGTTGGCGCGGGACCCCGGCGGGGCAGGCCGGGAAGGGAGGTCCCCCCGGGCAGTCCGAGCGCCTCGGCCTGGGGGACAGTGACCGGAGGCCCTCCGGTGGGTGCGCGGCTTCCTAGAGAGGAGAGCCCCCGAGCCGCCGGCGTCTGCGAATGGGGACCGGGGGGCCGGGGAGGTGATCCCGGGAGGGCTGGGTGCGCTGGGAGCCGCGGGCGACCGAGGGAGCTGGGAGTGGCCCCCCGTCGGGGAGAGCTGGGAGGTGGGGAGGCCGAGGGCGGCCGGGGGTCTGGGGTGACAGGCAGCGTAGGGAAAGGCGCCCGGGAGGGCGCGACCCCCCCTGAGCCCAGGGCAGCGGTCGGAGGAGGAAGGGTCTGCGGGGTGGGGACCTTGAACTAACTGCTCGGGGAGGGGCGGAGGCGTCCTGTCCTTCCCTCCCCCCCCCCCAGCAGATCTGGGGCCGCAGCCGGGATTTGAAGACCCTCAGAGTGAAGGCTTGGGGCGGTGGGAGTTGGGTTCATCGAGAAAGTGGAAGTTCCCCCAAGCGAAATGGGATGGAGGTAAGAGGGGAAAAGAGTAATTTCCCCGGAGGAAGGGAGTTTGAAAGATCTGGGAAAACTTGCCCCGGAGTAGGTGAGTGGTCAGGACAGTTGATACCGAGAATTGAACAGGGGTGCCAGCGAGGGCTTCCGGAAAGAGGAGAAACTTAATTATTACTAATATGCCAAGTTGGACCAGAGATGCTGTCCCTAAAAAGCAAGGTTAAAGTGTCTCGGAGGCTAGGGCTTTAGAAATTAGCTTTAGGATGACAGCGAAAATACTGGAAAATAAGGACATCAACAGGATGGGAAATTTGAGAGGAAAAGGGGAGGAGTAGCTGAACTAAAGGGGTGAAACTGTGACTTGATCAGAAAGAGGATATTCATGACATGCCCTGCTAAATTGAAAAGATCTTAGAATTCTTGTACCAGCACGTATCTGGCCATACTAATAGTTTTTACTTAATGGTATTTTTTCCCATTAAATTATATGTATGTATGAATGTATTTATCCATATGTTTTTGAGAAAGAGTATTACTTTACATCCCTGGCTGGTTTCTCTATGGACCAAGCTTGCCTTGAACTCACAGAAATCCCTCTGCCTTTGTCTCCTGAGTGCTGAGATTACAGGTGTTTTAAAGAGAAATATATTCCTAGAGTTTTTGGAGCGGTGACTGGTGCAGAACTCAGTATTGGCTTGTTACATGGAAAGATCCGAGATTGTAAGCACAGTTGCTCTCTGGCTTCCTACAGATTGGTTGGCTCCACCTGAGGTGTCTGACTGAGAGAGCCTAGGGTGGGGTTCAAGAATTTATCCCAAGAATTTATCTCAAGTGATGCTTAATGTTCTTCAAGGGATCTTATTCCTAGAACACCTTGCTTTAATGAAAAACAGTAGCAATCAGTAACCTTAAAATACCAGAATACCTGCCCATTTTGCTGAAGAGATAGAAACAAGTTATGAGAGAGAGAGAACACATCTTATTAGGGTATCCCCACTCAGTATCTGTTTGATACTCAGTATCTCACGTGTTAGGCATGGGCCCTACCACTGAGTTCTACTCCCCTAACCAAAGAAAAAAATATATATATATATTCGTGTGTGTGTGTTTTAGTATCTTAAAAAACAAACAAACAGCTGGATTATTGAAAGTAAAACAGAATACACTAGCCTTTCACTTGATGAAGAAAAATTGTTTAGGGAAACTTCTTATATGCATGTTTTAGGTCACAGTATAAAATATATGTCTTACAGCCAGCAAAGTTTGACAAACTATTTTGAGTCATGCAATATGGCAGAAGTATCCCTTCAATATTAAGGGATTAAGTTATTGATCTTTACTTTGTAGTAGTTTGCAGTGGTGACATAGTCCATTAGGATTCATCTGTTTGATCTTATTACATATTGCATTGTGCCTCTGATCCTGGAGAACTTTTTTTGGATATTGAGAATCTGGCATGAGTACTTGAGAGGAATTTGAGACAGAGAAACAGTGGTGCTTCTCAGATGGCCCACTTTTGTTTCACATGTGCCCTCATGTTTACCAGTTTGTCTTTCGTTCACTGTACTGTAAAAGACACATGTACAGACAGATTAACATCAAGCAGCTATCTCGAAATTGAACTGGTTTAGGATATTTCATGCATGAAAGCTAAACACGCACAAAATGTACATTTCAAGAAAGAAAAAATAAAAAGAAAGCTCTGTTTAGAGACTGATTTCAGCACTGTGACATCTGAGGCAGGAGGATTGCTGGAAGAGGTTGGCCAGCCTGGGCTAGAGAATGAGACCAGCCTTCAAACAACAAAGGGGGAGCAGGAGGAGGAGAGAGAAAAGTGCTGATGGGGTAGAGGCTTAGCCACAGAGATGCTGGTGGGTTGTGAAGGAGCTTTTGTTTTGGTGGGTTTTGTTTTCCCTGAGAGCAAACTGGGTTCAGTGTATCTTATAAAAACTTGTCTGAAGAACCTAAATGAAATTCACAGTATATTTAAAGCTGTAATAAGACTGGGTATGAATGTTTTGTCTTACTCTTGGATTAGTGTTTTTTTTTTTTTCTTGAAAACCAGATGGCTGCCAGGCATGATGGTACACAATTATAATTCAGACACTTGGGAGCATGAAGCAGGGGGATTGATGTTGGTTGTAGGCTAGCCTTGGTTACATAGATTTCAAGCCCTTTTTTCTCTTTCTCTTTGATTGTTTGTTTTCTGTCTTTTTGAGACAGAGTGTCTCTGTGCAGCCCTGGCTGTCCTGGAACTGGCTCTGTTGTAGACCAGGCCAACCTGGAACTCAAAAGATCACCTGCTTCTGTCCCAAGTGCTGGGTGTGAAGGGTGCAACACCTCTCTTGATGAAGCCCTTTTCTCAAACAGTAACAACAACAGCAAAAACCAAAACTGAAAACTAGATGGTTTATTTTCAAACTAGATAGAATTGATGTAGATCTATTTTTATGGATTTAAGAATAAAGAAATCAGTACTAAAAACTGAAAAAGACAACTCTTACAGTTCTCTTTAAAAATTTTTAATCCAGGGGATTATGTAACCTTTCATTAGTGTTTTTATGAAATTGTGAGGAAATATTGCTGTGGTTTTGCATCAGTATTTTTTAGTTTTTTTTCACGTCTTCTTAATTCTGTTTCAGATGGGTCCAAATGAACAGAATTTTGCTTCCAAAATAAAATACCAAATGTAAGGTCAAAAAAACATATAATCATTTTATGTTTGATTTCAGTAATCTTTTCACAAAATAAATTCACTATTTGGGGGTGGGTTGGGGTGGATGAACCTTCCAAAAATGTAAATTTTCAATTTTTTTATGTTGAATTAAATGCAGCATTCCTACCACTAGTGTGATGGCTCTTTAAGTCTTTGTATGTTTATATAGATCATTAGTTCTGCACTAAGGAATGGGAGAATTAAAATCATAAGTATGGAGAAAAATGTAAAAGTTCATTCCTTATAATGTTAGCTATTCAGCAGTTAGATTACTTGCTTTAATAACTGGACTTTATTCGGTTAATGTATTATTCACCCATAGTTTAATCATACTTATCTGTAAATAGCTTTGCTTGCTCAACTCATTTTACAATGAAATTTATTAATCTGTAGTTGAATAAAGATAGATTCTAAATCCCAAATAAACCTTTCCTAACTGGACTTTAGACTCACTTTCACTTATCAGGGTTTATTAGATAAGTGATTTTTAAGTGAAATTTTAATTAGTAATAGTTAATTTAATTTTTGTTTCAGGAAGCGCTCTCTTTCTATTATAACAGCTTCTGTTCAACCCTTTTTGCTCATACAGTAAATCCTTGGAAATGCTGGTGCCTAGGAATCCAGTCTGTAAAAGCACAGGCTCCCTCTCTATGTGGTTTTTACTTTTACTTCAAGAGTTCTTTTATCAGAAAAAAATCCCATAGTAAACTTACCACCTTTTTAAAAAACACTTTATTCAGTAAAATACTTGAGAAGCTCTATTTTTTTTAACCTTGGTATTATGATAAATCCTTAGAAAGAAATTGTGGTTTTATCACATACTGTGAATTTCATCATTAGAGGCAGAAATACTGTATAAGGCTTCAGGACACACTCAGAAGTAGGACATGGTACATGGGGAATTTTGGAGAATACAAACTGTGCACTTTGAAATCTTGATGCAGAACGAGGCTTGAAATGAAGAGAGAATGAGGAGAATACTGTCATGCTTAAGGAGGGGTCTAGAGGATCTGCAGGAAATGTGGCTAGAGGAGTGAGCTGTTCTTGGCAGTTTTCCTGGAGTGACATATGTAAAGGAGGACGATCCTATTTGCAACTTTCTGGACTTATTCTTAGTTCTCTACAGTTTCTGCTGTCTCCCATAGCTTTTGTTTTCTTCCATTCAGGAAACAATGCTAGAACGCAAGTAAATAGACTGAGGTTTGTGCGTCCAGGAGGATGAGGGGATGGGCAGACTGTGTTCATCGCTTCTCACGATCTGACCCAGGGCCGAGGGTGCGCTAGGCAGCACTCCGCCACTGAGCTCAGCCTTGCCTCAGCCCTGTGGGTTTATAAGAAATCGTAGGATTAACTAAGGCGCTGGTATGTTAGCCATTAATGTTCAGGGACTTCCCCTGCTCTCCCCACTGAAAACTCAGTTTCTTTTCATTTATCGTTGTAGCTTTAAATGATGTGTATGTATGCACACACAAGTACACACACACACACACACACTACACGTGTCAGACTTGGCAACAAGTTCCTAACTGGCAGAACCACCTCATGGGCTCTGTTTACTTTTGAAGTTCTGGGGATTGAAACCAGGGCCTTATGCTTGCTAAGCAAGTATTTGACCATTGGCCTGCACCCCTAGTCTGCTTGACACTTGTTTGTTGCTACCTTATGCTTTTAGTTTTTTTTCCTTATTTTAGTTAATTTTGAGATGCTGGAACTCAGATTCATGGCTTTGTACATGCTAGGCAAGTATTGAAACACTGAGTTTTAGTTTCAGCCTTAAGAATACCTAGGATCATTCCTGCAGCTCTTTAAAATATTTTTAAATTATATTTGGAAGTAGGGTTTCAATCTGTAGTTCAGTCATATTTAAAGTCATGATCCTTTAACCTTGGTGATCTGAGTCCTGGACATACAGGTATATACCAAGACATAATGTCTAGCCCTTACATTCTTTAAACTAGTTATCAGAGTCTTGAGTTATCTTACTAGACAGCAAAAGCTTAATTATGGTAACTTGATTATTATATTGTTTATGTATTAATTCAGAGAATGATTATTAGCTTTTTTTTTCTAGTTTTTTTTTTTTTGTGTGTGTGTGTCGTACATTTTTCATACAGGTTATCTGTGCCTTAGACTGACCTCAGACTTGTAATGTAGTTGAGGATGACTTTGAACTCCTGGTGTTTCTGTCTTCACCTCTAGAGTCCTGAATTATAAGGTATTGTGTCACCATGGACTTTCCCTCCCCTTTTGTACAGAAGAGGGATTTAAATCAGTATAGCAATTGAATAAAGGCAAAGTGAGAGAAATGAAGAACTTAGAAACTCAATAAAATTTTAACTTTATTTAAGATTGATCTCGATTATCTTTTACTTTGGAAAGATATGTGCATACATATATCTTTATACAGTTCAGTTGTATTGTGGATAACATTACTAGTTTATAAAATTTTTGTTTTTATTTTCGTCTTTTTATTTATATGAGTGTTCTGCATAAAGGTATGTGCACTGTGCATGCCTGGTACTCTCAGAGGTCAGAAGAGGGCATCGGATCCCCTGAAACTGGAGTTATAGATGGTTGTGAGTTACCATGAGGGTACTGGGAATTGAACCTGGGACCTCTAGAAGAGAAGCATGTGCTCTTAACTGCTGATCCATCTTTCAGGCTTCCCTTATTATTGCTTTGTAGTCTAAGAATGTGCTAGTTACTTTCCTCATCACGGTGACAAATTTCCAGAAGGAAGCAGCTAAAGGGAGGAAGGTTTCACTTTTAACTTATAGCTTAACGGCAGGGATAGCGTGGGGCTGGGGCTTATCTGTAGCAGGAGGAACTTGTGTTGTAGCTTCTTATGTCCTGGCAGACTGTGAAGCAGAGAGCTTGGACTGGAACTGGAGCTGAGTTCTATAGTCCTTAAGACCTACTGCCTAGTGACCCACTTCCTCCAACTGGGCAGCTTCTAAAGGTTCCACAACTTCCCCAGAAAAGCATGACTTGGATGCCAAGTGTTGAAACACCAGAGCTGTAGTGGATATTTTACATCCAAACCAAAACTTTTCTCTGTTCTTGTCTCCTTCTTGGACTCAGGTACCATCTCATAATGTGAAATACACTTAGTTCAACTTCAATAGTCCACATAATTGTGACAATACCAACAGTTACTAAAGTTCAAAGCCCAAAGTCTCTTCTGATACTTAAGGCAGACTCTTACTTGGGATTCCTTATAAAATAAAAGCAGATAGCATCCTTCCATTGCACGGTGGAAGAATGAGGTTAGCAAGGAGAATTGGCTGAAGCCAGACTAAAACTCAGCAGGGCAAACAACAAATCCCATAACTCTGTAGGTGGCTCCGGTAACTCCGTATCTGGCTTCTGGGTTTGTGGTGATATTGCATACTTCAGTGGACTGGAGATCTGCCTTAGTACTGTCACCAGTAGCACATGTGGCCTTTCTCTAGGACTGGTCCCTCTCAGTACCTGTAGCTTTTTCAGCAGACTACTCTTGTTCCTGGTATCTCTAGCAGGCTGGGTTTCCATTGCAACTTAGACTTCCCCTTCAAAAGCAGCACACATCAGCTTCTCAGGGCCCCCTTTGTCGAGCCTTCTCTGTTTACATTCTGTAAGGCCTCATTAGCTTTCTTCTGGAACCTTGGCACAAGTATGCCTCCAAAATCAGCACCACCTGGATGGTGCCAGGTTCTGTTGCCAGCTCATCATGTAGCTTATTCCCTCATATTGTAGCTGTAGCAAGTGTCTGAGTACCTGGGTGGGTGAATCCTAGGTGGTCCTGTTGGAGCAGGTCGCCACCGCTCTGGCACTCTCTGTTCAAACACTCCCACTCCCCAGGCACTCTCTTTTTAATTGAAGGTTTTCCAGAGTTTGCATTGTTATACCCTAGAACATGGGTGGGGTTTTTCAAAGTGTATGGCTTTTCTTCAGTCAGTTTAATAACTGAATATGGGCATCTGTCCACATTTACCTTGTATGCAACTTTAAATGTTCTTATGCTTTTTTCCTTGACAAACTGCACATTTTTTCATGTATTTCTGCTCCATTTTGGCCTAGAATTTTCATTGAAAATCTAGTTGAAGGCCACCAGCAATAAACATGCCACTGCCTAGATGCTATGCTGTATTGAAATTTTCTCTGCCAGGTAATTAATTCATTTTGAATTCAACCCCACTCAAATTATAAGGATATAGAATATAGCCAGATTCCCCCCCGCCACCCCCCAGAATATAACATGAATTGGGCTAGCCCATTCCTATTAAGTCTTTTTCTCTCTCTCTCAAAGCTTCGTGAGTCTTTATGTCTGCATGTCAGATGGCATTCTGTTCTTCCAGGCTCCCACCAGAATGGCCTGTTAAGTTCTGTTTACAGCATTCTAAGACTTGTTTAGCTTGCTGATCCAAATTCTTCCACATTCTTTCCACAAATTAGTTCCAAAGGCCTGTGAACCACACAGTCAGGCGTATTACAGCAGCAGCCACATTCCTGCTAGTTTTCAGTGTTAGATAACCTTTGTCAGTCTGGAAAACTAAGGTAGCAGAGGTCTGTTTTGAGTCATGGTTTAGTAGGAATACAGGCCATCTTGTCAGAGAAAGTGTGGCAGCCATGGCTCTGTCCTTAGGAGCCTTTCAGCATGGCTTGTTGCATTGAGGCAGGCCGGAAAAGAGAAAACTTGGGCTGGAAATGAGGCCAAGTTATAACCCTAAAAGCCTGCCCCTAGAAACCTGCTTTCCAGTTAGACCCTGTCTTGTAAAGTCTCCCCAAACAGTGCCACCATCTGGTTACCAAGTGTTGACATATGAGCTAGCGGGCAATGAATCTAAACTATAATTATTTTAGCTCTTGGTATTCCTTCATTAAAATAAATCCTTTTCTCTTTTTAAAACAAAAAGACAAATCTAGATTCGTAGAAATCTAGAGCCACAGGTAAGCCTGATTATTACAGAGGCATGGCTGTATCTGTCATATAATAACATGGGAAAAGATGTGATTATGTCTAGAGGAAGCATGATAAAATGGACAAAACCCAAGTTTTATAATTGTATGAACAAATTCTCTTTATCTTATTAATTTATGGATTGGACAGTTTATTGTCTAACACTCAGTTTTTCATCTATAAAATTAAATCTATATCATTACAAATTTGATGTTGATAAATAAAAGGATTTTATAATTGCCTTGTTTGTAGTATATATTCAGTGCATGATATGGGTAAATTGTTATGTTATAATTAAAACAACTTTAGGCTTCGAGAGTTCTCCTTGTAAAGTGGGCTAATACCCCAAATATAATTATATGCCATTTGGCAGTTAGAAAAAAAGTGGACTTTTAACATTTTACATATGAGGCTGGAGACACGGTTAAGAGACACGGTTAAGAGACACGGTTAAGAGCACATACTGTGCCTCCCCCTTAAGGGGGAGCAGCCTTGCCAGGCCACAGAGGAGCCAGTTTTGATGAGACCGGATAAGCTAGGAGGACCTCTCCTATCCGTGGACTTGGAGAGGGGCATAGGAGGAGATGAGGAAGGGTGCTAGACCTGAGATACAAAGTGAATAAACTGTAATTAATAGAAAAAATAAAAATTTAATTAAAAAAACACACAAATACTGCCCTTGTAGAGGACCAGAGTTTGGTCTCTGGCACCCTTGGCAGGTAGCTAATCATCTCCTATAATTCTAGCTCTAAGGGATTGAGCCCCCTCTTTTGGCCTCTGTGGGTACTATACCCATGTATAACCCCCACAACAAACACATATGTAAATAAATGAAAATTTGAGTTGTGTGTGGTATTGCATGTATTTAATCCTAGCACTCGGAGGCAGAGGCAGGTAGATCGCTGTGAGTTTGAGGCCAGCCTGATCTACAAAGCCAAAGCTACACAGAGAAATTTTGTCTCAAAAAACCAAAAAAATAAAAGATAGAAAAAGAAGTTACATTTTAAAGCAGTTAACGGTTTTTGGTTTTGTTGTTTTAGCTTGTCGACTGGGACTAAAATTAAAACCAGTATTCTATTGTGCTTTAACAGCTGTGTCTAGCATATAACCGGAACCTGTTTCAGATAAGTAAGTTTTTGCCAAGTGGGAAGGAAAATAAACTTTTTTTAAATTAACATCATATCTGTTATTGGATGATTTCATTTAATGCTACTATTAATTTTTTTTGTTTGTTTTAAACAGGCTCTTGCTCTGATGCTGTTTAGTCCAGGCTGCCCTTGAACTCACAGCAGGTCTCCTCTCTCAGCATCCCAAGTTTTGGGACAATTAGATATATACAAAAAGTTGAGCTGGGTTCCTTCCACACCTGTACACAAAATTTACCTCAAAATAGCTCATAATTGGTAGAAAATATGGAAATACATAACATGAGAGACTGTGTTATACATGTCAGTACAAAATATAGAAAATTATATATAGTAGAGAAGATTTTCAAATCGTGTCTGGTAAGAGACTTATCTATAGCAAATTTATAACTTTTCATTCACAACAATGAAAAGATAATTTTTAAAATATAGTGACTATTGATAGAAGATCTGAATAGACATTTCTTCAAAGATACAGAAGGCCAATAAACACACAAAAATTCTCAACATCATTAGCCATCAGAGAAATGCAAATCTACTTAGCATTTATTAGAAAAGCTGTGGGTAGTTTTACACATGGTGGTACACACCTGCTTGTAATCTCAGTTCTAGGGAGGCTGGGACAGGAGAACCATAAATTTAAATTCAGCCTGGGTGATGTAGCATGACCTATATTAAAACAAGTAAAAAACGAGTGTTGGGGAGTGTCACACTCGGTGGTGGCCCCTTGCATTGATCCCAGCACGTGGGAAGGGGCAGAAATGATAGGTGCACACGAGGATGTGAAGAATCTGGGGCCCTTAGCCTGGTGTGATTTGGCACACTCGTAATCCCCACACTTGGGAGGTGGAGGGAGAAGTACAAGGAATTCCTTGTCAATCACTGGAACATAGTAGATTGAAGGTCAGCCTGGGCTACATGATACCCTGTCTCAAAATACCAAAAGGAAAAGAAAACAAAAGAAAGAAATAGAAATTTCTATCCTTACTGCCTGTGGAAATGTAAATACTGCAACTGTTTTTTAAAACTCCACAGGAGGGGTCCCTGTAAAATGGCTCAATGGATAAAAGCACTTGCCACACAAATCTGAACACCTAAGTTCGATCCCTGGAACCCACATAAAGGTTTCCAGTAGACAACCAATTCTATGCATACACACTAACCCAACAATACCACTACTAGATACATAACCAATAGAAATAAAAATATGTGTCCACACAAAATTCATATATGGTAGCTGAAGAGATGGCTTGTTGTTAAAGTACTTACTATTCAGGACTGGAGAGATGGTTCAGTGGTTAAGAACATTGAGGACCTTGTAGAGGGCTTGGGTTTGGTTCCCATCATTAGGTGTTCACAACTGTGTGTTACCTCAGTTCTAGGAGTCCAGTGCCCTCTGGTCTCTGTGGTCACCTGCTTGCATATGGTACACATAAACTCGTGCAGATGTAGGCACATAAATAGGAATAATAAATCTTTTTTTTTTTTAAAGTACTTGCTATTCTTCCAGATTTCTGTTCCCGGCACCCACTTGGGCAGCTCAAAACTGCCCAAATTAGCTCCAGGGACTGACGTGCTCTCTGGCTTCTGTGGGCTGGTAGATGACAGTGAATTGTGAGAAGCCTGACAGTCTAAGTTTGAGCCCAGGAGCTCCCTTCACCAGACTAACCTCTATTCTCTATATGCATGTCATGACATATGCTCTCACACAGTCATATACAAACAGTAATAGTAACGTTTGTGGTTGTTTTCAAGTAATATGTGGACTGAGGATATAGCTCTTATTGGTAGAGTACTTTTCTAGTATTCATGAGGCACAGGGTTTGATCTTTAGTATTACCAAGAAAAGAAAAAAATAAGTATCTTTCAACTTGTGAGAATTATTTGGCATTTTGAAGAAACTTATTTACTTATAGAACTCCTTTCTTGAGTTAGAGTTAAAATATGCATATATATAATATTACTAAAAATGTATTCATACACTTTTTTTTTTTTCTTCAGTGGTGGTGACCCAGGACCTTTTACATTTTTGGCAAGTGGTCTACTACTGAACAACATTCTCACCACTAAATTTTAGTGTTTTCCTTATGATTTTTAAAAATTAATTTGTTTACATAGGTGGGTGTATATTTATATGTATGATTTTGCACCATGTGCATGCAGTGCCTGCAGAGGATCAAAGAGAGTGTCACATCTCCTGAAACTGGAGTTGCAGCCAGTTGTGAGCTGCCATGTGGATGCTGGGAATCAGACTGGGGTCCTCTGGGAGAGCAGCCAGTGCCGAGCCATCTCTCCAGCCCCTTCCTCATACTTTTAACTGGCCTTCGTCTCTTATGGATGTCTTAAACGCAAAGGGAAATACCTATCCATATATCTGTCTTTTATATCTACATAAATACGTATGTATTTTGTATTTGAGTTTTATGGTCTTCTTTCTATTTGTAGGGTTCTGTTTCAGAATAGGAGGCCAGGGTTTTTTTGCCAGATATGAACTGATTTTCTGGGAAAGCAAGTTGCTAGCTTGATTTTGCCATGCCTTTCCTTTCTTTTGTTGTTTTGTAAAAGTTGAATTTTGTCCACTACTTGACCCTCTACCTCACCTTACGTTTGAACCTGCTTTCCTCCTCTCCTTCTTTGAGATAGGAACTCACTATGAAGCCCAGACTTGGCATCAAACTCAGAATCCCTATGTGTCTACCTCCCAAGTGTAGTATTCTAGGTTTGTACCACTATATCTGAGTATAGTGAGGAGCTTTTGTTTTTAATTAGCATACAAAGTAAAAGATTTTCTTACAGCATTTTCATACATACTTGGTTTTGATTGATTCTGTTCCTCTCCCCTCTTTTAAATATATAATATGCATTTTAATATGATAAATACTTGAAAATAGTTTACAACTGCTTTGGACTATTTCATTAATTGGTATATCCTTTGTGCAGTCAGTTTTTGTAGCACTAACATTCAGATTGTTTAATTTCAAACTACAAATAAAACTTAAGTGAACATTTTTAAAAATGTATTTTATGCTTATGGGTGTGTTGCCTATATGTATGTAAGTACACGACATGCACACCTGGTGCCTGTGGAGATAGAAGGAATTCCCCAGAGCCAGAGTTAGAGTAGTGAGCGGCCATGTGGGTTCTGAGAATTGAACCCACAACCTCTGGAAGAATAGCCAGTGCTCTTAGCCACTGAGAGCACTGTTCCCAGAGAACGTTGTTAACTATAAATCTTTGTTCATATTTCTATATTCTCAGAATAGATTGTTGTAAGTAGAACTATTAATTCAGAGTGTATTAACAGACTTTCAGGCTTGGAAAAGCACTGTACGGTTCCTTTCTGGAGATGGTGCCAGTTTGCATTTTCATTAACAATGAAACTCAGATAAGGAGCTTTTCAGGGAACACAAATAATCAGTAGAAAATTGTTCCATGATTTTTTTTTTCCTAGCTTATAAATACCCTTTTGCATGGAGGAGAAATATATTGCCATTTTGCTAAACCAGCATTTACTGGCTTAGTATAGCAACAACCACTCTTGTGCTAAATCAGTATAATCTGTAATTACAGTCTAAATATTTATCCTTATATCCACAGACAAGTGTAGTCTTCACACCTCATCAAGGACATTTCTCTTTGCAACAGAGTAATTACAGAAAAACACAACGGTCAAAATGCAGAGTTGTGAAACCCAGTTCCAACTAATGCTTCTATAACATAACTCCTGCATCTGAGGCTCAGGGGATCATTATGGAAAGTGGGTGTGCATGCATATATGGCGGTCATAAGTCAGTGTTGGGTATATCTCAGCTATTCTGCACTGTATTTAAACATTTAAAATTTTTTATTTTGTGCATATGGATATTTTGCTTGCATGTCTGTGCATCACATGCATGCCTGGTGCCCGTGGAGGACAAGAGTGTCAGATTCCCTGAAACTGGAGTTACATATAGTTGTGAGTCATTTTCTAGGTTCTGAGAGCTGAACCTGGGTCCTCTGAAAGAACAGCCAGTGCTCTTAACTACTGACCCCATCCAGCTCCGTTTCTCCCACCCACATTTTTTGAGACATGGCCTCTTACTGCCGTCCTCTGCTTTCTATGTGGGTGCGAGAAATCCAAACCCTGCTGTGACTAAGCCATTTCCCAAGGCCCTAAATATTTTAGCAAGTATATTTTATTACTGTATCTAAGGCTAATTTGTAATTAAAAATAAAATGAAAAACAATTATTCCAAGTAAATGACTTTTCAAAGTTTTATGCTATAGTGATAATTTATTGAATTTTGGACTTAAACATTTGCCGTTGATTATTGGGAGCTTTGATAACTTAAATGACAAAATGCATACTTAAGGCTGTGCTTTATGGAATTACTTTTTTTTTGAGTTTTGTATATGGAATCATTCATTGGTTTAGGAACATTGAAGTCTCATGGTCTGCTTGGGACATTTTTTGTATTTTATCCGCATGTAAGACGTGCTAGTCCAGGCTGGAGAGATGGCTCTGCCATTGAAGGCTAGGCTCACAACCATAAATATAAGAAGTGAGAGTCTTGCAGGGTGTTAGGTAATAACACTATCAGCACTCATTGATGTGCTATAGGATTTGTTCTCAGTGGCTTACATCTGTTCACTGATTTAATCCACTCAACAACCCTTAGAGTTGCTGATTTATCTTTGTTTTCCAGTTATAAACTTTAAGGTATAGAGAGTAAACAATTTTGCAAGTTTTTAGAGTAAGTAGTGGAAATGAGAATTTATGTGTAGTTTGGCCCCAGGTTTTTTTCCATTAATGTATTTCTTTACTTTACATCCCCCTTGTCTTCTCTCTTCCCAGTCCCATTCTCACACATCCCCCATGAGGAGAAGGGAAGTGCCCCCCCCCCATGCCAACCTGCCCTGGCACATCAAGTTGCAGCAAGACTAAGTGCATCTTCTCCTACTGAGGCCAGGGAAAGCAGCCCAGCTAGGGCAAAGGGATCCAAAGGTAGGCAACAGAGTCAGAGACAGCTCTGCCCTCCCTGCCATTCCAATTGTTAGGGGTCTCACATGATGACAAAGCTGCACGTCTACTACATATGTGTAAGGAGCCTAGGTCCAGCCCACTCATGCTCTTTGGTTGGTTTAGTCGGTGGCAGGGGGCTCACAGTTGACTCGGCAGGTCTTCTTGTGGTGTCCTTGACCCCTCCAGCTCCCTCAGTCCTTCCCCCGACTCTTCCACAAGTCTCCCTAAGCTCTGCCTAATGTTTGGCTGTGGGTCACTGCATCTGTTTCCATCAGCTGCTGGATGAAGCCTCTCAGAAGACTGTTATGCTAGGCTCCTGTAAGCATAGCAGAGTATCAGTAGTGTCAGGCATTGACTCTGTCTCATGGGTTGGGTCCCAAGTTGGGCTAGTCATTTTTGGGCCATTTGGCCTCAAATCTTAACTTTTAGTTTCAAACGGTTTCAATTCAATTTTGCCTTCCTTTTAGAACATACCATTTTGTGATAGTGATGGCCTAAATTTAAGATGTTATTTAAGAATATACAGTGAGGGATGGGGAGATGGCTTATTGGGCATGGTGCTTATACAAGAATACAGACTTAAGTTCAGATCTTTAAGAATCATGTAAAAAGTTGTATGGTGGTGTGTTCCTATGACCCTAGTGCTGGTGGTTACAGACAGGCAGATCCTGGAGTTCTCCACGTCTAGCCAAAATGATGAGCTCCAGGTTCAAGTGACTGACCCTGTCTCAAAAAGTAAGGTGGAAGGCAAGTGAGAAGGCCACCCAAACTCTGGCGCCTGTGTGTGCACACACAGTTGTGAGTGCACCTACACACATAGGTACTCAGGCACACACAAGAATATGCAGTAAAAATAATTGTTGTGATGAGAGAACAGGAGAACCAGTTTTGATCTTGTTGAAGGCCATGCCTAAGACTGACATTTGAATTGTCAGAAAGGATTAGAAGGAGCCAGCACATTGATGGAGGAGAAGGAGCTGGTTGATGGTTAGAACTTAGTCTGTGGTGTAAAGAAGGAAAAGTTTGTTTTGTGGTGATCAGATGCTTGTGTGCACATGTGGGCCATGCTGTGCATGCAGATTCAGAAGTCAGATTGTGGGAGTTGGCTCTCTCCTTCCACCATGTGGGTTCAGGGGACTGAATTTACGTTGTTAGTCCTGGCAATAAACACCTTTGCCTGCTGTACCATTGTCGGTGGACAAAAAATGTCTTAGTTGAAAGGAGTATTAAATAGTTAAAGAATGAAGAAAACTTCTCAATAGAGGAGATTGTAGGGTAATATTGTGTTTGAGGTTGAGTGTGAATTTATGATAATCTGTTCAGATGAGTAATTTTTCTTTAGTGCTTCATTGAAGTCAGAAGGAGAGTTGTTTGCAGTTTTGCTAGGAAAATTTGAAGGGGAGAGACAAAAGAGACATTGAGTTGAGGGACAGGAGTAATTGTATTGATGAGCTGTGAAATCTAAATTGGATAAAGAAAGGAAATGAAACTAGGGGACTGATAGAAAGAAAGTGGAGAGTTCATAATTTTACCTCATTTAAAACAAAGAATTACTTCTGAGAGTCTAGATGAACAAGTGAGTTGGAAAATCATCGGTCTTTTTGTTTTTCTTTTTTTTTTTAAGATTTATTTATTATTTATACAACATTCTGTCTGCACACCAGATCTCACTATATATGGTTGTGAACCACCATGTGGTTGCTGGGAATTAAACTCAGGACCTTTGGAAGAACAGCGAGTGTTCTTAATCTCTGAGCCATCTCTCCAGCCCTCTGTTTTCTTATATACATCCAAAATAAATAGAATATCTAGTTTGTAGAGCCATAAGATAATTTAAACCCACATTGTAGCCAGTGGATTGAACATGTACACCTGTACCCAGTGAATAGCGATTATTTGTGTGTTCAAGCATGCTATCCTAAAGTCTTAAAAATTCATCTATTTCGGAAATGTGTTAACCAACTTCCTTGTTAACTTTTACTTCCTTTAAATTGGTCCTAAGAAAAATAACTCCTTTGATAAATGTCTGAATATATTTGGGATCTCTTTGGGAAATTTGTGGCATAAGGTCTGTCGTAACCATTGTTCTATACCTGTGAAGAGACACCATGACCAAGGAAACACTTATAAAGGAAAGCACTTAATTGGGGGCTTGCTTAACGTTTTAGAGTATTAGTCCATTGTCATCATGGCTGGAAGCAGGCAGTCATGGTGGTGAAGCCGTAGCTGAGAGCTTTAGGTCTTGAACCATAGGCAGCAGACACACACACACACATGCACACACACACATGCACACACACACTCACTGAGCCTGATGTAGGTTTTTGAAACCTCATAGCCCATACCCAGTGACAGACCTCCTCCAAGAAGGTCTACTCCAACACCTACTCTAACAAGGGCACACCTCCTAATCGTTCCCAACAGTCCACCATCTGGGAACAAAGCATTCAAGTATATGAGTCTTTGGGATCGTTCTCATTTGAACCACCGAAAGGTCTAAGCTTATTTTCCCTTAAAGCGATTCAAAAACTCATTTATTGATGGTATATATTCTTTTTAACATAGTTTGTCAGGTTTTCATACAGTCACACAGAAGCTTATATGCTTAGTGCCTTAACTGCCTCAAACCAGAATCTATCTAGATATATTTTTAACTGATAAGCTAAGAAAACTTTGTTACTTCCATACAGTGAAATAATTTTTTGCATTTTTTCCCAATATGAAAGAATGCTTTATGCTAAGTGAAAGGAGTCAGACTCATAAAGCTATGCATGATTCCACTAAAACATTTTTAGATGTATTTATTTTTATTTGTATTTGTGTATGTGTCTACAGAAGAGGTGTCTACAGAAGAGGGTGTTATTTCCTGGAGCTGGAGCTTCAGGCAGTTGTGAGCTTTCTGTCATGGGTACTGGGATCCAAACTTGGGTCCTCTGGAAGAGCAGCAAGCCATCTCTACAGTCCCTTTTTATAATATTTTAAAGTAGGTAAAACTACAAGGACAGAAAACTGTTTAGTGGATTCCAGGCATTGAAGGAGGGTTTGATTGCATAGGGCTTAGTGGGAACTTTTTTGAATATTCTGTTTTGTTTTTTTTCATCCTGACTGCTATAGAGGCTACCTCATTATGCATGTTCAGATTCAGAAATGTACAGTAAAAAGATGGGGTTTAATATATGTATGTTACAGTTCTGATGCATAAAATACTTTAAAATATTTTGGAGTTAGGCATGGTGGCACACATCTGTAATTTCAGTGTTTGGGAGGTAGAGACAGGAAATTCTCCATAAGAATTCTCCAACTTAGACTGCATAATAACTTTCAGGCCAGCTGGGGTTGCATAGAGACTTTGTTTGAAAAGGAAAAAAAATTATTTTAATTTATTTGTTTTGTTTTGTTTGTTTTTAGAGACAGCATTGGCTGTCCTGGAATTCGCTCTATAGACCAGCCTGGCCTCAAACAAAATTATTTCAACAATTTCTCAGAAACATATTTTAAACTGTGGTTTCAGATTCAGCTATGTCACTTGAAGAATGTAGTATATAGGTATCATTAGCACTTGAAAAAAAATCTTAAGTTCTTTGTGTGTGTGTTTTGTTTTTTAAGACAGAATTTCTCTGTGTAACAGAGCCCTGGCTGTCCTTTGCTGGACTCATTTTTTAGACCAGGCTTCAAACTTCACAGAGATCCACCTATCTCTGCCGCCCGAGTGCTTGGAATTAAAGGCATGCCCCACCAAGCCCAGCAAATCTGAAGTTCTTGAAAACATTATGCAAATGTTACATGTCTTTATACTTGCATGTCTTTAAAAAGGTGTTACAGAGTGTGTGTGGTGGTGCATGCCTTTAATTCCTGCAGGCAGAGAAGGCAGGGGCAGACAAACATGGATCTCTCTGAGTTGAAGGCCAGCCAGAATTTAAAGATATTCTATCCAAAGATGTTAGAGGAGACTGGGAGAGAGAACTTTAGTGTGTTCTTATTTCTAGGTTTAGACCTAGGCAGATGCCTAAAGTTGAATGGCTAATTAGTGGCAGAAGCAAGATTGTAAATTACAGAATGGTAACTTGGTGTTTCTTTGAGCATACACTTGGAACTCTAGTTCTAGTTATTTTCTGTGGAGACTGTGTTTTAATTTCTCTTTAGAACCTTTCAGTTGTGTCGTCCTAAAAGGGGAAGCCACTCCCTAAGTGGTGGGAAAGCCCTATGTCTGGATGATAGGAGGGCTAAATTGGAGAAATCCCATGTCACATGAGTTTACTCAGAGCCAACAAGTTAAGATACATACTTAGCTGAGTGAAATTTGGATGGTTATTTTTTAAGTTATCACATACTACCATTAAAATCTGTTTTTGTTTTATTTTTAATATTGTTGCATTTAATGAGGTTTATTGGAAGGAGAGAGAATTTGAATTTGCTAGGTTCTTTGTAGTTAGTTATCTGAAGTGATGAGGCTTTTCATAAATACTGAGAAAGATGATACAGTGTGGAAACCATCTTCAATAGTCTTGGAGTCAGGAAATGGAGAAAGGAATGTCATTCAGGATATAACAGCAGCTTTAGGTCTTTTGATTTTGAGACTCAGATTCATTGTCCTCTGGGGCTCTAGCAATTTTACAGTTGCCTCTGAACCTTAATTCTAGAACCAGCCTTAGACTTCCTTCACTGCAGAGACATTGGTGATATTGTGGCTATTGCCTTGTAGTTACAGAGCTGACCACATGCTAGCCACCTGCGAGCTCTGTAACTACAATCCTTTGATTTGGAAACTTTGTTGGCATTCTCCAGGATTTCGGGAGTACTTTCACTGTTTTTTTTAACCCTTGTTTATTTTGGGTGTGGGTGCACGTGGAGGGCAGAGGGCAACATATGATAGTTCTCACTTGCTCCTGTGTAGATCTCCGGGACAGAACTAGTTCGATATGTATGGCAGCCAGTATTCTTTTTGTGCCCCCAACCCCCGCTCCCCAAGTTGCTTCTTTTAAGCCATAGCTTTAGGCAGTGTTGACTTGTTTGTTTGGTTTGGTTTTGGTTTTTGAGACCATGTCTTCCTAGTCTGGGCATATAGTTGTGTGCCACTATCTCCTGCTCCTCAAGCTTTTATAAGGTATCCTACCCCAGCTTTTGTGGATTTCTCTGTTTTTATGTAGAACATTGTTTCTGTTCCCTGAAGAAGCCAAACTTGCACTGCCGCTGCCTGCTTCTTCCCCAAGGGTTCCTGGCTTCAGCCATGCTGTCTCTGTATTCTCATCACTACCTAAAGGGTGCGTATAGTATGTTTTCAGTCAGCTGTGCCTTCTCTATTTGACACATTTTAAAATATAATTGTTTCTGGACATGGTGGCACATGCCTTTAATCCCAGCACTCAGTTTGATTTCAGCCTGATCTACAGAGAGAATTGCAGGGCCACACAGAGAAACCCTGCTCTGAAAAACAAAACAAAATGAAACAAAAAAAGAAAAGAAAAAAAAATATAGTTGTTGTTTGGGAAATTTTACTGTGCAATCTTGACTGGAAACCTCCATAATCTTTCAAATCCACATCTGAAAACTAGAAGTAGTCCCTGTCTCTTAGTATTATGAAAGTATGTACATATGTACCTTTTTATAACAGTGCTTGTTGTGTCGTCGGTGGTACATACATACATACAATGATACCTCTTATATATTTTTTTTTCTTTTTTTTCTTTTTTCTTTTTTATTTTTAATTTATTTATTTTTATCTCAATCACAGGTTAGGTACTTTGAATCCCAGGCGTAGCCCCCTCCCCCATTCCC
>CM053765.1:28991287-29036886 GCA_028658305.1 Pachyuromys duprasi
AGCCTCTCCAACATGCGTTGTCACTAGAGTTTTTGATCTTAGCTATTCTGGAGGGTGTAAGGTGAAATCTCAGAGTCGTTTTGATTTGCATCTCTCTGATGGCTAAGGACGTTGAGCATTTCTTTAAGTGTTTTTCTGCCATTATATATTTTTTTCTTTCTTTCTTTTTTTCTCAGGATTTCTCTGTATAGCCTTGGTTGTCCTGGACTTTCTTTGTAGACCAGGCTGGCCTCAAACTTACAGAGCTTCACCTGCCTCTGCCTCCTCAGTGCTGGGATTACAGGCATGTACCACTGTGCCCAGCTACCTCATATATTTTCAAGTAGGTTCTGTAGTTCCTTATTGATTTTCTGTTTAGATGGCTGTAGAGTAACTCCAAAATACTCATTGATATTCACAGTTTCTGCCAGCATGTCTGAGATTTATGGCATGCTTTGACACATTTGGGTGACACAGTTAGGTTTAATTTTAGTTTATACCCTAGCAATCTTAAATTAGACACTTGTCAGTGGTAAATTACAAATTTTAAAAATATAACTATCAATTTGCCTTATTCTTGTATTTATAGTAGTGTTTTAAGAAATAAGTAATTGATAATCTTTTAAACTGTGTTACCTATCTCCCATTGACATAACTGAAATTTATACAGACGTCACAGAAAAATCATTATAAAAGTTACAATGGAATGAATTAGGAGAAAGGCTCAGGAAAGTGTGTGAAACAGGGTAGGTGTGGTACCTTGGACATAGGTGTGGGCTTAGCCAACCATGGTTGTTACTGAGAAACAAAATGGAGGGATGAAAACTTCACCTTGAATTCAGAAGCTTTTATTTTATTATGTTGATAGGCATGATTTGAGACCCGCGGTATCACTGGGTAGCTCAGGCTGACCTGAGACTCACTCACTGTGCTTCCCAGCTGGCTTGATCACTCACCTCTGAGTAAGCCAAGGGCTGGGGTACAGGTATGTACAACAATGCCTGGAGAGAAAGGTTTTCCTGCATTATCAGATATATCAGATAAGGTGCCTATTCTTTTTGAATGAGGAGGGATGAATCTTAAAAGTCATTCATCTATTATCTCGTATTGTGATTTTAGGAAAAGTGTGTTATTCTGCCCTTTAGAGAGGTATCCACCATCTAGCTGATGAATTATCCTGCTTCCTTATTCCTTCAGCTGAGATAATAAGACATCAAGCCCTTGGCTTTATATTTGTTTTATGCTGTAAGCTGTGTGTGCATATATGTGCATTGGAACCATGAGAGTGTTTGTATCAAGTCAGAAATACAGCATAATACTTTTTAGAAGTTGAAGTTAATCTGTCAGTCATGAACAAAAACTACTTCAGTATGCTGCCTTATCATATATTCATTCTTAGAAAAATATAAACCTCAAGTAAGTGTTTCTCAGAGGGTGAATGACTATATAAGAGGCACTTTGGGGTTAGAGAGATGGTCTGTTTAGAACACTTTGTCTTATTTGTGTGTGTGTTAAATGTGAAGGTTTGTAAAGAGCCATCCACCTTGTGCGTGAGACAGGGATCTCAAATATAAGGTCTCACTCGGATCTGGAGCTTATCAGGCAGGCTACTATAGCCTGGCGTTGCTACTTGGTGGTTTCTTTCTTCTTCCACCCTTCTCCACTCCTTTTCTTCATTCCTTTCAGCCCCCTAACACTAGATATGAGAAAAAAAGGATAGAGAGGAAAAGAAAGAGATCCCTAAATAAAATCAGGGGTTGGAAAGGGGGTTACATTATCATTAGACTACTTCCTGCTGAGTACAGGTGGGTGTCAAGCTCCTTTGGGGACAAATTTGATCTTTACTGCCAGGATATCTAAGATCTTGTTCTTGTTACTTCTTCTTTGTGCACAACTACTTCACAAACAGAAACCAACAACAACCAACAACTCATCACACCACTCGGGGCCCTAGCATTTTTATGCCCTTTGAAAAGTCCCAGAATCCCAAATGTCATACAGCTTTCTGCAGCTGGCAAAACCACGCCTCTGCTGGAGCCTGAGGCAGATCATATAGTCAGCTGCTGTGAAGCAGCCCCATATCTCCCCTCCCCCACCTGGGATTAAAACAAAACATTCTTACAATATTTTTGTGTCAAAATTCCAAAATCGTCACTCTAGGCTAGGCTGCTGGCAGTGAGTCCCAGGGAGTAGAATATGCCTGTCTTCACCTGCTTAGCACTGGGATTGTAGGCATGCGCTAGTGTGCTTGGCCTTTTACATGGGTCTTAGGCATTGCAGTTGAGCTCAGCTCCTCATGTTGGTGTGCCATGCATTTTGCTAACTGAGCTAGCTCCCCAACCTGTTTTCTTTGTTTTTTAGATAGGGTCTCTCTCTACATAGCCCTGGCTATTTTGGAATTCATCATGTAACCAGGCTGGCTTTGAACTCATAGTGCTCGGCCTGCCTCTGCCTCCTGAGTTCTGGGATTAAAGGGGTGCACCACCACTGCCTCAGCTGTTTTACTTATTTTTTAAAGGCAAGAGATTGTATTTTAAAGGTGGCCCTGGCACTGAAGACAGTCCTAGCTTTAAATTTTGCTCATTTGGAGAAATAACTAACACATACAGGACAACCTATCATGTCTCGAAACAGATAAAAGCTGCTACAGTCGTTTTGCCACATTCATTGTATAGAACGATGTTTCTTCTTATCTGTGCTGTCGTACTGGACAGTGAAGATACACAGTCTCTAAAACAACACCACATCAAAAATCAGAGGGCTTAATGCCCTTCTCTGTGATGTAGTAGTTCTGTGACCTTGACTTTTGGAGATTGCATTTCATATAAAGAACACGAATTATGAAAGTTTTTCTTGTTTGATTGCTATGTTAAATGTAAACAAAAATACTTGTGTAAACTGTTAACCTCTTTGAATATAACTGTTTAGTTTACACATATGTAATTTAACAAAATTAATGGTGTCTTCAAATTTTTTCATTGCATAGGTAAAAAAACTGCTAGCTTTTGATTTGATGTGTTTTCTTTGTTTGTTTTTCATTTTTGAGACAGTTTCTTCTGTGTAACCCTAGCTTTCCTGGAACCCAGCCTGGCCTTGAACTCGAGATCTGCTTGCCTCTGCCTCCTGAATGCTGGATTTAAAGGCGTGCACCACCACTGCCCGGCTTATATTGTTTTCTTTTACAATTAATTTATGTATGGGTTGTGTGAGTGTGTGTTTACGTGTGCACATATGTGTATTGCTGCACAGGAGTGCTCACACATGTGGAAGATGGGCCCGAGATGTATGTGTCGTCTTCTGTCACTCTTTTGTATTTTGAGACAAAGTCTTTTACTGACCCTGGAGCTTACCGATTTGGCAACACTACCTGGGCAGCAAGCTCCAGGGGCTTGTGACCTTCTTTCCTTGGCTGTCTGAAATCCACTATAGTATCTTGAATTATAAGTTGTAAATATTTTTGACTGATTTCTTGTTTTCTCAGAGTTAAAAGAAACTGTAAATCATTATTCATTCATGCATGTAGAATGCACTGATTTTTTTCCTATTTCTTCCTCTTCCATGACTCTTCTCCTAAAGCTTATGACTGTCTAATTTTTAAAAAGCTGTTGTAGTTGATTTTATTAGTTGAAGATAGATGTCCTGATACTCTTTGAAGAGAGAGTATTGAGTTGTAGGTTGTTAGAGGACCACACCTCAGAGAGGGCATGCCTGAGTAAGCTGGAGCATGGCTCTCGTGCCTCTGACTCACTGTGTAGTCAAGGATTACCTTGAACTTCAGATTTTCCAGTCCTTACCTTTTCTTTTTCTCTTTCTTTTGTTTTTGTTTTTTTGAGACTCAGATTTTGTCTGTGCAGTTTGGCTGTCCTGGAACTCACAGAGATCCACCTGCCTCTGCCTCCAGAGTGCTGGGATTAAAGGTCTGCACTACCACGCCCCTACTCCTCACATAAACACCGGGTGTGTATGTGATGCTGGGGCTTGAACCCAAGGCTACCTGCATGCTAGGTAAGCACTCATCCCTGCCTCTGGTGCCCAGTTTTTTTTTTAAATATAAAACTTTCCATACTTACAATAAGTTACTTTGCTTTTTATGGATATCTAAATATTAGGGCTCTGATTTCCTCATTCTAGGTTAATTTTAAGTATGTAGGATGTGGTAGATGAGAGATATTTGTTCTTACTTTTGTATTTGTCTTAAAGGTTCAAAGTGGGTATTTTGATTGGTATTTTTGTGGCACCAGTTGCTTTGCCCTTTTCTAGTATCTAAATAAAATACTCGTTTATGTATACTTTTTGTGTTCCTGCTCTCTCCTTTCTCCCTCCCCCGCCACTCTCACAGGTGGTGGTCAAGCATGCTAATGTTCTCCGTCTCCTGTTAGTACTTTTCCTTTCCTTTTGTGGATGTGCTTAGGATCTGAATTCAGACCTCATGCAGACACTTTACCCACTGGGCCATTTCTCTAGACCCTCTACAGAATTTGACTGGTTCTGTTTTTATTTTGAAAGTAAATGAAGTTTCTGGAGTTAAGGACATTTATAATTTATTTTTTAGTGAAAGAAAATTGTGAGGTTTATGCACTCTTAGCTAAAGTTCTTTCTTTTTTTTTTTTTTTTTTTTTTTTTTTGAGACAGGGTCTCTCACTGACTTAGTACCTACCTACTCCAAAGTTATCCTAACTTGAAATCAGAGACTAAGGTCTCTCTTCTCTGTGCTATTTCTAGAATGGACCTACCTAGAGTTTAAGCAATCTTGGTGTCCATTTAACTTTTAGAGAGCTAAGAGACTCTTTGTTGCTGTTTTTTGAGGCAAGGTCTCAGGGTAGTTTAGACTGGCCTGGAAGTAGCCATGTGACCCATGTAGGCTTTAGACTGTTGGTCCTACTGGCTCAGCTCTGTGAGTACTAGTATTAAAGGTGTGTGCCAGCACACCTAGGTCTTGGAGGTAGTGTAAAAAATTTTACAGTGGAGACTGAGCTTTTAATACAGGGGAGATTTTGGCAAACCAAATCTTCGAGCCAACAGTGTCTAATTAGTTGTGTCCTAAGAATCCACATTGCCAGTATCTTCCAGTTAATTTCTGCTGCTATGATAAAATCACCTGACTCCCCCCCCCCCCCAAAAAAAAAAAACCACCATAAAGGATTTGTTTTAGCTCACAGTTCCAGGTTACAGCCTATCATAGCAGGGAAGCTGAAGCTACAGACAGGGTTCAGCTGGCTCTCCCCTCTGATTCAGCCCATGAAATGTGCCATCCAGCTTCAAGGTGGGCTTTCCCACATCTGTTAACTTAATTATGAAAACTCCTTATAGGTATGAGCTCAGGCCAGTTTAACCTAAACTGTATTTGATTGAGGCCATTTTCCCATGTGCTTCTAGATTGTGTTGAGTTGATTAAAACTAACCACACAGTGTTTATGATTGTGATTTTAGAAATTTAGATATTTCCTTTTTGATACTATTTTTAGGAATAATCCATTTTTGTATTTTCTTTTAAATATAACATCAAACCTATTCTGATCCTAAAATGCCAAATAGTTGCCTCCAGCTCTTAGTCCTCCTTGAATTGTGTGAGCCCTGGGATTTCAGGCCTCTTTCGCTCTTCCTGACTTTCACTCATAAGGTCAGTCTCCTTGACTAGTGTTGGGATAGTAACTTTTTTTGAAAGTGGCTGCAAAACAGCAAAGAGGCTTTATTTTGTTGTTACAGAAGCGGAGAGATGGAAAATGTTGTCCCAGAAGAATGTGAGATTTATCCTAGAACTCTAAATGTCTACTTTTGGTGTTAAGTTTGAGCAAATACGTGCCAGGTGTTTTCACTAGTAATGTGTTTTATTACATGTCTGAAAAGCAGTTGTTGTCAACCTATTGCCATTTCTCTGTGTTTTGCTACTGTTTAGTTTCCTTTATAGTGCATCCATTAAAATTGAAAGTAAAATATCAAAAACATTACAGTCTGTTCAAGAATTAGGTCAATGAAAAAAATGAACTGAAACACATTGTTAGCTAAAACTGATTTGCAAATTACATCTGAAATTGTTTTGGTAGTGGATCAATTGGAATGCAATTCAGCTGTTGTTTTTCTATTGTTTTTTTTTTTAAATAAAATCTACTCTTATTATCTGAGAATAGATTGTTGTACTAAACAAGTTATTGCTGTTTGTCCAACTTATAACTCTTTTCTTCATTTCTCCTTTAAGGCCATGTAAGCCCTTCCCATTTACCTCCCCAAACACAAGGTAATAAAAGAAAGCTGGGATACCTTGTAGTGGTAGGCTCTAGATTCAGTTCTCAGTGCCCAAAAGGGGTGTGGAGTGGAGAAAATTACAAACGAACCCATCATCAGTATTATTAGCATTAGTCTTTTGCAGAGCTGGGGATCAAACTCAGGGCTTTTTCATGCTAGACAAATACTTTACCGCAGAATTAGTGTGTCAATTTAGTGTTGCGGTGCCACATTACAAGGTCTTTGAGGGCAAGGGCTGCACTATGTGTTTATGTTTACCCTAGGTTAAAAAAAAAAACCTTTATGTTCTGTTAGCAAAATTATTTGTAACAAATGTTTCTACTTTCAGTAAATTCTGAATTTTATAAACAAAATTAGTTTTTTTTCAAAAAAAGACTTTAGAGTCAGGTATCCTGATCTGTTTTATTTATTTTCTTAAGCTCAAACAACTGATTTTGTAAATTGAAAATAGGTTTTTTTCATACAATATATTGATTAGTTTCCCCTCCCTCAGACCCTCCCAGATCCTTTCCACCTAACAAAATCCACACCCTTTCTTGTTCTCTGTCATGAGGAAAAAATAGACATCTAGAAAATAAATAAATAAATAAATAAATAAGCAAATAAATAAATAAAAACAACCTTAGCCCCATAATTTAGTAGTTTTGTGACCTTGAAACTTTCACTGTATCTGTTTTCCTAGTTGCAAAATGACAATATTAATAACTCATTTTATGAACCATTTGGATTAAATGACAACTCACAGACATTGCCTAGGAGAAACTGGCAACTAGTACTCAGTACACTTTAGCTGCTGCCAACCTTTTTATTCAGAAATGTTATTATCATTTGTGGTGATTTTGTATTGTTTTTGTTTGTTTGGTTGGTTGGTTGGTTAAATTTTTCAAGACAGTGTTATGTGTTTGTGTGTGTGTGTGTTTGTAGCCCTGGCTGTAGTAGAACTCGCTCTGTAGACCAGGCTGGCCTGGAACTCAGAGAGCCTCCTGCCTCTGTGTCTAGAGTGCTGGGATTAAAGGTGTGCACCACTACTGCCTGGCTTGTATTGCTTCTTTAAACAGGCATATTTTTTTCCAATATGATATATGTGGCTAATTAGACTATACACTAAAATTTTCTGTTAAGTTAAAAAAGAGCCCTAAAAATGTTTTACTTTCACATTCTGTACTGGATAGTGTTTTGTCAACTTGAAACAAGCCAAAGTCGTTTGAGAAGAGGGAACCTCAGTAGAGAAAATCTTTCTACCAGATTGCCCTGTGAGCAAGCCTGTGCACAGTGCATTTTCTTGATTAATGACTGATGTGGGAGGGTCTAGCCAACTGCAGGTGGTTCCACCCTGTGTCAGTGTTCTTGTATGGTATAAGACATGGTATTGAACAAGCCATGGGAAGCAAGCCTCGTGTTCCTTCATAAACTGCCTCAATTCCTGTCTCCAGGTTCCTGCTTCGAGTTCCTGCCCTCACTTTCTCAGATGGTTGACTACAGGCTGAAAGATTAGATAAGCCCTTCTCTCCCCACATTGCTTTTTGGTCATGGTGTCTTACCACAGAGACAGAAGCTCCAAGATAGAATCATAACTTGTTTTGTTTTGAGACAAGGTCTCCTGTAGCCTAGGCTGGCTTTGAATTACTGTGGAGTTGAGGATGACTTTGAACTTCTGATTCTCCTGCCTCTATATTCATTGTGCTGGGATTATAGGCATGCAGCACTTCACTTTTCTTTTTACTGTTATTTTAAGACAGATTCTCACTCTGTAGCTCAGGCTGGCTTATAACATACTATGAAGTCCAGGCTGGATATCCCCCAGTACCTGGGTATGGTATCTCACGCCTATAATCACAGCAATAGAGACTGTATTTGACTCTGTCACACATTAAAACAAAAACAAAAACAAACCAACAAATACTATGTTGTCTGTCATTCTATAATAAAAAAAGAATTTAACCTCAGAAAAACAGGGAAGGCAATCTCATGTAAAGCACAGTTGTACATGTCGCCTTGTCGTGCCTGGCGCCTGTCTCTGGATTTCAGGACTTGCTAGTCTAATCTTCCCTTTTAGAGACAGGGCTTTGCCTAGGGATGTGTCAGAGCTCCTACAGCAGAGCAGAGTAACAGCCGAGCCCCCGTGTGATCATATCCCCTCAGGGTACCACATGAGAATTTGTGTTACAAACAACCAGGCACCGAGAATCCATGACTTAATTAGGTTTAGTAGTCGATGGGGGCTAGGGAGATGGCCCAGTGGTTAAGAGCACTGCCTGCTCTTCTAGAGGGCCTGGGTTCAATTCCCAGCACCCACATGGCATACAACTGTCTGTAACTCCAGTTCCAGGGATCCGACACCCTCACATAGACACATGCAGGCAAAACACCAGTGCATTTAAGATAAAAGTTAATAAATTATTTAAAAAATTTAAAAAAAAAGAAGATAGAGGTGGGGCCAGGTAAGATAAGCACACCTTTAATCCTAGTACTTGCAGCACAAGCTTTTGACTGTCCTGCGTTCATAGGGAGACTAGCTTCAGAAAAAAAGTAAAGCTCGAACCTGAATCTACAGTATCCACTTCTATTTTTGCATGATCTGACTCCCATGTTTAGTGGAACTTGTTTCTGTGTACCTTAAGAGACTTGTTAGTTTTCTTTCATCCCATACAATTTTATCTATCTATTGTATGTATGCACAGACATGATAGGAGGTGTGCCTGTAGAAGACAATGGAAAACTTTGTGGAGAATTGATTCTGTAATTCCAGGGATTAAACTCAGCCAGTCACCAGGCTTGTACTTTTTCCACTGAGCCATCTTGCCAGCTGCCCTTTCAGTTTATGGAGGTAGATTATAAGGGATTGAAATTGAAAAGCGGTATCTACATTTAGAATTTCCTCTCCTTGCAATTTTCAGATTTTGGAGCCTAAAGAACATTTTCCAGGGCAGACTGCCAGTGCAGCCACTTTGTCAACCAAGATCTTGATACATAGCCACAGACTAGAATACTGGTGAGCCGCAGTCCTCAGATACCTTCTTAAGACAGGTATGTGAATGACAGTGGGGAATGGAAAAGTGGGCTATTAATATCATCCCAATAGTTGCTGGAAAAGTCCTTCATTCCTGATCATTCTAAATTTTATTTTATGTGTATGGGTGTTTATTTTATGTGTATGGGTGTTTTGCCTGCATGTATGTCTGTGTACCATATACATGCCTGGTGCCTGAGAAGGCCAGAAGAGTGTGATGGATCTCCTGGAACTGGAGTTACAGATTATTTTGAGCTACCATGTGGGTGCTGGGAATCGTACCTGAGTTTAGAAGAGCAGCCAAGTACTCTCAGCAGCTGGACGGTCTCTCTAGCACCCTTCCTGCTTTTGGTTAGATTAACTAGTTACTGTCTTTAATTTTTTAACCCATTTTTTGGGTAAAAATGAAACACCCCAAATCTTAGTAAGTAATACATTTTCTTTATTATAAAATATTTGTCAAGATATTAGTGGTATAACTTAGGGTAATTTTGTTTCCTTTTTTTCATTTTCTAATTGTGTTTATGAACATGTGTGACAGTTATTGATGTTATTACAATTTGCTGTATATGTAGTAGCTTTTAAAGTATTGTCTATTTTGTTTTGAGATAGGATCTTACTGTGTAGCCCTGACTGGCCTACAACTTGCTCTGTGGTCCTTTATGGCCTTAAACTCAGACAGCATTTCACTCACTGCCTCTGCCTCTTGAGTGCTGGGGTAATGAGTGTATGTTACCAAGGCATGTCTGTTTTGCTACATATCTGCAATTTGATTAAGATTCTTGATGGGTTTGCTTGTCTTCATAACATGGTTTGAGGTGGGATAACTAGGAATGTGACTCAGTAGTTAAGAACTGGAATCATTTGAATGCTTGCTCACTCCTGTGTCTGGTGGTGAATGCTGACTTGGCTGAGTCCTCAGCCTGAGCTGTTAGTCAGAACACCTACACTACACTTCTCCTTGTGACTGCTTGGCTTTCTCAAAGTGTGGTTACGAGATTCAAGAAAGAACATCCCAAGAGAGGAGGGTGAAGGCACATGACTTACTTGACTTAGCTTGGAAGTCAGATAGTATTACTTCATTCTGTTTTTGAGAAGTTATAAAAGTCCGTGTAAGTTAGTGGCCATAACACCCACCCCTTGAAGGCAGGACTGTCAGCATCATATTGTAAGAGCATTTGGTAAGGAGTCAGTTGCTCTAGTCATCTTTTGAGGATGTGATCTGTCAGTTTATATTTAAAGGTTGTGTTATCTAGTGTGTGGAGTGTACAGGTGCCATAGCACACATGTGGAAGTCAGAGAACAACTTAGGGCAGTCCTTCTCTCCTTCCACGGGGACCCTTGGGATTGAGCTCAGGTTGTCAGGTTTGGCAACATGCACCTTTTCCCACTGAGCCATCTTACAGGCGCAGATAAATAACACAATGCAGGAGGCCTTGGATTTGATTCCCAGCACTGTTTGTAGCTGTACAGATATGGTGGCACACACTGTAATCTCAGCACTTGGGAGGCAGAAGCGTGCAGATTGCTACAAGTTTGAGGCTACTCTGTATGCATAGTGAATTCTAGATCAGCCAGGACCACATAGCAAGACCTTGTCTCAAAAATATGTGTGTGTTTGTATGTAGGAATGCTCCAAGTGTTGTACATACTTAGAATCCCAACACTTCGGAGGCTGAGAAAGGAAGATTGAGGGTGTAAGGTCAGCCTGCCTGCTGACCCCCATCTCAAAACACCAAAGAGTTAGGGCTGGAGAGATGACCCCGTGGTTGAGAGCATTTGTTGCTTTTTTAGAGGACCCAAGTTTGGTTCCCAACACCTACATAGTGGCTTATAACCATTTGTAATTCCAGTTCCAAAGGATCTGATGCCTTTGACCTCCTTTGGCACTGGACACACACACATGGTGTAATTTATGCATGCATATGGAGTACCTGCATACATAAAATAAAATAAACAATTCTAAAAAAAAAAGTCTAATCTCGGCATGGCGCCTCACGCCTTCAATCTCAGCACTTGCTAAGCAAAGACAGGTGGATTTCTAAGTTCCGGTCTATTCTGCTCTACAGAGTGAGTTCCAGGACAGCCAGGGCTACATATAGAAATCTTGTCTGGAAAACAAAGAAACAAATAAACCAAACAGGGGAAAGCTTTGGGGCCTCAAGTCTAGACAAAGAATCACAGGTGAGTGGGGAATGCTGAAACTGGGAATAATAAATTGTCTTCCTGGAAGAGCCTCTCTGTTTATCCAGTGACCAAGGACCCTGAGGTTATAGACATACAAGGAACATCATACTTACTGAGCAGGTTGTATTTAGGAATACACACACACACACACACACACACACACACACACACACACACACACACACACACACACACACGCACCATACGTTTGGGAGAGAGCCAGTGGGTAGCATAGGGAGAGTTGGAGGAAAGAAAGGGAAAGGGAGAAGTGATGTAATTATAACATCAATTTTTTAAATTTAAAAAATAAAAAAAGTAAAAATTTATTTTCAAAAACCAAATAGTTCATTTATTATTTACTTAATAAATGAAGTATATAATAAATGAAAAAGATGAACATTTGGTAAGAATTTGAGTTTTTATCTAGTGGAGATTCCATTTAGGACTGTGTTGGTATATTTTTTTAAATCTATTTTATTGGGTTCTTATACCTAGACCCTTCTTTTACCTCTTATGCTACTCAAATTCCTTTCAACTGTCAATACTAGGTAGGAGAGAAAGGAGGTTAGCAGGGACAGGGGCCACTGAGATCTTTGTAGACTACTTCCTGCTGATTCAGGGCATTGAGTTCCTTGGTGCAAGTCCAATCTTCAGCGTGTCAGGGTATCTCCAATTTCTTCTTACTGTCTCTTCTCATGATCACTTGACAAACTAGCAACAGCAGGAGCGGGAACCAGCAGGAGGGCCAGCCATGCCTCCTCTCCTGAGGCTCTGGTCTTTTTACACCCTCTCTAGAGTTCTCAGAAGTAAACTGTCTTCTGCTGGCACAATCACTCCCTTGCCAGAGCGTGCATGAGACAAATACTCTGTTGCTGTGGACAATTTGAAGCAGCCCCATAACCCACACCTGGGATTAAAACAAAAACATGTTTACATATATAACTGGGTTTTTAAAGACATCCAAACTCTCACTACAGGACTGAGTCTTCAAAAGTTTCTGACTGCACATTGTTCAGTTGGAGTCTGTTAATTCCCATCTGCTATAAGAAGAAACTCCTTAAGTGTGGATTGCTGGAGGCACTGATCTATGGACATGGCCATCAGTAGTCATTTTACTGCCATGTTTCTTTAGCAGAACAATCAGGTTTTCCCTAGGCCCGTTCTCTCTCTAGTTCTCAGGTCCTTGGCCCCGGTAGCAGTGTTAGGTGTGGCTCCATCTCATGGAGTGTGCTTAAACCCCATTTTTAGAGAAGTGGTAGGTTACACCATAACATTCGTGCTACTATTCTGCTGTATATCTCGGAGGCAGATCACTGTTCAGGTTACAGGGTTTGTAGCTGGGAGATACCGATAATTCCTTTTTCCCTCTGGTAACTTGTGGAGTACTCTCCAACTCAACTGCTCTGTGTTTGATGACCTAAGTGCTGTCTTCAGCAATAGGGCCTTACTGCCAGATTGTGACGAACATCCAAAGCCTTGGCAATTGCCCCTGATGTTTGGAGGTTTCTGTGGGGCTCCTTTGGCCAACAACTCAACAAGATAAAACCCATTCCTGGCACTGGAGGTTTTACTTCAGATGCCTAAGTGGAGCTTTGTGTCCCCTATTATGTATGTGCTGACTCCATTTAAATTTCTTTCATATATACACCTACTACTGTAGAGACTTCATATATACAATACATATATGTGTATATATATTGTAGAGGCTTCGTATATGTGTGTTGTGTGCGTAGGAGTTTTTTGTAGTTTTGCAAACTTTAGTGTTAGTTGTCCCTCTCTGCAGTCCCTTTTCTACCCTTCTTTTTCATTCCTCTCTATTTAATTCTCCTATTCTAGAACCTTTTCTCTTCATAAGTACTATATTCTTAGGAGAGTATCTCTTCCTGTCACCAGGGATCTTTCTACTCCCCTCCCCCCTGCAGCACAGGGCTTATAGGCTTACCCTGCTGCACTCAGTTTTAATGTGAGTACTGGGGTTGATCTCCAGCCTTAATGCTTGTACAGTGAGCACCCTAGCCATCTCCCAGCCTTTATTTATTCTCTGACAATTTTATGCATGTATAAAGGGTATCTTGAGCACATCCAATCCAAAATCCCCCTCCTACTCTGTCTGAACCTCACCAATACTCCTCCCTCCTACCTGCATATCCTCTTTTACTTTCTGTAATAACTTACAGAGTAGTTAATGTTTCTGAATGTTTTTTACAAGGAAGGGATTTTTTTTTGAGTGTTAGTTTTAGTGGCAAGTTTGTGTTTTTTTGTTTTGTTTTGTTTTGTTTGTTTTCCCTTCCCAAAACACCTAATAGTTTTCTATCCTTTACTTGATTTCTTAAAGTCTCAGTGATTGGAACTAGGCTGAGTACTTCCAGATTCTCAGCAAAATCTTTGTGGGTCAGTAAACACTGAGAACCTTTGAAGTCTTTAGCTTGACTACATATTTTTGAATTGGAATTCTTTATATCTATTTTCATCTTTCTGTCAGAATTTTCTGGAAGTATTCAGATAAGACTAAGGGATTTTCTTCTAGAGTCCAGGCAGCCTAAGAGTGAATTATTCAAAATCCTTTTTCCTTTTGGTATGTGCTTATCAGACAGAGCAGCCACTGTATTTTAGTAAGAGAACCTATTGTCACAACATCCACTAGAGCAGAAAGAAAACTGACCTGCTTAATGCTGATGAGTTTTTGTTGTTGCTATTGCTGCTGTTTTTTAAACCTATGAAATTACTAGAGCATTAGAGCATTGAATCAACCTTTTCCTTCTCTGGAGGTGGATAGGGCAGAAGTAGAAAAGAGGATGAGAAAGGATACTGAACTGCTATAAAGGTTTAAGTAATACAGTAAATGGATATTTAATTACCTACAGTTAATTTGAGCAAAGCTATTCATTAAGTATAATTTGAAAGCCTCTAAAACATAGCAGTTTCCAAATCACATTAAAGGGGCATAGGTGATTCCTAGAACTTTTTAATTATAAAAATCTAGAAAAGCACTAATTGTGTTTTAAAAATCTTCTAAAATACAATTAGTGTTTTTAGTTAGATTGTGTTTAGGTAATTGTGTTTTAGCTAGATTTCACAGTTACTTATTATGTAGTATATTATTGCCTTTACTTTTTAAAATTCTTTCAGTCTATTGCTTGATTTTTGCACTTCAAAATTTATATATACTGAACAAAATGATTTGAATAATTACATACAGCCAATGACTGAGCTTTATCACACTGACTCACTTGTTGCCCAGCTAATTTATTTATTTATTTTTGTAATTTATTTATTAAGTTTTGTTTGTTTATTTTTGCTTTTGTTTTTCAAGACAGAGTCTCACTGTGTAACCCTGGCTGGTTACACTAGGTATAACAGATTGGCCTCAAACTCAACAGAGATCTCCTGACTCTGCCTCTCAAATGCTGAGATTAAAGATGTGCACCACTATGCATGGCCTAACTGATTTTTAAAACTAATGTCAGCATTACTGGTATCTATTAATGTTTTATTAGAGTTATGCTGAGTACAGAAGCCATTAGCCATATGTGGCTACTAAAGTTTAAATTAGTTAAAACTGAATAAAATTAAACTCTAGCACTCAGTCACACCAGCTGTATGTGTCTTGGGTGGTCACTAACTAGCTGTCATCGTATTGACACAAATACACATATTTGTAACTGCAGTTACAATTAAGTAGCTGTTAGATAGGATTGTTCTAAAGGCTCCTCATTTTACCTTATTTCAGGGACTTTGTTTTTGTTGTTGTTTCTTGGCACTGTCAACATTTTAGGCCAAATAATTCTTTGTGTGGAGGCCTGTTTCTGTAGGATGTTTAGCAGCATGTCTCTGGCCTACTCACAGTCAAGTAGGAGAATGCACATGGCCACAAAGACCTAAAATGTCTCCAGAAATGGTCATTGTGCCAGTAAATTTCGTGTTACGATAACAGCTGTCTAACATGGTCTATTAAAGACAAAAGGTTTGGTTTTGGCTAAAAGTTGTGGATAGTTAAGTCTGTGATCGGTTGGCCTTGTTTGGCCTATAGTGAGGTTTATTGGTCATTTTTTTTCTTGTTAACAAGTTCATAACAAGAATGAACTGACAAAAGTAAGTTAAGGAAGAAAGGATTTATTTTAGCTAATAGTTTGAGAACACAGTCCATTATGATGGGAAAGTCATGGCTTCCGGCACTAAGAGACAAGCAGTTGGTGTACTGCATCCAGAGTCAGAAAGCAGAGTGACGAACGCTCTGAGACTGCAGGGAGAGTCCACAACTCCCTCAGTCTTAAGCAGCCTTCAAGTTTAATTTTTTGCATATTGTAGCCTAAACTTTGCTCAAGTAAATTTTCTGTTATCCTTGCTCATCTCCTTTCTACTCTCATTCAACTCCTTCCCAACAAGTTTCCCTCTTACTGATATGTTTTTCGGTTTTGGTTTGGTGACCCACTGAGTTTTCTTAAGAGTTGCTTGCCTGAGCTTGAGGGACTATAGACCAGTTAGTACAGTGATACCAAGTAAACATTCTCATTCCAAAAGGATATTGCAAGGAAAGATGAGAACAAAGCAAGATCCAAACTCAGCAAGGAAAACTCTGTCATGTAGTTCATGTCTGCCATCTGGAACTTGTGATGGAATCATCTGGGCCTCAAAAAGCTTGTCTAGACCCAGTCTCCCATGCTGCTTGTACTGTGGTGCAGTAGCCTCTCTTTTGAGCCAGGGCTGTTGTATGCCTGACACTTCCCTCAGCGACATTCCATTATTTTAGCATCTCTAATATATTGGGGTCTCCAGTGCAACTTAGATTTGTTTGTTTGGTTGGTTTTTTGTTCTGTTTGGTTGGTTGGTTGGGTTTTTTCCAGACAGGGATTCTCTGCCCTGGCTATCCTGGAATTCACTTTGTAGGACAGGCTGGCCTTGAACTCATAGAGGCCTTGCCCTATTCCTTTTGAGTGTTGCTAGGATTAAAGGCGTTCATTACAATTCCTGGCTTAGGCATCACTTTTGTAACTTCACACAGTAGCTTCTCAGAACTTGTTGGGACTTTGGTCCTGAACTATCAGGACCAACAGCAACTTGGAAAGGAAAAGCTTTTATTTTGTTTACACTTCAAGTTAACAGTCCTTCAGGGCAGGAACCTGGAGGCAGGAGCTGAAGCAGAGGTGATGGAGGGCTGCTGCTTACTGGCTTGTTCCTCATGACCTTCTCAGCCTGCTTACTTTCTTATAAGGTGCCATCTCAGGGTGGTACCACCCACAGTGGGCCAAAACCTGCAATATCAATCACTAATTAAGAAAATGCCCTACCCGCTTGCCTACCACCCTCTTACAGAGGTCGTTTCTCAGTTGAGGTTCCCTCCTCTCAAATGACTCTGGCTTATGTTGAGTTGACATAAAACTGGCCAGCACACTTTGTTGTAGGCACCCTCCTCATCTGCAATTTCAAACTTGCTTACAAAAACTTTCGTTACCAAATTTCTCATTTGGTTATTTGCCCTGTCACTGTAGATCTAAGTAAGAGCAGTAATGATGCTCTTGTCTGCCAGAGAAATTAGTCCAGTACTTTTAAATTCAAATATTCAAGTTCTCAGAACATGAGCAGAACGCAGCAGGGTTTTTCAGAGTGTCACATGAATGGGGCAGTATTTCCCTTCTGAAACTTCCTGAGCTTGGTTGCTACTGTCTTTGTTTCTCTAAGCATTCTCATCTTCACAGGCTCCCACCAAAATAGCCTGTTAAGCTCTGCTTAAGGTATTCAAAGTCTTTCAGTCAAGTTTCAAACTCTCTGCAAACTGCTTCCAAGGGCCTAAGAACCACATGGTCAGATTTAGTACAACAATGATCTCACTTCTAAGTCCCATTTTCTATATTAGTTACCTTTCTAATTACTATTGTTATGATAAAATACCCAACAAAAGCAACTTAAGGGAAAAAGGATTAATTTTGGCTCACAGTTTGAGGATACTGTCTATCATAGTGGGAAGTCATGGTAGCGATACTGTCTATCATAGTGGGAAGTCATGGTAGCAGGAGCTTGAGGTGTCTGGTTATGTGTGTCCATAGTCAGGAAGCAGAGAGCAAGGAGTGCTCTTCTGTTTTCTTCTTTGGTTCTGCCACCTCAGCTAAACTGATGTAGATAAGCCCTCACAGCCATGGACAAAGGCTTGTTTCTTTGATGATTTCAGATATTGTCAAGTTGACAGTCAATATTAGCTGTTAGATGAGGCAGTAATATCTTAGTGGTTGTGCATGGTACCACCACCTGTTTTCTGGCTGGGAAGGAAATAAAAGAGGAAGAGGAAGGAGCTGGTATGCCATCCACTTACAGGGTCCGCTTCAGTGATCAGAAAATTTCTCATTAGTCCCATAGCTTCGGTTGCAGAGCATTTGCCTAATATGTGCTAGACCCTGGGTTTCAAACTCTTATCAAATTAAAAAAAAAAAAGTGGAACAAGCTTTTAAGAGACACTTAAGCCTTTGAGAGACACTTACGGTCCAGACTATAGTGACCAGGCACCTGTAGGGAAGTCCAGTTGGCCCTGTTTAAGGATCACTGGTCTACATTTAAGCACAGTAAGTAGACATTTAAGTTCTGTTGCTTTTGTTGCATTAAAGCTTAGTGGCTGATCATTCATAATTGATGGTCTAGCATTTGGTGTGAATATGCTGATCTCTGATCTACTGGTAGTCTGGTTGAAGCCAGATGAAATAAAATAAAGCCCGTTTATCTGCTGATTGATAGATTTTTTTTTTTTTTTACTATTATACATGTAAGGAAGTACTTTCCTCTTTCTGTGTGAGTCCTCCAACAGGCTAGTTCATCTGCCTGATGGTTTGAGTTCTGGAAGTAGCAGGTGAGAACAAATTTGGTTGTGTAAATGCTTTTCAAGTCTCAACTCTATCACATTTTCTAATGTTTCAGTGGCTATAGCAAGTCAGCACAACCAAGCAAAAATTCTCAAAGAGTAGTGATAGATTCCATCTCTTAAGGAATAGCAAAACTACACTGTAAAGAGTTGTGCATAAAGAAGATGTAAAATTACTGTCGCCAGTTTTACACACAATTTATTGTTATTTTCCGTGCCTGACATCCTTTCCTTTCATTCCGCTTGTTTCTTATATAGTCTTTCTTGTTTTGATTTCATTGTTATTTGAAATAATCCATGGTTATTTACTTCTACCCATTTTCTTATTTGTAGTGTTACTTCTTTCCTATTACATGTGAGCCACCATGACCTGCTGGAAGTTTTCTCTTTTTATTTTTTCCAAAATAATATTTTTATTGATTATTTGGGAATTTTCACATAAAGCACCCTGATCACACTTACTTCCCAGGCCTCCTGGGTCCACCTCCAACCTTTGTGACCCCCATCCCAAAAGGGAGGGGGCAAACAAAAAACTCAAGTCCAATTTGTGTTGCCCATATACTTATTGGAACATGGCCAAACCCTCAGTGGCCAGCCCCTTGGTGGGACATGACTTTAATCAAGTAACAAATAACAGTTTAAAACATATGTTGATTATTTGCTGTATGAGCATTCTGCCCTCATGCAACTTATATTCTTGTAGGGAAAACAGTTATTGAATACTGAGTTATTTAAATTATATTAAACAGTAAAGGAAAGGTCATGGTATTATGAACTATAGAGGTAGCTGGCTTGGTTACTGTGTTGAGGTGGTTAAGGGCAGCTACTTTGAAGAGGTGGTACTTTAGCAGAGCTCTGAAGGATATACAGATTTATTTCAGGAAAAGTAATGGCTTGTGAGAGCTATGGGTTGCAGACTTTGAGATAAGAATCGGAGAAGGTTTAAAGATTCAAGGAAGGCTGGAATGGTTGGCCTGATAGGGAAGGCTAAATCATGCTAAACTTTGTAAGCCATAGAAAGGATTTTTCTTACAGTTTTCCTTTTTCTTCCAGCTCTAATCTAATCATTAATCTGACTCTATTTTTTTCATTAGTCTCCTCTGTCCAAGACAGACTTCCCTATCCTATAGAATTGTATTATGTATCTTTAATTGATAAGGTAAATTTGGTACTATTGTAGATTGAAGAAAATGTGGATTTTCTGCAATGCTGGGTCTCGATCCAGAGTCTCATACATAACTGTGTCCTTAGCCTAAATAGTCGCTTTAGAATCAAACTGAGTTTGATGTTAGGTGTAACTCCATGATTTTCTTTTTTCTTTTTTTAAAGATATTAATAAATGGTTTTTATTTTTTAAGTTTTAAATTTCATTCTTTGAGAATTTTATACATGTATAAAATAAGATGATACACTATCTTTTTCCTTGGTTACTCTTCCCAGATTGCTCCTAACATAAATCCCTCCCAAGTTCTTGTACTAATATTTTTTAAATAACCCGCTAAACCCAACTGATGCTGCCTGTATAATTATGGGTGTGGGATGTTGAGCAATTTATCAGTGGCCAACACCCCAAAGAAGAAAGATTCTCACTCCCCCAGCAGCCATCAGCTTCCATCAGCTCCTTGTCTAGGTTATGGCCTTGGTAGCCCCTCGCCATCCATTTTGGTCTTTGCAGATTTTAGTAGGTAACCGCAGCATCTGTGCATTCGTGAGTGTGTGTCATCTGTGTCATGTACAGAAGACAGTGTTTCACAGTCCTTTCCCAGTCCTCTGGCCCTTATAATGTTTCAATAATAGGAGACATTTGCAATATAAATGATGGATAAAGTGGATTACCACACTATGTGAAGACAGTCGACCATGCAATATGTAACAGACCAATATCAAATAGGAAAAGCAGGGGAAGCATATGATCATGAATTTCATGTACACATAAACCTTGTCAAATAATAATGGTGATTATAGGTGCTCTAGGCGTCCAACATATTGTGAGAAGGTAACTTTTTGCTGTGTAGGAATACAAGGACTGTGCTTAATTATCTCCAACAGCAGTAGGTAATCCACATGCTTCTTTATAATTAGCTTAGGAAACAACAGTGTTTTTTACCTGAAACAACATGACCCCTACCCATGACTATACTAACAGTACAAGAGATATGGATGGAGAGTCAGCTATCTCTGTCACTAGTAATCAGCAGATGCTTTACCTTATTCATCAACAGGAATATAGTAAGGAAAAGCGGGCAGTAACTTTCCATTATTATTTTTGTTAGAGAGAGAGAGATTTGTCATTTACCAAGTATTGCCCAAGAGATAACATATAGAGCTTTCTAAAATTATATGGGGCTGGAGTGTTGGCTCAGGGTTAAGAGCACTGGCTGTTCTTCCAAAAGACTTGGGTTCAATTCTTAGTATTCATATAGCAGCTCACAGCTGTCTGTGAGTACAGCTTTAGGGCATCTGAGACATAACACTTGCAGTCAGAACAGTCAAACACAAAAGACAAAAACAAAACAAAACGGTTACAGTGTTCTTACAACCTTTTGGTCCCATAAACGATTTCCTCCTTGTGGTGGTTTGGTAAAAATGGCACTCAGTAGGTTGAGTGCTTAGTCACCAAGTTAGTAGAAGTATTTGAGAAGGACTAGAAGGTATGGCCCTGTTGGAGGAAATATGTCACAGGAGTTTGGCCTTGAGGTTTTAAAAGCTCACGCCAGGCCCAATATCTGTCTCTCTGCCTGTGGACCAGAATGTAAAGTAACTCCATGATTTTTAGTCTTTTAATCTGAAATAACAAATGTAAGTGTTACTCTGCAAAATAAGTGGTCTGCATTGTTGAAAAATCTCAGTCAAAAAGGTACAGAAAGACTGAAGAACTATTTTAGAAGATTAGATCCTAAAGAGACCTGACAGTTGTAATCCACAATTCTGAATTATACCCTGGACCAGGGAAATAAAGAATTCTAAGGCAAATAATAATGGATTTGTTTAGCTGTACTGTGGTTATCTAAGCAAATATCCTCATTCCTAGAAAAATACAGTGAAATGCTTAAGGCTAAGTGTCTGCAATTCACTTTCATGTGTTGTTTTAATTTGTTTTGTGTTGCTGTAAATAAATGGTCATTATTAGCCCTATGATTATTACGGCAGTATTTTTTAACCACTGTCATAGTCAATAAGACACATATGTTAGATTGCCTTACAACACCTTGGGCTGGGCAAGTAGGTCTCCCTATGATATGTCAGGAGCATCACCATCCACCTCCCAGCCTATCGAATGCTCTCGGCCTTAACCTTCCTTATCTGGCCTATCTCCCATCCATATTGTTAGAAGTACTTGCTTAGCCTTCATCTGGAGTACTCCTTTTTGTGACATTTTCCATGTCCTTTCTCCCAGACCATGTAGTTCCTTTTCAGCTATAAGCCACTGTGGCTCCTCCGCTCTCCCCTCTTGTCTCTGTCTTCTCCCAAAGCCTGGGAACCTGAGCTGTGCGTACCTCCTTCTGCCCTGCCCAAGTGCATGCCTTTTAATTAACCAATAAGGAATAATGTCTTAGGTAGGTCACATACCAAGGATAGGTGTATCTAGGCAGTAACCAGATCTTGAGGGCCAGTAATTAGCATCAAAATACAAGCATCAGACCAGCCCCCAACAGTTTTGTTTTTTAAGTGTGAAATTAATTCCAGCGTTCAGGAGACAGATGCAGAAAAATCTCTATGAGTTCAAGGCCAGCCAGGGATACATAGTGGCACTCTAACACAAGGGAGAAAATAAAGTGTGACACACAGTGATAAAGCAGATAGGACAAAATACAGTGTTTTATAAATTTTCTTCTACTTTGAAGTTATGTAAAATTAAAAGTTTATCTTAAAACTCCTAAATTGCTGGGTGGCGGTGGTCAGCGACTGTAATCCCAGCACTAGGGAGGTAGAGGCAGGAGGATCTCTCTGAGTTCTAGGCCAGCCTCATCTATAGAGCAAGTTCTCAGAAAATTAGGAATAGTGCTACTCAAGATCCAGCTATGCTCCTAGGCTTGTATCCAAAATATGTTCAACTATACAAGGACATTTGCCCTCACTATAGATGGTTATAAGCCACCATGTGGTTGCTGGGAATTGACCTTTGGAAGAGCAGCCAGTGCTCTTAACCTCTGAGCCATCTCTCTGGCCCTGTTAATCTTCTTTTCAAAAATATTCTTTTAGATTTATTTAGTACATTTTTATTTCCCACTCTCCTCATACTTAATAGTAACTGGTAGACATTATGTACCTTGTTAACCAAAGGATAACTTTTGTACTCAAATTTCTTATATTCAGAAGCTAGGGTTGTCCATTTTTCAATGTTTTATCATTCAAGAGACCTTTCTTCATTTTTCTCTATCTTCTTTTGAATCAGGTAGCAATTTGTTTCTCTCCAAACACATTTTAGTGTCAGATAGGTTATTATTTTTATATATTTTCTAGATTATGAGAACCTAGAGATTAGAGATGATATCGCTGATCTTCTGTAGTCCTGATACTGAATATTATAATTATATTGCACATAGTAGATGTCCCATAAATTTTTGATCTAAATTGTTTTTAGTCTTGAAAACCACTTTATAGGCTGGAGAGATGGCTCAGCAGGTAAGAGCACTGTCTGCTTTTCCAGAGGTCCTGAGTGTGATTCCCAGCACCCACATGGTGCCTCCTAACTGTCTATACTAGGATCCTATGTTCTCTTCTGGCACTCATATACGTAAAAATAAATATATCTTAAAAAAAAAGAAAAAGAACCACTTTATAGCTTAGTTTTGCATGCATAATAGTTCTCACAAACCAAAGACCTTCAATATAGAGATTTTTATTTTAGTGCTGGCAGGATGTCAAAGTAGGTGAACTTGTTGCACAAACCTGGTGACCTGAGTTCAATCACTGGAACCCACATAAAGGTGGAAGGAGGAGAGAACTGCTTCCAAAAAGTTGTCCCTTGACTCAATATATTGTGGATACTCGCTCACACATCATATAAACACACACACTAATAATTAATAAAATATTTTTAAGATTTATATATTTTTATGTGCATTGATGTTTTGCCTGCATGTGTGTCTGTGGGAAGGTGCTAGATCCTCCGTAATTGGAGTTACAGCTGTGAGCTGCCATGTGGTTGCTGAGAATTGAACCCAGGTCCTCTGAAAGATCAGCCAGTGCTCTTAACCGCTGAACCATCTCTTTAGCCCCTAATAAAATATTTTTAAGAACAGATTTTTTTGGAGCTGAAGAGATAGCTCAGTGGTCAGGAGCACTGACTACTATTCTTGCAGAGGAGCTAAGTTTGGCTCACAACCATCTGTAATTCCGGTTTTAGGAGAGATCTGCTCTGATTCCCTCTTCTGACCTCCACAAGCACCAGGTGTGCACGTGCTGCACAGACATATACACAGGTAAAACTCTCATGCATAAAGCAAAAGAAATGAATCTAAACAAAATTTTAGAAAAGGGATTTCCTTTTCACCGTGTTTCATTTGTGAAAATCCAATTCCAGTTTTTAACTATAATTTTATAATATTTATTCTTTACTGGCCATGTACTTTTTTGGCACTGGAAGAAATATGACTTTTTAACATATAGCAGAGCTTCTATTGGCTACAAGAAAATAAGAAAATTGTGTTAGTTGAGATAGAAAGGGGAAAAATGGGCAAGACTTTAGAATCAATCATAGAGATCCTCTGTCATTTTGAGTAGGTTTTCCTTGCATTCCACAACCCTGGATCTATTTCCTACCCTTTCTGTTTTTCTCTCATAAAAATTTCTTTCTAACAATCTCCCAAATTTTTGGCACTGACCTTCGTGCCTTGACCTTTTCTTTTCTGTTTAATTTCCAGGGCCCAGTGGTTGGGCTTGGGAGTGTCTCAGTGGTAGTGTGTGTTTGCAAAGCCCCCGTCAGATCCCTAATCCTGTTGCCTTGTATCTGGGATTATCTGTTATGTTTCTGATCAGTGTGTGTGTATCTTGAAGCTGCTCAGTGTGTCAGAGTGCTGATCTTCATTCCTTCATTACAGTAGAGCCATTTTCTGACAAAAATTGAAAACCTCTTATTTTTGTACTCATGTCACTAAGGACAATTGTATAAGACATTTATTATTCTCATTTTGCAGATGAGGAAACTGACACTTGAAGTTACGAAATTTGTCCAAAGTCACACAGCTTGTAAAAGGCACAGCCAAGATTCAGAGCCAGGTCTGTCCAACTTCACAACTACTAATCAAGGCTAAGACACTTTGAAATAGCTGTGATGTACCAACCTATGATGACTTGTATTGGTATTAATACTGCTTCAGTGTTCCTTAACTCATTTGGGTCATTTTTAATGGTGAGGTTTTTGTCCTTCCTAAGTTTTTCATTTTTCTTTTAAGTATGGTGAAAAGCAAAATAGCGTAGTAACTAAGGGTTTGGGTTTTGGAGACAGATGACCTGGGTAGAGATTTCTAAACTTCTTGTTTACTTGTGTGACATTGGGAAAGTTACTTAACTTCTTCTATGAGTTTCCCTTTTTGTAAAACACTGGTAGTGCTGTTAGTTCACCTGACACGATCGTTGTGAATACGGGCTAATGTAACACATGTGAGACACTTTTCTACTTGTCTATGTTTGTTGCTTCACCACAGATCTGAATTTGATCAAATTAATGATTTTCCTCTAGGTCTAATTTATTGAAGCTTAATTTTGGTTTATGTAAATTGTAGCCTAAACTTTGTTCAACAACATTTCCTGTGTGTGTGTATACACATATACATGTATATCTTTCTGTTATACTCAATTTGAATTATAAAACAAGAGATACATCTAAAACACAGTGATCTGGACAGGATAAGGCTAAGGGGATGACCTTGGGTGAGCAGGCCAATGAAGATAGTAAGTAGCAGTGTGTAGCTTCTCCCCATGCTGCTGATGCTTGAGTAATCAGTGACCCATGTCTTCATACTTACCATGCTTTCTGGAAAAATCACTTAATGTTGTTGATGGAATGGTAGTTTTCATTTTCTCCTTCTCTCTACTTTTAATGCCTCTACCTTTTCCTCCTCTTCACAGACTTTAACATCTCTGTGACTAGGAAGCATCACTTTTTATTTTTGGTGATTTTTCATAATGAACATTTATTAACACTTTCAGCAGTGTTTTTTTTTTAGTGAAATATAAAATAATGGTATGTCTTGCAGTTGATGGTATCTAGTGTTATTGGTTTCCAGTTGAGTCAGAGCCAAATTTTCTGTCTCATGATGAAGAAGACTGAGGAATGAGGACAGTAGGAGAGGGACAGGCAAGCAGAGTTTATTGAGAAGAAACAGCTCTCTAAGTTGCCAAATGATGTTTTTGGAGCAGAGAATGTTCATGTTCTGGGAATGGGCCAATTTGGGCCTATCCATATGCAAATAAGGATTAAGCCAGGATGAACCTATTCAGTTAATTTATATCTAAGTGGGGAGTCCTGATCAGGTGAACAGCATGTACAGGCTCGGGAAAGCCCACCATGAGATCCATGTGGGGAAAACAAACAAACAAAGATCAATGTAGGGAAATGACGAACCAGCAAGTATGAACAGAGGCTGGTAGTTAACCTTGTCTTGATACATCAGGGCTTTTGGGGTTTTACTTTCCTAGCTCACCATTCATTAGGTCATTCATTTTAAAATCTTAGTGTTCTTGGTGCGGACATCCAGTTTCATCAAGACATAGATTATTGTTTCCCCTGGCTCTGCAACCTTTCTAACTGCCTACAAATGAGGTAACTCCTATCACCACCTCTGATAAAACGCACTTTTTTACATACACAGTACAGTATGGCTCTTTACTTCATCCTACTTGAAATGTTCCCTTTCTCTCTTGTCACCTTATACTTAAATCATTCAAAACCGGGCTGAAGAGATGGCTCAGAGGTTAGGAAGACTGGCTGTTCTTCCAAAGGTCCTGAGTTCAATTCTCAGCAACCATATGGTGGCTCATAACCATCTATAGTGTGATCTGGTGCACAGACAGAATGATGTATAAAGAATAAATAAAATCTTTTTAAAAAATCATTCAAAACTTTTAAAGGAGGAAATAAATGTGTACACATACACACAGTCACGCTTTGGTTGTCCCAAACTCTGTCTCACCCCTGGTGGGCAAGTGCCGTATGCCCTGCCCGAGGGTGTAATTTTTCTTATCCTGACTCTTCTTCCATTTGAATACCGTACTTTGTGGGACACAGGATATTAACAATTAAGGTAAGTATGAAGGTCTGACGAATCATAGTACAGACTTTTAACATTTATGTTAGTAGCCAATTCAGCTTCTTGGTGAGAAAAAAATAAGTATTTTTTAGTTAAGATTATTTTGGGCAAAAGAAGATACTTTTCTTTCTGAATTCTGAAGCATCTGAAAATATTCAAGGACAAGGTAAATCAATAAAACCAAAAGGTAAATAAAGCAATTACAATTTCTAAAGCACTACAAAAGAAATGAAAGTTGTGTAATAAAGAGGGGTTGGGCATGGAAACCCAAGCCTTTAATCCCAGCACTTGGGAGACAGAAGCAGGTGGATCTCTGTGAGGTCAGCCTGGTCTACACAGCAAGTTCAAGGACAGCCCGAGAAACGTAACAGAGATACCCTGGGTTTTGTTGTTGTTTATAAAGAATTATCAAGGGCAGGAGAGATGGCTCAGTGATTAAGTGTGCTTGCTGCTCTTGCAGAGGACCTGGGTTCAGTTTCTGACACCCAGATGGAGGCTCACAACCCATCTGTAACTCCAGTTGCAGGAGCATCTGTGAGAGCCGTGCAAGCATGACGTAGACATGTGTACATACAAGGTACTCATGTGCAGAAAATTTAAAATAAATGTAAATTTTTTAAATAAATCTTTTCAAAAATGAATTATAGGGAAAGGTATTTAGAAAGTAAAAAAAAAGACCTCACCAATGAGGTAACGTTGAAGATGAAACTTGAAGTATGAGGAAGAAATAAGCCCTTGAAGAGTCTAGAGAAAAAAAGAAATTTCAGGAGAAAGAAACAGCAGGTCCCAACTGGAAACAAACAAGCTTCAGGAAACAAGAGTCATAAGAGTTACTTAAGGAGGGGCCCACATCAAGCTAAGAGTTGGGTGAGGCTCTACCTTCCTATGTGAACATATACTGAGCGTTTGTATCTGGGTGCTGTTTTAAGCATCTGAGTCACTAAATGCTTAGTTTGAACTTGATTTGAAAATACATTTAGGAAGCCAGTGGGATGGTTACACAGTGCCATAATCTATTTTTAAAAGCTTATTCTGGGGGTTTGAGATGGCTCAGCAGATAAGGGAGGAAGGGCACCTGCCACCAAGTTTAATGATCTGAATTTGATCCCTGGGGCCCTCATGTTGGAAAGAAAATAGACTTTTACAATCAGTAAATTTAAATAAAGCTTTGGCTACCATGTACATAGTTGATCAGAGAGGAACAAGAGAAATAAGTCCTAGCTTGCACTTTATAGTAGCCCAGACAAGAGATGGCGTTGAACTGGGCTGTGGTGGTTCTGGCGGTGGAGATAGAGCAGTGGACAGATTGAGGTATGTTTTAGAAGTGTTTGTTGGTAGCTTAGGTTAGGGAACAGCGATGTAAGAAAGGGGAAAATAAGGTGAGAGTGGGTTAAAAGCTGAAGGACAATGTGTGTAAAATACTGTCCTCTCCCCTGCTTCCCTTTCGCCCTGTCCCTCCCCTCCTCTTGCTTTCCACTTCCCCTCCTGCCTGCCACTTTCCGCTCCTTCTCTTCTCCCTCCTCTCACTTCTCACTCTTGGAACCAAGCATATTTTTATTCTAGTCTGCTTTTCCAGATTTTAGCACCTTTTCCTCTTCCTACACTTGACAGATGCTTAGGGGAGAAGAAAGTCGGTGTAAAAAGTAGGTTATCATTCTCAGGAACTCTGCCCTTTCTCACCAAGATGTTCCTTGCTAAGTCAGTTTTTGCTACATCGGGACAAAATAAAATTTTATTTTTTAAGTAAATTCTTGAGTGTGTTCCAAATGAAATCATTCTGCGAATATGTGTTATAGCCATATCTTTTTGTTGTCTTATTTTTTTTTTTCAGGTCTCCCTGTTCATTCTAGGCTGGCTTTGAACCTATGATCCTTTTACCACGGCCTTACAGGTGTGCTAGCACTGTAGTATTTTGCTTTGAGCATATCTGTATGCATTTTTAAAATCTATAAAATGTTAGCATGACTTAAGATAAATCATGAATCAAAAATTCAGTTTTCCCAATTAAAATATAAAAATAGGGTTTCTCAAGATGGCTCCGGAGGTAAAAGCATTTGCTGTGTAAGCCTGATGACCTGAGTCTGACCCTGGAGACCACAGTGGAGCTGACTCCCTAAAGCTTCCATCTGATCGCCACACAGCGTACTGTGGCACTTGTGCACCAGTCGTCACACATGGCACACACATACACAGTAATAATAATATAAGCTCTGTTAACAGTGGTTTTGTAATTACAAGAAGAATCATGTTTGGTTGGTTTGGGAGTGTTTGAAGTGCTAAGAATTGAAGCCAGGGCCTCAACTTGGTAGGCAAGTGCTCTGCTAGTACCAGACATCCAGGGGAGGCCAGGAGGAGTTCTTGAAGTACTGCCTTTGACAGCCCTTATGTCTCTTGGTGTGTGAGAATAGCACTTGGTGACAGCCAGCAGACGAGGGCAGTGCTGACACTCGCTGGTGTGTAGGACATAGTTGAGGAGGTTCTTAGGACTGCAAGTGCTAGAGGTCCTGTCTCAGCCCTGAGTAGCCCCTGGCATTGCAGCTTCCAAACAGGCATGGGATTTCAACATTTGACAGCTGCTGCTGCTGCCTTTTTCCTCCTCCTCCTCCTCCTCTTTTTAACAACTCTTCTGGAGGACAGAGCCTGCAGTTTCTCTCTCTCTCTGCTCTTTTCATTTTCTTTAACTGTAGTTCTCTATCATCTTGCCCTGTTCCCTTTCTTGAACTGTTCATCTGTCTCTTCATGCTATGGCCATTGTGACCGATGCCAATGCCATGGAGGCAGTTACTGTCCATCTTTCACCATCTCCACCTCTCTCAGCTGCCAGTCTTGAAGCCCCACCCCTTACCTCTCTCTCTCTCTTCTCTCTTCTCTCTTCTCTCCTCTCTCCTCTCTTCTTCTCTCTTCTCTCTTCTCTCTTCTCTCTTCTCTCTCTCTCTCTTGTTACCAGCTCAGGCTGCACTACTCAATTAGCAAGGAGAGACTACTTGAGAGAGTTTTATTAGATGTAAGGTTGCAGTATTAGGGAAGCAGGTGCAAATACTTGCAGGGTTGCCTGGGGTTTCCTGAGGCTTGTGATAGCAGAAAACCTATTATATAATGTTTAAAACAGTCATAGCTGGGTCTGTACCTTCATAAGCAAGAACAAGCAGTTTCATTTGTCTGTGGTTTCCTTAAAGTGCCTATTGCATGTTCAAAAGGGCCAGTGCTAGCATATAGGTAGTTTAACGGTCTGTTAAAAGACAATCCTAGGGGCTGGAGAAATGTGTCAGAGGTTAAGAGTACTGGCTGCTCTTCCTAGAGGTACTGAGTTCAAATCCCAGCAACCACATGGTGGCTCATAACCATCTATATTGAGATCTAGTGCCCTCTTCTGGCATGCAGGTGTACATGCAGACAGAATACTGTGTAAATACTAAATAAATAAATCTTTAAAAAAAGACAATCCTAGTATAATACTGAGTTTATTAGTGCTTCAACAATGCTTAATACCAGCCTAGTTCCCCAGAAAAGGGTTTTACCCCTCCTCCCTCTCATTATCATTGAGTGACACTCCACCCATATTTCTAGGTTCAACTTTTTGTTTTGTGTTTTGGTTTTTGAGACAGGGTTTCACCTGGCTGGCCTGGATTTACTTTGTAAACCAGGCTGGTCTTGAACTCACAGAGATTTGCCTATTTCTGCTTCCTGGGTGCAGCAATTGTAGGTCTGTGCCATTATGTCTGTCCTTTATTATCTTTAAGGGGTGAATAGTGAAGTCCTGTATTTAAACAAAGAATTTTGTGAACAAGATAAGTGTGAAGGTAAAAATACATAAGAAAGATACCTAAAATAAAAATCAGATCATAGCCTACCATTTAAAGCAAGGGTTAATTTGTACATAAGAATCTTTTGGCACAAAAGTGCACAGCACTTCAGATTTGTACATTACTTTGAGTGACTGATGAACTGGAGGGAGGTGTGTGCATTGCGGATGACCGCTTAAGGGTGTGGCCTGAGTGGAAGTGAGGACTGCAGAGTATGTGGGCAGAGAACTGGGACATTCACGCCGTCATTGTTTTATTCTTAATGCCAACTATAGGACAGCCAAGGCTTAATTTGTCTTAAAACCTCTTGTCTGACAACTGACAGAGTAATTTTTATTTTATTTTGAAAAATTAGAATAATTTCTTCTTATATTGTTTTCTTTGAAAGTGCAGTAAATGAAGAATTTCCTGACATAAGTAATACAGTTTTCATGGTATCCCAACATATAGCAAATTTAAATTTATCAAAAGCTAAATTTATATGAGAGCTAAATTAATGTTTTCTTTGAAAAATAGGATTCAGAAAGAAAGGAAGGAAGAAAGATCAAGCTGGTTGTATTATCACATGCCTGCAGTCTAATGCTTGGGAGAGTGGAAACAGGATCCAAATTTGAGGTCATCCTCAGAGTTCAAAGCCAGCTTAGGCTATGTAAGACTTGATCTCAGAAAAACTAAAGTAAATAAATAAACCCTTTGCTTTCTGTAGCTTTATCTGAATCTGCTTGTAAATTGACTTTAACAGAAAACTGCGAACTTTTAAAATGAATTTTATTAGTTCTTTAAGTAGTTATGTGTGTTAATATACTTGTTAGTGATAAAACTGTATGTACCATGTTACTGTCTACTTGGGTCACTGCCGTGAAGCATTGACCAGAGATAGAATTAAATACATTAACAATTGATTCTTGTTAGGCTAATCTTATCAATTTGACCAATATCTAGTGTAGTCTAGAATCCTTAGTCATAATTGATAGCAGATTGACTTATCTATAGTCCTTTGGCCTTGATGAATCTAGGAGTTCTTGCTTCTAATTTAAATTTTAGGTTTAGTATACAAAGTGTAATGGATCTGATCACAGCACCTTCATATTTTTGTGTCGTTACATGTTTTTTTAATTTTTATTAAATTCTTTATTACACTTTATTCACCTTATATACCCCTGTATATAGTCACCTCCCTCCTCCTGTCCCAATCCCTCCCTTCCTCCCCCTTCTGCACTCTTGTCCCTCCCCAAGTCCACTGCTAGGGGAGGTCCTCTTTTCCCTCCTTCTGATCCTAGTTTATTAGGTCTCGTAAGGAGTAGCTGCATTTTCTTCCTCTGTGGCCTGGCAAGGCTGCTCCCCCCTCAGGGGGAGGTGATTAAAGAGCAGGCCAATTGGTTCATGTCAGAGATGGTCCTTGTTCCCATTACTATGGAACCCACTTGGGCACTGAACTGCCATGGGCCACATCTGTGCAGGGGTCCTAGGCCATCTCCATGCATGGTACTTGGTTGGAGTATCAGTCTCAGGAAAGACTCCTGTGCTAAGATTTTTTGGTTCTGTTGCTCTCCTTGTGGAGTTCTTGTCCTCCCCAGATCTTACTATTTCCCACTTCTTTCATAAGATTCCCTGCACTCTGCCCAAAGGTTGGCCATAAGTCTCAGCATCTGCTTTGATAGTCTGCAGGGCAGAGCCCCTCTGAGGCCCTCTGTGGCAGGCTCCTGACCTGTTCCCTCTTTTCTCTTTCTAATTTTATGACCCCCAGACATAGAATTTTACTTTTAGGCTCTTCATATACAAGAAATATCATTATTTCGCTTTTCAAGTCTGGCTTATTTTCCTTAACATAACATTTTCTAGTTGCATTCATTTTCTTGTAAATGTCATGATCTTATTTTTCTTTATGGCTGCCTAAAATTTCATAGTGTATATGGACCACATTTTCTTTAACCATTCATCTACCCAGCATCTAGGCTGGTTCAGTTTCCTGGCTATTATGAGTAGTGCAGCAGTAAACACGGATGCAGTTGATTGAAGAGTCCTTCAAGATATACTCAAGAAAGATATAGCTGGGTCATGTGCTAGTTGTGTTCTTAGGTTTTTGAAGAGCCTCCATATCCACCTCCTCCTGATGGGAGAAGCAACCTTGCCAGGCCACAGAGGAAGACAGCGCAGCCAGTCCGGATGAGACCGGATAGGCTAGAGTCAGAGGGAAGTGGAAGAGGACCTCCCCTGTTAGTGAACTAGGGGAGGGGCATGGGAGGAGATGAAGGAGGAAGGGTGGGATTGGGAGGGAATGAAGGAGGGGGCTACAGCTGGGATACAAATAAATAACCTGTAATTTCAAAAAAGATTTTAAAACTAAAACAACAACAACAACAACAAAAAGAACCACCATATTGATTTCTGTAGATGCCATACAAGTCTATATTCCTGCCAGCAGTGAATAGTATTTACATTTTTATATTTATCTTCATCAAATGAAAAAAATATTCTTGGCTGAAAATCCTAAAAACAATCACAAGAAATGCTGGAAGTCAAAGAAAGGCAACTATTATACAGATTTTACTTTTTTTTTTTTTTGAGGTAGGATTTCTCTATGTAGCCTTGGCTATCTTGGATTCCCTTTGTAGACCAGGCTAGTCTTAAACTCACAGTGATCAGTGATCTGCCTGCCTCTTCCTTCCTGAATGCTAGGATTACAGGTGTGTGCTATCCCTCCTGGCTTTGAAATTCATGAAGTTTTAAGAATAAAACTCATTTCGTTATTGATAAAAAAGAAATCAAAGAAAAATAAAAATATGTAAAATAGTCTTGCATTTCTTGGTTGAATTTGGCATTTTATCTTAGGTTTAAATGAGTGAACAAATAATGTTTTTCTTTTGGGGCAGTTGAATAGTCAGTGCAGATGTTTTCTTATAATTTGCTTTATAATTTTTTGGAATAGACGTACAAAGAAACAAAAGAATTCTACATATTTATATCTAGTCATGTTTGTTGGGAGAACAATAATAAAACAATAATAAAATTAAGTAGATTAGATGATCCATTCTGCAGCTGTACTCATAAACTTGAGCTGCGTGGTTACCTGTATCTCATTGTATGATCTACTAGTGTTAAGTGTGTTTGTCATTATATTGTCCTATACATACATTCTCTACTTAATTTTCTTTCTTTGAAAATAACAAACTGTTCCATAATAGGAAAATACCCTGGCTGTGTTGGATATATTACAAGAGTATATGGTTCTGTACTATATAGGTAACATTGTGACAAGTATTCACAATGTGATTTAAAATTTGTATGATTTTTCACCTTTGGAGTGGTATTAGTTTGGATTCTTTAGAGTAGCAGAACTATAAAATGAATATTAGTCACATGTATGTATGTATATATACATATTAATATAAATTAATAGTAATATGTAAATTACATATCTGAGATTTATTAGAATGGCTCACAGAGTATGGTTCAGCTAATCCAATCACTCCGTATAAAAAGAAAGTCCAAGAATACAGTAGTTGTTCAGTTCATGAGGCTGAGTGTCTCAGTTGGTCTTCAGCATATACTGGAATCCCAAAGAAGGTTCTAATGCCAGTGAAGGAATGGACCTGCCAGCTCGGTGAGAGCAGAGCAGGCAGAGAACAAAAGCTTCCTTCTTTCATGTTCTCTTGTAGACTTTCAGCAAAAGATGTGGCCCAGATTACAGGTAGGTCTTCCATTACAAAAAATCTGGATTAAAAAAGTGTGTGTCCTCCCACCTCATAGATCCAGATTAGAAGGGGATCTTCCCACCTCAAATGATTTTATTAGGCAAAAATCCCTCACAGGTGTGCCTAGCAATTTCCGGGTTTTAGTCAATTCCAGTTGCAGTCACGTAGACAATCAGAATAGCTGTTAGAGGGATGTCACGTGTGGGATCACAGTCTCCTGAAATAGCTTAGCTAAGTTAACTGGAGAGTTACTTTATTTTTCATGTACTTGGAGTGATGTCCATGATTTTATATTTTATTTATGGTTGTGAGCCTAGCCTTTAATGGTTGAGCCATCTCTCCATCCCGTAATTTTATATTTTATTTTATGTGTTGTTACATTTGGAAGCAACTAATGGAAGAATTAAAATAATTTTGGTTACTGGACTTTAGAATTTTTTTCCTTTCACAGGGAAACAATTTTGTTTTTTCCTGTGTGTGTGTGTGCGTGTGTATGTATGTGTATTGGGCGGGGGGAGGACATGCATGCACCATGGTGCTTTTATGGAAGTCAGAAGACAGTTGGTAGGACTTGGCTCTCTTCTTATACTGTATGCAATCTGAGGGTTGACTTCTGGCCATCGGGTTTGATGACAAGCACCTTTACCTGCTGAGCCATCTCACTGGCCAGGGAAAGAAGTTTAAGTGTCACTGTGACAAGAGTGTGTGTTTTTAATCTTGTATGTATGTTGTAGGGTTTTCTTTCTTTTTTCTTTTCTTTTCTTTTTTTTTTTAGTGCTTTTTTTTTCTGAAGCATATCCCATCTTACCTAATTTACACACCTTAAGTTAGAAGTGTGACTGTGGGCTGGAGGGATGGCTCAGAGGTTAAGAGCACTGACTGCCCTTCCAAAGGTCCTGAGTTCAATTCCCAGCAACCATATGGTGGCTCACAACCATCTAGAATGAGATCTGGTGTCCTCTTCTGTTGTTTTGGTGTACATGCAGACAGAACTCTATATACATAATAAAGAAATCTTAAAAAAATACAATAGTATTTAAAAAAAAAGAAGTGTGAGTGTGACAACAGAACAAAGCAAGCAGAAAGAACACAAATATCTTAAAAACCAATATGCATTCCTTTAATCCCAGCACTTAAGAAGCAGAGATAGAAGGATCTCTGTGAGTTAAAGGCCTACCTGATGCACATAGTGAGTTCCAGAATAGCCAGTGGTTACATAGTGAGACCTTGTCTCAAAAAACAAACAAAAAAATTAGAACAATGATTTCTTACTTCAAATTAAGTGAAGAATAAGTCATTTAAAGTTCTTTCTGGAACTGAGAATATGGATAGGATGTTTATAAAAATGCAAACATGCATACGCACATGATTACAAAGCATCAAACAAAAGAAAGAAATAAGACACTTGTAGTTGTAAAATTTAAGTGTGAATCTGTACAGCCCAAAGTGAGCAAACCAGAAGCTCCAGAAGGCTCTTAGAGACTTAACAGATACATGGCATTTTGTTCTGATTATTTTTTCCTAAAGTTATGCTTGTTTGCATTCCTTCGTTTTGGTTATTATTATTATCATAAAAAGAATATTATAATGTATTCTTCTACTTTGGTCCCCCTCCCCATATTATATTTATGAGATTCATTCATGTAGATGGATGGGCTTTAGATCATATATATTTACTATTGTGTAGTAGTCTAGCATGAATATTCTATATTCTGTCAGTGAGTATTTAGGTTGTAAGGTTTGTTATTAATTTACTATTAGAGTATGTAATGTTACACAGAAATCATTATCACTCTTTGTAGACATGTGTAAGAACATCTCTAAGGTCTATTAGAAGTGGAATTTCTGGTTGTAAGAGCATATACATCTTAAACTTTCCGAGATGCTTCCCAGTTAGTTTCCAAACTAGGTGTACCAACTTATGCTCTTATGAGCAAATGAGAATGCCTTTTCCTCCACTTCGTGTATTATTGTCTAGATCTTTAATATTTATCAAACTGATTAATTGTAAGATGATATATAGTGGTTTTGATTTATATTTTCCTGGTTATTCAGAGCATTTATCTTCTCTGAGCTCATTCATTTAAAATTAATAAAACATACATATATTTTGCCTATTTTCTGTTAATGCTCTGTTTTAAATAAATATTTGAGTTGCTGGTTGATTTTTTTTTTTAATACAGAAATTCCATTAAATAAGGATACTATGATATATTTTTATTGCTGTGACACAGTAGTTAAAGGATGAAGGATTTATTTTGCCTCATGGTTTCAGAGATTTCTTACCCTGATCCTGTAGCCCTAGTCACATTGTTGTGGGCCTGTGGCAAGGAGGGTACAGTTGTTCACCTCATGATGGCAGGTCAGAGAGATGACTAGTTCAGGGACAAGCATATCCCTGTGTTCTCTTTCCTCCAACTAGGCTTCACCTCCTAATACTTCATGCAGTTGTGAGCTCAACATTAAATTAATCCATTGGTAAAGTTAGTGCCCTCATTATTTAATCACCTCTTAGTGGGGGAAACACTCATATCCAAGCCATGACAGGTACTAACATTTTGTTTAGCTGTTCAGCATGCGGTGGCTCCCAGCTCATGACTTAACTTGCCTTTCATTCTTAAGTGGATGGCTCTTCATTCCTTTCTCAGATGAGGCTAAATTCTTTAGTTAGAACTAGTACCTTGTTGGGCATGTAGAACATTTAGTTCTTGAACCTTTAAGTAGTGCTTTTGAAACTGGAGGCTTTTACAGGATCTTTCAGTAATCCCCTCCAGTGTGAATTTTCAAGGTAGAAAAGCAGTCAGATAATTACAGTTCTTGAACAGTAGCTTTCATTCAGGTGTTAATTAACCACTTTAATGGAAAATATTTAATAATTTCATACATATAGACTGTTCTTTGATCATATCTCCCTCTCCTATACCGATTATCTTCTCTTGTTCCTATCTCCTTTCCACCCCCACCCATTCTTGTTCCCAGCAAGTCTTCCTCCCTACTTTCTTTTTTCCTTCCTTCCTTTTCTCTCTCTCTTTCTTTTTTTTCTTTTTTTTTTTTTTTTTCCAAGATAGGGTTTTTCTATGTAGCCTTGGCTGTCCTGGACTCACAGAGATCTGCCTTCCTCCGCTTCCCTGGGTGCTGGGGTTACAGGCATTCGCCACCAGGCCCAGCTCTTCTGCCTTTCGGGTCTTTGTTTGCTTTTGGTGATCTACTTCATTTAGCTAGGGTTGCCTGGGTAATCATGGATGATGGCGTTATTTATTTGAGCAAGGAGAACTTACCAGTGGCTGCATGACTGAGGAATAGGACACCCTCTCCCAGAAGCTTATCACTCCTTACATAGGGGTAGAACCTCATGGGCACCCCTCCCTTTTTTTAAAAAAACATCAAAATAACTAAGCTTCAAAACCAATTGCATACATCGCATTGCAGTTCTGTCATTGCTGGAATATTTTGTCTGTTTTTGTTTCTGTTTGGAGTCAGGGTCTCAAAGTGTAGAGTACCACAAACTCCTGATACTCCTATCTCACCTCCTGGGTGCTCGTTGTTAGGTTACACCTTTAGTGCGTTAATTCCGCATCTCTTTAGTTTTCTTATGTTTTGTAGCTAATCTGTAGCGTGTGTATGTGAAGCATATTGTTTATCATTTTCTGTTAGTTATGCGAGGCCATGGCTAGTGGTGCCTGTGACTAAACTGCCATAGAACAGTGTTAGGAACCGAACCTCCTTAGCTGGTGAGCTGAGCAAGTCACTGAAACTTTATTGGGTCTTTTTCAGTACAACATTCATTTTAAAAATTTTATTTTTCCCGACTGGTATTTTGTCTGTTTATGTTTTTATGTTTTGTTTATGTTTGTTTCTTGCTTTTCTAGACGGGATTTCTCTGTGTGGCTTTGGCTGTCCTGGACTGGTTATGTTTTATACAGCTCTTTGAAACTGATTTTCAGTTAGTCTCTTCCTAAATGTGGCTGTCTTATATTTTGAGATGTTTTATCTTGCCAATCAATAAACTTGTACATGAAATGCCTTTTGTGGTACTGTTCATACAGTGGCTAGGGGTGTTTATTATCTCTTTAATTTATTCCTTTCTTTAGAGAATAGATTATGGCATGGCCGTGGTTGTGTGTATGTGCATACATGTACTGTGCCTGATGCATTTGGTATGTACGTGTAATTTGCCACATTGACACTTAGCACTCACTTAGCACTGCTCAGAAGTTTGTTGTCAAGTGTACAGCTATTTACCATGAAAAGCATAAAAATGCAGCTGACTTCGGATTGATATCTGTATGATTTCCTGTTTGAAACAATTGTGTGATTGGGCAAAGGGAAAGTGAAACAACAGAAGAGTGCATCCAGATTTCACCCTTGGTTGTGGCCAAAATTATTATGGATCTTAAAGCTTAAATTTCAGTTTGGCGTTGAATAATTTCTGTCCAACTCAATCTTAAGCCCTGCAAACAAGTACCTCAACCTTAGCATCTACAAAGGTGAGAATGGGCACTAAATTCTAGTGTAAACAGTGGGATCTGACATATCTTTCTCTTATTTAAGTAATAGAGGCTGTATGGAAGTAGGATTCACTGTCTACCTGATTTTCAAAGGATTTTGTGCAGAAGTGTTGGGACACTGTGAAAAGTTTTGAATGAGAACAGCAAAAACACTGTGGCTTATTTTTTGACATCAGTGTGCCAGTGAATGTGTCTCTCATGAGGACAGATTCACAGACAACCTAGACAAGCATACTTCATTAGAACACTAAATTAATGGTTTTTTTACCCTACTGCCATGGCTAACTTTTAACCTCCTTCAATTCTTTGCTTAAATGTCATTTATTTACTTGTGTTGGATCAAACTCATGGCTTTGAAGTGTTAGGCAATACTCTACCACTGAGGTATACCCCTAGTTCAGATTTCTGTTTTATAATTTAAAGCTTTATATAGCCCTAGGCACTTCTAATTCCTCTCTTTATTCTGCTTATCTTTTTCTTTTCTTTATAAGATGTATTTATTTATTATTTATACAGTATTCTGCCTGTGTGTGCCAGGAGAGGATACCAGATCTCATTATACATGGTTGTGAGCCACCATATGGTTGCTGGGAATTGAACTCGGGACCTTTGGAAGAACAGCCAGTTTTCTTAACCTTTGAGCCATCTCTTCAGCCCCTGCTTATCTTTTTCTGTGTAGCATTTACCACTTACGTAGTTTCCTGAGACCTAAAATAGTCAGTTAGATTTCTCTTTTGCCATTTCTGTAGACAGCTTTCCCTACGAAGAAATTCCTGTTGGCCAAAAAGTGAATTTTCTTGATTTATTGCATTAAGAGAGAATACCACTTTGACAGAGTATTGGTTATTAGGGGAAGTTAAGAAAGTGTTTATAGGTTTGTTGTGTGGTTTTATTTGTTTTGTCTTTTGTTTTTGCTGTTGGTTCATTGAGACTTGTTTGATGTTGCTGTGTCTTTTGGTAGTGTATGTTCTTGTGTGTGAGGATATGAGACTGTGTGTGTACATGCATTGAGTCAAGAGGTCAGTGTCTGGAGTCTTTCTTAATCACTCTCTGCCTTACTTTTTGAGTTAAAGTTTCTCACTGATCTGGAGCTCACTGAGTGTGCTAGACTGGCCAGCCAGAAAACTCCAGGAGTCTTCTGAGACAAAGGTCTTAGTGGATGATCTGTAACTGGACTTTCACTAGTTTGTGGATTCTTCTTTCTTTCACCCTTTCCACCCCTTTTATTCCACTCTTTCAACCCTCTTAACAACAGATAAGAGAGAAAAAGGATAGAGAGGAAAGGGGGCAGCGTTATTGTTAGACTACTTCTTGCTGATTAGGAGTGTCAAGCTCCTTTGGGGCAAGTTTGATCTTCACCGGCCCGATATCTGATTTCTTCTTTGCACATCGCTATTTAACAACCATGATGAGGATGTGGAGAAAGGGGAACATTACTCCATTGCTGGTGTGAATGTAAACTTGTACAACCACTTTGGAAATTAATCTGGCACTTTCTTAGTTAGGAATAGTGCTACCTCAAGACCCAGCTATACCACTCCTAGACATACTAAAATATGCTCAAGTATGCAACAAGGATATTTGCTTAACCGTGTTTGTAGCAGCCTTTTTCATAGTAGCAAGAACCTGGAAACAACCCAGATATCCCTCAACTGAGGAATGGATACAGAAATTGTGGTACATTTACACAATGGACTACTACTCCGCAATTAAAAACATAGAAATCATGAAATTTGCAAGAAAATGGTGGGAACTAGAAAAGATCATCCTGAGTGAGGTATCCCAGAAGCAGAAAGACACACATGACATATACTCACTTATAAGTGGATATTAGACATATAGTATAGCATAGATATACTAAAATCTGTACATCTAAAGAAGCTAAGCAAGAAGGAGGACCCTAGATAAGATGATCAATCCTCACTCAGAAAGGCAAATAGGACAAAAATTGGAAGAGGGAGAAAACAGGAAATAGGACAGGAGCCTACCACAGAGGGCCTCTGAAAGATTACCCAGCAGATGTTGAGGCTTATAACCAAACTTTGGGCAGAGTGCAGGGAGTCTTATGAAAGAAGGGGGAGATAGAAAGACCTGGAGGGAACAGGAGCTCCACGAGGAGAGCAGCAGAACCAAAATGTCTGGGCACAGGGGTCTCTGCAAGACCAATATTCCAACCAAGGATCATTCATGGAGATAACCTAGAACCCCTGCAGTAGCCCATGGCAGCTCAGTGTCCAAGTGGGTTCCCTAGTAAGGGGAACAGGGACCGTCTCTGACATGATCTCATTGGCTGGCTCTTGGATCACATCCCCCTGAGAGGGGAGCAGTCTTACCAGGCCACAGAGGAAGACAATGCATCCAGTCCGGATGAGACCTATAGGCTAGGGTCAGATGGAAGGGGAGGAGGACCTCCCCTGTCAGTGGACTGAGGAAGGGGCTTGGGAGGAGATGAGGGAAGGAGGGTAGGTTTGGGAGGGAATAAGGGAAGGGGCTACAGCTGAGATACAAAGTGAATAAAATGTAATTAATATAAAAAACTAAAATAAAAAAATAAATACAACCTGAAAACAAACAAAATAAACAAAAACAAAACAAAAACATGACAGACAGCATCCAACAACTCACCACACCATTCAGGGCCCTAGTATTTACATACCCTCTGAAAAGTCCATAGAATTCCAAACATCCTACAATCACAGAAACTATCTACAGCTGGCAAAATCATGCCTTGCTAATCATAGCTGCTGCAAAGCAGTCCCATATCCCCATACCTGGGATTAAAAGAAAACATAATATTTCTGTGTCTTTAAAGAAACCAAAATTCTCACTACGGTGGTTCATGCTAGCCTTAAACTTGTAATTCTCCTGCCAGCCTCAGAAATTAAACTTTAGGGTTGGTGAGCTCATCTAGTGCTTCCCACTACCCTTGGTGACCTAGTTTATTCCCTGAGTTCACTTCTGTGGTGGAAGAATGAACCAACTCCTGCAGGTTGTCTTCTGACCTCCACATGAACCATGGCTCACCCACCCACCCCCCATGTTGAAGGGAAAAAATTAAATGATGCATTTTTAATTTATGTATTTATATGAATGCTCTGTCTATGTGCACACTTGAAAGCTAGAAGACGACGTCAGATCCTATTATAGATGATTGTGAGCCACCATGTGGGTGCTTGGAACTGAACTTAGGACCTCTGGAAGAGCAGCCGGTGCTCTTAATCACTGAGCCATCTCTCCAGCCCCCTAAATGATCATGTTTAAATACACCCAGAAATGGAATCTAGACATAAATCTTGGTTGTTTTACTTTTGGTCCAAGCACTGAAATTACAGACCAAGTCATTGTCCCTTGCTTTGTTTTAAGACAAGTCCCTCAAGGTCCTGAACTGATGGGAGTTAAACAAAGTATGTGACACAGGTTTGCAGTAGTGGGCATAGCAAGAAAGGACAGCCTAGGGTACACAGAGAAACACCCTGTCTCAAAAAAAAAAAAAAATATATATATATAAATAATAAATATCATGGCAAAAATGCTGATAGCAATCCATTTGAGTACTAAAAGTGGTAAGACATTAACACCAAGGTTTTTTTTGACATTTTCGTTCTGTTATTCAGTAACCAGAATGCTACAGTAGTACATCTGTGCCTAGAAAGTTAATAAATTCTGCTAGTGGAGGTAGTCTTCTTTTATTGGTGGACTGTTACATCTGTAGTCTTTTCCAACACTGATGATTCTCTGGTCATTGTGTAGTGTTATCTTACTGAAGTAGCCTCTGCTTTGATGGAGGTCTCTTGTTTCTTCAGATTTCTCGTATGCCATACATGTCAGGCACCATGTTAGGATGCATGGTAACTACTGTTTAAACAAGTAGGATGCAGCCCACTATTAAGGAAATAGAGGCTGCTCCAGGCTCTGATGAGTACAGTAAGGTAAGTCAGCAAAAAGCTTAGAAGAACAAAGGCCAGGTAAGGGCTTGTCAGTTGTGATTGGAGGGAGCTGTAGTTGACTTTAGAAAGTATAGTGAGAGGTTTGTTTAAACTTACCGTCATTCCGAGAGGAGGTGTGCCAATGTACCAGGCCATAATTTTCACCATTTGTTTTTTTTTTTTAACTGTGTCTGCAGGTTGTAAAAGTTAACATGAACAAACTACGGCAGAGTTTTAGGAGAAAGAAAGATGTTTATGTCCCAGAGGCAAGTCGCCCACACCAGTGGCAGACAGACGAAGAAGGAGTCCGCACTGGAAAGTGTAGCTTCCCAGTTAAGGTAAAAAACAAACAAAAATCTCTGGTTCTCTGTGGGAAAAACAAAAACAAAAAACTGATAGCTCATAGGATGTGAAATCCCATGAATCAGGGTAATTGAAAGAGTCCTCCAAAAATTAAGCTCTTCATATTCTGCTTCAGTGATGGAATTAAATAAGAAAAATATATTGCAGATAGTTTTCTTTTTGTATTTAAATTATTTCAGTAAGATTTACTGTTACATGGTCTGGAATTAGTACAAACGAGGACACTTTGAACGGGGGTTGAGATGCCGGGAACTGCCTCTCTCTCAGGCCTTGTGTGTGCTAGGCAAGCACTCTACTGCTGAGCTGCATTCAGCCCTCTTTTTACTTATTTGAGAAAGGAGCTCACTAAGTTGTTGAGGCTGTCCACGAACTTACTTATTACTCTGTAGCCCTGGTAGGCCTTGAACTTGTGATCCTCCTCCTTCAACCTCCCAAGTAGTTGAGGTTACCCAGAAGCCTATACTATCAGATCTGGCCAAATAAGATTACTTCTGATGAGAACACAAGTCCTAAAACATCTAAAGAGCCTCAGTTATCAAGAATTAAATTATTTTCAGTTAGATATGTTTATCAACTGGCTGGATAAGGGGTGGGGCTTATTGTCAGCACTACCAAAAAAAAGAACAGCAAAACACCATTCCACTTCACTCCCAGTGAGGGCTAAATTAACAATGTTGTAATTTCTTTGGCTAGTGTAATTTTCTGCCTGGTCTTAGTTTATTCACTTTTATCATGGTTTAGCCTTGCATTCTTTCTGTCTTCACTTGTAAACTCCCCCACTCCATCATTTGTGATTAGATTACTCTAGTTTTATTCTTGGTTTCCTATATTTATAATTTCTTGTTCCATTAATGCTAGATGATTTATCTTGATGGTCATCATAAAAAAAACGAAGCTACTTTCCCTTGTTTTTAAGTTTATATCAGGGTATATCAGTTCACTAGTGTTTACATTCTCTTCTATAGATATCAATTAAATCTCCTATATATTGATTTTTTTCTGAAAGTTTTCATTATTAGCCATTAAATTTCATGCAAATCTAAGGAATGTGCTACAATTTCTCCTTTTTGGAACTATTGATTCATTGATATGTTTGACAGATAATTGCTGATTGTTTGCTGCCTGCCAGGTAGTATTCTAGGTACTGAGTAGGCAATGAACAGCACAGACAGAATCTCTGCATAGTGTTTTCATGGTAACGTATATTAAAATACACTAGAATTCTGATATACCAGACATAGAATATCTGCTATCCCAGAAAGGAATTGTGTATGAAGGGACTAAATGGGTGTAGATAGAGTTTAAAATATGTTGGTTATGGAAGCCCTCATTAGGGAGGAAAATGTCATTTGAAAGAACACTCAAAGAAATTGAGAAAAAAAAAATCTAAGGAAACAGAACATAGACAAGGGAATGGCTCTTCAGCAGAAGATTCCTGGCATTGCAAGAGGCACAGAGAAAACCAGAGGAGCAGATAGCCATGAAAGCAGGTAAGTAAAAAAGATTATGTAGTTTAATACTTTGAAATAATATTATACCTGCCAGATGCATTGTTTTATACAAATATAATACTGTATAAATTCTAAATTACTGTTTACATAGTACCATGCTTACACTCAATTATGTGTATAAAAAAAGAAATACATTTTACTAAAATTATATCTAGCTTGTATAGTTTTCTCTTGATTGCCATAGCAGTTATGTTTGTGCAAAAGTCACTGCATGTATGTATATTTAAAATAGAATTAGAGTGTAATAAAAGATAAGCTTTTTCTGTATTGCAAGTGTCTGATAATAGATGTCATCTATTCATTCAGGGGCCTTGTCTACTAGCTAGAAATATTTTTTTCCCTGTCATTGTTACTACAAATGCCCTCATTACAGTCCTTAACCAAGCCACTGAAAAATCATATAGAGTTTTTTGTTGGTGGGAGCTGGGGAATAGAGTCTTGCCACATAATCCAGGCTAGCCTCAAACTCATGATTCTCCTGCCTCACTTTCTTGTGTGCTGTGATTACCAGCATATCCAACTCCATTTTAAGGATTTTGACTTTATTTAGATGAAATGGGAAGCCATTAAAGATTGTTGAGCAGAGAAGTAGCATCATGGGACTTCTGCTTTTAAAGGCTCACTCTGGCTCCTGTGCTGAAAGTTTGCTGTAGAACTACAAGGCTAAAAGCAGAGAGATCACTTACAAGGCCACTGCAGAAGGCTTTGTAAAATGCCGGCTTATATCACGGTGATAGCTGGAATCAGTGAAAGGAGATTAGTTTCTTTATATATTTTATAGAGAAAGCTGGTTGCATTTATTGATGGATTAAATTTATGATGTATCACAAAGAGGAAAAAAGAAATAAAGGATGGCCAAATACTCACTTTGAGATAGACTCTTGGCCAGTTCATGCTGGCCTTGAATTTACTGTGTAACTGAGGATGACCTTCAATTCCTAGTCTTCCTGTTTCTGCACACCACACGTAGTTAAGATTGTTAATCTAAACTACTGAAAGGTTAGAGTTGGAATATATTGTTTTGGAGGAGAGTGTTAAAATAATATATTTGTGAATGGAAGAATATAAATTTAATTTTGCTGTTGTGAATGGGGTTTCTTTAAATTTTCTTTTGTTTTATGTTACTGAAGTACAGGTGACCTTTTTTTCTCCATTTATTTATTTATTTTTAATTTATTTATTTTTATCTCAATCACAGGTTAGGTACTTTGAATCCCAGGTGTAGCCCCCTCCCTCAGTCCCTCCTACCCTCCCACTCCCTCCCTCATCTCC
>CM053765.1:29037386-29056157 GCA_028658305.1 Pachyuromys duprasi
GGTGTGTAGATTTCAGCTTGAACTTCCTATCCTATAGGTTTATATAAGTGAGTATATACCATATGTTTCTTTCTGCTTTTGGGATACCTCACTCAGTATGATCATTTCCAGGTCCCACCATTTGCCTGCGACATTTATTTATTTTTTTTTTAATTTATCCATTTTACATCCTGATCGATGACCCCTGACCCCTTCTTTTTAGACCTTTTACACTACAGCCCTGACTGGCTGTGAACTTAGTGTTCCCAAACTTAGGGCAGTCCTCCTGTCTGTGTCTTCCAGGTATATCATAGTCATATACTACTGCATCCAACTTACAGTTGGATTTTGAATGATTTAAAACTTTGCTAAACACAGGTGTTAATTCTAGTAACTTGAATATTCTTTTTGTTAAATATTTATTTTTGTATTTTATGTGTATGGGCATTTTGCCAGTGTATATGTATATTCAGCAACCGATGAGAATGTCAGATCCCCTGGAATTAGAGTTATACAAGGTTGTGTATATACAAGTTATACAAGGAGGCACCAGTTGGGTGCTGGGAGTTGAACCTGGTCCTTTGCAAAAAGCAGCCATTGCAGCATTTTCTTGCCTTACCATCCTGACCAGAGTGTGGTGTGCAGTGCTGGGTAAAACAGAAAGCGTCCTTGCTCGTGTTTTACTCTTAGGATTATTTATTAAATTGAGCACATTCTCTTCTGTGCTTGATTAGTAATTAATTATTCTTTAAGTTATAAGTAGAAATGAAGTCTTATCAAAAGTCTTTTCTGTAACTTTTGTGATAATTATGGTTTGGTTGGTTGGTAGGCAAGGTCTCACTATGTAGCCCTAATTGGCCTCCAATTCACTGTGTAGATGAGTCCGGCCTCGAACTCACAGAAACCCTTCTGCCTCTGCCTGCCAAGGGCTGAGATTACATGCATGTACTATGCACCCAGCTGATTCCATCTGTTATCATCTTCCGTCTTTTCAGTGTCAGTCCTTACTGAGTGCATCTCTTTAAGTGACAACTTTAATTCTGTCGTGTACTTAAGTTTGTTTGTATGTGCACATACACACACCTATGTCCACAAATGTACAGGTGCTAAAGGAGACCAGAGGGTGTTAGATCCCTGGAACTGGAGTCACAGACAGTTATATACCATCAGATGTAGGTAGGGAATTGTACCTGGGTCCTGTGCAAGAGCAGTAAGTGCTCATAAAATAACCTTTGAAGTATCTCTCCAGACCCAAATTCTGGTTTGCCTGTTTTCTTATTTTGTGTGCATTTGTATGCATATGTGTATGGTTGGGCAAGTACGTGATGTACATATGCAGGTTGAAGGACAACCTGCTGGAACATGTTCTCTCCCGCTACCATTAGTTCCTTGGAATCAAATGCAGATTCTCAGGTGTGATAGCAGGCACCTTCACCTGCTGACCCTCTAGCCCATGACTTTGTATTCTAAAAGTCAACTAACTACATTCTTGGAGTCTCAATTTGATTAATGCTTAATACAGCCAAGGAGTTTATTAAAGGCATAGCTACATTCTGTGTACTAGTATTTTATTCAAAAATTTCATGTCACTGTTTTGAGACATTTGGGCCTGTTAAAAATTTCTTTCGTGTAATATTCTTGACAGATGTTAGTTTAATAAAGTATGCCTGGCCAGATATAGTTGGCACAAGCTTGTGATTCCAGCATGTATGAGATAGGGACAGGAGGGTTAGGAATTGATGGTCATCTGTGGCAGCAGCTTAGACTGAGATTCCGCCTTATAAATACCAATAAAACCAAACACTAAGACAACAAAAGTGAGGCATCACTTGGCAAGGCTTTGTCTACCTCTGATGTACTTACGTTCTCAGGGTATACTTTTTAGGTATGTCATCTGAGAGCATGGGATGGTCAGTAGATTTTAGTTTTCTTGAGTAGTTTCTGAATTCTAGTCTCTGTTTCCATAATAAAGTAGAAAAAAGACCAACAATCCATTTTGCTTAACAAGTTCTTTTGAATTGTTGGTTTTTAGAGGCTTTATCAAATTTAGCTTTTACCTATCCTTCAAACACATACATACACAATACTTCACTGGTAATGTGGACTATTACCTGAACGCACAAAATAGTTCGTTATCCTTTTGGGGTAACATTGGCCATTGATGGTCATTGCCTGGGTTTACTAATTCATTAACAGTTACCAAAAACAAACAAACAAAACCAGAACTGGGCAATGGTGTCACACGCCTTTAATGCCAGCACTTAGGAATCAGAGGCAGGCAAATCTCTATGCGTTTGAGGCCAGCCTGGTGTACAGAGTAGTTTCAGGACAGCCAGGGCTACAGAGAAACCCTGTCTTCAAAAACCAACCAAACAAACAAACAAACAAAGAGTTACAAAAAAGGTGACTGACCAGGTAGCTTATTTGCTTAAGGCACCAATCCAGACAGTCTGAGTTTGATCTCCAGGATCTACATGGTAGAAGGAGAGAAATGACTCCTGCAAGTTGTCCTCTTACCTCTCTACTTGCAGCCTGGTGCACTCATGCACACACACCCCTACACATACAGAGGCACACACAAAAAAGTGTACTTTAAAAAATAGAGGGCTGAGCAGTACACACCTTTAATCCCAGTACTCAGGAGGCAGAGGCAGGCAGATCTCTGTGAGCTCAAAGCCAGCCTGGTCTACAGACTTCTAGAACTAGGGCTATACACAGAAAACCTATCTAAAAAGGTGGGGGTTGGGGGAGAAGCTGCAGCTGAGCATGATAGTACGTGCCTTTACTCCACATTTTTGTGCCACATTCAGGAGGAATAGGCTGATGAATCTCTTGGTTCTAGGTGAGGCCAGCCAGGTCTGCAGAGCAGTTCCAGGACAGCCAGTTGTTTTTCTACATATAGAAACCCTGTCTCCAAAAAGTGTTTCTGCTCCAATTCTTTTATAACATCTTCATTTATGGTCTATGTACCATCTATAAACTTTCCTGTATCTAATCTTAATTAGATATAGTTTAATTAGAAAAGTATGACAAAGACAATAGTGAGGGAAATGCTGAACTTTAGCCATAAGCAGGGTTACAAAAATGGAAGACTTTTTTGGTTGATTGCCTACTTTGTTTTGAAGAGTGACATTAAGTAAATGCCTATAAGAGCAGTAAACTATGAACCATTATTTAAACAATTCAGAGGTAGTGTCAGGTAATTGGAAAAGACCTAGAAAGCAAAAGATCTGGGTTCTCTTCTTGGTTCTTTAACAGCTAATATGACTTATGAAGCTTTATTGATGCTTAAAGGAAAAGTTTGGATCTTTTAAGTTCTTTCCAATACTGAATTTCCACAATTATATTTAATTTGATTATGTCATGACTTAGATAGAATTATGCTTCAGATGAGAATATTTTAATTTGAATGGATTAAAGACACATAGAACTTTCATATGTTTTCTATACGTTTGCATACTTTGTTTGCTATATGAATATATAATCTGTATATGCATGATGGAATTCTTCATAGTTTGTTACAGTGTGTGATGGTTGCATTGCTTCTTGCTCCTGCTGGGAACTGTTCACTGTGTAGTCTCTCACATCAGGCTCCATGCTTCTTCTCATGGAGAATATTACCAAACAGGGAGCAGGGAAGCTCTTTTAATTTTTTTCAAAAAAGGAAAAAATGATTTAATTCATGAAGAATGTAGTTTCACATAGTAGTTTTTCTAATACACATTTTTATGAATAAAAGTCTCTTACTCAGTTTGGAAAAGGCATAAACAAAAGTTACAGTGTCAAATATTTTAGCCATTAAAGCATAAGTCAGCTGCAGTTTTTCAGTGAGATAGTGTCTCAGAGAAGAAAAGAGACCTTTGAAATGGTGTTTATTTCAATGGGCATGTTTTCCTCAGTCTGCTGAGACTCGGGCCTGATTTCTATTTTCACATTTCTAGATGGATAACAAGAGTCAGCACAAATATAAAATGTTTTTGTTCTTTGCTTTCTACCAAGTCTTCTTTCATTGTTATTGTTGGCGTGAATAGTCACATGTGGCTAGTTGAATTGACTGAATTACATGGTAGAATGAAAATGATTAGAAAGTCTTGTTCTTATTTCTAGAGCCTAAAGGTAACTCATATAAAGGCCTGCCTGCTCTCTCATTTTTTATATAAAATGGAAACAGACATTGAATAACTTGGAAGCAGTGATAAAAATTAGCCTTAAGAAAAAAAATACAAGTGTGTATGGGAGTAAATATGTATGCATACACTAGCACAAGTGTGTGGATGTATATAATGTGTGTATGCATGTTAGAGAGAAAAATGTGAGGAGCTGTTAGCACAGGCCCAGAGAAATCGAGTTATGTAAGCATTTTGTATCTTTGCTGATGGTTTTGAAAATTTAATGAGGTAAGAATGCTCTAGATTGGGGCTGGGGAGATGGCTCAGTGGTTAAGAGCACTGTCTGCTCTTCCAAAGGTCCTGAGTTCAATTCCCAGCAACCACATGGTGGCTCACAGCCATCTATAATGAGATCTAGTGCCCTCTTCTGGTGTGTAGGCATACATGCAGGAAGAATGCTATATAAATAATAAATAAATAAATCTTTAAAAAAAAAAAAAGAATGCTCTAGATTTATACATTATTAAAATTGACTAAAGCAAAAAAAAAAAAGTTGAATAGGCCTCAACCATGAGTGAAAGGAGAAAAAAAGCTGTTTTTAAAAAGTGATACTTCTCTAAAGGACTGGTCTTGTGGACCCAACCCTATAAGAATATCTAGAATATTTAAATTTATTGAAATAAGTAGAAAACATGGACAGTTTTATATGTTAGTGGAATTAACAAAATACTTATACAGCCTAATAAAGATATCACAGAAGTAAACAAGAAACTATAAACCAGTGAGACTTTGTAAATAAACATGAAGATCATTCACACACAAAAAAGTAAACTGGGATCTAAACTATATGGAAGTACAAAGTACAGCTTAACTCAAGGGTTGACAGAGGAGCCGGGAATGGTGGCCTGTACGCTCAGTGCCTGGGAAGCTGAGACAAGGCGACCACAGGCTGGATATGGCGTGAACTAGATAGACGTGTCCTGTTTAAAAAGCAAATAAATTTTGGTGCACCAAAGGATATTAAGAGAGTAAATTACAGAATAGAAGAAAACATTGTAAAATCATTTACCTTACAAATATTTGGTATCAGATATTTAAAGAACTCTTTAAAGGTGTACAACCCAACTAAGACATACACCGGAGGAAGTATTGAAATGTCCCCAAGGAAGGTATACAACTGACTAATTTATACAAGACACGAGGATAATTAACATCATTAGGAACATGCAAATCAAAGCCAGTGAACTAGTTGTTTATACTTTTTTTTCCTAGCACACAGGAGATTGAGACAGTTTGGAAGCCAGGCATAGTGAGGCCAAAGCTAACCTGGGCTATGTAACAAAATCCTGCCCCAAAACTCCTCTAACAACAAGATACAGCTTCATACCTAGTAAAGTGGCCACAATTTAAAAGAAAAACAAGAAAAACTTTGTAAGAACGTGAAAACTCATATCACTGTTGGAAGCATATAACAATTTGACTGTAAAAGACAGTTGTCACTTCCTTAATATTAAAAATCACCTGAGCATTTCCATTTCTGGACAGATATCCAAAAGAATGAAAGCCAAGATTCATCCAGATCTTTATACACCAGTGTTCACTGCAGTCTTATTCACAGTGACCCAAAGATGGGAACAAGCCAAGTGTTGATTATCAGAGGACTAAGCATAATGTGAGGCGTGTGAGGGCATATTGCTTGGGATTGAAGGAGATCCAGCTTAGATATGTACTACTACATATCTGAGCAAGCTAAGGAAAATAAGCCAAACACAAGAGAGCAGCATTGTGTGGTCTTACTTACATGAATTACCTGTGTTAATCCAATGCATAAAGATAGAAAGCACATCAGAAATTACTGTGAATTGAGAGGCAGGGAAAAGGGAGGAGTCATTGCTTGATAGTGAGGAGTTTGTATGTGGAATAATCTAAAAAGGTTAAGAAAATAGGTAAATCTGAACAATAGCATTTTAAATATAATAATATTACTGAATTGTACTTTTAATATTTTAACTGTTTACTCTGCACAGAAGCATGCCTGTGTACACAGTGTGTCTGCCTCTAGGTCTGCACATGTAGGTCACCATGTGCGTCTCAAGGATCAAATTTAGCTCTTAAGGCAGCTACATGCACCTTTACCCACTGTGCTGTCTTGCTGGCCTCTGAATTATACTCTTTAAAATTGCTAAGCTGGGCTGGAGAGATGGCTCAATAGTTAAGAGCACTGGGTGCTCTTCCAGAGGTCCTGGGTTCAATTCCCAGTACCTACATGGCAGCTCACAACTGTCTAATTCCTGTTCATTACACATACAGGCAAAACACCAAGGTACATAAAATTTTTTTAAATAAATTATTTTTTTAAAAATTGCTAAACTGAGTCTGAAGAGATCACTCAAGTGGTTAAGAGCACTTGCTCTTGCAGACAACCCAGGTTCAGATCTCAACACCCAAACGGCAGCTCACAACCGTGCATAAGTCTGGTTCCAGGGGTTCCAGTGTCCTCTCAGACCTCTATGGTCACTAGCCATACAAGTGGTTCACATATATCATGCAGGCAAACACTCATGCACATAAAAATTTAAATGCTATTAAATATTTTTTTAAAATGTCTCCATTGTTGAGTTGGATGAGGTGTAAGATGTGGCTCAGTGGCTAAGAGTACTTGCTACAGCTGGCTGCCGTGGCACACGCCTACAATCTCAGTGCTCAGGGAGGTAGAGGCAGGCAGATCTCTGTGAGTTTGAGGTCAGCCTGGTCTATGGAGAGCAAGTCCAGGACAGCCAAGGCTACACCTCACAACCATCTGTAACTTGTAGAAGATTCAGTATCCCCTTTGGGCTCTGCACTTATGTAATATGTAGGCAAAACACGAATATACATAAAATAAAATAAAAAGCAAACTTTTTTTTTTTAATTCTGATAATGGGCCAGGCATGGTCTGTACATAGAATCCCAGCACTCAAGAAGATGAGGTATGAAGAACATAAGTTTGAGGCCACCTGCCACAAAGAAAGAAAGACTCATCTTAAACACACAGAAAATAAAAACAATAGAAAAAAACAAGCTGTACATATTTGCAAATCATCTCTAAAAGAGACTTGAAGTTCAAGAATACAAAAGAATACTTTAAACCTGATAGAAAAGCCAAGCATGGTGGTCCATGCCTATAACTCTAGCTCTTGAGGGGCAGGGGCAAAAGGATCCAGAAGTCAATGCCAGCCTGGACTCTAAAGTAAAACCCTGCCTCAAAACAAACAGTGTGTGTTGAGGGGAGAGGAAAGAGACAGACAGAAGCCAAGCTAGCATTGATAAAATGCCCTGTAGCTAAGGGCGAACATACAGAAGAGCTGCTTCGGCGGCACAAGCCTTTAGGACCAGCACTCAGATTGAGTATCCTGGGCTGTATATCTGGTTCTAGACCAGCTAGGCCACATAGTGGGATCCTGTCTCAAACAAACAAACGAACAAAAGCCTACAAAATGATCCATCCAGTACATGTTTGCTAGAATGGTCTGCTGGTGAAATGGACACTAACCAGTTGCTGGTCAAAATGTGGAGCTCTTGAAAGGCTCACTCTGTAAGAAACTCATAAAGCAGACATATGATTACCACATGACCTAGCAATATACTCCTCAAATTCATATGAAAACCTAAGAAGTTAGGGCGTTTTCATATCAAGATCCAGGCATCTGGTTTCTCATCACTATGTATGATACTGGGTATAAAGTTCGTTTATAGTTGATCATCTTTCAGGTTCAGAAATTATTGTCTCCACTCTCCTTACTAAGTTAAAAGATCTCAATTTGATATATATATTCTACTTTTGTTGTTGAGACCTTCAACTTTGCATTTATTTCAAGACAATTTACCATTGCTTCTTAGAATTTTTTTTAAATAACTGCTTTAAAGTCTTTGTGTTGGTTACCATGGATTATTTTTCCCCAGAGATGAATTAAATTCATGATTTTGCCATATGCCAGCTGAATATTGCATTGTAAGACTTGGAAAACAAGTCGCTGGGATCAGTTTCCAAGCTTTTGTATTCCTTAATATCTTTTTGCTTCTTGGATGTCTCCTATCTTATCCTCTGGTTCTCCTCTTCTTCTTCTAGGAGAGGATACCCCGAATTTAAGGTGTTTTCGGTTTTGCTATTTTTATTGCTTCACTGTTTGCACATTACCACTAGGCTTCCTGCAGCTCCTAAGTATTCTCTGAGTTAAGAGTTTGCATTCCTAGTCCTCAAGTCAGACTAGAGTACTTTTACCAGAATTTTCCTGTACTTCATCTCACTGTTCTTTTGCAGGATATTTGATCACACTGTGAACCCCATTATTGTATATGGCAAAAAACAAAAACAAAAACAAAAACAAAACTGTAGAGTGGCTCAGCCCTAGCACACACCTTTAATCCAAGAGCTTTCTGTAAACAGGATTAAATAAAGTCAACCATAGGTCAAGAGGTGGAGTAAGCAACCAATTGACAGGAAGTGAACATAGGAAAAAAAAACTTAGAGAGTAAGAGGAAGACTTAAGGATGGATAGAGAAACCCACAGAAAATAGAAAGGAGGGACATTCGGTTTGAAGGAGTTATTAAGATAGCATTGGAAAAGGAGAGATGGCCTTTCCTTTTGGGATGTTGGCTGAGGAGTGAGGTTACCCGGGTGCTTTCTCTGTCTCTCTAAGCTAATAGGCTTTCAGCCCAAATGTTTGAGATTTTGTGTAAGAACAATGCTGTTCTGGCTGTATTTTTTTATGCTGGAGGTTCCAAGAAGTAAGTAGGAAAAGGAAACTTGGAAGTTAGCGGCACCTTGAATTACAGTGTTCTCTGCTGCTTCTTCACTGTTTTCAGAAGCTCAGCGGCTGCTCCAATGCGCTCTGTGCAGATTTTATGGTCTCATTTGGTGGGAGGCTGAGGTTGCGTGTATTAGGTGTTCTCTGTCTCACCTGGAACCAGATTCTGAATTGCTTTTTAGGAAAGCACCTATGGGTCATGGATGATGGTGTACGTCTGTACTTCCAGCCACTCCAGAGGCTAAGATAGGAAGATTGAAAGTTCAAGGCCAGCCTGGGCTGCATACAAGATTGTAAGATCTTGTCGATTAGAGAGGGAGGGAACCCTTAGAACATGGGATCAGGAGCATATTGGCCACCATCTCTTCTGTTTTGACCTGACACTAGTTCAATAACAAGGTTTGGTTTGAGTCAAAATTACCTTAACAAAAAAATTTATTCTTAGATTCCTGTTGTCTCTAGGATCAAGTACAGATTCATTTCAGTACCCAAAATCTCCAAGCTCTTATCGCTCATATTCCTGGCAACAGGGATACTTCCTGGCATTTAGTTATCCTAGTACATGTAATTGTATACTTCTTTCAGCCCATGATACTTTCTTATTTCTCAAATTTTACCCCTCCCTCTCTTCCTTCCTCCCTGTGTGTGCATGCATGCTATGCTACATGTATAGAGGTCAGAAGACAGATTGTGGAGTTTGGTTCTCTCTTTCCTCCGTATGGGTTCTAGGGATTGAACTCAGGTCATCAACTTTGGCAGCAAGCACCTTACCAGCTGAGCCATCTTGCTGATCTTATTTGTACGTTTTATTTCTAAGTGTACATACTTTATCTTAGGATTGTTTTCATGTGTGGAGATAGAGGAATTGTGTTCCACTTAGGTTAGTATGCTAGTGATCCCATAGATTCGTGTAACTTTTAGCTACTATCATGTATTTTTTCATTTATTCCCCTAACAACTCTGAAGTATTCTAAATTTTATTTCTATGAACATATGGAGTGAGTAAAATTAAGATTGCCTTCACTTTTCTACAGTAGCCATGAGTTTCTTGAATGCAGAAGTTGAATTTTTTATTATCAGCTATCTACTAGGTAATAGCTTCTCAAAACACATCAATGGAGCTGACTCCTTTTCTTCTCTCCACAGTACCTCGGCCATGTAGAAGTTGATGAGTCAAGAGGAATGCACATTTGTGAAGATGCTGTGAAAAGATTGAAAGCTGTATGTATTTGGTAGTTGCTAGTATTGATCTATATGCTGTCAATGTTCTATTACAAGATTGTGCCCCTTGAATTTTAGCTACAAGTATCCAGTAAGAACAGTGTGTTCTCCCAAGGCAAAAGATGTGGGCTTAGTGAAGCAAAAAGAAAAAAGAAAAAGAAAAAAAAATCTCATTTTCTCCATTTAAAAATACAAGATTAGAAAGATCAACCTTTTTCCCTACATTTTCAAAAATATGTTCATAAGAAACAAGTAATATGAAATCTGAGAGAAAATAATATCCTAAAACCAGCTCAGATGTATTACAGTTAATGGTTTGTGGTACCTGGATTCTACACTATTTTAATTTTAAATCTTCAAGAAATAGCTTTCCCAGGACAAAAGTAGAAGAGACCTGGTTAAGGCCTGGCTTCTCGCCTAGACTCCCACATCTGTCTTTTCATGTCCCTCTATACAAACGACCTACTCTCTCTTCCTTTTGCATAAACTGGAAATGTCTAACTCCTTTTCAGGATAAATAATGCTTTCTTTGCCTGTTACACCATAGAATACATCCTACATTCGTATTTGTGTAGTGAGGGAGACTACGTATTCGCAGTTGACAAAGACTCAGACTGGAGTGTTAATTACCTGTTTTCAGTATGCCTAAGAACTGTCCCGTGACTCTTCAAGCCCTCTTCACAGCCTCCGTCTCCTCAGTGTGTAGCCATTCCCCACTGTGGTGTGGAAGCTTGAAGCATTACTTCTGCATGTGCCTCTCCCCAAACAGCATTACATTCGTGTTACTTTGGGTTTGCTAGTGTAAGTTTGGCTACTAATGAGTGCTTTTTATTTCTCAATTTGCTTAATAACCAAAACTTTTCTGCTTTATTGATATAGTTTATGTTACCTCTATATATTCCCTCAATTATAAAGCATGTAAAATGTGAAAATATATCAAAGAGCTAGTTTTTATTTTTGGAACAAATGTCTGAATCTGTTGTAGAAAGAAAAGTAGAGAATAACTAATTGTAGAACACAAAACATGGCAACTCTGTACAAATGGTACATGTACATTCAGCTATATGTATACAACCCTTTTAGCTTAGATTTTGGACATTTAAATTCTTAAATGATAGAAGCCCAGGAAGTTTCCTTGAATTCATTAATTTTAAGAGGACTTAAGTCTTATGTTTTGTAGTCCATGAAACTAGTTTTGCAGATTTGCTCTCTTATATGGCTATTCCCTAATTAAATACAAATTCAACCGGGCATGATGTTGCACACCTCTAATCCCAGCAGTCAGGGAGGCAGAGGCAGGCAGATCTCTGTGAGTTCAAGGCCAGCCTGGTCTACAAAGACAGGTCTAAGACAAACAGGGCTAGGCAGAGAAACCTTATCTCAAAAAACAAACAACAAAACTAAATTAATTAATTAATTAGTTTGGTGATTAACTAGATAAATACTCAGGTAATTTAGCTTTCCATTTAGTTTAAAAGAGAAATAAAAGTTTTAATATTTTTTTCGTATAAAAGTCTACATTTCTCTAGAATAATGATAAACTAACGATACTTTAGAAATATTTAACCTTTTTAAAGAATGTTTTTCTTCCTTCCTTTCTTTCTTTTTTTGTATTTTGAGATATTTTCTTTGTATAGCTCAGTGTATAGCCCAAGCAAAGAATATTTTATAGCACTATATTACATGGAAAACAACAGACAAACCAGGAAAGGGGGACGGGCAGGCAGCAAGAGAGATGGTTCAGCTTTTAAAGGGGCTTGCTGCTCGTGTAGAGGACCAGAATTCAGCTCCCAGTACTCTAAGGTAGCTCTCAGCTGCCCGTAACTCCACTTCCATGGTATATAACACCTTCTGGCCTTTGAGGTCACAACATACATGAGCACAGACCTATACTCAGAAACATACATAATTTAAAATAAAAATAAATCTTAATTTAAAATCCTGGCAAACAGATTAGATTATCCTGAAACAAACTAGTTCTCCCAAACGTTTACCTCACTTAGGGTGATGAGGCCACTGTGGACCTAGCCTTTAGACAGTCGTTTAACTTAGAAACAGTCCTCTTTTTCCATGCTGAGGGTCGAACCTAGAGCCTCGCATGACTGCACAAGCCACACTGCTAGCCCTACTGTCTAATCTTGTTCTTAAACTTTGGTGTCTGTCTGCTTTATTTGTGTTTTTGAGAAGTCTCAACTCCCAGCCCATTATCCTCCTCAGCTTCCGGGGTGCCAGGGTTAGAGGCAGGTGACCCTTCATCCTGATCTCTCTGAAAAATTAGAAACATTTCTTTATTGTGTAGGAAAATATGTTTATTGTATAAACTATAAATGAACCTAGGATTTACAAGTAGGGGCTAGAAAGAGGTTCAGTGATTAAGAACACTGTCTGCTCTTCTAAAGGACCAAGGTTCAATTCCCAGCAACCACATGGTGGTTCCCAGTCATCTGTAACTCTAGTTCCAGGGGATTTGACAGCCTCTTCTGGCTTCCAAGAGCATGCAGACAGAACACCCATGCACATGAAATAAATTAATTTTTAAAATATTTATTAAATAAAACAAGGTCTCTTCCAATTCTAGATGTTGCCAGTATTTAAATGTCTAGTTTTTGTTGCTGCTTCTATTGGGGTTTTTGGCTTTTTGAGACAGGCGCTCAAACTCTGACTCCTGGCGTCCACCTCCCACATGTGCAAAGTGCAGGTACAAGCCTTTCCACTGTGCTCACCACCTACTTTAACTAGTTTTTTGTTGAGTACATTTCACCTTTTACTTTTAAAACAAGATTACTGTTTGAGGTCTAGGACTGTTTGGATAACATTTAATGTGCCTTTTAAATTCCTCATAAATAAAACCTACATTTTCATTATAAAAATTGTAGTTATGCAGGGTCAGGGACATGCTTAGTTGGTGAAGTGTTTGCCATATAAAGGTGAAGACCTCAGTTTAGATTCCCCAGCACCTATGTTAAAAAAGAAGACAAAACAAAATAGCTGGTTACAAAACCTAAGGCTATAATCCGGAGCTGGGGAAGTGGAGACTGCTCTCTCAGGCTCACTGGCCAGCCGGTCTAGGTGATCTAGTGCACTCCAGGTTCAGAGACCCTGCTTCAAAAAATAATGGAACAGCTGAGGAACACTACATCATCCTCTGGCATATCTTCACAATTTAGGACAGTTACATTGACTTACATTGCTAAAAAAATCAAGTTGAATTTGGGGTAAACTGTCACTGTCCTAAGCCAGTTGATTGTGGCACATGCTTTTAAAACCACCACTCAGGAGGCAGAGGCAGGTGGATCTCGTGAGGTCTGCAGAGCCAGTTCCAGGACAGCCAGGACTACACAGAGAAACCCTGTCTCTAAAAACCAAAACTAACCAACCAAACAAGAACTTGATTGTTCTGAGAACCTTGCAGTAAGTAGAGAGTCTTCAGGATAATTTCTCATGAGTCCACAAAGCTCTGTGATTTTGTTTTTGTCTTACTTTCATATTTTCATAGTAGAAATATTAGGTACAGTTTTTGATTTTATAACAGATATCTATCTAGGATCTATAACATGCTATGCCCTATTCTTATATAGTACCAAATGCTATGTCACTAGTATTTTTTGTTGTTGTTAGCATAAAGATCATGAAGTTTCCTGAAAGAATTTTAAATAGATGGAAACAAGTTATAGGAGTGCATAAAGCTACAGAAAATTAATAAAGAAAATGCTTTTGGAATCTATTTGCATACATAGCTCAGATATCAGTTAAGCAGCAAAATAGAAATTATAATGACTTATAAATGAAAATTTTTTATTTCTAGTAGTTTTAGCCCTGTGAGAAATTGAAAATTATTTGCAAATATAGTTATATGGAGACCTTCCCCCACAAGGTCCCCTTGTAATGTAGAATTATTTTAACTTCCGTTAGAAGTCATTAGCAAAGTCGACATCCTCAAGTGAATAAAGCAGCACTGGGATAGTTTTTGAATGTGTTCCTCAGACTGTTTCTTACCCTCATGTATGTAAAGTGACAATTCTTTTGAACTCATTTATTTTGTAATGTAATTCACTAATTAGCTATTACAGAACTTAGATTTCATAGATTAAATTTTAGAAGTGGCTGTTGCTTTTGCTGTGTTGCCTGTATGTTATAGGGTGATGACTATTGTCACATAAGCAGTGAGTTCTATAATTATTGTATCAGGCTTTGCTTTGCTTTGCTGTGATCCAAAATGCCTTTCATTGTAGATAGTTATTTCATTCCATTGTCTTCTGAATGTCTGTCTTTCTCTACCTTGGTTTTAGATTCGTTTCATTATATAACTAGTTTCTAGTATGTTGGGTTTTTTTTATTCACTATTTGATATATTTGTTTTAATATATGTTCTTATTTTAGCAGGTGAAAGAATCGTAATTTGTTTTTTAAAGAGCGTTAACATACTCTAATCCAGTATCTGTCTTTTATGCATTTTGCATGTCATCTTTTTTCATTAACCTGGGGTCTTTTGTGAGAAAAAGAAAACCTGTCTTTAACAAGAGCTTTTCTAGGAGCTGATTAAATATTAACTGTCACTTCCTGACCCTTTGAGAATTGTGATCTGTAACTTTGGCTGCATCCTTGAGAGCTAATTGTTACTCATAGTCTAACAAAACTAGGGCCACCAAACTTGGCAGCAGAAATAATGTTAGTCTTGCTGCAACAGCTACCTGAATCCTGTGATTATTTTCCCAGCTTCAGTAGAGTATCTTGTGGGAATATTTGATGCCATTGTGACTTTCAAAACTTAGGGGGAAATGTTCTAGTGCTTAAAAGCACAGAATGCATTCATAAGCCAGGAGACACATATTTAAGCACACTTGTCTTTACTAGACATTCATGCAGCAACAAACATTGATTATAAAAAGTAAAGGATTAAAGGTATAGTTCAACCATAGGAGGGAGATGTCAAGCTGGGTTGGGAGAATTAGAACCTATCCTCTTTTTATAAGTTCTTCAAGTTTTACTTAATAATCAACTTGTATAAATGATGCTTAAAATTTGATGGTAGAGCTAGTTGTGGTTGTGGTGGTGAACCCCTCTAATCCCAGCACTTCGAAGGCAGAGGCAGAGGCAGATCTCTGAGTTTCAGGCCAGCCTGGTCTACATAGTTAAGTTCTGGGCTACATATAAGACCCTGTCTCAACAAAAAAAACCAAAGTGATGGTAAGACCATAGATTATGGCTTCTTTATCCTAATAGTTGATAATTGTGTGTTTATATCAGTGCAAGAATCTTTGCTTTAAAAGAACAGTTAAGGGCTGGAGAGATGGCTCAGAGGTTAAGAGCACGGGCTTGAGTCCCGAGTTCAATTCCCAGCAACCACTTGGGGGCTCCCAACCATCTATAATGAGTCTGGTGCCCTCTTCTGGCATGCAGGTGTACATACAGAATATTGTATACATAATCTTTTTTTAAAATTTTTTTTAAATCAGAAAGTTATAAAAAAAATTAAAATGGGAAAAAAGAACAGTTAAAAAAACAAAGCCTATTTCTTAAATTCCATTTGTGACCCATGAAAATAATGTGGTTCTTAACTATTTTTTTCTGTGCCCCAGTGTGAACATATGTCCTTCATAAATGATGTATTCTGACCTAGTCCTGCTGCTTCTTTCTGTGTGTGGAGCTGATGAGCACACACACATATAGACTGATGCTGATGGCTGTGGCCACCTGAGACACAGCTTCCAGATTCAAAAAAGGTGTGGCGAGAACTCTTGGTGTGTGCTCAGGATTTAACTTTATGGGTTGCCATTTTAGACGTGTGTTGCCATTTTTGTCATGTTTTGTTATGTTTTGCAGTGCCAGGGCATCAAACTCAGCCTTACACAGTGGGGAAGTATGCTTTACCAACAAGTTAGTTGTTTGCTTTTGATCTGGAATCTCACTATGAAGGCCAGGCTGACTTAGAGTAATTTCTCAGGCTCCTGTTGTGTTTGTATTTCTTGAAGAGGCAGGCTTTCCTGATGACATCATGGCTGACCCTGAATTCCTGGGCTCAGGCACCCCTGCCTCAGCCTCATAAGGAGCCAGGCTGCTGGGCACACTCCACCACATTTGACTACCATTGATTTTAAGTAAAAAATGTATGTAAAATTAAGCTTTTATTTGTTTCTATTATGTATTTTAAATGCAGAATCATGCCCAACTACTATGTTCTAATCTTCTCTGCTGCCAAATTTGGATAATCTCTGTTGGAGAAATAGAGATTACTAAATTATGTACTTGCACTGCATGAATATAGGCTCTGAATTTCTCTTTTTCCATGGATTCTTAGGTCGAACAGTGTGCTTCCCTGCATTTTCACGCACCTCTCCTTTTCCCCTGTCACTCCTGGTATGGATAACTGTTTAAAATTCTCAGCCCCTCCCCTCCTCCTGTCCCTTCTCTTCTACTTCTGTATGTGCCTAATTGATAGGAAACCCTGGGACATTTAGCCTATACAATAATAGCACTCGACTTGTCCCCCTGTTCCTCCAGGAAAGGAAGTTCTTCAAAGGCTTCTTTGGAAAAGTAAGTTTGATGCCGTGATTGTGCTTATTCATATAAGGACTTACACCCCAGTATAGCGCTGACATGCTAAAAGAATCAAGCCTTGATTTCTATACAAAACAGAGGTAGACTTGACTGTGTATGAAAATTAATTAATTAGTTGCTGTCTATGGTATTACCTGTTTTTCTTTTGATACTAAATCTCATTTCTAGGAAAGCCCAATAAATGAATCAAGTAAGTTTTTTTGATGATCTCTTTAGCACCTGCTGTTGGAGAAACTCTATTTTATCTTTCAAAACTTTTGTTAGTGTATTAACTATATTTTTAACCAGTAAGTTTTAGTTAGGGCCCAAGGCTGACAGAAATAGAAGTATTAAATTCAGGAAAAAATTTAAGGTACCCCAAAATTTGCATTCATTACTATTACTTTTTTTAAATGGAAGTGGAATAAGTGAAAAGTACATAAACTTACCGTTGAAGATTCTGCTGTGATCGTCAACCTGTATTGCTGACCTAAAAATCTGCAGTAATTAATAGCCTTCCAAAATCTGATGCATTGACAGTGTCTATATAGTTACCCTGCTCCTTTTCTAGTAATGCTTGATCACCGCTCGGATCTTCAGAAGTAGCAGGGCCATGGTGTCCCTCAGTAATACAGCACTTGCCCAGCATTAGCATGCATGGGGTCCACGGTTCCAGCTCCAACACTAGAACACAATGAAAGAGGCTAGAGAGACGGCCCAGTGGTAAAGAGTGCTTGCTGCTCCTACAGGGCTTCAGAGTTCATTTCCCAGCACCTACTTGGGAAGCTCACAACTAGTATCCATAGGCCAACCTAATCTAGACAACCCCTCAATTAGACCCCCTTCCTATGTGACTTCAGATTCCAGTTATCACAATGGCAAATTTGTATACTCTATGAAAACATTATGAATCCTTTTAATCTTTAAGTGACATGGAATTATTGTCCTTTATACAGTGAGGAAGCTGAGGTTTCAGAGGTCAAATGGCCTCCTTAATCTCACATATAATAAGTGATAGGAACTTGGATTTGAACCTAGATAATCTGTCTCCAGAGTCTATACCTTTAAACACTGTGCTGTATAATCACTTTTATTTTTCTGTTTTTCTTTTGCAGTGTTGGGGGTTGCACATACCAGGCCAGTGCTCTAGTAAACTAGATCCCTAGCGTTTTTTTTACTTTCTGTTTTGAGGCATGATCTCTTTAATTTGCTGGCCTTGGATGTGGTGATCCTCCTACCTCAGCCTCCTAAATAGCTGGGATTAGAGGTCTGTGCTGCCAGGGTTCTATTCTTAGGGGGTGGGGGAAGTAGGGAGGCTTCTATTTTGGGTTTTGGAAACAGGGTCTCATGCATCCTAGGATGGCCTAGAACTTGTTTTGCACCTGAGGATCACGAACCTCTAATTCGCCTGCCTCTGGGAGTGCTGGACTTATAGTATACACAATGCCTAGTGCTGCAAAAACCAGATGTCATACATGGTAGGCAAGCACTCAGCCAACTGAGCTGCATTTTAAAGAGCAATAGTTGTGTTTGGATTTTATTTCTATTAAATTACTTCTTTTTTATTATAGTTTTTCAAAAACTATTTTTTCCCAGTGGTTTAAACTAGCTCATAGAACCCAGGGCATAGTAGGCAAGGACTGTTCCATTGAGCCTGAGCTATAATCCTCTCTGCATCTCTCCCACCCTCCCTTCCCTGAGACAGCATCTTGTTAATCAGGCAATGCTTAAACACCTTAGAGCCTAGTCTCTTCCTTTCTTCTGCACATCACCATGTTGGGCCCTAACACTTTATTTTAACTTAGAGATTTTTATTTGTTTGTTTATTGACAAAGGGTCTCTATTATGTAGCCCTGGCTGTCCTGGAACTTGCTATGTAGTTGCTATGTGGCCTTGAACTCACAGAGATCCACCTGCTGCTGAGTTCTGGGATTAAAGACATTGTGTCATCACACTCATCTTATTTGGAGAATTTTGTTTAATAGTAAATAACCAGGTGTTATGCATACCTGTAATTCAAACACTTGAGAAGCTGAGGCAGGAGAATTGTCATAAGCTTAAGTCAAACCTGGCCCATGTAGTGAGTTCTGGACTATTTAGGACTACAATAGCAAGGCACAGCTTCAAAAATAAAACA
>CM053765.1:29056257-29338521 GCA_028658305.1 Pachyuromys duprasi
CAGGAACATGGAGGGGCTTTTCTTGGGGGGGGGGGGAGTATTTGTCTGTTTGTTTGGGTTTTGTGGGTTTTTGTTTGTTTGTTTGTTTGTTTGAAGACAGGGTTTCTTTGTGTAGCCTTGGCTGTCCTAAGCCAGACTGGTCTCAAACTCCGAGTAGTCTGCCTGCCTCTGCCTCCCTGAGTTCTGGGATTAAAGGTGTGAGCCACTATGCCCAGCTCTCAAGAATGTGCCTTATTAAAACACTTTTCTTTAATTTTGGGCTTAACAGTTGTTATCATTATTTTCTTCCCTACATTAATCTTTAAGAAATAGGATGAAAAGAATTGATGTGATGATTTTGCTAGCTGAGTTAATATTTAATGAAAGCTGAAAAGAATGTTTTTAACTTTTTTATTACATGTAGTGTGTGTGTGAGTGATTTGCCATAGTGCACATATGGCTTCAGAGAATGGTTCTTCTTCCACCATGTCAGCCCCAGGAATGGAACTCAGGTCATCAGCCTTAACAACAAGTGCCTTAATCTGCTAAGCCATCTCACTGGCCCTAAAAATGAAGACTCATACAGTAATATTTGATGGGCCACACATGTGGGCACCATCTTTTAGGAGACTGAGATAGGATGATTTCAAAATTTGGCATTTTAGCAAGACTTTGACTCAATCTAAAAATGGAACTAGGCAGTGGGTATGGCCCAGTGGTAGAGTGCCTGCCCAGCCTGTGTAAGGCCTCAGGTTCAATCCCCAAGAACATACACAGACACAATGGTAGGAGGGATAGTAGTGTATATACATTTTCATTTCTAGCACATGGAAGTTCCTGGAAGGCTCATCTACATATTCAGTTTGAGGTGAGCCTGGGCTACATGAGCCACTGTCTCAAAAAACAAAATGCAAATGATAAGGAGTTTTTATTAGTACAGCTCCTCATAAAATATGATGTTGTTTCATCTTTGAGCCTGTATGGTTTAGTGGTCTATGATAAAGAGAACAACAGTAACTTTTTCCACCACACACTTTTACATAAAAGTAGGTAAAATAACTTAGTCTCGATTTCATATTCATTAGTCATAGTCAAGAAGCCATCTTCTTTCTGAATTTCACTTTGTGATCCGAGTACACTTACTTACCTCCATGGTGATAGCAATATTTCCTCCAGAAACTCCAGTAATAAAATCATAGATATCTGATTGGCTGCAGAATTGCATTATGAATAACTGAAAAGAAAAGGAGAGGAAACCAGACCTGAGCCTTAACTTTTTCCAAACTAATTGCTCTCTGCAGTCCATAATATGTTAGTATACCTGCCATTTCGACAAATATTTTATGATGAAGTAGCTACATACCACTTAAACATTTGAAAAACGTTTATAATATTAACATATTTGAGAAAACTCATAAGAATAGTCTCTATTCTCATTTTATGAGAGAACCAACTCTATAGATGAAAACTCCTAGGTCACTCCTTAGGTCTCTTGTTAATTAAGCCATTTATCAATAGTTACTTTGAGCTTTATAGCTTATGACATACCCTGACCAGCTTTCTAGTTTGCGATCTACAACAGTTGGGTAGATTGGCCAGTAGTTCATGAGATGCATTTTACCAACACATGCAAAAATCAGAATTTTCTGAAACTTGGTGCAGATATCTTTAACCTAGTCCGTGTTGATACCATCTCATTCAAAAGCACTGACCTGCTTTCTCTATCGAGGTCTAATGTAATTATAATGAACGGAGAAGGATGTAACACGGAGAACACTAGATAGCTCAAGGGTCCGAATAGATCCACAGACATGGTTTGCAGCACTTGGAGACACTTCAGACATTGAAGACTCTAATGTAAAAGCCAGGTTGTCCCAGAGGAAACAGCATGTGTTCTTCGTAAAAGGAAGCTTGAGCTGAGCAACTATGCCCTTGGACTGCCTTCATTACAGTCCATGCAATCCCGTGTTGCCTGCACTCAGTCTGACTTACAGGTTGTCACGCCTGCCTTGAGCTCTGTTGAAATCTAAGTTTGTGAACCTATCTAGGCTACCGTGTCATTTGTTCTGACCTACAAAAATTACTAAGAATATGGTATTTAGTTTTTAGTTAGGCATGAGCTATTTCTCCAATCTCTGGGTTTTCTTCCTTTTGCTTTTTAAATTCCTAAACTCTTCCTTACATTAATTTTATATTCTCCTGTTTCTTCTTAGATTATTTCAGGGACTGGGAAGATAGCTTACTCAGGCAAGTCAGGCATGTTTATGAGGATCTGAGTTTGAACCCCAGCTCTCATGGAAAAGTGGAGCAGCTGGGGTGGCACACACATTGACAGCAATGCTGAAGAGGCAGAGACAAAAGGGTCCCTGGGGCTCTCGGCAAAACCGGTCGGTGCATTCCAGAGCAGTGAGAGACCTCATCTCAAAGGAAGTAGACAGTGTTTCTGAGGATGACACCTAAAAGTTGTGTGGGCAAGCACACACACATGCATGCAAACGCACACACATACACACACAGGAAAGCATATTAGGACAAATCCTTGAGAAAAGAAGGGACAAAAAAAAAAAAGAGTAAGTAAAGTTTTTGTTTTTTGTTTTTTTAAAAAAGATTTATTTTATGTATATGAGTGTTCTATCTGCATTTACACCTGCCAGAAGAGGGAATCAGTTCACATTATAGATGTTTGTGAGCCACCATGTGGTTGCTGGGAACTCATGACCTTTGGAAGAGCAGACAGCACTTTTAACCACTGAGCCAACTCTCCAGCCCCTAAAGTTTTGTTTTTGTTTGTTTGTTTGTTTTTTCCTTTGCACCTTTTGTGTCTTTTTTTTTTCCTTATGCAATGATCAGTTGGTCCTTTAAAGGTCTTCGTCACTGACATTTTCTAGATTGTCTAGGTTATCAAGTTTCTAGGTAAATTGTTCAGAAGGCCTCACATATACACACTGTATTCATAGCATCTCAGTAGTTCTCAAGTCAGCATTTGTATATAAAGCATTTTAGGGAATGTACCATCTACCTCTAGTCAAAGATGAATAAGATGTCTTGATTTTTTTATAGCAGTTAGTCCCTTGTTTTTAGATAACTTTTATGCTTTTTCTTTTTTCCTTAAACTTTTAGGATTTCTCAGTGTTTGAGAGGCAGAGGCAGGTAGATCCCTGTGAGTTTGAGGCCACAATGGTTTACATATTGAGTTCCATGATAGCTAAAAAGCTACATGAAACACTGTCTCAAAAAAATAAAAATAAAAAATAAATACCACCACAACAAAACAACCATTTCAGAATTTCTTACTCTATCCTTTTTGTTTGTTTTGTTTAACGTGCTTCCTACTTTTCTGAGAAAATAAAACTGACCCAGAAGAGCTGAAGCTTGTAACTTTGTAGCAGAGCATTTGTGGCCATGAGTGAGGTTCTGGTTTCAATCTTAGTGTCTCATTCACTTGCCAGACTGTAATCTGGGCCCATATGTTCTTCTTTCCTTCCTTTTGGTTTGGTTTGGTTAGAAAACAGGACTTCTGCAGGTAGGGCTAGTTGACCTCTTGAATCCTCTTGCCTCCGCCTGCTGGATGCTGGGCTTGTCAGGCATGCTCCTCCATACCCAGCTTCGGTTAGTTTCTTAATATTTCAGCTCTTACTCCAAATCCCTTTCTTCGGTAGTTTTCTTTCTTCAGTGGATAGTCCTAAAAATAAGAACTATTTTTAGAAAAGCTTTTAATGTCTTCAGTTCTGCCATCCTGGTTTTTGTGGATCTCATTTAATAACTACCAATGCCTTGGCTTCTGGTTTTTTCACTAAAACTGCTTCTTGCAAGTCTTTTACATGGTTGCAATGAATCTATCACCCTGATCCTAGACAGTTCTCAGCATTTGGCACAGTCTGACTGTCCTTGAAACATTGTTCATCTGGAGTATAGCAGATCATATACTCCCAGCTTTCCTTATATCTCTGCTGAAACACTTCTTACTTGTGGATTCTTCTCTTCATGCAGCTCTGCCTAGATGGAGCCACCCAGTGTTGTGGTATGCTGGGCATTCTGAACCGTGCACTGGTGTTTCTGTCATAGAAGTGCTCCAGTATAGGAGTCAAAGGCAGGATCTGGAGCCACTTCTACTTAATTCTGCCCCAGGGACTTAGAAGCTCTGTGGTTAGCGCCTACCTCAGCAGTAATGTCTCTACCAAAAAATATTTTGAACTTTGTAGGTCATGTACATTGATTGTCCTTATTCCTCTTATCTTATCCTACCTCTTTATTAATAATTCCTTAAAGACAACAGGAATGCACCTATGTTGGGGCCTTTGTGTTTACTATAACTTGTGGAACACACACCGTCCAGACATACATATGCGTGCCCCAGCTTCCCTTCTCCTTGGCTAAACGTCTCCTCTAAATGAGGCATTTGTTCACAGCTATCTCAAAATCCCGGCCCCATCGTCTGCGCACACTTCCTGTTTCTTTCCTAGCTTTATTGTTCTATTATCTCACTAGTCATCACACTTCACTTACATGTTTGGATGTCTCTATCACTATAACAGAAGTTCTCTGGGACACAGATCTTCACTTACTTTGTGGTGAGAATCTTTAGTGCCTAGAGTACTATGTGGTCTTTAATTTGTACTCTACAATATTCAAGTTTAGTGGATGAATAAATTATATATATATATAATATAATATATTATATATATATATATATCAGGTTCACTCTATAGTACAAAGAACAAGCCAGTAATATTAATTAATGAGATAATGATATTAATAATTATTGAAACATTACCAAATTGTTCACAGTAACAAATGCTGCTAAAACAGAAAGGAAATTTGAGTGCGAGAAATTATAATGAAAACTTTCTGGAGATAACACCCAGGCCAAGATTTCAAAATCAGGTTTGGTTAATTAAGTTGGCAACGAATAGAAACTTTTAAGCTAGGCACAGTGGCACTCTGGGAGGCAAAGGCAGATGAATCTATGTGAGTTCAATGCCAGCCTGGCCTACAAAGCAAGTCCAGGACAGCCAAAGCTACACAGAGAAACCCCATCTCAAAAAACAAAACAAAAAGAACTTTTAATGAAACAACCATTAGACATAGATCCAACCTCAAATCTCTCGGTGCGGCGGGGGGGGGGGGGTGTCTTTCTATCCCTTTATCATTTTGAAGATTATACACGTACTTGTTCAGCATGTCATTCTCCCCAAATTCAAATACTGAGCTATGGACTTCAAGGCCTTTCTCTTGAAATTTTAAATAAAACTTAAAACAACTGAATCCAAGTTTCCTATGGAAAAAAAAAATGTTCTCATTTCTTGCAAGGCACACTGCATCATGATTGCCTGGCTAGAATGCCACTCTTACTTACTCTTTGCTGATTGGTTCTATGTGAGTGGAGGTGCAGCTTTGGGAACCTTGTAGCGCCACCTTTGCTGCCCTGGGCCTTCATGGCATTTCTTTCTCTGACTTACATGAGAACATCTGCTTACTCCTTCTACTCTTAGCTGTCATGCTACCCAAACCATCTTGTCTCTAAATATCAGTTCTGTTTATGGCAATGTGAGTTTTTATCTCATTAGTCATCTTGGGAATCACTGAATTTTAGATTCAGACAAAACCCTAAGATGTGAATCACAGTCTAAAATATTGGATAGGTTATAAACATAATAATGAATTATATTTCAAAAATTCAGTTAATGACTACACTCTAGAAAAATCTTCAGAGAATAGCCCACCATATTTGTCTTTTAAAATCAAGTTTTATTAGAACAAGACTGTGCCCATTTGTTCACATGGTGTCTGTGGCTTCTTTTGTGCTATGGTGACAGTTGAGTAGTTGCCATGCAGATTATATGGCTAACAATGTCCAAATTATTTGCTATGTGGCCTTTCACAGAAAAAGTGCCAAATCCTTGACTTAAGCAACTAAAAAACCCATTCCTGTAAATATAACTCATTTCTTCTAGCTTAGCATCAATGTGTAAGGTGAAAGCAATGGAAGGCTCCTCTAGTCTACAAAGATGAGCCCGTAGTGTTCATTGGTTTCGCTTTATTGTAAAGTTATTTCTGCTTAATCACTCTGAAGGATTAGGGATATAGCTCAGTTTGCAGAGTGCCACAGTAGCATGCGTAAGGTTCATTCCCATACAGCATACACCAGGCATAGTGGCACCCTCCTATAATCCCAGGATGCTAAAGCAGGAAAATCAAAGGATCAGTGCCAGCTGCTACATAGAGAGTTCCAGGGTAGCAAGACCAAAGGAGTCTCTGCCTCCAAAACAGACAAACAAGAATTACAAAATGTGTGGTTCATAATTGTCATCCCATGGGATCCAGCACCCTCTTCTGTTGTACAGATGTACCCTTGGACAAAACACTCATATACATGAAATACATAAATAACTTAAAAAAAAACAGAATTATCTTTTGCCAAGTGTGATGGCATACTTCTTTAATCCAAGCACTTGGGAGGCAGAGAGAGGAGTATCTCTGTGAGTTCAAGGATAGCCAGGTCTGTATAGAGTGACCTTCCCCTCCCCCAAACCAAAAGAGAAAGAATTCCCTTTTAGCTTCAGTCCTGTATATTCAGTTATCGGCTGAACCCCACCTAGCTGGATGCCTAACAAGCACCTTAGACTTCTTGAAATCTCTAAAAATGTATTTTGTGTCTCTTCTCTATCTTAGCTAAAGTTACCTTGTCACTATGAGACAAAAGAGAGGAACCCATCCCCTCCCTATACTATGTAAAGCCTCCTTTTCTATCTCAGCCAAGGTAGCTCAGCCCTGATTTTCTCCCACCTTGGTCTCTTTCTGGCCTCATGTACACTGCTCCAAAGTGATGTTTCAGAATGCTAATCTAGGGACTGGAGAGATGACTCAGTATTTAAGAACATTTGCTGCTCTTCCACAGGAACCAAGTTCAGTCCTCAGAACCCACATCAGGCAGTTCACAACCATCTGTAACTGCAGCTCCAGAGGATCCAGTACCACTTTCTGACATCCACAGACCCATGTACAGACATATAGGTGGAACTAAAAACAAGAATTATTTTTAAATGCATATCTGGTGAAATAGCTCAGTGGGTAAAGGCCCCTGCTGCCAAGCCTGGTGACCTGAGTTTAATCTCCAGTTCCCCTCCAGTCGAGGGGAAGAACTAACTCTGGCAAGTTGTTCTCTGACAGTACACACACAATGAAATGTGATAAATAAGACCAGAAATGCAAATCAATTTTGTTGTGTTTAATTCTTTCAGTAGCTTTCAGTTGCTCACAGAATTAAGATCCAGTTCCCTAGAAGACATACAAGGCCCTGCATGATGAGGCCTTTCGTCCTGTTTTTCTCCTGCTGCTTCTTGGCCAGTCTACTTTCAACCTGAACTGAAATATTTTCAGTGTCCCAGACCTTTGTACCATTTGCCTGAATGTCTTGGACTACTGTCTTCCATTTGGCATGTCTATGCCATTGCTCTGCCTCCCTTAACCCTACCTTAGGGCATCTAGAAGAACTACCTCAGGACTTAGTTTTATCTTCTTGGTATAGCTTTCCACAGTCCCACAAAGCGATGTGACTGTCTCTCTCTGCATCATTGTATCTTGTTTTCCACTCATCTCTAGCACTTATTATTGCATTATTTATGTTTTCTTGAGTATCGCTTTTCAGTGGTCTGTGAGGTCTTCTTGTATTTGCAGCGGCTAAAAACTTGCCAACACTCACCTGGCATGTGGTGGTAGCAATGGAGGTGATGAGTGCAGAGTAGGTCCAGCAGCTCGTTTAACTGGGAGTGTGCTTCCTCAGCCAGGATTCCTGTACTTGGGGATACGGGGAGAGGAATGGTAGTTCTGTTATTCCTGTCCTAGAAGCTGCTGCTCCAAGTTTAGACCAGATTCCATTTGTCTGTACCTCTATGACAATCTGATACCCACTCTCAGCCTTTGTGTATCTGTTTTAGTTTGCGTATCTCCATAAACAAGAAAGGACATTCAGTAGTGTTATATACCCTCACAGAGGAAATAAATTATCGGCTTGTTCTCAGTGCTCAAAAGAAAGGTCTTTCTCTAGCCACTTGAAAAGAAAAGAAAAAAAGGCCGGTGATGGCGGAGCACGCTTTCAATGCCAGCACTCAGGAGCAGAGGCAGGTGGCTCTCTGTAAGTTAGAGGCCAGGCTGGTCTACAGAGTAAGTTCCAGGACATTCAGGGCTACGTAGAGAAACCCTGTCTCAAAAAACAAAAACAAAAAAATAAAACCAACCCTTATCTTCATTGCAGTATTTAAATCATTCTATGCCCTCAAAATGTTTCCATGTGTTTAATGTCAGATTAAAAGTAAGCTAACTCGGGGCTGGAGCAATGGCTCAGCAGTTACTGAGTTCAGGTCACCGCACCCACATAAACCGTTCACAGCCACCTGGTGTGCAGATATACATTCAGACAAAACATCTATGCATAAAATCTGTAAATAATTTTTTTAAAAGACTGGATATTAGTCCCAGCACTTGGGAGGCAGAGACAGGTGGATTTCTGTGAGTTCAAGGCCAGCCTGGTCTACAGCGTGAGTCCAGAACAGCCAGGGCTATTACACAGAGAAAACCTGTCTTAAAAAATAATTAACTAAATAAAAATTAAGCTAAATCTTGAGGAGATAAATAATAGGGTTGTTTTGTTTTTTTTTAAGGATTGTTCATAGAATAATGGTTTCTTGCCATTTTTAACTGAAAATTTCAGGTGACCAAGGGTCATACCAGTTTTCAGAGGATAACAGAATGGTCACCATACTGATTGAGATTTATCTGTTACCCTCCATACCTGTAGAAGCTTTTTGTGGTGTAACTCCTTATGTCTTTAATATTATCTGACTCTTCATTTTCTCCACTGATTTTTTTTTTTAATGGGTGAAGACTCTAGTTGTAAATTCTTTGTCCTTTTTGGAATGTGTTACCTTTTTTTAGTTTTATCTGCCCCTCTTCCTTACTTAGTTTATCTTATGGTTTTGTGCTGTGTCTCTGAAGTAATAGCTTTGGCTTTTTTTTTTTTTTTTTTTTTTTTTTTTCCTGAATGTCTCTGCAGTTTGGTTGAGTATCTGGCTGTGGGCATCCATTCTGAACTTGGACTTCCTCTCTCCTTGTGACTGTTTGGAAGACAGAAATGAGTTTTTTCTGTAGAAGATGAGTTTTGGTTTGTTTTTTTTTAACATTATGTGTGTATGTGTCTCCTCCTTCCCCCTTATCTTTTAAAAGACGGGAAAGAAAGCAGTGAAGGCTGTTCTGTGGGTATCGGCAGATGGGCTCAGAGTTGTGGATGAAAAAACGAAGGTAAGAGTTTTGTGAGTTTAAGTGTTACTTCTCATGTCATTAAGCTGTTGTAGTAGCTCTATAATATCCTTCTACAATGTCCAAAGTACAGCCCTTTGAGAGACTGTTTTAATGTCCAGGAAACTAATTTAGTAACTCATTTACTTTATGAAAAAAAAAAAAACATCTCTCAACATTTTGTTCTACATGATGTAGCATATTTCACGTAATCCAGCATTAATGTTTAATGCTAAGATATGAGTTCTATTTTTGTTCTGTTTAATTTTTTTTCAGATCCTTGAATATAGAAAGTGATGTATCTTTTACTGTAATTTTTTTAGATGATAGGCCACATCTTAAATTTGCCCTTTAAAAATTTTGTTTCTTTAAAAAAAAAAAATTAGGGCTGGAAAGATGGCTCAGAGGTTAAGAGTACTACCTGCTCTTCCAGAGGTCCTGAGTTCAATTCCCAGCAACTATATGGTGGCTCACAACCATCTACACTGGGATCTGATGCCCTCTTCTGGTACATGCAGATAGAACATTCTTATATGTAAAATAAATAAATAAAATATTTTTTTAAAAAATCATGTTTTAGAAAAGTGAGAAATAAATTAGCCAACTGAAAACCCAAATGAAGTAACAGTTTAAAAAGCACGAGAGGTGAGATTTTACTTTAGGATTCAAACAATATTCTGGGTAGCATTTTGTATTTAAGAGAGATGGCTTAATGGTTAAGAGCACTGACTGCTCTTCCAGAGGTCCTGAGTTCAATCCCAGCAACCACATGGTGGCTCACGACCATCTGTAATGGAGTCTGTTTCCCTCTTTTGGTGTGTGTAAAAACAGAGCATTCACATGCATAAAATAAATAAATCTTTGAAAAAAAAAAGAAATAAAGTGACCCCTAAGATACATAAAGACATTTAATCATACTAAAGTTTTTTGGAGATCCAACGCCAGGAAACACTTTTTAACCAAGAGTTAATTTGGGAGTGGGTAACGTTAGGCAGATAAAGAACAGGTGTGATGAACAGTTTGTCTGTTAATTTTTAAGTGGCTTAATACAGCTGCATTTCAGACCTTTGACTATTTTTTAAGCTCAAAGTATTTATTGGCTTAAATTTATCACACCTTTAAAGCAATAATGATTTTTAAGTATCTTTTAAAACTTTTGTATCCTTTTAATACATGTTTTGAATGAAATTTACTTTTGAAAAGGGATCTTGCTGAGTTTGATCGAATAATTCCCCTGCCTTAGCCTCCCAAGTACTGGGATAACAGGCTTGTGCCACAATACCATGCAAATTTGTTGTACTCGTGGCTGTGTATTTGCTTTTCACTATAATTGGAAATTGATTTGCCCCCTAGTGGCTACAGCTTGTAGCACCTGCAGTTATGAATTTTGTTCTTCCCACTGATAATAGTAACTGGTGAATTGGTTGGTGAAGGCAAGCTCTTTCTATATAACCCAGTCTCATCTGGAACTCACTATGCAGCAGCCCAGTTTGGCCTTAAATTTGCATTAGTTCTCTTGTCCTAGCCTCCCAAGCGCTGGGATTGCAGGCACGAGCCGGCATGCATACTACAATTGGCAGCTTGTCACTATTGGATCCATTTTCCTGCCTTTATATTTCACCTATCGTCAGGCACTAATAAGTGTTGGAATTAGTGCTTATGACAAAACCATGCCATGATTTGCACAAAATAATATAGATATAGAAATCTGAACTTCAGGTCCTAACCTTTCTTTGAACAAGAAATTATGTTGCACCACAATGATGCATGAATCTCTAGCTTACAAAGAAATAGAAATATGATTCATTCTCACAGAGAAAGCAGAGATCCCACCCCAAAATAATATAGAAGCAGACAGAACTTGTAAAGCAGGCATTCTGTAATGTGAAAGAAAAGATGCTACTACTGAATAAACAACTAGATAATCTTAGAAATTATGAAAAAGTAAATAAAAATTCTAGGGCCTGGCATGGTGGCATACACTATTAATCCCAGCACTCAGGAGGTAGAGCCAAAAGGATCTCTGTGAGTTCAAGGCCAGCCTGATCTACAAAGTGAATTCCTGGACAGTTTTAGCTATACAGTAAGACATTATGTCAATATTTTTTTTAAAATCACACAAAAGGAAAGAAAAAGAGAAAATTCTGCATCCGAAAACACAATATTTAAACTGAAAAATACTTGAACTGAAAATTTACCACTGATGGTGATTGAATTGGTTGAAATGGGGAAAGTACAGAACAATATGTGTTATCATTCTAACTTATATAACAAAGATAGTGGGAACTCACATATCATATGTCTTGGCTGTATTTGCAAATAAACCAAGAGTATTAAACATTGATTTATGTATGCCTACTGTCAAATTGAACATGGCAACAACTGTAGAAGAGCTCTAAACTAGGACCAACTGACACATACATACTTTAGAATGTGGAGGTGAAGTAAGGGAACCATGTGAACAAAGTGATGCTTCTGAGAAGACCAAGTAACCTCATAAGCCTTCTCTTTGTGCTTCCATTTTCTAGGACCTCATAGTTGACCAGACAATAGAAAAAGTTTCTTTCTGCGCCCCAGATAGGAACTTTGACAGAGCCTTTTCTTACATATGCCGTGATGGCACCACTCGGCGCTGGATCTGTCATTGCTTCATGGCTGTCAAGGACACGGTAAGTCCAAAATGCTGACACGAGCATTCTAGCTGAGCTGCTTTCAGCTAGTGTTAGCAAAGCAGTTCCCACTACGTTTTCGTACGTGATGATAGGGCTGCTCATACAAGTGCCTTCTTTATAAGATTTTATTTAAGTAATTCTCGCTCTTGGTCTGAGCCTGTGATTGGGAAGTCATAAAGCAAAGCAATTGGCTAAGATCCAGAGTCATTAAAGTGAAGCAGAGATGCGCTAGTGAGCTCACTGGATGATACCCTGGTTCATCCCCCAGCACCACAAAGAAAGAAGAAACCAAGGATGGACTGGGGTTGGGGGCCACAGCATGTCACCATGTTACTACACTTGAGTTGGAGCTTTTCATCAGTAAAGGGTTTGCAGGTTTTGAGTTTTTCTTTGTTTTTTTTTTTTTTTTAAAGAATTGAGTTTATAGATGGGTGGTTGTATCTCACACCTTTGATCCCAGCACTCGGCGGCAGAAGCAGGCAGATCTCTGTGAAATCAAGACTAGCCTGGTCTATAGTGTATTCCAGAACAGCCAAAACTACACAGAGAAACACTGCTAGAAAAACAAAAAGCAAGCAAACAGAAGTTTCTCTGAGACCATAGAAGTAATCAACATACTGAGAAGGGATGGAAGGCTCTGCGAGCATCTTTGCCCTGTGACAGCTGCGTGGATACGCGTGGGCCTAAGAACGTCAGCACCCACCCGCCCCAGTCGTGCTCCTGACCTTACACCAGCTCCTAGAGTTAGAGTAAGTCTGCCAGTCTTTAAATGTGCAGCAAGAGGCCTGTAGTTATGTAATATCTTACGTACAATGAGCACTTTAGACATCACCTCCCGTTTCCATAGCTAATACTAGTATATAGAATCCAGTGAACTGGCTTGTTCACAGCTGCCTACATAGTATGATTTTGAGAATACCACAAAAACTCATGTTCCCAGAGAACTCTTCTCACTGTGAATGATATCAATAGTTTTATACCAGTTCTTAACTTTTTTATTCTGCGAGTAAAGATGTGAAGAGTAGCCCTGACAAAAAAGCAATCCAGTGGATTGCTTAACTTGCCTCTTGAATGTATCTATAAAATAATGATTGATTTATATAAGCTCCATTCTCTTGCCACACACAAACAGATCAGTTTCATTTCTAAGCAAAGCATAAATGAAAACTTATTTGCACTTTTGCCTTTGTGGTTGGGAGGGGTAGCTGTGAGAGAAAGAGCTAGAAGATAGAGATGGCATGAAGGAAAGGCTACTGCTGCTGGCATTAGAAAAGAGACCAGAGCAAAACTCCTTTACTTGAGTCCTTTTTTTGTCATTCTGTCTGTCTGTTTCTGAAACAGGGTTTCTCTGTATAGCCTAAGCTATCCAGGAACTTACTCTCTAGACTAGGCTGGCCTCAAACTCACAGAGATCTGCTTGCCTCTGCCCTCCAAGTGCTGGGATTAAAGTCATGCAGCACCAGGCCCAGCTGGTTTAAAGTTTGTACCCCCACCCCATGTTAGCAGTGTAGTTTAAAGTTTGTACCCCCACCCCATGTTAGCAGTGCAGGTTTAAAGTTTGTACCCCCACCCCATGTTAGCAGTGCAGGTTTAAAGTTTGTACCCCCACCCCATGTTAGCAGCAGTCAAGCTCCTGAAACTCCTGCCTCCCAAGTGGCTTCTTAGAAATGTCTGGCAAGTAATCCTGTTAGTTACCTGTTAAAAAGCAACTGGAGGGTTCGGGAGTGAAGAGCATGCATTGTTTTTGCAGAGAACCCTTGAGTTCTGTCCCTAGCACCCACACTGAGCATTTCACAGCCTCCTGAAACTTCAGCTCCAGGGGGGTCCAACACCTCTGGCCTCTGAGAGTACCTGTGTTCATACACACACACATGCACACGCACTAAAAAAATGGAAGGGAAGTTGGAGGCTTGAATGTAAGACACTTTGCTTGGCACGGTATTTAAACTGGAATTGCAGCAGCTGTGTTTGTCTGTAGTTGTGCTGTAACTCTCACAGAGCTTTCAAATCCTCTTCTCTGCAGGGGGAAAGACTGAGCCACGCCGTGGGCTGTGCGTTTGCAGCCTGTTTAGAGCGCAAACAGAAGCGGGAGAAGGAGTGTGGAGTCACGGCCACTTTTGACGCCAGTAGGACCACTTTTACAAGAGAAGGATCATTCCGCGTCACAACCGCCACTGAACAAGCAGAAAGAGAGGAAATCATGAAACAGTTGCAGGATGCCAAGAAAGGTGCAGTGCGTTCTACTGTGCTGTGCTTATTAATGCAGGTTTTCCCAACAGGTTTATATTTGAAGCTGTCAGACAGATTTGCTTCAGACAAAAGGAACCCTTGGAATTGCAGGTGAAGTTCAATGATAGAGCATTCCTAACATGTTCAAGGTCCTGGGTTCTGTTTTCACTATCCCCATGTCCCCCTCACACCATACACTCAAGGAGAGCTCCCTTAGCAATATACGAAGACCTTAAAGACAAAACTAAAAATCTTACAAAAGTACTTTACATGTATGCTTTCCATTATAGTAAGTTCCTCTGGGGAAGGTGAGAGAGCAGTTCAAGAAGCTGCAGAGAAACATCCCTTGCTCTCTGCCATCCTGGAACAGATTTAATCCCGCTGCTTCTGTCACTTTGAGACACAAATACCATCAGACTTCCCATCTGATAAGAAGCAGGAGTTAGTGACGCAGTGCTGTTAGAGAGCTAGTATAATCCTGAGTGCTTTAGTCACAAAAGCCTATGGCTTTGGGGGTGTTGCATGTGTCTTTGTGTGTGTGGGACGTGAGCGCTTAAATGCTAATGTTTTTACATTTGCATGAATACTCACATGTGTGAAGAGTGAGCATAAGCCCAAGGCCAACCTCAAGAGTCTCTTTAAGTTTTAGATTCTGTGTGTGATGGGTTTGCCTGCCTGTGTTTCTGTGCACCACATGTGTGTCTGGTACCTTCAGAGGCCAGAAAAGCTATTAGATTCCCTGGAGCTGGAGTTACAGAGAGCTGTAAGCCACCATGGGGGTTCTTAGAATTGAACCTAGGTCCTTAGGAAAAGCAGCAAAGACTCTTAACCACTGTGTTGCCTCTATAGCTCCCGACCGTCATTCTTTCAAGGGCCTTGGATGAGGGCCCCATTAGAGCTGGGTTGTTTACGTCAGCACAGTCTTTAAAAAAAAAATGCCCTTTTAAGATTATTTATGCTGGGCAGTAGTGGAACACTGGGAAATCAGAGACAGGAGGATCTCTATGAGTCTGAGGCCAGCCTGGTCTACAGAGCAAGTTCTAAGACAGCTAAGGTTATATAGAGAAACCCTCTCAAAAAAAAAAAAAAAAAAAAAAAAAAAAAAACGAAACAAAAAAAACCATTTACTTACTATGCGGGTGTTTTTCTGTTTGTATATCTGCACACCAGAAGAGGGCATTGGATCCCATGGGACTAGAGTTATTGTTTGCTGTGAGTTGCCAGATGGATGCTGGGAATGGAACCTGCACCCTCTGGAAGACAGCCAGTACTCTTAACTACTGAGCCGTTTCTCTAGCCCTGTGTGTTCAATCTTACAAATCACTACAAAGGAATTAAAAATGATCCAAGGAAAAATCTAGTATTTGTATCTTAATAGAGGATAAAGTAAGCAGGGTGTTGTTAAACCTTTATCTGTAAGAGTGTGTTAGATTTGAACATGGGAAATGGGTGAGTTAAAGAATAAGAGAGTTTCTGAGCTCTTGGCTCTGTTAGCTCAGGATATTTAAAGGTCACTGTTGAGGTCTAAGGTCTTTTCTTTGTTTTCTTGAGCCGAGGCAGACAAGACAGCTGTTGGTCCGTCAGTGGCTCCTGGCCACACTGCTCCATCCCCGTCCTCGCCCACCTCTCCCACCCTGGACGCCACTGCCTCTTTAGAGATGAGCAATCCTCATGCAATCCCACGCCGCCATGCACCAATTGAACAGCTTGCTCGCCAAGGCTCCTTCCGGGGATTTCCTGCTCTTAGCCAGAAGATGTCACCCTTTAAACGCCAGCTATCCCTACGTATCAATGAGCTGCCTTCCACCATGCAGAGGAAGACTGATTTCCCAATAAAAAATGCAGGTAATGTGCTCAAGCCCTGAGTTAGTCATCCTAGTGACTAGTGACTAGTGTGTGTCATTTCATATGAGAGCCAAGTAGGGCCATGAGTAATTAATTTCTCTTCCATAAGTAGTTGACAGAGCCACAATGGAATTTCTAACCTGAGCCACAAGGTCTATGGTGTGCCAGCCTATTTCCAATTGGCTAGGGTTCCAGATTTCCATTCTTACTGCATAGGTTCCTGGAAAATTAAATAGGCTTTAGCGACATTGACAGGTTAATGGCAGCACTGCCAAAGGAAGAAATTGGTAAGTGTTCTCATGCTTGTGGGAGGTTGGCTTCAGAGGGAGAAACTCTAAATGTTTCTCTTATACAAATCTAAGGTCTATTGCTCATCAGAAGCAGGAGGTTGCTAGCATTTATTAATAACCTCTGTGTGCTCTGGGTTCAGCTGAGCCAGCCTATAAGCTCTACAGCTGAAATGTTAGATCTGGTTGATGCTTTTATTGGCCAAATATACTTCCCTCAGAGGCATGTCATGTTATCTCCACAACTGAACAGGAGGAAGGTCTGGCTCAGTAGGTACTCCTACTGACAACAGTATGAAAGTACAGAGAAGACAAAAAACTAGGCTTGAAGAACACTTGGAGTTAGGTGATCGTGGGCAGTCGTTTCAGCTTTCAGCACCCTCAAAACACACTCCAGATGCTTACAGTACCTTGTTGCAGTCTCCCTCTGGGGCAGATGAGGCACTAAATCTTTTTCTTTTCACAGGTGAGCAGAAGTTCAGTACACATGATTTATTTGCTCAGTAATAAGGAAGTGTTCTCAGAATTTACACACGCACGCACCCACAGGATCTCCAACTTGTTAGGACCCAAACTCTGTGGGCAAAAGCAATCTTCCTGCTTGTCTTTCCAGAATTAGAATTAAGAAGAGTCTCTAGCATCCTACCTTTCAGTTCACTTTTCTTTGATACCACAGTTCATGTACTAGGAACTTTAAAGAAGATGAGAATGCTGGGCAGTGGTGGCACACGCCTTTAATCCCAGCACTTGGGAGACAGAGGCAGCCAGTCTCTGAGTTTGAGGCCAGCTTGGCCTACAGAGTGAGTTCCAAGACAGCCAGGGCTACACAGAGAAACCCTGTCTTGAACCGCCCCACCCATTTCTGCCCCACCCCCACCCCAAAAAGAAAGAAAGAGTTCTGAGTATCCTAATTCATTCAGGGAAAAGCTTTTGTATTTAGACGTAACCCTGTTTTTCTGAGACTTGTTGTCAGCTCTAGAACTTGATTAGATGACAGCTTCTAGGAATGTTGAAAGGCAAATAGGTTGCAGAGATCTTCCAGAAAGACCCAGCTATACAAACATCCTCACATTAAAAAAATAAACAAAAACCCCATCAAATTCCCAACAATCTAACTTAATGCATGAGTTACTGGTGTTTTCTACTTCCTTTTCTAAAAATTGCTATGTTCATCAATTAATTTACTGAAGTTGATTGTGTAGCCTGACAGTTGAGACTTGCCCTTCTGCAAGGAAGAGAGATAAAGTAAAAAATGCCAGCTTACACTGTTCTGTCGTATTTCAGGGTTCCTCTACTTTCTGTCTAGAACCACTCTGTTTGCCTTGCAGTGCCAGAGGTGGAAGGAGAGGCAGAGAGCATCAGCTCCCTGTGCTCGCAGATCACCAGTGCCTTCAGCACACCCTCTGAGGACCCCTTCTCCTCTGCCCCAATGACCAAACCAGTGACACTGGTGGCACCACAGTCTCCTGTCTTACAAGGTTGGTGACCTCTGACCTCAGTTTTTCTCTTTAAAACTAATCATGTAGCATGCTGCTTGTGAACTGGAACGTGGCATCCTGAGCTTGCCATTACCCCTCATCTCCCCATGCAGCCACGCCTTTGGGCTTTGTCCCACCTCCTGTCTTCTACAGTGTCCACTTCGTCATTTGACATGGCTTCTCCAAGTAAGAGTTTCTGTGGTTTCTGTCCACTAGTTTATTTTCTCTTCACTAATGGGTCCGAGCAGCCAGCCAGCTTTACAAACCAGCAGCTGTCAGGGTAGGTTCAGGCTCTGTGCCATGTAGGTAGTGATTCCCCACCAAGGACAATTATCCATCCCAAAATGTCAGTGGTGTTAACATTGAGACCTGGACTCGTCTCCTCTCTGCTGAGAGAAGTTCATAAAGTAGAGGGCTTTTTTTTTTTTTTTTTTCCTGGCTCAGTGGTTCATTTTGTGGTTTTTGCAACAAGAGTTAATGCAGGGTTAGAGTTGTCCATTTTCCCCTTCCCCCAGAATGCTAAATTAAATTCCTAACTCAATAGTCAGTAAATCACTGTCCCCTAACGTAAAGCTCCTATTATTGCTCACTCCCATTTCTTATGAGAGCGAGGAGAAGTGCTGCCCTGCAGGACAATGCTGTGACCCTGGAAGCAGCTGCCATCCACCTTTGTTTTGGTTCTAGGTCTCAATCTCTGTCTCTTTTGACATAAATGCTTATAATCATGTGTGCCTTATATGATCACACAGCTTTTCATCTAACAGACATTTATAGTATTAGAAAAAAATAGGCTTCATATATGGAGCACCTCACAGTACCTGCCCGTGGAAAATGCTCACGTGTTGTCTTATTTAATCCTCAAATAGCTCTCTGAGGCAGCTATTACAGAAAAGAAAGAAAGCTCAAAGAGCCTAAGTGGACTGTACAAGCTGTACAGCTGGACTTCAATTCGGGTCCTTCGGAGCCAGTTCCATCCCCCAGGCCCGGTCTGCTTACAGGGCACCAGTTAGAAAACCCAAAGAGCACAGTCCTGTGTCTTTAGGGCGCTTCCTGTCTACAGCTGACGCATTTGGGTTGTTGTTTGATAGCCCCAGGTAGACAATACCATCACCCGAAGTGTGGCTGTGCAGTCCTCAAGAGGCAGAGTCCATGCTAAATTTGATGGGAGCTGGAGGGCAGACTGAAAGGGACGGAGTTAGGAGCTCTAGTAAAAGGCGATGAGGACGAAAGGCCAGCACTCTTGGATGTTATGAATATCACATGGGGAAAAAGACATAATATTAATTTTTTAGTAAATGACAAATGTAATAAAGGAAATGAAAACACATACAATTTGATTTATAACCTGTTGTATAGGCATACTGTAGACCTCCTTATCCATGGTCTCTGTTTCTGAAATTTCTATCATCTCAAGATATTAAATAGAAAATTCCAGAAATAAAGTTTTATTAGTTTTAAATAACTTTATTACCATATATTCTTAGAATAATTGTTATTAACCCCTAGCCTATAAATTAAACTTTATTCTAGGTTCGAATGTATAGGTAAAAACACAGTATTATTCAGGGTTTGCTACTGTCTGGTTTTAGGCATCTGTAGAAGATCTGGGAACTTATCCCCCAACCCCAAACTTATGAGACTTTTGAGAGAATTAAATTTGGTGATGTAAAATACTATTAACTTGGTGCCCAGAACATACTAAGCATATATTATACATAACCCATTATTATTGTTGGCCTGATTTGATCTTCTGGAAAATTGTAGAAAATGCTTTATCTAATTAAGCCAAAGCCTAGTTAGAGGAATAGCCACATTCACTTTAATTTGCAATCGTATTTCTTAGGCTCCATTTCCTCCCTCATACACACATTTTCAGAGAGTAGTCATTTGACAGTGTCTTTTTGTTAAAAGGGACGAGCGCGCACTGCAGGACAGCATGCTCACCCAGCACCGACTGATGTCTTGTCTCTTGCACCGGTTCTGTGCACTGGCCTGACTGACCCATCTCCATGGGTAGCTTGGACACCCTGCATGAATTAACTCCATCAATGTTGTTTGCTCCCATTGTAGCTAATGGCACTGACTCAGCCTTCCATGTGCTTACTGCTAAGCCAGCCAATACTGCCCTAGCACCTGTAGCAATGCCTGTGCGTGAAACCAACCCTTGGGCCCATGCCCCTGATGCTGCTAACAAGGAAATTGCAGCCGTACATCCGGGTAAGGTGGCCACAGATGTAGACTCTGGGAGCAGGTTCTAAAATCAGTCTGTTACCTAAGTGAGAACTACGAAAAATATATTCCTTTTTAGACACAAGTGTCTGTGAAAAAAAAGGCTCTAAAACTTTTGGGAATGAAAGAATTAGATGGACATTCTAAGGACTGTGGAACCTGGCTACCATAGAATTTTAATAAGCCACCACCCCAGAGAACCTTTTTACTGGATTTTAGCAGTACACACAGCTGCCTATAAATGAAGGTACTCTGCATGGCAAGTCCATCAAAGTGCCACAAAGAACACTTTTTTTTTTTTTTAACTAGCTTTTCTGGGGTATTTTGAGACATAATCTCACCAAATAACTGACTGTCATAGAACTCACTCTGTGGACCAGGCTGGACTTGAACTCAGACCTGCCAGCCTCTGCTTTTAAGTGCTGGGATTAAAGGTGTGCACCACCACTGCCAGCTTATGTCTTTTGTTTTTGTTTTAATTATACATGGGTTTTAGTTTTTTTAAGACAGATCCTTGTTCTGTAAACTCTTGGTCCACCTGCCTCAGACTCATTGTTTTGGGAATGTCGGTGTGCACCATTGTTCCAGCTCCTTGACCCAGAGAGTGTGATAAGCCAATTTCTCTACTGTGGCTGTACCGTGACCACAGGATGGGTTTCTGATACCGGTCAGCTGCCTTGGTTCAGGGCATTTGAGCCTCAGCATGCCTTAAGATAACAGCATGTTCTGACAGGTTCTACTTGTCACCAAAAACAGAGCTCCTAGGCTGGTGACGAATCCATCCCTCTACCAGAACCACACTGTCCCATCATGGGGCCTTGTTCCACGTTTTAGAATCATTCACTTAACCAAGGTTATCAAGTGAGAAAGGCCTCTAACTCTCCCCTGTCTCTGTCTTCTTGGTTCTAGGGGCTGAGTGGACTCAGTCTTCTGGCGCTGCCTCTCCAGGTCTCTTCCAGGCTGGTCACAGACGCACTCCCTCTGAGGCTGACCGTTGGTTAGAAGAAGTGTCAAAGAGCGTCCGGGCCCAGCAGCCACAGGCCTCAGCTGCCCCTCTGCAGCCTGTTCTCCAGCCTCCTCCACCCACTGCCATTGCCCCTCCAGCGCCACCTTTCCAAGGAAATGCATTCCTCACCTCTCAGCCTGTGCCAGTGGGTGTGGTCCCACCCCTGCAGCCAGCCTTTGTCCCTGCCCAGTCCTACCCTGTGGCCAATGGGATGCCCTATCCGGCCTCTAACGTGCCTGTGGTGGGCATCACCCCATCCCAGATGGTAGCCAATGTGTTCGGCACTGCAGGCCAGCCTCAGGCCACTCATCCCCATCAGTCCCCAGGCCTGGCCAAGCAGCAGACATTCCCTCAATATGACGCAAGGAGTGCTACCACTAGTCCCTTCTTTAAGCCTCCTGCTCAGCACCTCAACGGTTCTGCAGCTTTCAATGGTGTAGACGATGGCAAGCTGGCCTCAGGAAGCAGGCATGCAGAGGTCCTTCCAGGCACCTGCCCAGTGGATCCTTTTGAAGCTCAGTGGGCCGCATTAGAAAGCAAGTCCAAGCAGCGTACAAATCCCTCCCCTACCAACCCTTTCTCCAGTGACTTACAGAAGACATTTGAAATAGAACTTTAGGCAATCTCTGTGACATGTGTTTTTATGTACTTAGGCAAGGGCAGGGGGTAGAGGGCAGAGGAGCAAAGGGACTTTGCTTTCCTGATCAGTTCACTTTTCACTAATCCCAAAGGTCCCAAGGAGCAAGTCCAAGCACAGAGTAAATGAGGGGTAATGTCCACAGAAGTGAGGAAAGTGTTCCTGAGAGGACTGCCCTGCAGCTAGGCTAGAGAGTCAAGAGCACGTTGCCTTCTGGCCCCTCCTCTCATACCTTACAAATCTCTGGCACCAGAGAGGCAGGAATAGCGGAAGAGGAATATGTATTCAAAGCACATTTACTGGAATATAAAACATAACAGGAAGCAAAACAATCTCCCTTTATTTTTCGGGCCAGGCACCTGTTCCTCCCAGTACTGGCCAATCTTAGCCCGAAGGAGAACAGTGCGACTTGTGCTCAGGCGTCAGACTTGAAGGCAGGCAGGCTGTGTTGCTGGGCTCATGGGAGGCCACATCAGCAGCTGCCCAGCACAGCTGTGTTCCGGAGATAAAGCTGAGCTTCCATTTTGAGTAACAGAATAAATATTATAAATATATATATATATCAAAAAGCCAAAATCTTTATTTTTATGCACCTAGAATATTTTAAATAGTTCTGAATATTAAAAATACGAGTTGTAAGTAATCTTGCCAAAAGTGAGCGGGTTAGTTGTAAGAAATTGTACATAAGATTGATCTATCATTGATGCCTATTGAAGTAAAAAAGAGGAAGGGTTGGAAGTTGTAGGCAGGAGCCCTGGCTTGTTTGTGACCATTCATTGTAACTAGCATATTGCAACAACAATCATACTGATGCCCAGTAAGTCACTAGGTTGTAGTTTTAAGTAAAATGAGAGAAGTGTTGTCCTGGTTTTAAACCTATGGTGAAATTCTAATGTCATTACCCTAATGGAGTCAATCTACGCTCTAGAGAATGTGTATTGTATTTCATGTATCATTGCAATTTCCTTATGTTATACTTCAGCATTAAGGTGACAATGACATACTCCTATCCAGCGAAGGGAATGCAGGCTGTTGTGTTGGTTTTTAGTGTGGGTCTTAATAGGTTCTGTCCTTGAAGTTTTGTTCCCGTAAGTTTTACAGGGATGAGGATTCTGGTTTTATGCGCTCTGTCCCCGTGTCCCCTTCAGCCCCGCTGTGGACAGAACATCACATGCCAGTTGCAGCTACTTGACCTCGGGTAACAACGTGAGACCCCATCTCATTTTTACTTTTGAACGTTGGCCTTACAATCAAATGTAAGTTATATATACATATATATATTTGTACTGATGAGAATTTATAATCTGCTTTAACAAAAATAAATGTTCGTGGTAGAAGCTTTTGCCCATGAAGGGCTGTTCTTATTTGTAAATGAGTCTATAGTTCTGTTTTTTGATCTAATTCTCTCTCTACTGCTGATTTCTAGCTTGTGACTATAGTTTTATTGGGACGAGTATATCCGTAAATTCTATGGGTGCGCCTGGGGTTCTTGATCTGCAGCCACAGCAAAGACTACATCCAGAAGCTGGAGACCCCCAACCCCAGCCCAGGGGTGGACTGGTGCTATGTGTGTAGAGACAGGGTCTCACTAAGTAGCCCTAGCTGGCCTTCAACTCAGAGGTCCACCTACCGCTTTCTTCCAATTGCTGGGATTAAAGGCGTGCACCGCCAAGCCTGACAGAGCTTTGGATTAGCTCAGTGGAACGGTGTACTCAGCATGCATGAGATCCCCCAGCACACTTACACACACATACACACAAGCCACCTAATACCCAGCCTATTCACAGGCCAATTAAATCAGAATTTCAGTGGGGAGGATCCCAGGTTATGCTTTATATTTTGAAGAGTCTGATTATGCTCTCTGTATGGAATAAGGTTAAGTACCCTGGTCTAGAGTAGCTCACCCCTTACCTCTTGACTTAGCCCCCTACTTCTGCCTGCAAACTGCTGGTACCAAGACGTTTCTCAGCTCTCTTAAAGAGGCTCTTCCCTTTTTGAGCAAGGTAGCTTGAGATGCCACTTACACAAGCTGCTTTGTTTTTCAGCCTATGTCAAGACTGGTTTCATAGTAACCTTTGTTACTAGACCATCTTCTAGAGGAGTTGTAGAAGTTTAAATGTGGAAAGCCCTGAAAGCTCACTAAATCCAGGCCTCTTCCTTGACCATTAAGAGATCAGAGGTTCTGAAAGATGAAGGATGCCTTCCTGCAGCTCAGACTACTAAAATCACTCCCCTGTCACATTGTACCCACATCCTGCTCGTGCTGGGGTTTGTGGGTTTGGGATGGGTGCATTGTTTACTTCGAGACAGGGTTTCACCCTGTGGCCCAGGCTGGCTTCCAGTGTGGCATTCCTGTTTTAGCCTCCAAAGCATTGGCATTACAGGCATGTACCACCACTCCCAGCTACTGTTTAGACTCTTAAGAGTTACTTGTGTATGTGCACACGTATGTGTGGCAGTCGGGACAAGTTCTGCCTTCCACCAGTGTGGTTGCAGGGGATACACTCAGGGCATCAGGCTTGGCAGGGAGTGCCTTTACCACGGCGCCGTCTCACCAGCCCCCAGCTGCTGTCCGACTTTTCTTTAGCAGCAAATATTCTTCTCCACAGATTCCCATAGGAAGCATGGCTCTTTGCTGCTCAGAGTGGGCCTGTGGGCTGTGTAAAGGAGTGAACCTTCCCAGCCTGCTTTGTAGGGTGACCCCAGGGAGTAGCACCCTTGCACTGTAGGTCTTACTCTGTTTTCCCACACTCAGATTTTAAGACTGTCTGGCTTTTTCACCCCATGTCCCTGCACTGAGGCCATATGGTTATATTCCACCTTGCTGAAGGCTTTCCCAAGCATTACACTGCATTCCACATGATGGTGGTATTGAGCGTAGGTGTGCCATTGCGTAGGACGACGAAAAGGCCTGAATGACAGATTTGACCCAGGGCTCTGGGCTCTCACACAGAGTATGTCTGACTGAGTAGTTACCACTCCCCTTACTGGCACATACCTCCCACCCAGCTTGCTCTGCAGTGTGCTGAGTGGATCCTCTGTGCAAATTGAGCATCCCTCACCCAAAATCAAACGTGCTTTGAAACCCAGACATTTTTGAAGGCTGACATGGCATTTGGATGTTTCAGGCTTCAGAGCACTTGAATTTTAGGTAAGAGATGCTCAATTAGTAAAGTCTATCTACAAACACTTAATAGTTTGAAAGTACTTTGGTCCCAGGCATTTCAGATAAAGGGTCCTCAACACAGCAGAAACTGTAGAGGGGAGGCGTAAAGGAGCAGTTCTGTGTAGGCAGTTTCCTCCTCTTCACAGCAGCCTGTGATCCTATCAGACAGACCCTGCTGAGGACTATAGGGGAGGCTGGCACTGGCAGCTGCTGGGGCTTAACCCTGGATTTCTGAGAGGGCCGGTATCTGAAAGATGACTCCCTCTGCAAGCCGTGTCTTACCATCCCTTCTCCCCAGCAAACTATCCGGAACTGGCTCCGCTGCTAGCCTTCATCCCTGCTGCCAGGCAGGCTGAGCATTGGGCTGGAAGCCAGAGCAGCTGGCACAGCAAAAGCTGGAGTAGTATTCATTGCCACAGAGCTGGGCCTGCAGAATCAAGGCACAGTTGGCCAGCTCCGGCTGGTCGATGCACTCCCTGCCCAGGTCCCTGGACTGAGCCGCTGGTGCTGCAGAACGACAGGAGAAAAAAAGGGCTGAGGCAGCGATCCTGCTGCGGCTTCTCATGCTTAACCACGCAGGGGGATGATGGCTTCCACCCATCACCCATCCACTGCTGCCTCACCAGCAGTCCTCCTGTGATCCTTACCTGTGGCCTCAGCCCAGTGCACAGCCTTTCCCAGACTCCCTGCCCTACTGTCCAGAGCTGAAGACCCAGATTGGGAGGGAGAATACGTAGAGTCGGTCTTAGGAAAGCTGGGCGTCAGACAAAGCCATTGTCCTCTTCTGCTGCCACTGTGTTCCTCCAGCACCCCCCCCTGCCTGCCTCTGTCCCCTGTATCCCATCTTACCTGGTTTGCACCTGAGAAAGGGTCGAATCTTCAAAGTTCTGTTAACTGGCGCTCTAAGGCTATTGTCAGTTTCATTCCTCTGCCTCACCCCACAGTTAGCCTATGTCCTCCCTGCAGGCTCTGTCCCTCCTGTCCCTACAGCCAGGCCTGCAGGGCTAAGTATAATCTCTATTCCTTCAGAAGACACCATGAAAAGACCAGACCCCCCTCCCCCCAGTGGCCTCTGAAAGGTTTGGCGTTCTCACCAGCATAAGCAGAGGACTGGCTCCCTGCATGCGTGTGGTAGCCAGTCCACATGTGCACGCTGTTTTTTCAAACTCTGAAACTTTGATTTCAACTATCAGCTGTCGCAGCCCCAGGCTATCGTGGTAGGTACTCCACATGGTGGTTAAGACGATCATGTCCCTGCTGAGTACCACTGGACAAATTTCTCAAGCTCTCGGAGACTCTGTTTCCTTCTCTGAAATGGAGAGAATGAAAGCACCTGCCTCGAAGGGGCGTTCTAGGGACTCTGCTGAGATACGGTGCATCAGTTTGAAACAGCTGGGCTGGCACCAGGGGCCTGTAATCTCTCCTCAGGAGGCCGAGGCAGAGCACAGCTTCGAGGCCAGCCAGGGCAATTCAGTGAGACCTTATCTCAGGCTAAAAGTACTAAAAAGAGGCAAACAGGCATAGTTCAGTTGTAGAGTGTAGCATTCTTGTCTGTAACCCACAAAACCCACTTAGAGTAGCACCCAAGGCATGTAATAACCATGGCAAAAGCTTGAGTGCTTACTGCTGCCTTGACCCCACAGCAGTGTGTGCCCTCAAATGTAAGGCAGGGACAGACCATCTTCCCTCCATACAGCATTTCCTGTCCTTCACTCAACTCTAAGGGGCAAAAGAATTCAGGTGCCCTCCTTACCACAGCGTGAGAGAAGCCCAAGCCATCTCCCCATGCTAACATTAACTCCAGTGCCACCACACCGTGACTTGGGGCAGCCTGAGACAGTCACTGTGACTCCAGACGGACTAGTGATAGCATGGATCTGCAGCCTGTTCAATGGGAGAAACGCAGGCAGGCAGAAAGGGGGCACCTGGAATTCTGGAGCAATGCCTCCAAAATAGGTAAAGGTTGGCAACGCCCATCAGAGAGCAAGAGAGGCCTCACTGAGGCCATGGGTGGGGTCTAACAGTTCAGCTTGGCAGCCACACGTCACCCAAAGCGCACTAGCCTCACTGTCAGACAAGCTTCTGATTATCATCCCGTCTCACATCTACAGCTGATCACAAATGTGAACATCCGGATCCCCTTGAGTTGTTTTTTTGGTAGGTTTTGCTAGTTTGGCTTGTTGTTGTTGTTGTTGTTGTTGTTTACTCAAGGTATGACACTCACACTGGCCTCTCAAACTGGCAGTCCTCCTACCTCAGCAATCCAAGTGCTAGGGTTCATAGGGGTCACCATGCCCAGATCCTCAGCCCTCATAATGACTGCTCTCCACACTGCAGTAAATCTGCATGGATTTTCCAGAAACATCAAAGCTGTCATATAGTGCACACACGAGCTACCAGCTCTCTGGTTCCAGTGTTGCAAGCTCTGGGCTGAGCCCAGGGGTCCCCGGCACTGCTTAGGGAGCTCACAGCAGGAAGCCTGAGTGTCAGTCTCTCAGAGCAATATTCCAGCACACACCTTCAACCTCTGGCCAGTTCCTACACTCAGCTTAGCAGCTAGGAAGACAGCCTGGCCTGCCCCAAGTGGCAGCCCTCCTGCGGCGGCACTGCAATGCCACGTGTCATACATGCAGACCAGGCAGCTGGTGCCCTGTTACCTCCAAGCCCAGGACCCTTCCCCAGGATCCGCCTTAGGTCTCTGAGAACTGGCTGCTTGGCTGGAGGCTCTGACCTGTTAGTCAGGCGCTCCCTGAAACACTAAGACCTGGAGAGCAGAGTGAGTGGGTCACTCAACCACAGAGCTCCTGCGAGTTTGAACATGAAACAGGCCTGTGTCACCAGTTCCAAGATGTAACTTAGCAAAACAGGCTTGGTAGCATCTAGGAAGCAGAGGCAAGGAGATTGAAGTTGAGACCAGTCTTGGCCTACATAGCAAGTCGAGCCCAGCTTGGGCTACATAAGTAAATTTAAGTAAAAGCAGGAGTCAGAAAGCCTGGGTTTGATTCCCAGCTGACCATGAATCGGCTGTGTAAATGGGAACCCCTGAAGCTCTGTGGGTACCTGTCTCCTGGATAAATGAAGGAGGTGACTACGCCCTCCGTCATATGCCCACATGATCAGAGAGGCACTTTTCCATCCTAGAGCCATTTTTAAATAACTTTTTTCATCTTTAAGTTACAGACTACACATGATTAAGAAAGGAGACTATACCAAACAATGGTAAGAATTATCTGTCCTATGCCTTTTTAAGAATAAGGTCTTTTGCTTACTTGTAGATTTACTTATTTGTCATGGTGCTGGGGATAGAACCTAAGGCCTCACACGTTTGGCAAGAACTCTGCACTGAGCCACAGGGCCTTCTGCCACCCTGATTAGATTGGATAGATTTTAGCGGTACATCCCTCTTAAACATTTTAAAGAATAAAACTGTTAAGTCTGAGTGACAGAGCTCTGGACACTTTCCTACATCTTTCCCTCAGCTTCAGGTAGTAGGGTAGCCACAGGAAAGTGGGGCTCTGGGGCCACGAGAAACATCTGCCCAGGTACGATGCCAGATGCTAGGACGTGAGCACAGACGAAAACTGGAGCCTCGTGACCTCCAGTGCTCAGCTGGCCTTCACGACAGCAAAACCCAGAATGAGCGTTTCTCACCTGGCAGGGCCACCTTCACCTCGGTGCTGCGGCTCACAGCCTGGCTCCCGCGGTAGGCACTGCACGTGTAAGATCCCTCGTCCCTGGGCCGCAAGTTGTGGATCAACAGTGTACCATCTGGGGACTGGTGCACACGGTGGCCATCAGCCTGGACTGGCAGTCCATTCCTGGAAGGGAGAGGACATTGGCAGAGCCATCGCAGGCCGCTGGAGACATGCCTTGAGAGGCCTGAGAGAGGAAGATATTAGCCAAGGCTATTCTAGAGCCAGCCTTCTCTCCCCATGAGGGCAGATAGATGGCACCTCAGGGAAGTGGGGACAGGTACACTAAATTTGTAGGAGGGCATTAACAAAGACAAAGTGGTACAACTTTGCACTCTTCATCAGTTATCAGTTTGCCCTGAATCCACAACATAACCCACTCCATCTTGTCATTGACAAACACCAGGCCCCATGTTGGGGGAAAGGTACACAGCACCTTCATGGCACAGGAGAGGGTGCCAGTGTCCAGGGAGCCTTCCACAAGAGGATGACTGACCTAAGGCTGGAAGGCAGCAGCAGGGCTGGCCAACAGAAGAGGAAATTTTAGGAATTTGGGGACAAGCTGTCACAGGCAGAGCAGGAAGAGGCAGGAGAGAGCCTGTCAGGACTCTCTCAGGCTCCCAGCAAGTGTTTAGGCAGGCTGGAGACACCAGGGGCTTGAGTGGAGCAGAGTGCCTGGGTTGGCCTGGAAGAAGTAGTTGCTGCGTCGTGTGCATGGGGAAGATACAGGACACTGTCGTAGACACGGGTGAAGGTCAGATCTGGTTGGTGGAGAGACTAAACAGTACAGCCTGGTCACTGGGCGATGGTGATTCTAGGCCAGCCTTCTCTCCCCATGAGGACAAATAGGTGGCCAGGTCTTAGCTCAGTGGTTCACTCCACATGGAGAGGAATGAACAGTGAGGTCTTGCTTTGAAAACTGAGGTGTCTGCGAGATGTCAAGTCTGAGATCTAGAGCTGCAAAGTCCAGACCCAGAAGCGTTAGCCGTTGCACCTCAGGAAGGTACATCTCCGAAGAAATCCAAGGCTACAGCCCTGACGACATTAGGGAAGCCATGGAAAGAAAGTATTGTGCAAAAGAGCAAGTGGCCAGTAGGACAAAACCACAGATCAGGTCAAGACTGATACTGTCCAGAGGTGGAAGGGGCAGAAAGGTGATTGCTGTCCTTGCTGGTACAAGGAGCAGGGGCTGAATATAGGTAGATCAATGATCAAAAGAGATAGCAAGATGTCCAGACATGCTGTGAAGAGGGTGGGCACTGAAGCCCCTGGCTTCAAGGCCACCTAAGAAGAAGCTGACCTCCATCACCCCCATCACCACCATCACCCCCGACCCGCGCATCCCCCAAAGAGGAATTTTAATTCAGAACATGGCTGTTCTGGCAAAAGATCACATCCAAAGCCTTAGGACTATGATCTGGCTGGAATACAGACATGCCTTTAATCTGGGAGACAGAGGCAAGCAGATCTGAGTTCAAGGCCAGCCTGGTATAGAGCAAGTTTCAGGTAAAGAAAAGCTTAGGTCCAGTCGTGGTGGTTCATGCCTTTAATCCCAAGCAGTGAAGGTAAAGTTAGTTTGTAGAAGAAAGCATCCATGTTTGAAAGTGAGTGGCAGAAACAGTGAGGAGTCAGAAAAAGACTTGACAGAATAGGATACGCCCAACTCTCATGAGGAGAGAGGAAAGGGAAGCTATTTAATGGGTAATGCAGAGAGAGAGAGAAAGAGGAAGAAGTTTTACTGGGAAAGTTTTACAGAGAAGAAGAAAACAAGCTAGACAGGATGAAGGCAGAAGGGGCCAGAGAATGAGAAGGAGCCAGATTAAATAAATCAGCTGGGAAAGGAGTTTGAGCAAGAACAGCTGAGTTGAACCAGCCAGCCCAGAGCTCAGAACAAGAAAGGGTGAGCTTATTCAGCAGTGAGGCTCAGAGGCTGCCTAGGTTAGATTTCACGGAGGCTAGACACTTCCAGGACTAGGCCTTAGTTAGCAGAGAGGCAATAAACCTTGAGAAACTGAACCAGATGTATAAAAGTTCATTTTACACCCCTGCCTTCCCCAAATATTTGCCTTTGGCCACTTGTTGCTCCCCCCAAAAGCGTCCTTCCCTCTCCTTACCTCCCTGGACTCTTCCCTGACTCTCCCAATCCAAAGCCTCACTTTCCTTTGTGTACAGTCATCACTTGGGGGAAACCTGGGCCAAGGCTGCCCTCAGCTCATAACGCCCTGAGTTCAAGCAACCCTCAGTTCTCGAAACACTGACCTGAGTTCTGATAGAGTGTAAAGAAGTGGAGACACAAGTAGTTGCTGAATGTAAAAAGACCAGCCCATCTGGGATCGGTTCCCTGAAGCTGAGGCTGGAGGGATGGCTCAGCAGCCGAGAGCTTGTTCGTGCAGGGGGCCATGACTCAGTTTCGAGCAACTGTGTGGTGGCTCACAACCATCTATGACTCTACTTGGAGGAGATCGTACCCCCCTTCCTCTTTCTGACTTCCACAGGCGCCAGGCATGCACGCTGTATACACACACACACACACACACACACACACACACACGCGCGCGCGCGCAAGAAAAACACTCATAAGCTTAAGTGCATTTGAAACAAAATGAACACTGACGTCTCCAGACCTACACGCAGCCCTGTGGGTCTCAAGATGGAGGAAACGGAGCGATGTTGGTTTTAACCTGGGCAGGGAGAATGCTACTGGCTCTAGCAAGTGGCTGTTCCGGGTGTTGCTAGATACCCAACCATGCACAGGCCTAAAACAGTAAGCTTGTCTGGGCCAACAGTTCAGGGATGCTAACATTAAGAAACTACTTGCCGGGTGTAGCGGCACCCATCTTTGATCCCAACACTTGGGAGGTAGAGGTAGGCAGATCTCAGAGTACGAAGCCAGTCCTGTCTACAGAGTGAGTTCCAGGCCAGCCAGAGATACATAGTGTGACCTTGTCTTGGTAAAAAGAGAAAGAGAGAGAGAGAGAGAGAGAGAAAGAGGAGGAAAAGGAAAAGAAAAAAGAACAGAAACTGTAGCCCAGCCAGGAGAAAACTGTCCTCTGGAGCTTTGTGGTATAGGAGGAGGAGGATGCAGCCTCCAACCCTGGCTCCAGGCCTCAGAGGACAACAGCATGGGGACAGTGGGGACAGTGACATTTCTGACGGAAGGAGACTGTAAGGATGGGCACTGGCTAGAATAGCTCTTTACCTGGACCACCTAATGTTCACGCTTTCTCCAGGCACCACACACAGCAGCCTGGCCGTGTCGCCCTCCGGCACCGTCACAGCAGGAGGCAGGCCTGTGATCGTCAGCTCCCCTAGGCATGAGAAGTCATCGTCAGTGGCTCCACAGACCCCTCCCCAGCTGCACACCTCTTGGCCATAATGCCCTTTGGCCCCACTCAGGACCCACTCCTTACCCAGAACTCTGAGCTGGACCCAGCGCTGGTCTCGGTCCTGCCCATTGAAAGCAACACAGCTGTAGAAGCCGCCGTCCTCCACAGCTACTCTGCTGATGACCAGAGAGCCATCGGGCTGCACCTGGTGCCTGGGAACCAAACACAGCCAGGTGAGCGGGGATCAGAGGCAGGAGTGGGGAGGAGAGCTAAGCAGGGCCCCTACCGTTCAAATTGTCTAGCCAAAGAGCTGAGGACAGCCCCTCACAGTCCAGCTGCCAGCACCTTAATTCACTTGAGAATACCTGGCTTTTAAAGTCAATAACGAATCATTTTATGTTTTCTGAATTAAAAACTATTTGCGGCCAGGTGTGGTAGCCTGCAACCCCAGCGCTCAGGAACCGGGAAAGCAGGAGCATTGCCATGAGTTTTTGATACCAGCCTTGTGTACATAGTGACTTCCAGGCCAGCCTGAACTACAGCGTGATACCCTATGTCAAAAACCAAAACCAAAAAACAAAAAAGGAGGGGAAAGCCGGGTGGAGGTGAATGCCTTTAATCCAGCACTTGGGAGGCAGAGGCAATTGGATGTCTGAGCTGAAGGTTAGCATGGTCTACAGAGCAAGTCCAAGTCAGCCAGGACAACAGAGAAACAGACACACAGCCACATGAGGGAGGGATTCCTTACAAACATGAGGACAGGGTTCAACCCCTAAAATCCATTTTTTAAAGTGGGGGGGAGGGGAGGGGAAAGAGGCAGGCATGCAGGCATGGTGGGGCATACTTGTAATACCAGTCCTGAGAAAGCAGAGGGGATTCCTGGGTTGGCCAAGCAGCCTAATCTAGTTGGCAAGCTTCAGACCAATGAGAGACTGTCTCAAAGAAACAAGGTGCATGGCGTCTACGGAATGATACCTGACGGATTCTAGCAGGTTTGGCAAACATGGCTCAGGCAGGACTTATCTTCTTTCCCTTTCCTTCTGCCTTGCTAAAAACCATTAGATTATACTCCTAAACATGGCCACCAAGGTCTATTCCCTTATTTGGCCACTTCCTCCTCCTGAGGCTGACTACCAAGGTCCAGCTATCAAAGTATTAAAGTCCAGCAACCCCTTTGGCTCACCTAACTAACATACCCAGTTAAAATTAAGCACCTCATCCTAGCACAGGGTTTCCCCTTGCATCTTTATAAACCGGCATTTTCCTATGGGCCACGTCCGCCTCCCCCCTGTCCAGGGGCAGTCCTTTGTCCCAAGGTGGGACAAGTACCCCTTCCCCTATCTCGTTCCCTTCCCCTTTATCCTCTAGCTCCTGTCTTTGTCTCTTATTCCCTACTCTCTGTCCCTCTGGGGCAAAAAAAAATGTCCTTTATGCCTAGAACTTGGTCTTGGGGGGGTCCTGAGCCAATACTTGTCCTTTTAGTGCCTAGAGCTGATTCTCTGGCCTGTATACAGCTATGCACATGAGCATGCACACAATTTTAAATTTTTAAAGGATTTATTTATTATTTATACAGCACACCAGAACAGGGCACCAGATCTCACTATAGATGGTTGTGAGCCACCATGTGGTTGCTGGGAATTGAACTCAGGACCTTTGGAAGAACAGTCAGTGTTCTTAACCTCTGAGCCATCTCTCCAGCCCCCTGTTTTGTTTTATTTTAAATTAGATTTCTAGTTTGTTTTATTTTATTTTATCTTGAGACAGGGTCTCACTATGTAGCTCTGGCTGGCTTGGAACCTAATATGAAGACCAGCTGGGCCTCAACTCACAGAAATGCACCTACCTCTGCCTCCAGTGTGCTGGGATTAAAGGCTGAGATTGGTAATATTTGCCATACGCAAGCATACTCAAATGCTGACGCTGTGGTGAGCTGTGTGATACTAAGCTGCTGCTCGGAAACTGCTGGCAAGAAGCACACGCTTCCGTATGGCTCCCGGCAGCTTACGCAAAAGTGAATGGGCGCAGTGCAAAGTCAGTATAAACATCAGCAATGGGGCCAGTCAGGACCATGAAAACTCTACCTCTGCCCTCAGCAGAACTCTTATTTTCATCCAGCCATACTCTGCAAATGCCCAGAAGCCCTGTGTTCCAACCCCCTTTCTCCAGAACCTACAGTCCCGCTCTGGCCTCCATAGGATGGGGTGTGGCTGCAAACAGGACAGCAGGAGAGGAACTGAATGAACCTGGGAGAAGAGACCAGCTGTCCATCTCTTTGCCACTCGATGGTGGGGACCGGAAAGCCTTCAGCACGGCAGAGGAGCCGGATCCGCTGGCCGGGACTGGCGTCCACCACCCCAGGCTGAGTCCGGTCCAGGCGTAGCCTACAAAACAAATCATGCACAGCTAAGAGGCCCTGGCTGCCACTTCTCTCTACAACAGAGTCCTCTGCCTGAGCCCCTTTTTCCATCTCTGGTCAGTGTTGGCTCCCTAAAATTATCCCTTAGTTTAGTTTAGAATACCAGCGCTGCTGTTAAGAACTGGGTTATCGCTGTGAGTTCGAGGCCAGGTCCACCAAGTGAGTCCAGGACAGCCAAGGTCACTCAGAGAAACCCTGTCTCAATAAAAAACCAGAACTGGGGATAAGGTCTCAAAGGCTTGGGCTGGCCATCACCTTGGCTGGCACCCAGTCTCTGCCTACCTTCTGCTGCTGCCTGCCTCTGCCAGGTCCTCTGAGATGGGACCATCCCTCGAGGCCAGATCAAGGAGCTAGGCTTTTCTAATTGTCACCTCTCAGAGGCCGGGGCACTGGGTGACAAAACCCAATCACAGCACCAACCTTCCCTTATTGAGACCACGAACCGTTAGGCTGCGAGCATGGGGCGTGCTATGCTATTACCTGGTGGCGGGCCTAGGGTGTGAAGACGAGGGAACCCCGTGGCTCCGAGCTCTTGCCCCCATTCCAGGGTTCCGAGGACCATGGCCAGGGTCTGGGTTCCTGGTCTGAGGGAAATGGCTGGGCTGGACCTCAGACAACACTGCTGTGTCACCCCCTGTCATGAGGCCAAAAGAAGCAAGGTCTGAGCTTTGTGAAGGGAATGAAAGAGGATCCATGAGACCAGCAAGGACGTGTGGACAAAGAGGGCAGCAGGATGTAGTTCCTACCTCAGCAGGAAGTGACCCAAGGAAGAACGTGGGCCTTTCTAGGGTGGGTCAGTCCTGCCACAGTCTCCTCCCTCCCTCAGTCCCACCCTGTATTCTGTGAGACCCTGAGGGCAGGCCGGATGGGGCGGAAACCTGTGACGCGAAGCTGGATCTCCTGGAGGTCGTGGCCTGGCCTGTGGCCGCCACAGCCATAGACGCCAGCGTCCTCTGGCCTCAAGGGGCTGATGATGAGGGAACCGTCGGACTGGAGCTGGTGCCTGAATGGAGGGAGGAGAGACAAGGTCTCTTGGGCTCCTGAGGGCAATACGAGTCCTCTGGCTCCCATGCTCCCAGAGAAAACCATAGAGCGCCACGGCACTCCCAGCCCCAGTGAATGCCAGAGGGGGATGCCAGACACTGCGCATGCAGGAGATGGAAAGTAGCTACTATTCCCCCCACCCCAAGGCTCTCTTGTTTAAAAAAATATTTTATTTTATTTTATTTTACATGCGCTAGTGTGACGGTGTCAGATGCCTTGGAATTTCTGCTACAGATAGTTGTGAGCTGCCATGTGGTCGCTGGGAAATGAACCCGAGTTCTTCGGAAGAGCAGCCAGTGCTCTTAACCACTATGCCCTCTCTTCAGCCCTGCCCCACCCCCTCTTCTTCAATGTATGGGTATTTTGCCTGCATGCAAACGCACACCCCCTAGAACTAGAGTTACGCTTAAGAGCTGCCATGTAGGTGTGGGTATTGAACCCGGGTCCTCTGGAGGAGCAGCCCTGAAACATCGCTCCAGCCCCGGCTCAGCACGAATCTCCCAGTGAGCCTCTCACACAGGAGATGGGACCACGGTTTTGCACGCACCTGATGGAAGAAATGGGTCGGCCTTCTTTCTGCCATCCTGCCCGCAACTCCCGTTGGGTGTTTTCAGGGCAAAAGAGCTGAACTGCCTGGCCTGCAGCTGCCTGCACCAGGAAAGGCTCCGGGCCTGCCAGGCTGATCCTGGAGAAATGGGGGAGAGGGGAGTATGGCTGTGCCCCCTGGCGCAGGAACAGGGCCGGGGAAACTGTAGGGCTAGAGACCCCCGGGAGACCCCAGCCTTCCCAACCTCCCGCCACACCCCCAGGCGTTGCCCCTCAAGCAGCTGTGCGGCAGAACAAGGCAGACAGCCCACGGGAGTAGGGGAGGCCGAGAAGGGCCACACATCACAGTGCGTTCGGGGAGCCGGCCAACGTAACACGCTCGACCCTCGCAACATGTGCTTTGGCTTCTTAATTCTGTTTATTTCGCCCGACCCCTTATTAACACAATGGGACAAGATAATAAGACCCCACAGCAAAACCTATGATATATTCAGGGAGTGAAACATTATCACCATTTTACAAGTCAAGAAATGGGAGCTCAGAGCTAGCAAGTGTTTCTAGCTAGACACAGACCTTGGTACAGTAGCTAGATCAGAGATAGAATTCGGAAGCTGATACCTCAGCTAAACCTACATCCCCAGGGCTGCCAGCATCCCTTGTGAGGGCGACAAGACCCATGGGGCTGCTCCTGTCTAGGGATCAGAAACAGAGTACGGAGGGGGCTCGGCCCTGGCCCAGGCACCCTACGTCCTGGCCTGGGGAAGCAGGCCTCACCTGTAGGAGCTATGTGTGGGTGGCACCGGCGGTCTGGCGTCTCTACCCAGTTCAGGGACTCTGGGCCGGAGCTCCTGGCCTCCGGGCCGTTTTCCACGGGCTGGGGTGTGAGAGGCTTCCCACGGCCCAGCCTCCTCTTCCCTCCGCCACGGGCTGCCAGAAGGCGACGGCAGTCTCGGGACTGTGGCTCCTGTCCTATGCCAGTCAGGCTCCTGCTGCCTTCCAGGACTACGTTGCCCACCATCCATGTGAACGCGCTGGCCAGAGACCCCCGCCTCAGGACGGCGGGGCCCGGGGTGCTCCCGGCAGCTGTTCATGCACTCCTGCTCCGATGCGAAGTTATTGGCATTGCCATGGCAGCCGCCATACCAAAAGCGGTTACACCGGCCCACTGATGGCACAAAGTACCAGTGGGCAGCCCAGTCTCCACATGACCCAGGAGCACTGGGCAGCAGACACCGCACTGGGTAGGCTGTGGATTGGGGATGGAACATGTCACTTGGATGGCCAGTGAGAACACTGCCCTCTCTCCTCCGCCTTAAGGAGCATGCCTGTCCTAGTTTGTGGAGCATAGCCTCACTCTTTGACAGGACCCTTTACCTCTCCTACGAGCCTGGGACACTCCCAGGATCTATCCTAAACTTGTGTAGGCTAGCTCATACCTATACCAAACCAGGGCCCCCAGGAAGAAAAAACGGGGGCTCCCTGAGTGAGCTCTCTCACGTCCCTTCCAGCCTGGGCCTCCTGGTGTGATGTACACACCAGCAGCTCAAGTTTGACTTCTCAGTGGCCGCCTCTGAGGGCCCATGAACATGCCCAGGAGGAGGCCCACCCTGTCCTCATCCTCGGGACCCTGTCCCAGCCTCTAGCCTGCTTGTCCTCACAGCCCTGCTGGCCATGGGCTAGTCTGCTCCATCTCTCCGTGTTCCGAGTGGCCATGGCTGCCTGTCCTGGCACCTGTTTTTCTGCAGAGGCCTGGGCCACCAGCCTGTCTGACTTTAGATGCATATTCTCCCGGCAGAGCCTGGAAGCACCGCCCATTGACCATCCTGCCCAACCCTCTCTCTAAAACTTGCACTCCCTGCAACACACACCCCATCTCACAAATGGACAAGCCCTGCCGCACCGCCCACCTGGCCCTGCCTTTCCTTCCTTGGGAGCCTGACCCCCAGACAAAATATGACCTTTGTTTTATATGTGTCTCAGGATGGCCTTGAATATGGTATCTAGCTGAAAATGGCCTCGAACTTCTGGCCATCCTGCCTCTACCCCTCAAGTGCTGGGATTTCAGACCTGTACCACCGTGCTGGGATTTCAGACCTGTACCACCATATCTAATTTACGTAGCACTGAGGATTGAACCCAGGGCTTCCTGTTTGCCAGGCAAGCACTCTACCAACTGAGCCACACCCACAACCCTGGCAGCTTCGTTTATAACCTCCCCAGCCCAGTGCAAACATCTTAGATGCCGGAACATGCATCAGAAACCTCTGGCCTGGTCTCTAGCGTGTGCTCAGGCACTGAGAAATTATCAATCAGTGAGGTCCTTTGGCTGCAGGAGGGGGATAAGGAGCCAGGGAGACAGCAGAGACCATCCATCGGGAAGGATGACAAGGGGTACCCTCTCACCATAGCTGGGCTGGCCCACGCAGCCCTCCCCCAGTGGGCCGGCTGCAGAAGCCACGTTGTCATAGCAACAGCCAAACTGGGAGCCTCGGCAGTCGCTGGGCTCACCCTCGTGGGCCTGGGGTTGGTGGATCTTGGGGACCTGGAGAGGACACCAGAGGTTGGGAAATTAGGAATAAGTCTTGTTTTCAGCGGGGAAGTGAGCTTGGGATGACCAGAGGGAGGGTGACAGGAAAAGGCAAGGGACACAGCTATGAGTCAGAGACAGAGAACCCCACCCAGGCCTGGGGATGAGGGGGGGGGATCAGAGACCATCGCTGAAGCCCTGGCCCGGGTGGCCAGGTTTGCAGGGTCCTCCCTTTCCCAAGGCTGAAAGTTGCAAAGACCCCGGTATCACTGAGCCATATTCCTGCCATGGGAGACATCAGAGACCACTTACTTTGGAAGCCACTGCCCTGGACCCTGGCCTGTTCCCTGTATTGTCACTGCCGTGAGACCTGGCACAGCCAGCCTGCTGGGGCCCCTCAGCTGCAGACACCCCATCGGGGCAGCATCCGTACCTGGGAAGACGTACATAGCCACCCTCACTGCCCTCCCATGAGCCCTGGTGCCTAAACTTCCAGGGAGGGACCAGGCTCCGGGCTGCTTACGTCAGGGGACTGTCGGGATAAAGACCTGTCAGGGAGAGCCTGTTCCTGTGAGGGCATGCCGCTCTTCGTGCCCCAGGCTCTGCTCATTCCCACTGCCACCCAGCAGCTGCCAGGGAAGGAAGGGGCTGCATCAAAGCCAACACGAACACCGTCCTCCCAGGAGCTCTGGGAAAAATGCCACTGCATCACTTATCTCCCGCCAACCAGAGTGTGTGAAGCAAGGTGAAGGGAGGGTATCAGAGGAGAGGGCAGCCTCCCTCAGCAGCAGCCTCTGTTTCTCTCAATAGAGAAAGCTGGGAGCAGAGAAGTTACCTGCCTCAAGTTACCCAGCAAGACATCACCCCCACTGGCCCCAAATCCCAGACTCTTAGCAGCACAATCCCTCGGGGGTCCTATGTGAGGTAGGTCCTGGAAGAACTGCAGGGAGGGCGGCTGGCAGAGAGTGGGGTGACTCGCCCCTCCCTCTGAGGCTGCAGGAGTGGGTTGGTTGAAGACCTTTGAGATGTGATCAGTTTCTCACTGGCTCCTGAACCTGACATGGACCTCAGAGATGGAATTGCCACCTCTCTCGCCTGCTCCAGGCCCCAGGTTACCCCATCTTCACAGGCTGGGCACATTAGAAGTCCTTCAGGCTTTACACACACTCACACACAAAAGGGCACAGTTGAGTGCCTCAGCATTCTCATCGAAGCTGGGCAATCCTTCCCAGCACAGGGATGATGGCTCCGCCCATGATGGCCCCACCCCACCTTCCCCCTCTCTCTACCTACTAAGGAGGAAGGACAGTCCCAACCTACCTGCTCTGAAGACACGAGGCCCCAGCCAGGGGACAGCCTTGCCACTGGGGCCCAAGAGATGGTGTGTGGCCATCAGGGCAGCACCCGTGAGGGCTGTGTCTGCAGTCCTGGGGCCCTGAGCTAGGCCTCGGGGGTGCCCGGTATGGAGGGTGCTGCAGAGTGGGGGCCCGGCCTGCAGGTGACAGGTGGGGGGCCTGCCCCTGTCTGGGGTTGCTCTGGGCCCTGGGTCTCTCCTGGGCAGCCCACCGCTGGTCTCCAGCATCTATGTGTGAGAAAGAAAGACCACTGTGATGTCCTCATAGACCTCTTGCCTTCACCCCGTGTCTACCTTCAAACCACTTTCCCAGGTCTCCACTCCCTCCAGGCCGCCCAGACTTACAGTTGATTGGGTTCTGGGGCAGGGACACAGCTTCTCACCTGAGACTGGAGACACTTGCGGGCCTGAATGCATCCGAGGGTCCGAGGGGCGGTTCCGTGAGTCCTGAATGCTAGGGACCTCTGCAGGGAACCAAATAACGGGTATGGAGGGCAGAACCAGAAGAAAAAAGCAACACCAGAAGGGGAAAAAAAACCCAACATCCCAACCCCATAAAACACAAGCAGCAGAGACTTCGTGACTATGATGGCCTTAAACTCACGAAAATCCTCCTGCCTCAGTGCCTTAAGTGTACCAACATGCCTGCCTCAAAGATTCCTTTCAGATTTTCTACACTTATGAATTCTTTTTTCATCTTGTCCAGCTTAGTAAAATTAAGTCATTGTCCTGCTAGACTGGGAGGCCACGGGCAGCTGAATTGGTAGGGCACTTGCTTAGCATGAACAAGGTCTTGGGTTTGAGCCTTAACATCACCCCCCAAAAGAGCAAAAATAGTTTACGTCATTTAGTAGTTAATAGTCTTAATAAGGTTGCTAGATTTTTTTTTTTAAATCGTAAAATGTCAAGTAAATTGATAGAGAAAAAACTAGCCGGGCACTCTTGAAAGCAGTCAACAGCTCTCAGTGGGGTGGGGGGCTGTCCTGCTCTCTCATGATAAGCGCAGTGTTGCTGGAACAGCTAACAGGCTGGAGAGGTGGCTCAGAGGTGACCAGCACTGGCTGCTCTTCCAGAGCTCCCGAGTTCAATTCCCAGCAACCACATGATGGCTCATAGCCATCTAAAATGAAATCTGGTGCCCTCTTCTGGCGTGCAGGTACCACACTGTATACATAGTAAATAAATAAATCTTAAAAACAAAACAAAACAAAAAACCTAACAGAGGACTTAAGAACACTACAATGGGAGACGGGCCCGTGGAGAAAGTGTTAGGCAGATGTGAGGGCCTGAGTCCCAGAACCCACAAAAAGTGATCTCAGTGTTCCAGACCAGCAAGGGCTACAGAATCAGCCTAAGGAAAGTTAATTAAAATACAATTGTGGGGAGGCTGGAGAGATTGCTGAACAGCTAAGAGCACTCTTCCAGAGGACCCGGGTTCAAGTCCCAGCATCCACATGGTGGCTCACAAACATCTGTAACTCCAGCTTCCGGGGAACCAAAATGCCTTCTGGCCTTGGTTCAGGCACCAGGCACGTACAAGGTGCATAGATGCACACACAATCAATGTACCATACACATAAAATAAAAATTTAAACATAATTTTAAAAAGACATTCCTAGGTCTGGCCTGGTGGTGTGCTCCTGCAATCCCAGCACTTATAGGTGGAGACAGACCCATCAGGAGTTCAAAGTCATCCTTAGCTACATATTGAGTTTGAGGCCAGCCTAGGCTACATTACACCCTGCCTCAACAAACCAAAAATGATAATAATAAAGTATCACTGTGTCCTCTTTTCCAGTGCCCAGGGCATCACACACATTAGGTGCCAACGTTTTTAGCTCATGGATTCCTGCCTTCTGCTTCCTGCATAAGACAACACGCTGGATGAGTTTGAGGTTCACAGGGCTCTGTAGATGGATTTGGCAACAGCAGAGCAACAGTGGTCAGAGATGTGGGAAAGCAGCCAGGGAAAGGCCCGAGGCAGGAGGGCACTAAACTGGTAGCCGGGGGCGGGGGGAAGGGGGGCCACGCTCCCTGCCCCATCCTCACCCTGAGGAAGATGGCAGGGCTGTCTGTTGCAGGGTTCCACCTCGGCAGGCTTGGACGACTGCAGGTCCATACAGTGACCAGGTGGCCCAATGGCACAGATGACCTGTCGCCTCCGAGTGCCCGAACCACAGCTTTTAGAGCACTGAGGCCCCGAGGTGGGAGTGGGGAGAGAGAGAGAGAGAGACCCTGAGGCCAGGGACACCCATGGAGAAGGAGGGGGCCAGTGCTCTTCTCAGCATCTCTCCAGGGTCCCCAGGAACCAGGGCTGGACTCAGCATCTCTCCAGGGCCCCCCAGGAACCAGGGCTGGACAGCAGGCATCGAAGGGGAGAGACACTTACGAGGCTCCACGTGCCGACATGCCAGGCCTGGCCATGGAACACAGGACAGGCCTCTTGCACACAGGGCTCCGTGAGGGTTGGCTTGTTCTTCGAGGAGCATGCTGTGGCAGGGACCGGAGACTCTCCATCCCCCTGGCAGGTAACTCTCCTCTTCCGGATGCCGGCTCCACACGTGACTGAACACTGTAAGGACAGGCAATCAGCGGGAAGGTCCCCCAGCCATGTGGCCCTGGGATGCTAGGAGATCCCTGGAGCGGAGTCTAAAAGTTGCCTCTCATCCAATCTTTGGCTACATCTTCCAAGATGGCCAGCTAGGTCCCTTACCCTCCGAGGACCACAGCTTCCTTCCACGGCAGAAAACAAGCCTGGCTAGCCCACTCTCGCTGCTGCCCAGGCCCGAGGCTCAGCTCCACACTCCAAGGCAGGGCCTCACCTCTCCCCAGGGCTCCACACTCCAGACTGCGCAGCGCTGCAGGTTGCAGGCCTGTGTGGCGGGGGGCTTCCCGGGCAGACCAGCGCACTGGCTCTCCTCAGCAGCTTCCTGGCCACCAGCCCCATCTGAGGACACGCAGTAGACAGGTCGAGACTGGAATCCGCCCCCACAGGAGACTGAGCAGGGTGTCCACGGGCCAACCTTCCAGCTGACAAAAGGAGAAAAAAAAGAAAATGGGGACAGTTAAGACTGGCCCAGGAGGCTGCAGCCCCCAGTGCGGAGTGCATTGAGGGCCCATCCCGACCCTCCCCCGAGAACTCTGTAGAGACCACCAAGCCAGGCCTCCTAGGCACCCCTATGGCTCACTGGCCTCTGAGCCATAGCCAGACTCCGTCCGTTGCTATCCTGTGTGGGGGTGGGGGTGACGGTGAGGGTCTCCAGAAAGGCTGTGTTCCCCGTGTGCGGAGAAGCCCTGCCTGGCTGGGGGTACAAGGACCAAAGGAAAGAGAAGCCCCAAACACACCATGCAAAGCCAAGCCCACCACCGCCTCTCTCACCAGGCCAGGAGGGTGAAGGGACCAACACCAGCCCTGCAGGAACCCCCTGGCCCACCGGATTACCTGTTCCCACACACATGCTGGGCCCCAGCATGGCGCCACGCTCCAGGCCGGTGCAGGAAAGAGATCCTTTGTGTACGAACAAAGGCGTTTGCCAAAGTCTACTGGACCTTTGACCAAATTCCTGCCTGACCCCCTAGACATCTGCCTGAGCCGCCTGTGGCCTCAGACAGGGACCTCTGGCGCTGTCCCAAATTCTCCTGCTCCCAGCCTGGGCATTCTAAATACTGTGAGGAAACCGCTGGTCCTGGGTCTCACACTCAGGTCGGTTCACTGCCTCCCTCAGCCATAGCTGCCACCGAGCTGAAGAGCTCTGCTCCACCCCACCCCCAACCTCTTCAGACTCTGCCTACAACAGTTCAGGGACTTTCCCTCCCTTCCCACCCAAGTTCTTGGGCTCCACCACAGGTGGAAGGGGGCGGGGGGCAAGGCCTCACCGCTTGGTCTTCGGGCAAGGGTGACGGTTGCAGGACCGTCGGTGGGCTGGCCGAGGCTGGTGTTGGCACATGTGGTCCGGGTAGGCCTCGTTGTCAATGGTGCAGAACACCAGGCGAGTCTGGTGACCTGTGAGAAGCGGAGCCACACAAAGCTGCCGGTGGGCTAATGTTCTCCAAGTGGACTCACTAGTTAGGCACCCTTCTGGGCCGGGCCATAGCTCACACCCATGGGTTCCAGGAACCCCCAGCCTTCAGAGGAGGAAACCCAGGCTCGAAGCATCTTAGGTGTGACAGACCTTGGTCATGAGCTCCAGGCCTGGGCGCCGACCACAGTGGGCCGCTTCTCTTAGATCCCTCATCCTCGAGGGACCTTCATGGGGACCTCTAACTTTTTCCGTTCATGCAGCTGCCCCTCCCCGGCAGCACTGTCTTGACGACAGGACTGTACCGTGCCAGCCCGTGTCACCTATCTGCCCTTCTCCAGAGCCCAGCGGTCACCTCCGCCGCACTCGGCGCTGCAGTCACTCCAGGAGCCGTGGCTCCAGCTGAAGCCTCGGCCAGGGTCGTCCAGTGGCAGGTAGTACTCATAGCGTACGCCGGGGTTGGCCTCCTGGCTGATGAGCTGCCGAGAGTGTCTTCGCTGAAGTCCCCCTGCAGTAGCCGCGGCAGCCCACCCGCCCAGGGCCCCTCCCTCTGCGGCCCGCCCGCCCGCTCACCTCGATGACCAGGGGCTCCGAGATTGGGCCCCGTGCCTGCAGCCTCTCAGGGGCTAGGTCCCCCTCCACACCCCGTTCGTAATGGAGGACTGTGCTGGCCACCGGCAGGGCCTGGGCTGCCTCGATGGTCCAGCGCCCATTGAGGTAGTATTCGCCGCGGACACTCTTCACGGCTGTGGAGAGACCACTGGTCAGAGGACGTGGGACAGCGAGTCGGCTCTCTGAGCCCCAAGGCCGCCCAGCTCCAAACCTTCTCTCTCACCCAGGAAATTCCTGCTGGCAGCAGCTTCCTCGATGCGGATACTGGTGGCCCCGGCAGGAATGACGATGATTTGGTTGTAGCCTGATTAGGACAAGATTCAGGAGAGGGGTGTCGGTTTGCTCCTGGTGGGACTTCTTGGGGAGTGTGGGGACGGGGGCGGGGAACAGGCTCTGGGTACCAGGATGGCTTGGGAGGGAAAAGGAACAGCACCAGGGCAAGGTCAGGGTCGGGAAGGCTGAGGGCAGGCATCCACAGTGAGACTAGACTACACTAAGTGGGTGAGTGTCCCAACCAAGGTGGGCACGTGAGAAGGAGGGTCCTGTGAAAGGCACTTCCTGTACTCTGTAGCCGCGTGACCTGACCCAGACCCGTGAGTGTCATGAGCATTACTTGGCCTTAGGCCTCGGGCAGAGAAAGCAAGCCAAGGGAGGCCGGCAACAGACCCCTGAGAGACCCCTGTATGACCCCACCTCTGCTGAGATCATCGGCATCAAAGGTTCCTGTGGTGGGGTAGCAGGTTGAGCCATCACCCCCGCACTGCAGACACTTGTCCTCCTGTTTGGTCGAGTCTAGCTTGTGATCACAGCCAACGACCTGCCGGGAGGCAGAGGGAAGTGAGGGTAAGACAGGAGCCAACACAACAGACACCGACACAGTTCCAAACACCCCAGGCAGGACAGCAGGGGACAGGAGCGGTTAACATCCACTCATCTGGCTCCTGAGACCCATCCTGCTCCTGCTAACCACTCTCTGCCTCCCTTTGGGGGTCCTGTGCCTCCCAGTTTGGATGCAACCCCATAATTGTGGGTTTGGGCATGCCAGAGGATTGTTCCCTCCTTTCCTCAGAGAATGGTTCAGGTGAGCCCAGGCTGACAGGTCAGAGAGCCCTCTCAGGCTGCCTGGGAGCTGTCAGGCTGGTGTGGTATCTGCCTGGGCCTGCCATCCTGTCAGAGGCTCCTGAGAAGAACCTGCATGAGCCTGAAGCTGACTCAGAGGAGAGGAAAGGAAGGGGTGGAGAGAGAAATTTCTAGCATCTTGCCGTCACCCACGGCCATCCCTTCCACATGTGGTTACGTTTGGTTGAGGTCAGCGTTAGCCACTCAAGAGTGTTTCTTCGATGAGGTTAGTGCTTTCCAGGGAGGGCACAGTTGAGGTGGTTAGAGAACATCCTCGATGACCACATTGCATTCTGGGAGCTAGTAACATAAGGTACCAAGCGCCTGACAGCCCCCTGGTCTGCTGGTACTGGAAGACAGCGGCCCTAAAAATCACAGCCATCTCCCAGGCAGGGGCATAACTCACTCGGCAGATGCCATCCACACAGATGTCCCGTTTGCCAGGCTCACAGGGCGTCCCGTCCGCCACTGCCTCCCTGTGTCTGTAGTAGAAGCTCTCCCCCTTGGGGATGCAGTTCAGTTCACATTTGTTTGGGGCTGTGTAGGCAAGAGGAGACAGCTGACATCTTGACACGAAAGTGTGATGGTATGGATGAAAAATGTCCTGTCATCCCCATCCCACCACAGGCTCATGTGTGTAAACACTTGGTCCCCAGTAGGTGGTTCTGTTTGGGGAGGTTGTGGTCCTTTGAGGAGCTATTTTTCGAGGGGCATCGGGAACCTTTCAAAGCTCAGAGCCTCTCCTGACTTCCAGCTTGCATTCTCTTATTGTGTGCGGTTGAAATAGGATCAACCAGATTCCCACTCCAGCCACCAGCCGTTACGGACTCTCCCTCTGGAATCACAATCCCCAGTAAACTCCCTTTCACGGCGTTTTACTACGGCGACAAAAAGTAACGCCTGAACATCCATGGGGACTGGGTAGGCAAAATGGGGGTGGGGGAGAACCGAGATCCCAGAACATGGCCTTGTAAGAACCCCCAAGGGAGACAAGGGCAGCAGCCAGAGCTCTATCTTGCCAGGAGAGAAGGCTTTTCAGTAGCAGCTCCCCAAAACAGCACAGACTCCCAAGTAGAAGGGATGCTCTCTGGGAATGTATGTGCATTTTGGGGACCAAGCCAAACTGCAACCTCTGCAGATAGTAAAACCCCGATTCTTGTTGTTCTATTTTGAGGTGAGGGCCCCACACCAGGCCAGCCTTAAGGGCCGGGCACGATGATCACACCTTTTTGTTTTTGTTTTTTTCAAGACAGGGTTTCTCTGTGTAGCCTTGGCTGTCCTGGACTCACTCTGTAGACCAGACTGGCCTCAAACTCACAGAGATCTGCCTACCTCTGCCTCTGCCTCCCCTAGTGCTGGGATCACAGGTAAGCATCACCTGCCCTGTGTGGTAGGTTTCACACCTTTAATCCCAGCACCAATAGGCAGAGGCAGGTGAATCTGAGTTGAGCTGGAAACCAACCTGGTCTATATAGTGAGTTCCAGGAAAGCCAGAGCTATATAGTGAGACCCTTGTCCCTCCCTGCTTCCTCCCCGCCAAAAATAATCACAACCAGACTGGCCTTAAATTCCCTTTATGGCTAAGAATGACCTTAAACAGCCCCAAGGTCCTAGCAAGATCATTATTATGTCCACCAAGGCAGCCAAGTCCTATCATATTTTAAGATTAAAAAATAAAGGTTAACTATTTACACCTGTGCATGCGTGTACATGTGAATGCAGGTGCCATGGAGGCCAGAAGAGCGTACACAATCCCCTGGAGCTGGGGTTACAGGTGGTCGTGAGCCACTTGACAGTGCTGGGACCCAAACTCGGGGCCTCCACAAGCTAAGAGCAAGCGCTATCAACTGCCTACCTTTCCAGCACCGCCTCCCAACATTACCATCACCATCATCACCATTAGTGCACATTAGTGTGCGTGCGCACATGCACGTTTGTGTGTGTCGGGACAAATCTCGGGACTCAGATCCCCCCTCCTTTCACTGTGGGTTCTGAGACCCCTAAGTCACGTGGCTTGTGTAGCTTTTCCCTGCTGAGCCTTCTCTCCAGCCCCCTTTTCACTATTTAGCTTTTATTCCATATTCCAAGTCTTCCGTTGTATGAAAGTTTTCTTGAGATGTGTGTGTGAGGGAGAGACAGAGACAGAGAGAGAAAAAAAATATGCCATATTAGGGTGGGAGGCCAGAAGTGGGTATCCCATTCCTTGGGACTAGAATTATAGATGGTTGTGTTCTGCCTAACGTGGGTGATAGGGAGCCGAATTCATGTCTTCTGGGAGAATGGCTGTGTTCTTACCTGCTGAGCCATCTCTCCAGCCCCACATGAAAGCAACGTTTAACGTTCACTTTAGGAGTACTGCATGCCAAAGGGCCATAAGGGGCCAATTCCCTGGCTATGGTCATATTAGTGCCATAAAGGGACCGTGTTTAATGCTGGCAACCAGAGTGTGCAGCCTCTAGGGACCATCTGCAGAGAAAAGCCATGCCCCAGCCTTTACGGGAGGCTTACCTTTTAAGTTTATTTTCCTTTTAGAAAGGCTATCTATCGCCAAGCAGTTCAGGCTGACCCGGGAACTCCTCATGCATTCCCAGGCTAGCTTAATCTCCTTACACAAGCGCTGGTATTCTACGGACATGCACCACCAGTACCATTTAAGTTTTGGTTGTGCCTTGCACACGCGAGACACACGCTCTACATGTGAGCTACATTCTACCTCCTAAGAGGTCTTCTGGCAGCTCCAAGATGGTTCCGCCGTATACACAGCGGTGCCCTTTTCCTGAACCCCACCCAGTGTTCCACAGACCACATGGACGGAAGCTCTTTTCAGCCTTTGGCACTGTTGGCCCCTCTCAGCACCACACCTCCCAGGGGCCCCTCACTTCACACACACATCTGTGGCACAGCGGTAAGGATTCAGAACTGAAAGACCCCAGGCTGGAGACGGGCACACTAGCACTTTGCTTTTTGAGAAGAAAGGGCCGGAAAGACCTCGCATCAGCCCGTTTCCTGGGTTGCAGTGGGCGTGCTAAGGACCAGGTCTGAGTGTCAAGGCATCCCTGAGGGGCTCTGAAGAACTGAGAGCTGGTGTGCTGCGTGGAGAACGTGGAGAACGGGGCTGCAGAGCAGGGTGGTGGCGCTCACCTGCGTAGTAGGGAAGCCACCGGTAGCGCCGGCCCTGGAAGTCCGTGCCGTCGAACTCTGCGCACTGCTCAGCCCGGAAGTCCCGCGTGCTATCTGGGCAGCTCTGCGCCGGAACATGGGTGCCCGCGTGAACACTGGGGAGGGGGGCTGCGGTCCGCCCCTATCCACTTTCTGTGTCCTGGAGCCCTGGGCTCCTGCCCCTCTGCCCCACCCACTCCCCGCCCCCACCCATCCAGGAAGGGCCTCTCACTCTCCCTCGGTGCCTGGCAGAGGATGCGGCTTAAAGGAGGGGAGGTGGTTGGGGGGGGGTAGGTGGATGGGGGAGAGGACGGGAGGGGGGAAGGCCCACGTAGGCTTTACCTCCGTGTGGCAGGTGCGGTGGTTGCGTGTGGGGCCCACGCAGCTGGTGCCTCCATCTCTCCTGCGGGTTGAGAGCACACTGGGAAGACCCCAAGCCCTCCCCTCCCCCCGCTCCTGGGCTCTCCAGGCCTCTCTGCGGGGTGCCCTGGTGGGCAAGGCTGGACCAGAGTCCAAGGCGAGAAGAGGAGGGGGTGCCCTTGGACCCAAATCCCTTGAGTGTGTGTAACCAGACTGTGTTTGTGCCGTTCTTAGGCTGACTGTCCCTACTTGACCTGACTCCTGACTACAAGGGCCTTGAACTTTACATACTATACCGGTAACCTGTGGATTCAATCTGCAGCTTAGTAATAAATACTCTAGGATGTTAGACGTCTTGGGGGGTTTGGGGTTTTTTGTTGTTGTTGGCGGGGGGTTGGGTTTTTTGTTGTTGTTGTTTTTCGTTTTTTCTTTTCGAGACAGGGTTTCTCTGTGTAGCTTTGGCTGACCTGGACTCACCTTGCAAACCAGGCTGGCCTCAAACTCAGAGATTCGCCTCCCAATGCCTCTCAAGTGCTGGAATTAGAGGCGTGAGCCACCACTGCCTCCCTGAATTTTTTTAAATTAAAGTAATTTAAATAATTTATTTACATTTTGTGAGACAAAGTCCCAGGTTCACTCTGTAGCTGAGGATGACCTTGAACTTTCTAAGTACTAAAGATTGCGTTCTCAGGAGCCTGTTCACAAACCCACCAGCAGGAGGCGCCCCGTCACCTTTCCTTCATCCCTGACCCCTCCCTGCAGAGCCCATCAGAGCACAGTGCCCCTGGTAAATTCTTAGTAAGTCACTTGTCAGGGGAGGGTCCTCTGCACTTGAGAAAAAGCTGAGGGCAGAAAAACCACAACAACTAGGAACTGTGGGCTGACGCTGTTCATTAACCCTGAAAATGAAGCTCACCACCACCACCTCGATGCTGGCGCCGCGGAGGCTTAGGGCTGAGTGTTGAAATCCAAGGTGAGCGCATGGGAAATATTTGTTCTCCTGTACACACCATCACTCCTCCACAATGAATTTGTCACATAATGGCCCTGATGTCAGGCTCCCACCCAGCAGCCAGCCATTCTCCACCAGCGGCTTCTAGACCTGCCCCCTCCCTACCTCTGGGAGTAGCAGGGGCGCTCCCGGAAGCTGATGCCTCCTCCACAGGTCCGGCTGCAGGGGCCCCACTGGCCCCAGGCACCCCAGGTGTCACTCTGGCGCCTCACATTTCGAGCCTGGGAAAGATAGGCTCGGGCTGTGTGACTCACCATCTATCACACCTCCCTGCCCTTGGGGCTGGAGCCCCGCACAGGGCCCTCTGCTAAAGATGCTCCCCAACCCGTTCAAAGAGCCTGGAGGCTTCCAGCTCTGCCCGTTTAGGATGCAGAAGCACCAAAATGTCTTAAGTGGCGGGAGGGAGAGCCCTTTAGGTGTGACTGGACTCACTCAGCTAGGAAGAGCCTGCAGTTCAGGGAACCCTCGGGAAGGGGTCTTGCACCCAGTGCAGGTATTTGTGGGTCTACTCTAGGGAAGAGGGGATCCTTAAAAGGGGGGGGGCTAGAACAAGGGCACCATGACACATTGCTTTGGGCCTGTTACCTAACTCAGCTATGGTCGACTCATCTAGGAAGCCTCGTGTTCTGGGTGTCTGTTTGCCAGGTGTGGTTGGAAAGAGGCTTTCTCCCCTGACTGTGCTAAGTGGTGGCAAGCTCGGAGCCTGGCTTGGTGTCCCCTGAACAGAGCCTGTCCTGCAGACCCACCCCTTTCAAGAGAGGCCTTTAGGGGATGGGGCAGATCATGGCAAGCCCTTGGGTAGGCAGGGCTACATCTCTTTAGAGAGTATAACCCCAAGACAGGACAGAATCTCAGTAGGAGCCCCCCTCCCCCCGGAGAAAACCACCCAAGCCTTGTTGTACCTCTCCTGATCTGGATGTGAGTGAGTTCAGTTCCAGAAACTTGTACAGTTCTGGTCTATTAAACTAGGGCCTGTGTGTGGGTTAGAGGGAAGGACAGTAATCCTGCTATTCTGTGGCAGAGACTCCTAGGGGAACCCCAATACCCATTTCCCCTGCCTCTTACAAGAGAACCTGAAGACTGGGTTACTTGCTCGGCATTCAAGTTTCCTCTATCTTTCTAGCCCCATCCCTGAGTTCTCATCAATGGCAATAAGCACACATGCTTGGGGGCAGGCTCTAGTACTCTGTAGAAAGTGTGAATGGGCATTTGTCACCCCCTTCCTCCCACACTCCTTTTTGCTGGAAACCCCAATGTAACGGCTAGAGTAGAAGCTGCCCTTTAGACCCGGAACTGACTTGGGAATAAAGGCCTGGGACCGTGAGGACTTTGTGAAATAAAACAGGCCTGAACTTCTGACCCCTGGGTGTTTGTATGGGAGGCAGCTCTAACCTGCTTTCTTGAAATTATACACTGGAAATGTCCTAATGGATGCCGTACCTTGCAGCCAGCATCACGTGACACACGGTACCCACAATCTCTCGTCTAATCCTCTTCATCGAATGGAGCCCAAGAAAAGTGACCGAGAGGAACAAGCAGAAAAGAGCAAGGCACCACACACTACAGGGCCTTGACGCCCATCCTGGGGGCTGTGTCCCCACCTGCCTGAGGAAGCAGGCAGCTAAGTGAGACACTGGATCCTAAGGAGCTGGACAAGGGTGCAGAGGGGCAGGGGACACACTGCAAATGGGTCCCGTGTCCTAAAAGGGGGCTTAATCTTGAGGTGCCACCGTACGAACCTTTAGGAAATATAACTCCCATCACTTAGGAGGCCAAGTGTGAACAAAGCAAACAAGCCCTTCCCCAACTTGGAGCCTCACAGTTAGCCAGTCTGAGGTGAGAAGGGAAGTTTGCTGTTTGTTCAACACGGGATATCTCACTACTCTTGTTTTATAGACCGCAACTGGGAAGCGGAGCAAACCGCACTAAACTCGCAAGCCACACAAAGCCAAGCACAGACCAGCCCAACCAAAGGCCGCGCCTCTCACTGTAAAATCATCTGCTCCTCCAGTTCTCGCTAGAACAGAAGAACCTCCAAGCTTTCCAAAGCAGGGAACCGGGCACTCTGACAACAAAATACAAACTGCATTTATTCAGCTTGAGCTTCTATTTTGAAGCAGGGAGCTCCTTGTTGTGTGGGGGTAACTCTCCAGGCTGAGATCCAGCTCCCGTGACCCTCAAGCCTTGCTGCCATGTGGTAAATACTAGGATACGTCTGTCTGTTGCTGGCTGCCCAGGATCCTGCTGGACCCTTGTCTAGCCTGCTTGGTACAACTGCCCCCAGAAATCCAATCCTTCCTGAGGCAAGGTAGGGCCAACTCGTGTGTCCATGGCAGTACAGGATGCTCTGCCCATGGAGGCATTCTAGGATGTCTGATGGGGAGGGCAGTGGTCTGAACTTAGGGTTCTCTAGAGGCCACATTCCCACCAGGTGCCCCTTAAAGACATTCTTTGCTTCCTGCGACCAGCACCTGTAAGGTAGAGAGGTCTTCTGCTGGCACTCCTGAGAGCCCTAGTCTGTGTGAAACTGAACCACACTCCTTTGCACCTTTCTGCACACATCAGGTCATGAGCAGCGTGAGCACATTTTGTTCTCCATAATTATCTAAACCCCAAGCTGTGTGGTGGTAGGAAGCCAGGAGCTGGTGTGGCCCAACCCTGCTCTGGGCCTGTCCCTGCCTGCCTCATGCTGTTCCCAGCACCCCACCCTTCCTCCAGCTCCAGCTCAGGAGCCCCCTTTTCTCTCCCTGTTTCCAGAACACTCTGCTGCCTGTTGGGCACCAGGATGAGTGTGGGAAGAAGACAGAAGGGGGGGGGCAGAGGGCAGGTGAAGGGACTCACAGCTGCGCCTTTGGTCACTCAGCCAGCTATTTTGTTAAGCTGACAGGTCAACCCTGACAGGGACCCTGGGTGGTCAGGACCCCATGGTGGATCCTGCCACCCGTGGAGTGAGCAGTCAAGTAGTGAGCCTGGACCATACCTCTCTACCAGACAGAGGATAGGGAAAGTAGCCAGCCTTGTCTGGCCCTTCATGCTGGGGAGAAGGAAGAGGAGGATAAGGCAGTGGGGCCCCTCAGGATGCTCCCTCCGAGGGAGAAGGGACCTCATAGGATCCAGCGTGCTCCGTAATCATTGATTCATCCGTGTGAAAGAGGCAGCACTGTCCCTGTTGTCCCCAGGGCAGCAGTCCTAGCCCCCTGAGTCCTTCCTCTTTCATTTGGGGCCTTCCCTGGGGATGGGCAGCCTCGTGGGGAGATTTCTCAGGGTAGAATGGGACCTGTGCTCTCTGTTCTACTCATCACCCAGTTCTGCAGACCCTCTGTCCCCTTTAGGGTTCCTGCTTATCTTTATGACTCCTAGGAGCCCTGTCCCTGGGGCTCCCACAAGAGCTACCTGCTCACCATTCAGCCTGACAGCCACCGGTAGTGCAAATTAAGCTCAAATCAACAGCAAAGGCTCTCAGGTGCGCCAGCCACCTTTCTTTCAAGGGTCCAGCAAACACACGAGCCCAGTGGCCGCCTGCAGAACCTCAGAGAGTGAGGGAGCATCCCAGCCATCTCCTTCAGGCAGGAGTTTGGTGTGCTGGTTCCGGGCATGCACCTATGGGTCTGTTCTCTTTAAAGGGGAGGAGTCATGATAATCGTTCTGTGGCACTAGCCAGGACCCAGGGGACTGTAGCCAGCACCTTCAGGTAGGAGAGCTAAGTACGACAATGTCATTTTTTTTTTTTTCAAACTGCCCTGCGTCCAGTTAAGGAAGCCAGTCTGACACACGTGGTCCGACCTCCACGGAGCCCCCTCAGGGCTCTCAGCTCAGTCTTCCGGCCGCCCCTCCCCCGCCTCTCCCGAAGGAACCTCCCAGGCCTCCCCACAGGGCTGCACTCACCCAAGACCCTGGAGTCCAGGCCAGCAACAGCAGCAGCAGCAGCAGGAACGTGAGAAGGAACAGCTGCATCTCTGTCTGCAGGAGAAGCCACCAGTTAGAGCCTGAGGGGACACCGCAGCTGCCCAAAGTTCCTGCTGCGGGAGAGGGATGCCCCTCCCACGGAGACCGATGGGGTCTGCCGGTCACGAAACAACAAGTGCCAAGCAACTCACACCGGAGGGAGAGCCACAGCGGGCAGAAGCACCAGAACGACTTGTTTTGGGATTCCAGAGGAGGAAAAGAGAGTGACTAAAGACACTGCTATGCTGTTGAAGAACCAAGTTTAGAATTAAAAAAACACAAACACAAACAAAACAAACAAAAACCAGACTGCTAAACTCAGTAAGAATTTAAAAGTCCATTTCGTCCCGTGTAAAGACAGCTGATAAAAATAGATTCGCAGTCAGTTTTAATTACCCAAACAAGGAAGGGTGTGTGCTTATGTGTGTGCGTGAGAGGGGTGTGTGCGAGTGTGCAGGCCTGTGAAGGCCAGAGGTTTATCATGGGTGTCTTCCTCAGCCGCTCTGCACCTTATTTTTTGAGACAGTGTCTCTCTTTGAACTAGTGGCTCAGCCTTTTCTACTAGGCTGGCTGGCCAATGGGCAGCAGGGATCCGTCTCCCTGTCCCCACCCCACCCTCCCCGCCCCCCAGGGCTGGGGTTACACGTGCTGCTGCTGCTGCAGCTTTACCTGAGTTTTTAGAGACCTGCATTGAGGATTTCCAGCTTGCACAGCAAAAGCGTTTTCCTGACAGCTACTTCCCAGCCCCGCCGAATAAATACACGGGGGGGGGGGGGGGGGCTGTGTCTAAGAATAGTTTAAAAATTCAGTTGCTCATCCAGGTGTGCTATGGGGGCTGGGTACCCTGCAGCTCCAGCTGTGGGGAGGTTGAGTCAAGAATACCACTAGAACCCAGGAGTTCAAGGCCAGTCTGGGCCAAGAGGCCCACTCCGAACTCAACTGCTTTAAAATTTGAAATCCACGTCTCAGGGTGCGGCTCGTGCTTAACTATGCTGAGACCCAGGTTTGGATACCCAGCACCCACCCATGTTCTCTCTCCCTCTCTCACACACTCGCACACACAAGCAAAAGCCAACCCTTGCCTGCACGGGCAAGCCGCCTTCCCACTGTTCATAAGGAGCGTGTGCACCCTCGAACCCAGGGTCCTGTGCAAGGTGTGCCCGTGTGCATTCGCGGTGGCGGTGTGAGCAGTGTGGGTGTGCATGCGTGTGTGCACACGCCTCTGTGATGGAGACACGTAAGCGGCGCGCGGCTCAGTACAGAACACTGAGCAAGCGCCGACAGGTATGTTTCATACTAAAATCTGTGATCCTGCCGACGTTTGGGACACTTTACAGGGATGAAGCAAAGCGTTCGAAAGCCCCGTTCAGCAGTTTGCCGCAGCTCACGTTAGGAGGTCAGCCCTGCACAAGCAGCAAGTCCTTCAGTCGTTCTCCTGGCGGGGAGGAGGGGAGGGGGGTGCACACCGGGGAGGACGTGGGGATGCGGGCTCAGCCGAGATCAAGGGCCGGGAGGGGCGAGAGGGTTCCCTGCCGGACTAGTCCAGATGGTGACCTGGACCAGAGCGAGGCCGAGGAAAGGACCGAAGGGCTCCACTCACTGCTAGGCGAGACCTAGAACCCGAGATTCCAAAGTCCCGGAAGCACCCCTGAGTCAGGAAGACTCCTCCAACCCTCACGTCCCTCCCCCCCACCGGGTGGCGCTGTGTGACCCCAGAGGCACCGAGGGGCGGTGCCCACGGGGGCCCTGGTGCCTGGCAGGTGCTGGCCGCGGCCGGGCATGTCGGGGGGGGGGGGAAGCTCTGGGTCTGCAGGGTGGGGGTGGGGGATATCTGATTACCCGCCACGCCCCACCCCGGGCTCGGGGTGCAGAGCTGAGACCCTCCTCAGTGCTCACTCGGCCCCCCGCACAGCCGGAGACGGGATCTCCCGTGGGCCTCTCCCTTCCACACCATCGCGACCTTCTCGAGCCAGATGCCTGCAGATGCCCGGGGCGTGCGTGCCCTGCCCAAGACGCCTGCTTGTTTCCTACCTGTCTCGCGAAGCCCGGGAGCCGCCCCGTCGGTGCCCAGCCCGGGTCAACCTCGCCAGGACCGACGAAAGCCCGGAGAGGTTGGACTTCTCTTCCTGCCGCTGGCTGGTTCCCTCCCCGCCCCACCTTCCCCCACCCAGTCTGCTGACACCCACCTCCAATCCCTGAAGGAGCACGGTGCCCCCAACCGAGAGGCCCCGGGTGCCCAGCATTGCCCCGTGCCTCCTCCTCTTGGGTTCCTGCCAAGGCTTTGCTTAGCCTCAGCTCTGTGGGCTCCGGGTCTTGGGTCTGGGCCAGCCGCCTTCTCAGTCCCAAGCCCTTGCCCAAGCCCTCCAGGGTTTCGTCAAAACCCCTTCTCACCACACCTGTCCCACACAGACACACTTGGGTGTACAGCCACCTTCTGAATTCTACGCATTCGCCACGATCAGTTTACACACACACATACCACAACCTTTTTCAGGTTCTGCTCATCCCTCAAAACATGTCACCTTTCGAAGCCTCCCTATCCACTCCATCACTGACCCAGCGGCTGCAGTCTAGTGGAGCATCACAGTAAAAATTTCACCCTGAATCAGCTGTGAATTGCGGCTGAATAAGGTCTGGCTGACCGCTGTGGCCGTGGCCCTGGGCACCAGCTAGCATGGAGGTTCTTAACCACATCCACTTGTGGTGAATTTAATATCCTTCCTGCTTTTTCCTCACCTGTTCCCCTCACCCCATCCCGCACCGGGGGGGGGGGGGAAAGTTCCTTGCCAGCCATTCCTTTTCTGAAAACTTAAGAGAGTTTACTCCTCCCTAGAAAAATGTCCCCTCCCTGGGTCTGTGGAGGCCACAGAGGCTCCTTGCTGACCCTGACACGGTCACTTAGGCATGGGCCTTAGTCAGGCAGAGCAGTTTGTAACAGCGATTTCAGCCTTCTTCAAAGCTAGGCGGGTGTTCGGGCTAGGCTGAGGACACGACGAAGATTTTCACACAAACCCGTCCGGAGAGGAGCGCAACAGAAGCCTGGATTCAGGGCCCCAGGGATTCTTGGGCAAAGATAAAGCTTGGCAGCAAAGGCAGTGAAATTTCTTCAACCTCCCCAGAAAAGGAAAAGGTCTCTTCATTAGCCCCCTTCCCCCACCCCACAATCCAGGACCTTTCTGAAGTTGGTCAAAAGTCCTTGTGAAGTGGGAGCCGAAGGTTTCTCTTACTCCTGAAGGCTGGGGGCATTGAAAAGCAACCATTCTGGTGGTTTGTTTTTTCCCAGTCCTTCTCAGGTGCCTGGCTTTGGGTTCTTTTGTTTTGCTCTGTTTTAAGGCGGGATCTCCTGCAGCCCAGGCTGGCCTCACTGTGTAGCTGAGGATAATCCTGACAGCTGGTGTTACAGACCAGCAGTTTATGTGGACAGCTTAAGTGCATGCTGGATAAGCATTCTACCAACTGACCACACCCCAGCCAAGATCTGGATTCTTTCTGTCTCTTTCTTTGTAACTATTTGTCTTAGTCAGGGTTACCTCTGCTGTGATGAAACACCATGACCAAAAGCAAGTCAGAAAGGTAAGGGTTTGTTGGTTTTTGAGACAGGGTTTCTCTGTGTAGCTCTCTCTGGCTGTCTTGGAACTCCATCTGTAGACCAGGCTGGCCTCAAACTAAGAGATTCTCTTGCCTTTGCCTCTGGAGTGCTTGGATTAAGGGTGTTCGCCACTCAGCAGAAAAGAGTTTATTTGGCTTACACTTCCATATCAGTGTTCTTCATGGAAGGAAGTCAGGGCAGGAACGTGGAAGCAGGAGCGGATACAGAGGCCAAGGAGGGGTGCTGCTTCCTGGCTTGCTCCCCATGGCTTGCTCTGCCTGCTTTCTTACAGAACCCAGGACCACCAGCCCAGGGATGGCACCTCCCACAATGGGCTGAGCCATCTGTCACTGATTAAGGAAATTCCCAACAGGCTTGTCTGAAGCATGGTCTTATTGAAGGCATTTTCTCAGTTGAGGCTCCCTCCTTCTCAGATGACTCTAGATTGTATAAACTTGACATAAAACTAGCCAGCACATCACTTCTTTTTAATTCCCTTTTGTTTGTTTTTCAAGACAGGTTTCTCTGTAGCCTTAGCAGTCCTGGACTCACTGTGTAGACCAGGCTGACCTCGAACTCACAGCGATCCACCTGCCTCTGCCTCCCTGAGTGCTGGGATTAAAAGTGTGCATCACTACACCTGGCCATTTCTTTATTTTTCTCTAAGACTTTCCCAGAGGACATCACTAACCTTGTCAACACCCCACCCCACGGAGGGTTAGTGCACTCACTGCTACAAAGCAGGTACCAACAGTTTCAAGGACCGGAACCAACCTTAAATGGCAAAGACACTTTCTATTTGAATTATCAAAAAAAGTTTAGTAAAAAAAAAAAGAAAGAAAAGGAGCAGAGAGGCAATGGCGGTTTCAGCATGAAAAGATCATTCACGTTTCATGTCTTACATTCAACCTTGGCTCTAGTGTAACAAAGTGGAAACAGGATTACTATCATACAAAATGTTCACTACAAGCACACTGTATGCACCTGTTCCAAGCCCGACCCAGCCCCTGATGCTCCCAACTCTACTGCTTCCCAGCCTGTTGGGCCTGTCGATGGAGGAGCACGTAGATCTTCTCTTTGATCCAGTCTGTGTATCAGCTGAGTAAACAGGACAGCTGAGACCTGCCAGATTGTCAATAAAATCAAACAACTGACTGAAACCTTGTGTGGTGGGGTGGCTGTTGGGATTCATTGCCCTTAGGTGTGCTTCATCGTTTTATAGACACCTCTCCTGCATTCACTCACACATTCATAGTCCACGTGCGTTCTGCCTTCTGGCCCCTTGGTAGCTTGTACCAACAAAATGGTGTGAGACCTGGTGCCAAAGGGCTTTGCGGCAGCTGCCACCACACACCCAGATCTGGCTTCTTAGTCCTCGTCTCTGGTGACGAGAAGGTGGCACCTGTGCAGAGCAGAGTCAAGGAGCAGGCATCTCGGCTCAATCACTGTTGTAGACAAGACCTGGTCTGCAGGACTCACAAACACTTGTACAGTGCTCAACTGTTAATTGGTGTGCAAGCATAGTTGCATAGGGAAAAAAAAAGACCCCAGAGAAGACAATTGGGTTGATGGCTCAGTTACTAGGTGCTTATGCGTGGGAATCTGAGTTCAAATCCCCAGTACCCCACACAGAAGCTGAGTCCGAAACTCCAGCACTGGAGGATCCTGGGGGTTCACTGGCCAAGCCAGTCTAGCCTCAGCCGAGAGCTCTGTGTTCAGTAAGACATGTCAGATGATGAGGCGGTAAGCAACTGAGGAAGAGAGCTTGATGCCAAGCCCTGGCCTCTGCACACATCTGCACACACTTGTATGCACATACCAAAGAAGAAAGACTCCAGGAGAAATTGTAGAGCCCCCACCATGTTAAATGAGCCAAGGGCGTTGTAAGAAAATGTCCTTCTCTCCTTCCTTATATAACCAAACCCCATTACCTGCAGGAGGCAGCCAGGGCAGCCAGGGTAGCATAATTGGGTTAGAATAGAGGGCTATCTGCTCAGTTATAGAGCTTAAAGCTTGATGAGTAAATCTAATAGATCTCTGTGTGATTATCTGGGAGCTGAGGGGTACTAGAAAAGGTCCCTGCTAATACCTTAACCCAACACCTCCCATTGCACCTACATCAGGCCTCTCCTTGGCAACAGCAGGGCCCCTCTGTCTGGGCAGGGCAGCCTGGAGCTGCAGTAGGCGCTCAGCCCTGACAGGCAGGCAGAACGGCTGAGATGCCCTGTGTGTTAAGGTGGGCACAAGTCCCCTCCTTCAGTGACAATATGATGAACACTCAGGAAATGCTTTTGATAAGCGCTGACCCATCTGTTCCTATGTACAGAACAAAAGCCTGGAGCTCTGCCTTTGCTTTGTGCTGGATTCTTGTTTACTTAAGCACGTGAGCGTGTAAGTCACTTAAGGAGTGTCTGTCTCAGCACCAGTGATGTCCAAGGCAGCGCGTTCCATTCATTCCATTCCATTAAGGCCCACAGATAAGTGTAACGGAGGCATTTTACTGTCAACTTTTTTAAAAAAATCCATTCATTGTATGTGTGTGCACACGCACTCACCCAGGCCTCACAGCGTGTGCAGGTCAGAGGCCAGCTTTGAGGACTCTGTTCCCATGCTTCATGTGGGTCCCTGGATAGGCTCTAGAGGCAGTTGGACCTGGGGGAATAGAGCCTAAGATGAGGCAGACTAAAATCTGACGCAACAGCCAGCTTTATTCAGAACATCAGACAATTTACACCCTGAGGGTTAAGAACTGTCAACTGAGTAAAGTTCTCGTGGCTTCAGTTTGTTGAAAGTGACAAAAGACATGTTTGCTTGTTTGTTTGTTTTTTCATAAAGGTATATAAACAAGTAACAATACCCAGCTGTAATGAATACTCTAAGAAAACTCACTCCTATATGCTACACCTGGGAGTAGCACAGGAGCACACTCCACGTGTTTGAAGAAACTGAGGTCTTGGTGTCTTGAAGTTTTCTCACAAGCACTGAGATTTCCCCTTGCACTCCACTCTTGGCCAGTGGTCCAGCAGGTCCCAGGGATCGAACTCAGGCTATGAGGCCTTGTAGTTCTGTTTAAAAACAAAACAAATCAATCAAACAAACAAAAACCCCACAGAATGTTATGAGAATGTTTTTGTCTCAATGCCAGCGTGGGGCACGGTGCTGCTTCAGATTGCCCAGGGCAGCTGACTATGACTTACCTCATGCTCTATCAGGGCTGTGATTTTGCCAGCTGTAGGTAGTTTCTGAAAGCGTAAAATAAATGCTGGACCCCTGAAGGGCTCTGGGGGCTGGGGGCTGCTGCCTGGGCTTCTGCTGCCCCTAGTTGCTGTCTGTTGCTGTTTGTTTGATTGTTCCTTGCTGGTTGGAGATCAAACCTTCCCTAAGGAACCCGATGCCCCTAATCAGCAGGAAATGTCTAACAATATCGATGCCTCCTTTCCCCTCTAACCTTTTTCTCCTATTTAGTGTTGTGAGTGTTGGGGGTTGGTCTGATGCTTGCATTTTGAGGCTAATTACTGGCCCTCAAGATCTGGCTACTGCCTGGTAAACCTATCCTTCTTGATTGACTGATTAAAGGGCCTATACCAGGGCATGGCAGAGTAGGGTAGGCATGGCTAAGGATCCCAGGATTTTGAGAACAGAAGAATCATGGGAAACACACAGATGGGAAGAGAGGAGGAAGGAGGCCGCCACAATGGCTTAGCAGGGAGAAGAAACCCAAGAATGGCGTGGGTGGAAAAACACCAAATATAAGCAATTATTTATAATATTATGGCTGGAAGGTAGCCCAGCTAGAAACAGCCAAGGCAGATGGCCTTGGATGGGGCCTGGGAGGTGGATAGAGAGGCGCCTGAGATAGCAGGGGATAATATCTGCTCAGCCCAAGGCTTTAAGGCAATAACAAAATTTAACAGGTGTCTGTGCCTTATTAACTGTGATGGGGGGGGGTTAAATAAGACTGCCATGATGATCATAGGGCAAATAGTAAACATTGTATTATGTAGCCCAACACCACTAGAACCTGTTATCGTGAACTTTGTAAGGATGTATCTACTTACAGATTTATCTATCGACAGTGCTGGAGGTCACTGAACATTCTAGATAATTGCTCTACCACTATCTTCACTGCAACTCCTGCTGTATCTTTATTATTTATATATTTTGTTCATTTTGAAGATTTGTTTATGTTATGTTATTATGTTTATGTTATGTTGTGCTTATACATTTGTATCCTAGGTATAAATGCATAAAGAAAATCATGGTCTACAGCATTTGGAACTAGCTATGATTTCAGACAGCTTTTGGGGATCTTGATACATGTTCCCCTTGAGAAAGGGAAGTTTCAGCCTCTTTGCCCCAGTCTCTTAACTGAAACTCCTGGGGCCAAAGGCAGTCCAAGGCTGAGACGTTTTCAGATTTCAGAAGTCATTAAGCTACATGCTATGTAACATTCCTAGTGGAACGGAAACACTGTCTTGGCCCTGCACTCCCAAGGCAGAGGCAGGGGGATTTCTGTGATTTGGAGGCCAGCCTGGTCTACATGGTAAGTTCTAGGCCAGATGTGGCTACATAGTGAAACCCTGTCTCAAAATACAAACAGGATGCTGGGTGCGGTGGTGCACACCTTTAATCCCAGCATTCTGGGAGGCAGAGGCTACACACCACACACACATTTATATATAAAGCATATATAGTTTAGAGAAATCCTATTTCAGAATAAGAAGTATAAAAGCATGCTGGAGATATAGCTTGATGGTACAGCGCTTGCCTCTTGTGCACGAGACCGTGAGTTCAGTCCACAGTAACATGCACACATTCACATGCATGCATACACATGCACTCTGGTTAAGGTGGTAAGTCTTATGATGTACATATTTTTAAAAGATTTATTTATTTATTTATTATTTATACAATGTTCTGCCTGCATACCAGAAGAGGGACCATATCTCACTGCAGATGGTTATGAGCCACCATGTGGTTGCTGGGAATTGAACTCAGGACCTTCGGAAGAACACTCAGTATTCTTAACCTTTGAGGCATCTCTCCAGCGCCCCCATGATGTACATATTTTACCAAATAAAGTAACGACACAAACCGTACGTCATGAAAGAAAAAGCCCAGTGATATTCCTAGTGAAGCTGCCACTTTGGACTCTGTCCCACAGCCTCAGGCTCTGTCACTGTCCTCTGTGGTGTTAGTGAGAGGACGGGAAAACTTTACAATGTCCTGAGGAGAACCATGAGGCCACCCGGGACAGGGAACCTAGTGGCTCTTTGTTTGGGGAGGCCCTGAAGACAGACGGCCCTGGGATATTTGTCGTCGTCTAGTATTTTTCTCCTCTGTGAAATGGGGATACGTGGCCTCATGGGCAAGTGATGATGTGAAGGTTTACTTCTGGTGGGCCTGGGGCCTAGTCACTGTAACTGCTCCACAGATTCTGGCTTCCTGGCTCTTTGGCTGAAGGAGGAGGCAGTGTTGAGAGCTCCCTCATGAATCCTCCTGTACTGAGTACCGTGACATTAGTCCAGGACAAGCCCAAGATGTCAGGGAGGTCTCCTTCGGGAGGAACATTCTTTGGGTCCTTGTTTGTAAGCAAAAGGTCCCTTTCACACACAAGGCCACCCCATAGCACAGCCTTGTAAACAAGGCTGGAATGTTTGTTCTTATTCAAAACATGTCCTTTTCATCCCTCCTAGTGGAAATCCCCTTTGGTAGACTCCTTCTATCCATGGCTTCATTGATTCAAACAGTTACCCAGCAACCCCCAGGAGCCCAGCTTGTATATAATTCAGACTCCCAGGTCTAGGTGGCTGGATGGCTGGGAGCCAGCTTCCCATTCACCCCACCCTCCCACCCACATGATCTGTGTACATTGCTCTCCTGTGGTTCCCTCTATAGCTCAGGGGCCTCAGGGTGACGGAAATATCTTCATCCCTCTGGCTTCCCGGTCCTGAGGGCTGGGCTTGGTCTGAGAGTGACAGGGTAGATAGGGGATGGGGGATGGGAGAGACCCTGGGATATCAAGCCTCGAAGAAATGAAGGTGAAAATCAGATCCTCAGTCTCTCTCCAGCCAAAGGCGGAGGCCTGGGCAAAGCAATCCTTGGAGGTGGGGGCCTGGACGGGGAGAAAAATGCGCGGGCGATGGATCGGCGGCCCGTGAGGGAGGGCAAGCCAGGGGAGGGGCCGCGGAAACACCTGGCTTGGCCAAATTCCCAGTGCGGAGATCCGGCCAGCTTTTTCTGCTGTCAAGGGAACAGAGCAAGGGGCCCTCCACCCGACCCCCACCCCCGCCCAGGATGCTGGAACACTGCCAGGGAATTGAGAAGCAAGAGAAAAACCGATCACCTCATGTATCAGTGGCGGGGGCCCAGAGGGCGACCTTGGTGGGCCTCCGCCTCTTGCGCTCTCCTGGCAACAGTGTCGCCCTTTACCAACCTTTGCATTTTGGGTTCAAAACACAAATAAGTCCAGCTCCCCCACCCCAATATTTATCAAAAGCCTGGGGACACCTTGATGAATCTGAAATATCACTGTAAATCTTTATCGATGAAAGTTATAGAATAGCCCCTAAAATGCCAGGGGCTTTACGTCTATATCATGAACTTTGTACAAGAGGGTGTCCATTCCTTACCAGTTGGGAAAGTTGTCCCCCAAAGGATCACTTACACAAAGGGACAGGGAAAAGTCTGTCCTAGAACGAGTGAGTTGCTTTGAAGCCATCTGACAGCTTCCTGGCTTAGAGGAAAATATCCTATGGGACCAGCCCAAAAGGCCTGACCTCAGTTGCATGCTAACCTGGGCAGGGCATCAGTCTGGGTTAACCCTGGTGAAGGCCAAAGGATGATGAAATTGGCTTCTGGATGCCCTCAGGAGTAACCTCAGAGAAAAGGGACCCCATACTTGCAAAATATGAGGTTGTGGTCCAGCCCTACCGCAGGGCAGACCTGAGAGCAGACACCCCGAATCCCTCAGGACTAAAAAGCCCAGCATTTTGGAAAATCTGAGCAGCTCACCTTCACGTCTATCCAGCTCACACAGGTTAGAGCAATCAAGTTCAGTGCTGTCTCATGGCACCAGCAATTCTGATGAATGACTAGAAACACCAGTCGTAACCTAGCAGGTGACAAGTTTCTAACCCAGGGAACAGGATGAAGTGCCCCCCCCCTCCCAAAATCTCTCCTCGGGGATCTGAGCCATCTACCCAGCTGTCACTGTGGACATTTCATGGTTTGAATATGAAACTCTCTCCCCTAAGGGGTGGCTTATGTTTTTGTGTTTGTGTTGTTTTGTGTTTGTTTTGTGTGTGTGTGTTTTGTTTGTTTGTTTGTTTTAAATACAGGGTTCGTATAGTCCTGGCTGTCCTGGGAACTCACTCTGTAGACCAGGTTGGCCTCAAACTCCACCTGTCTCTACCTCCCAAATGCTGGAATTAAAGACATGTGCCTGCAGCCCCCAGCCCTGTTTTGTGTTTTTAAGACAGTCTCACCCTATAACCCAAACTAACTGGGAACCCTCTTACAGCAATTAACTTATAGCAAGTCTCCTGTCTCAGCATCCCAAGTGACAAAATTACACCCAGCCAGGCTCATGTTTTAAAGGCTTGTTCTTCAGCTCATGGCACTATCTGGGCATGCTCTGTAAGTCACCAGGGCCCTTTACAGTCCGTGGCTGTTACCATTCTCCTGCTTCCTGTTCAGCCATGATGTGAGCAGATTCCACCACTGGCTCTTACGGCCATACGCGACTCTGCCATGCCCCACCTTCCCTGACATGATGGGCTGAAACTGTTAAGTCCAAATGACTCCCGTAAATTGTTTCTGTCAGATACTGTAGCCACAGAAACACAAAGCTAACTAAAATAGATGATTGGCACCAAAAGTTAGGTGAGTCACTGCTGTGATTAACCTATGGATTCTATATGCCTTTGTGGAAGGACTTCAGAAAAGCCTGCATATACAGTCTAGAAAAGCACAGAATTCTGTCAGCAGAGCTTAATGGGCAATTCTGGTAAGCTCTGGAGACTGGAACTACCAAGAGAAATGCAGAGAGGAAAGGCTGATCTTGTGAGGTTTCAGCCGGGAAACTGGAACGGGGGCCATTCACGTTACATTCCAGCAAAGCAATTGCTTACGACTCATCCATGTCGTGAACATCTGAGTGGCGCTAAATTCGGAAGTCTGATATGGTTATTGCTAGCTGCTTTAACAAACTTTATATTGAGAATTAAGATTTTTAAAAAAAAGCAGAACAGAAAGGTGTGAAAATGTACAGTCTGGGCAGAAAAGGGACACACTCAAAGATATAAACAAAGAGGTATTTGTTGAAGAAATTAGTGCTAATGAAAGGAATCCGTGGCTGGAGAGATGCCTCAGGGGTTAAGAGCACCAGCCTCTCTCCCAGAGGACACGGATTTGGTCACCGGCACCCGCAGTTCCTGGAGCAGGAACATGGAGAGTTCGCTGGGGTGATCTGCAAGCAGGGTGTAGAGCCAGCCCTGGGGGGCATACAGCGATCCCTGAGTGGATGAAGCACTGAGTGCATGTGTGCCGTTGAGGCGGGCAGCGTCAAGGGCTCCAGCGTGGAGCACAGCCCCATGGGAGCCCCAGATCGGCTCAGAGGGATGGCAGAGTCTTTCTCAGGGGTCTGAGTGTGAATGTCGACAGTGCATGCAGAACTTTCTCCCATGGATGGTTATGGCCCCAAGACAGCTTCCCTACAGAGGCTGCCCCTACCTCGATTAGCTAATCCTGCCTCCTGATTCAGTTGTACAAAAGTAAACCCCGCCTCCCTGCTCAGCTGTAGGCAATGACCCCGCCATGCAAGAACTCTCCTACAGCAATGCAGTAGGAGAAGGAGCGGCCAAGCCATTAGAGTCCCAGATGCTGGACATAGAGCTACAGAGCTTGGTGTTTGTCACGCTGGCTTTGCTCTGCTATCTCCTTGCCGGCACCCTGCTCCTCGCCATTGGAGTGTCGGGTTTACATTACCGCACTGGCTTGTTGGAGGCCTGCACCTTTCACTTCTCCACAGAGGTTCATAGCTAAGTGCGCGAGGACTCTCGGAGACAGAAGAAATGCGTCTTGCATTACCAATGGCTGGCCGCCCTCTGGGACCCTGGGGGGATTACTGTGTTTTAAGCCTGAAACGTGCCTGTGAGGGTTCATTTTGATTACCTACTTGATGGGCTTCAGCGTCACCATGGAAGCGGAGCTCTGGGAGTGGGTGTGAGAAATGCTGTAGCTTAAGCGAGTTGAGGTGAGATCTGTCCTATCTAGTGGCTGGTACCTTTCCCTGGGCCTCCGTCCTAGCTGGAGAAGAGGAAAGGGAGCAACCAACTGCTGTTTCCTTTCGAGAGACTGAGTCTCACCATGCACCCCCTCCCAGGGGCTGGGGTCCCGCTGTGCTCTGCTCTCTGCTGACTGGCTGCAGAAGCAAGGCAGCGGTTTCTGCAGTTCCACAGGGCTCTGAAGCCCTGTCCCCGTCCGGCGGGGTTTGTTGAGTGGCTGTGCAGACCTTTAAAGATGCCGCCTCGCTGATAGAAATAGGCCGCCGTGCAGAGCCGGCCCCCGAGGGTTACAGACTGACCTCTGCTTCTAAACTCCTGCCTGCTCCCTGCTGGGCTACCGGCAGCCGTGTCTTCCTCGACGTCTAACCCCCGGCGCCACGCCCTCCTGCTGTCACGATTGCGGTCAAGCCCTCCTCCCACCACAGCGGACTGAAACTCTGAGGCAGAAGTGAAACCTTTCTTCCGGTATTTTCTGTCAGGTACTGCGGTCACAGTGAGATGAGCACACCAGGTACAAGCCAGGCATGATGTCATAGCTAGGCGATCCCATCGCTCGGGAGGTAAAGCAGGAGTTCAAGGCCAGCCCATGCCTCATGAGACCCTGTATCGTGATGAGAGGGGCAGGGCAACGTGCCTCAGCGGGTATTGCTAAAATTCCTTCCCTGGGGGAGCCATAGGCAACCTTTCCTCCTCCTAACGGTCCACCCCGATGATGAAGAGAGGTGAGTAACAATGAGTTTGTAGTGCTCACCCGGGGAGCAGAGGTGAGCGCCGTCGCTTACTAAAGTGTGGATACCCTCTGCACCCCCACAGGCCAAACTGGAAAGTCTCTAGCCCACAGCCACACAGATGGGGCCCCTCCCCTGCTCTTCACCGGCCTACCTACTCCAGGCCCCACTTTAGGGCAGAGCTGCACTCGATAGAAGTGGGGGACAGCTGGATGAGGGCTGTTCAGCTCAGACAGTCCCGTGCAGCCGTGGGTGAGAGCACTGGCTGCCAAATCAATGACCTGAGTTAGATCCTTGGACCCCCTGGGGGAAGGAGAAGACCCACCCCTGCCAGGTTCACACACACACACAAACAAGACTCAGGAATTTAAAAAGTAGAATGAATAGAGTTCTTTGGCTACAAGTGCTTTTTCCAATAGTTTATTTTTAAGTAGGGCTAGAGAGATGACACAGCAGTTAGGAACGCATGCTGCTCTTCTGAGGTGGTACAGAAATTACTACGTAGTCCAGTGTAATCCTCCTGCCTCAGCTTCCTGAGTGCCGGGATTACAAATGCATGCCATTATACCAAGCTGGAGTTCATACATTCTTTTTTTTTTTTTTTTTGAGGTAGAGTTTATGTGACCCCTGCCTGGCCAGAATGTCAGTCAGTATGCAGCCTAAGAAAGTTCCAAACTTGTGGTGATCCTCCTGTCTCTGCCTCCCAGGTACTGGACTGAAGGCAAGTGTCTCTACCATGCTTGGCTCCTGCATATTCTTTAAATCAAAGACTTCCTGTGACGGTACATGCCTTTAATCCCAACACTCAGGATTTTATATATATATAAGTATATACATTATACACCTGATATGTATATTATATATACATATTATATATGTGTATATATATATATATATTACTGCTAATTTCAAAATCTGCTTCGAAGTTTTTCATCTAGACTTTTTCCAGCTAAGATAAGAAAAAAGAGGCCTTCTAATCTTGTAATTAACAGCTTTGCCAATCGCAGCAGATTCGGGGCACCCAACAGCAGAGTCATCCCTTTTGCAAATGTAAACTTAGGCCTGCCCGGCTAACAACTGGTTATAGTGAGGGACAGTTAATTACCAGACTGACGGTCTCCACAGGGAAGAGCAAGACAGGTGCTTATGAAAGTCAAGCACCCTGAGCCAACAGGTCAAAACCTTGAACTCAGAGCAAAAAATGAAATTCCTACTGCTCATCAAGATAGAACCTGCTTCGTCGGCCACTCAAACCAGGAAAGGCTGACCACAGCAGATCACTCCTTAGAAAACAGCCTTGAGGCATTTGCTGTTGTGCCCAACAAACCTGACGGATAAATAGACGAATCTGCTGCTGAAATGCTAAACTGAAGGGACGTGTGGAGAGTTTGTTTCCTACGCCGTTCAGCCTGTCCTAGCTAAGGTTTGGGCACTTGAAAAATTAACTCCTACGCTTACCTGAGATGGGACCCAGCAGAGGGGCAGAGGTTTGTGGTGGTGGCAATCCTGGGGTTTGAATGCAGGACAACGCTACATACTGAGACGCTGGGTCAATAGGAAGGTGAGGGTGGCGGGAGCGCTGGCTCCTAAGTTAAGGGCACTTGCTGTTCTTCCGGAAGACCCTGGTTCGGTTCCCACCGCACATGGCAGCTCACAGCCATGACATCCACTAGTAACTCCAGTCACAGGAGTTACCCGATGCCCTCCTTTGACCGCCTCAGGCACCAGGCATGCATGTGGTGCACATACGTGCAAGCACTCACACACTTCAAATGAAGCTAATAAATCTAAAAGAGTAAACTACATGAATTTAAATCAAGTCAATATTATAAACAAGCTGTTAATGTCAAGATACTCACAGAATGTGTGGTGATGAATATTAATATTTCTTTTGATCTTTTATTATTGAGACAAAAATATATCTAGTCTCTTAGTAACTGTGTCTTATTTCATATGAAGAATTCTATGAGATACAATTAAAAAAAAAAACCCTCAAAGTTGTCCTAAAGTCATGGCTCATTGCAGTTTGAAATTTGCTTATGCGTTAGGTTTGCCTTTTCCCTCTGGAAGAGTCTCTACCATGGTGTCCAGGCTGGCCCTGAATTTCTGAATCCCACTGATCTTCCTGCTTCGGCTTCCTAATAGCGGAGACTGCAGGAGCACCTGCAAACCCAGCTGCCCCTTTGGGTCTTCAAGGTATCAGGGTGGCCACAGTCCTCAAGAGTGGGGGAGGTGAGAAAGATTGGTGGAGGAGGAATCTTGGCTTTTGAGCTGGCCTTGGGCTGTGGGTGCTCCTACATCAGCCTCCTGAATGCCGGGACCGCAGGCATGTGCCACCACACCCAGCTGAAAAATGATTTTATAGAAGGAATTTTTGTGTGTGGTCAAGTAGGCGGTGATCAAAAGGGAATTATTCATGTTTCTCTACAAAGAGCCTCAGGACATTATCCAAACGCAGAGTTTTCTGTGACTGTTACATTACAGCCATGTGCTTTATTTTTCAAGTTTTTGCTGTTCTTTGCAAACATTTCAAAAGGTTTTCATTTTTAATTCTGATGCCATGTTTTACTTTTTCAACTACGTTTGGGACGGCAGCTTTTCCCCATCCTACAGGCTCCATTTAATTTCTCTAATTCTGGGTTTTAAATGCTATCGCCTTTACTTAAGGTAGCAATTACATCTCTCAGAATGGGCTTTCCCTTCGCAAATCCAGAAGCTTGGCTTTTGCTGTGTCTCCCAGCCAAGGTGAGCAGGTCGTGTGCAGTTCCCTGCCATCCTCTCCTCTCCCTCTTACCTTAGGGAAGTTCTAGTCTGCTGTTGTGGTCTCATGCAGACCTGGTTCCCTTTATGTGTGTGTATGGTGTGTGCCTATGGTATGTGTGATATGTGTATATATGGTGTGTTTGTATATGGTATGTGTATATGGTATGTATGTGATGTTGGTGTATATGGTATGTGTGTTTAGTATGTGTGTGATATGTGTGTATATGATGTGATGTTTGTGTATATGGTGTGTGTATGTGGTATGTGTATATGGTATGTGTGTGTGATGTGTGTATGCGTGGCATGTGTATATAGTGTATATGTGTGTTATGTGTGTATATGACAAGTATGTGATCTATGTGTATAAGGTATGTTTGCACTGTGTGTTCAACATATTCATGTGTGTGCAAGCATGTGTGCCATGGTGCTCATGTGGAGGTTGGAGGGCAACTTCAGGTGTTAAGAACTTGCCTTCTGCCTTGCTTTCTGAGTCAGGCTCTCCTGTTCGCTGCTCTGCAGGCTGGCCCTTGAGACCCCAGGATTTTCCTGACTTTGCATCCCATCTCACCATAGGCGTCAGGTCACACCCGGCTTTACTCAGGTTCTGGGGCTCCAAACTCCTAGTCTCACGCTTGCAGGGCAACACTTCATCCACTCCCTCCGCCCCCTCCCCAGCTCTGAACGCTTTCTCCAAGGTCCGTGGAAGCATGGGAACCGATCCTGTACTTTTGGCTCTCTTCACATATCTGGGTCGTCCAGCCTAACAAGGAAATGCCATGTGCCTCTACCGTTACCTTTTCCCCACGCTGCCCTTTGGGTTTTTGAGACAGGTCTTGCTGTGTAGCCTGGCAGGTCTCATGTGGCCTTCAGCCTCAGCCTCCGGGCACTGAAATTACAGGCGTGAGCCACCTAACCCAACCTAGGACCCCGCACATCTCAGGCAAGTGCTCTACGAACAGGCTGCACCTAGCTCACTTTCTTCACCTGTGGCTCTTTCAGTGGCCCCAGGAAGATGCTTGAGGGAAGGTAGGGCAGCTCCAGGAGACATGCTGAGGTGTGGCTGTGGTCCCCACCCACACCTTCTCTGGGTCCTTCTGTCGACTGTCCTTTAAGATTTGGTGCTGCTGGGAAGCAGCTCATGGCAGACACTGAATCGCCAACCAGCAGCATGTGAGTTCTGGATGTCAGTGCCAACACTGGGGTCCCCAAGGAAGTCAGGGCAAGTGGCCCAGTTCCTGGGATACCTGCAGATCTAAATTCAGTGTTTTTGACCCTGAGATAATTTTGAGATTATTCACAACCCCCTCACCTCCAAGTTCTCTAACGCTTGTAAATGAAAAACACTAACTTAGGGCTGGGGAGATGGCTCAGTAAAGTTTCAGGACTGGAGTTCGGATCCTAACACCCTTGTAAGGAGCCCAGTAGTGTGTGTGTGTGTGCCTGTGATCCTGGTGCTGGAGGCTGAAGACCGGAGATCCAGGAGTTCACGGCCCATTGGTCCAGTGAACTGGGCATGCGTGTGGAGGCCATCAGCTGTCTTGCTCTGTCACTCCCTCTACCTTTTTCCGCTGAAGCAGGGCCTCTCATTGAACTAGGAGCTAGGTACGCTCAGCAACCCTTCTGTCTCTTTGCCCTTCCTCCTGCTGCTGGACCTACAGGAACATGTGACCATGTGGGTGTTGGGGATTTGAACTTGTGTCCTCATGCTTGCACAGCAAGTATTCTTAACTGCAAAGGTTATCTTCCCAGCCCGGAAGCCTTCATTTCCATAAGTTAATGGAGTATGTTGGGATAGCTGTTCCATAGCTATACAGAATTTTTAGAATTTCATTGTTTGTCCTAATTCCTGTTATTATGTGAAGGTACAGATGTAGCCATTTTTATTGGAAAACTCTTCAGATTTTTTTATTTTTTTTATTTTTTGAGATAGGGTTTCTCTATGTAACCCTGGCTGTCACTCTGTAGACCAGTCTGGCCTTGAACTCAGAGATCTGCCTTCCTCTGTCTTGTAAATTCTGGGACTAAAGTTTACACCCCCATCCCTCACCTGTGGCCTTTTCCCAAAGAATTTTCTACCTCTTTGTTCCCTTTTTGTGTGCATGGGTGTGTACTTGGTGCCCACAGAAGCCAAAGGAGGGTACTGGATTCCCTAGGACTGGACTTAGAGACAGTTGGGAGCTGTCATGTGGATGTTGGGATTTAAACAAGTGCTCTTACCAATGAGAGAACTCTCCAGAACCATTTTAAAGCTTCTTTTGTGAGGGTCAGGCGGAAGCAGATGCTCACTGTGTGCAGGCGGAGGTCAGAGGACAATCGGCTGGAATCAGCCCTCTCTTTCTACCACATAGGTTCTGGGGACCAAACTCAGGCTGCTGACAAGTTCAGTGGCAGGCTCCTTTACCATCCCACCAGCCTCAAAATCTTAAAAGAATGCCAGGTGTGATTTTACCTGGCTTGATCCCACTGCTTCTGAGCTTGAAGGCAGCCTGAGGCAATGTCTCTCCGACACCCTTACACAGACATACAGGCAAAATACCAATGCACATAAAAATAGTTTATATATAAAAGCAGAGCATATACTATTCTTTCAGAGAATGTGTTTCCCAGCACCCACGTTGGTTCACAACTCTTGCCTCCAGGAGATCTGATGCCTACAGGTTTTGAGGTCATCAGCAGTCATGTACACAAACACACATGTAAACATTAAATATATTTTTAATCTACTATGTAGACCAAGCTGGCCCAAAACTCATAAGAGATCCATCTTCACCTCTGCTGGGACTAAAGGTATGTATCACCACACCTAGTAAAACAAATTCTAAATCTCATCTTTTTACTTAATTATGTAAGCCAACATTATGCTGTTTTCTGCCAGTTCCTTCAAACACACACACACACACACACACACACACACACACACACACTTTTAATCTCAGCACCTAGGAGTTAGATGACAGCAGATTTCTGTGAGTCTGGTCTGCATACTGAGTTTCAAATCAGCCAGGACTACGAGTAAGACCCTTTCTCAGAAAACAAAAAATATAACCAAATTCAATAGCTCATATACATAAATATAATTTTTAAAGATTTATGGATAAGTGTTTTGCCCACATGTACATCTGTGTACCATGTGCATGCCTGATGCAGGTCAGGAGTCAGATCCCTTTGGAGTTACAGATGGTTGTGAGCTGCCAGGTGGGTGCTGGGAACCCAGGTCCTCTTCAAGGGCAGTGCGTGCTCTTTAGCGCAGAACCATCTCTCCAGCCCCAGCCATTTCATTTGTTTCATATTTAAACTTGTAGATTGTTGTATGTGCAGTCTTTGTGTGCCAGGGTGCACACAGAGGCCAGACGAAGGCCTGGAGCAGTGGGTTTTCTCCCTCCACTGTGTAGATCTGGAGGCAACACTCGGGTCATCAGGCTCATGAAGCACTTTTCACCTGCAGAGTCCTTTAAAGCAGGTCCTGAGCCCCCAGCCTTCTCTGCCAAGAGAGGGTGTGAGGGCTGATAGAACACTGATAGAACACTGGCCCTTACCTGCTGATAACGGGAAGTGCAGGCTTGTTCTGTCTTGTCCACTCTTGTCCTTCCACACACTGAGCACCCATGCAGGGCTCCCAACATTCAGAACCTGCTCCCAGCTGAGGCAGAAGAACCATGAGCCTCTAGCAGAATACAGTAACCCTGCCTCTAAGATTCACAAAAACAAACGATGCCTCTCCTCCTCACAGGAGTGAATATCCTGATTCGAGCTGCTGGCATAACTGGCCATTCACCGTTTGTTTTCAGGGTTTAGTTTGCTTGCTTTGAAATGGGTGTCTTGTTACGTGGTCCTGGCCGGCCTGGAAATTGAATCCAGCCTTCTGCCTCTGCCTTCTAAGTGTTGGGATTATAGTGTGCACTGGCTCTGTCTACCTCTTAGCTGTTCCTTCTGAAGACAATGCAAGCGGTGGCTTTTCCCTGTCCCCACGCTAACCGTGTATCTGTATCTATTTACATGTGTGACTGCAGGGTGTCTTCTCCTTCTACCAGGTCAAACTCAGCTCAGCTGGCTTGCACGTCACCCGCTGAACCATCCTGCCAGACCTGCATCCATGTTTTCCTCACTGTGTAGGGATGGAAGTGTGTGCGCTGCCACACCCGGTACCTTTGCTGTTGTTTTGGTTTTGGGTACAGGGATAGGACCTAGGGCCTTGGGCATACAAATACAAATAAACTCTCTACTACTGAGGTCTAATAATTTAAAGAGATAATCCCTTAGTATATGAAATATTTATATTGTACTAGAGGATTTATATTAATACAGTTTTTAAAAACTGTTCTGCCTGTGTGTGTGCCTTCAGGTCAGAAGAGGGCACTGCATATCATTATAGATGGTTGTAAGCCACCATGTGGTTGCTGGGAATTGAACTCAGGACCTTTGGAAGAACAGTCAGGGCTCTTAACCTCTGAGCCATCTCTCCAGTCCAATAAACATTTTCTTAAAGAAAATGAAGAACTAGAGTGTTAAGCAAGGATGCAGCCATCACTCAGTACACATGGAGAACTGGGTTCCAGAATCTTCAAGCCACATTCCCAGCACCCTTTATAGAAAACACTGGGCTTGCACATGATCTAATGCACACACTTTAGATCCTCTCCAGGTTGGAGATAGTTTAAGACAATGTCTCATTATGTAGGCCAGGCTGGCCTTGAACCCACAGCAATCCTCTTGGCCCTTCTTCCTGAATGCCGAGTGTACAAGCCTGCACCATGACCAGCTTTTAGGTTATTTAGAATATAGACTGCTAATAGAGCCGACTTCATTTAGGAGATGACAAGAGGGAGTACTCTGTATGTTCAGTACAAATGCAATGTTTGATCTGTGGGTGCTGAGCCATAGAGCCATGACACAAAACCTTAAGTAGAGGTTAGAAGCAGATTGGATGTTGCAGTTTTAAAGGTGTGGCTCTGCTATGACCCAGCTGTCCAGTAAAAACTGGGATGGCTGTGTGTCCTGACTAGTTAGTGCTACTGCCTTTTTATGACTAGGGAACATTAAGTTTCAAAGTGCCTTGGCATCTATTAGCCAGTGCACAGGCTTCTAGATCCCGATGTTTCTTGGAAGAAAGCCAGCCTTGTTGGGCTCATGCATTCTTTACTCATTTGACAAATACAGGAAAAATCTGCAGTTATCTATCAAAATTATATCTTCCCAAGAGTTTGAAAGGTATTTATTAAAAAGGTTGTGTTCACAGTCCATTATGTACAAAGTAGTAGTAGCAGAAGCCAGGCAGTGACCGTGTGAGTGAATGACCCCTCAGAAACTCACCCTGGCACTTGCCACTCTGCAGCTGCCTTCAACAAGTATATATTTGAGTAGAAGTGCTTTCTGGGAAACTCTTCCTCCTAGACAGACATGTGCTAATACTACACTGCAGAGCATGGGGGAGGGGAGGATGCATCTAACAAGAGGCACATTGCTATCCCAAACCCCAGGTAATGGCTAGGACAGTCAAGAAAGGATTCATTTCAGCACCACGGTGTGCTTTGCAGAATGCAAATTGGAGTTTCCTATCAGATGAGTACTGATGGCGGTCAGAAGACCCTGAGATGGATAGCCCGTGTGTATCCAGCTGGCACTATCAGTGAGGGCTGTGAAGAACTACAACCAGTGCCTTTCTGAACTGTCCACGATTGGAGAAATCTAAAGACAAGACCCAGGATTGCTTCAGACTCTAACTTAGCAAGATATGGCATTACTTCCACCCCAAGTGTGAACGTAAATGTCGTGTCCAAGCTGTCCTCAAACTCAGCACTAAGGACTGACCAGGAGTGAGGAGAGATGGGTCAGGGTGTTCATGCACAGACCATGCAAAGGCTCATTCAGAGAGGTGTGTATAGGGGAGGGGGCTTGCTGAAAGGATTCGTTTCTGAAGGAATAACGTCACTTCCTGACATTCATTTTGTAAGCCTCAGTGGTCACTGACCAAAGGGAAGTCAGGATGTGTGGGTTTTGGGCTGTAGCTCAGGTGGTAGAGTGCTTGTCCAGCATGCATGCAGTCCCAGGATAAGCTGGACACAGTGGTGCATGTGGCTGATCCGGAACTTGGAAGGGTGAAGTTCAAGATCACCCTCAGCTACACAGTGAGTCTGAGGACAGCCTGGGGTTTTCTTTCAGAAAGGGAAAAAGAAAGGGGAAGAGGAACAGGAAATGGAACGAAAAGGGGGAAGGGCAGAGGAAAGAAAGGGCAAGCAATACTCCAGCTCATCTCTGCAGCCTTAGACTCCTGCACCATGCTACGTACACAGGAGAACGAACAAATCCTAGTTTCTCAGCTTTTCTTCCAGAGTTGGATCACAAATGGTCACAAAAGCAAAGCCTGGCTCCTGGGATCAGAGACAGACTTCCCTTAGAAGCTTGACCTTGGAAGACCTTATTTGGCAGTTTAATATCAGTTTCACAACCAACAAATTAGGATCAAGGATAGGGCTGGCGAGATGGCTCAGTGGGTAAAAGCATGCGCCTCCAAGCCTGAGGATCTAAGTTCAATTCCTGGAACCAACATGGTGGAAGGAGAGAGCCAACTGCTGTTAACTGTATCTGACCTCATGAGCAGGGACATGCCCTGTGCTCACATAGTAATACACACATATAAAACTTAGCTTGACGGCCCATGTCTGCAAGCCCCAGCATTTACTAAGTGAAGGCAGGAGGATCGTAAATTAGAGTTCAGACTGGGCTCCATGGGAGACCCTATCACGCACATACAAATATGCCAAGACCACAGAACAAGCAGCAAACATTCCTCACTTGGGCACTAAACTTTCGAATGAAGTTTAAAGGTAAACCCGCAAGCCTTTGTTTCGTCTGTGGTAAAGTCGATCGATGGCTTCTGGCTGTGCTCCTTTGCTTCACCCCACACCTCCCAGCCCTGGAGAAATTTAGTCACTGAGGGCTGCACCCCTAGGACCTCTCTATCCAGCAGGATCAAAAACAGGAAGGAGAGCCCTTCCTCTCCCACCAGCTCCTTTGTGCCCAGGCCTCTCAGTGGCAGCTGACACCCTGTAGGCGCCAGACCTGAGCCCTACAGCCACAGCCTTTCTTCCTGGTGTCTTTCCATCAAGCGGGTTGGGGTCAGTGGCCTCATGGCCACCCCCCTCCTGGACTTTAAACACCTGCATACAAACACAGCCTGGACTCTCTTGTCAGGAAACACAGGACACATGTGTGACTTTTACACAAACTGCTCTAGCTGACAGCAGCAAAGGTGCCTTGAACCAAAACTTCCAGCCTGGGGGAGGGAAGCAAGGTCCTGGAAAAAGGAGCTGGTGAGATGGCGGGGCAGGTTCCGGGTTCTTGCCTTACAGTGACCTGACACCACAGGAACGTCCCCTGATCTCCACTCGCAGGCTGTAGCACGTGTGCCCACACACATGCACAATGATAAAAACAACAGAACCTTCTACCACAAGCCTCTCTTCCCTGGCGTGGCTCTTAATTTTCCTGCTTGGGTTTCTATGCTTTATGGGCCTTGAGAATGCTGAGCGCACCATGCTCTACCACAGGGCTACACCTTCAGCTCTTTTTCATTGGTTTGTTTTGCACGGGTATCACTCCCCAGGAGCCAGTCACCTTGCTCCTTGACACAGGGCCTTTCACTGGCCTAGACCTCAGTGAGGCAGGGCTGGCTGGCCAGCAAGGCCAGGGACCCACCTACCTCCACCTCACCACTGCGGGGAGCACTAGACCTAACTCCTAAGGTCAAATTCTTACTAAGAGCATCCCAGGCTCAGGGAGGAATAGCTCACTCATGGAGCACTTGCTAGTGTGGCCAAAGCTCCAGCTTTGATCAAGAGTAACACACACACCCTAGTACTATAGTATGACCCAAAATAAGTTTTCTAAACTCTAAAGGGAACCCCAAACTGGTTCATAGGATAGGCTAGACAGAAAGCCAGCAGGCCCCTCTTGAGGCGCATTAGCTTCTCACGTTTTTTCAGCTCATCTCCTGGCTGAGGCAGCTGTCACAGGCATGTAGTCCTGCTCCGTGTGCTCTGCCTAGCTGACCCAGTGTGGAGCTAAGCTCAGCAGCGCAGCCACTGCCTTCTTCACACATGCTGCGCTGAGCTGAGGCAGACCGGAAGCCACAGAGCGCCGCCTCGCCCTCCACACCTGCCTGTGCACCTAGCTCACTCGTTCCCATGGCTGCAGTAGGCCCCTGCTCTTTCATCTTAGCAGCTGGTTTAGTCCTAACACCTAACCAAGAAACACCTTTCTCCAAGCTTTTGTTTGTTTTTGTTACCAACACAATTGGTTCATGAACTAACAAACTATTAGCACTAGACATTAACTCCAAATTCTGTGGTTTTATTTTTTTTCCCCAGTGCTGGGAATAGAACCAAGGGCCTTGCTAGACAAACATCCTACCGCTGAGCTCTACTCCAGCTCCTAGTTTAAGTTCTGACAGTGGAGTGCAGTGACAAAAGAACACCAGAACAGACAGTGGTCACCAGCCACTCACCGCTTTAATTCTCTGGGCACACATCCCATTTGCCATCCAAGCTGACAGCACTGATTTGACACATATTATTTGCATCATATGAGGAAGACCCTGGGTTATCAGGGTCACTAGCTACCTCCCAGAGCTGTCTGCTGTCAAAGAGAACTGCTGTGGGACAAGGGAGAGACGGGGAGAGGACGCATCCTGGGCAAAGCAAGCTTGCAAGTATGTCTTAAAATGAGGACTTTGTGGAAATCCAGAATTTACTTAAGGATGACAGGGGACTTTTGAGCAATAGTTCCATCATTTCTAGAAATTATACACTTTGGAACCTGAGTTACAACTCTCAGGATAAAGCAACCCCAAATTTGTCCAGATTGGCCTTGGGGAGAAATGGCAACCACAGATAAGTGTCAGTGTTTGAGAACAAAAATGGCCAAGTCACTGATGTGACAGGAGAGGGGGGTTGTGTGGGGTGGTCTCCTTAATTGAAACTTAGAGGTGGGCAGCAAAAGAGCCTGAGGGCGAGGCCCGGGCCCAATGCTACTTCTTCACGGAAACTCCTGGACAACCCAGGATTCAGCTAGTACATGTATTATTTCCAACATGGTGTGAAAGATGGCAGTTCTGTTTGGTTCACATCACTTCATTTAACCTCTTGAGAGTTCCCAGCATTGGTAAAGTCTCCGTGCCCAAGGGCAGCGCATAGCAACTTCTTGGCCCAGCACATTTCCTTGTCCTTGTCCCTCAAATCTGGTAGTCTCTGCACTGAGGGACACCGTCCACAGCAATGGTGAATGTTGGAAAGCATTTTCTGCAGACATTTCCTTCCGAATCCAACAGTGCAGATGGCCAGGGAAGCTCGGAAGGAAGCTGCCGGGGTCCAGTGGGAGTCTTGATGTTGTTGAGGACACAGGAAAATCATCTGCGTCCTCCTCAGGGTCCTTTTATAATCAAGAAGAAACATCCACGGGTTCTAACTGCAGAAATGCTAGATATAAAACTGATGGAATGCAAGTTGGTCCATGAAGGGCTGCACAAGATAATCCGTGGCAAAGTAGAAAACAAGCCCGAAGGTGATGGAGATGGGAAGTGCTGGCAATGCTTTCTTAAAAATGGCGAGCAGCAGTAACGTAAGGCACAGGCCCTGTGGAGACAGGGGCATACTCAGGACAGAGGCACTTCACACAGCTGCAAGTACCACGTTCACTGAATACTTTCCTTGAGCTTAACTTTTACAATAACATGTCATGAAATCTGGAGTCATGAAAAAAAAAAAAAAAGCGGCTTCTGGAACTGGGCCTGATGGCAACATACTAGCTACTTACGAGGCTGAGACAGGGTTACCTGAGCCTAGAGTCTGAGCCCAGCCCGGACAAGGCAGTCAAGCCGGCTCAAGACAAAGGGAGATGGGAGAAGATGGAAGGGATGAGATGAGAGACAAGGAAGTCTATGCTGCAGGTGGACCCGGGGCCCAGTGCGTGCTGAGTATGATCCTCTATGAAAGCCCAGTCACTGCTCTTATTGAGGCCCAGACTGGCCTCAAACTTTACATTCTCCTGCTTCTGCCTCCTAAGTGCCAGGATATAAGTGTGCACGGATGCCTAGATTAAATAGGAAAAAAAAATTTCCTATTGAGACCATCTCATATAACCCAGGCTAGCCTCAGATCCTCCATATAGCTAAGGATGACCTTGAACTTCTGATCATTGTCCCGCTTTCTCCATTAGGTTGGGTTGTGCCACCATGCCTGTTTTGTGTGGTTGAGGACTGAATGCAAGGCTTTGTACATGCTAGGCAAACACTCTAGCAACTGAACTGTATATCCCAACTCCAAGCAGTAAGGACATTTCATATGTTATTAGTAAGTCAGGTTTTTATTTTTGAGAAAGGATCTCACTACGTAGCCTAGAATTTAACCAGGCTGGCCTTGAATTCAGAGATCAACCTACTTTTGCTTCCAGATCCCAGGATTAAAAGGTGTACGCCAATTCGTCTAGCTTTCTAAGTCAGTTTTGAAAGCCACGAGACTCCAAACCTGCTGTTACAAATCAACCCTGCTGCAAGCTGTACGGCAGATATAAAAGCACTCAACATGCTATGACTCTATTCATGAACCAGGAGTCCTTGTTGAATCTTGTGCTGCTGGACTCTCAAAGTAATTTCTTTCTTTCTTTCTTTTTTTGGTTTCTCTGTGTTGCCCTGGCTGTTCTAGAACTCGCTCTATACAGCAGGCTGTCCTTGACCTCAGAGATGGACCTGCCTCTGCCTCCTGAGTGATGGGGTTAGAGGAATGTGCCACCACTTGGCTCAAAGTAGTTTCTAATCAGCAGTATCCTCAATTTCCTGGAGAACCTTTAGGAACTACTGAAAACTAATGAAGTACACTCTCTCAGGGTAGGACAAAGATGAGCACAGGACTGACTGACACCAAAGGCTAGCGTGGGTAGAGAAAACAGCAAGTACATGATGCTCCTGTTCGTTCAGACTCAGCAACACACTTCTTCACAGACAAGACATGGCTAGCTGGAAGCAACGGGTGACTTTAATGTGTGGCCAGAGTGCAGAACTACTCAGGCAGGGTCTAATTATCCATTTAAAAAAAGCTTCTCAAGGGATTGGAATTCTTAGCCTACCTAGAGTCAAAAGGAAATTGTTATGGCTGGAAGATAGCTCAACAGGTAAGGGTGCTTGCCACCCAAGCCTGGTGACCTGGGCCTGATCCCCGGAACTCTTGTAAAGAGCTGTCTGTAGTGAAAGCACTCACCTGTAACCCTAGCATCCCTATGGAAACATGGGAAGTGGAGACAGAAGAACAGACGGGAAGCTAGCTTGGAGTGCACAGCTCAGTGGCAAACACAAGACAGACCCTGCCTCAGTGGGAGGAAAGACCCAGCTCCCAAAAAATTGTTCTGTCACACGTCTGCCACAGTATATGTGCACAAACACATTTAACGGAAAATGATCACAAAGGTATGCAGAACTCAGTGTTTTGACCTATGTTGTTACCATATACTTACGATTAATATGGCTACAAAGCAGGCTATGGTTGTGTTCCAGTCCCCACTGGCGGTTGCTGAAGCCTTACCAACAAGAACACTGTAGAAAATGAAATCTCCTAATCCAAGCTTTACTCCCCCTAAAAAAAGAAAGATTAAAGATGTAAGAAAGTCTGTCATTCTTTTCTATGTTTTTTCCTCCCCCAAACAGGGGCTTGTGATGTAGCCCAGTTAGCCTCGGACTTATGAACCTCCTGACTCAGCCCCTCAAACCCCAAGACTACAAGTGTGTGCCACCACACCCGACAGCTGTGATTTCATAATTCAAATATATGACCCCAAGCGGGGCATGGTGGCATGAATCCACACTCTGAGCTACTCAGGAGGGCTGAGTAGGTGGATGACTAGGAGTTTGAGGCCTGTGTGGGCAACATGGTAAGACTCAGCTCAAAAACCAAAGCAAACGAATCAAAACCACAGTCCCACACCGATTGGGAGGTCAGGAAATGATACTATTTAGGCTTCAGAAAGATATTTTTCTGTACTGTTGTGTTGCCTACACCAGGAGTTTGAGACTCTGTGTGACTCTGGAGTCTCAGCAGACACTGCTGTCCTGTCTCAGTCAGCTTAACTAGCGACAACACGACGGACTTCTGTCAACGCCTAGCTCACACCCAGGACCTGGACAGAATCCTTACAGGACTCACATGCAGCCTGAGGTCTGACTTGTGAAATCTTCTCTAAGGGCGTGGCACAGTGACTGTGAAGCTCAGAGTGAATGATTGGTATCACAGTCCACACCCAACCGTGCCAGTAAGGCACCCTGTGCCACTGGCCCTGCCCAAACTGGAAGTAACCACAAGGGCTCTTTTCTTTCTATTTCTTTCCTTCTTTATTTCTCTCTCCTTCCTTCCTTTCTTTTTCTCTCTCTTTCTTTCCTTCCTTCCTTCTTCCTTCTCCTCCTCCTCTTTTCTTTTTTGGAGACAGGGTCTTACTATGTCGCTCTGGCTGGCCTGGTACTAACAGAGATCCACCTGCTTTGCCTCCCATGTTGGGATTAAAGTCATCAGCTTTTTGGTATTGTTCCCTCGCTTTCTATTTCTATGAATTTGCTTTTTCTAGACATTTCATATAAAATAACATAGCCATATAAAATGATGTCTTTAGTGACTGGATTACATTCTGACCTTTAGAAAGTTGTTTGGGGATGGGGAGACAGCTCAGGGGGTAAAGTGCTTGCAGTGTAAGCATGAGGACCTGAGTTTGGATCTCCAACACCCCTGGAAGCTGGACATAGTGCACATACGTATGCTGTGGATAAAACATGTTTTTGTCCCAGGTGTGGGATGTGGACTGATTCAGATGTCCACACAGCAGACTATCTGCTTTGTGCAGGCTCTGAGAGGCACCCCTTGCCAGCTGCAGATAGTTTAAATCTGAGGACTCTGGAGAGAGAACAGATGCCAGAGCCCAGAGAGTATGAGCCCAGAGAGTGTGAGCCCAGAGAGTGTGAGCTCAGAGAGAGAACACGGCTGCTCCTGCTCCCCCCTGCTGCTCCTGGTTGCTGCTGTGAGACAAGAAGTTGAAGATCTCCTGAAAAGAAGATTGGACTGTCTCCAAGGAACCCTATGACCCTAACCAGCAGGAAGCAGCTAAGAGAACTGCGGTCCCTCTGGTGTTGGAAGGGACTGGGGCGGAGTAGGGAGAAAAAGAAAAAAGAAATGTAAATAAGAGTTTTTAAAGTACAAGATGTGCAGTGGCAGCACTGGACACAGTGGACAGCTGCAATCCCAGCACTGGAGGAGGGACAGGGAGGAGATAGAGCTAGATGGACCCCAAGAGCATGCTAGCTAGCCAGCTTCTGTTCAGTGAGGGACTGTCTCCAAAAAAAAACAAAACAAAACTGCAGTTACCAAAAAAATCAGCAGCTGAGGAGAGAAGTCTGCTGTATAAAGTACTGAAACCTGTTTCATCCATAGAACAAACAGAGACAGCCTATATGAAAAAAAAAAAACTTGATCAAAGATGCAGTGAGAGAGAGAAAAGGTGGCAAGCGAGAAAGAGAGAGATACCTCACGTTGATCCCCTCTTCATACTCACTCACCCGGGTGAGTGCACCTGCACACATATACATGCATCCCCACTCAAACACAAGAAAAGTTCTGGAAACAAAATTCAGACTGTTGTATGTAACTGTATCTGCTTTGACACATCATAGTCAGATACAAACACGCAGGCGCTGGATGCTCACATGCTCAAGAGCGGGAGCCAGCGGCTACAAAACAGGGTCAAGAGAGAACTAAAAACCCTTAAAAGGCAGAGGTTGTTGGTGCACCATTAATCCCAGAACTCAGGAAGGAAAGGCAGGCCAGGCAGAGGTACATAGTGAAACACAACTCCCCTACCTCCCTACCCCCCAAAAACAAACAGAAAGAAATATTGAAGGCCAGACCTTAGCAATTAACAAACTTAGCAACTCAGCTATAAAAACTCAACTGTTCATGGCACACCCAAACTGCTATAGTGCTGTTCAGCATTGTCTCCTTAGGCTCTTAATTGACCATTTCCCCTCTTTCTTTTGTGGGTATTAAAAGAGGGGGAACTGGGGTTGAGTGTTGTGTGTACACCTTGTGTCTTCTTCAATCCCTGTCCATCTTTGTTTTGGAGACAAGGTCTCACATTGGAGCTAGAATGGATTCAGTTAGTCTGGCTGGCCAGCAAGCCCCAAGGACCCTCCTGCCTCTACCTCCCCAGTGCTGGGGTCACAGGTGTATAAGGCCGTGCCAATATATATATATATATATATATATATATATATATATATATATATATATATATATATATATATATATATATATATATATATTAATGTGAGTGTTGGAGATTAAACTCAGGCCCCCATGCTTATGTGGCAAACACTTGAATAAGCTATTTCCCCAGAACAATTCAATGTACTCTTGAGAGATGGACAGTACAACCACTTAAAAAAACCCATGACTGTAGACAGAGACGGTACACGTACTTTCCTCTGGGTCTTCGCTAGTCAAGATGCTGCCAGAAAGTTCCTGGACAGCAGCTCTTGTCTCTGGAGTGGAGCGGTGAGGCCCCAAGTGACTGTCCCTTTGAGCTTCCCACTCCTCACTGAAGCCCCCGTCATCGGTCCCAGTATCAGTTTCCTGTGTCTCCCTTTCTGCTCCTGTAAGAGAGAAGGTGGCAGTGAGAGCACCAACCCTTAAGAGTCATTTTTCCATATTCTGGAGGGCAGGGTTAAAGCAAACACAGCAACTCCTCCACTCTTTTTCTGTAAGTTCTACAGATGAGGAACTATGCCTTGGTGCTAAATGTTGACACTTCCCCCTTTCCTTCCTCTTTTTAAGGAAGTTAGCGTGGCCTCAATTTTCCCTGCATGCAGCCTGGATATAATGCCCAGCACTGCAACCACCATTACCACAAGGAGCTGTGGACAACCCAGTATGTCAAAGGTGGCAGAGCAGGAAATGGTAGTGAACCTGTGCCCTGTGAACCATCAGAAAATGTCTTGTTCAGTACTCTATCCCCAGAGCACTGGACATGCCTAGTGATCAGTCAGCATTTGTTGAAAGAAACTCTGTAACATACCAAAAATACACTCACACTCATACGACATACAGTGTGCTGGCTAGTTCTATGTCAACTTGACACAAGCTAGAATCATCAGAGAGGAGGGAGCCCCAACTGAGAAAATGTCTCCATTTCTCCATGATCAAGCTGGAGCTGTAGGTAAGCCTATAAGGCAATTTTCTTAATTAGTGATTGATGGGGAAAGCCCAGCCGATTGTGGATGGGGACAAACCCCGAGCTGTATAAGAAAGCAGGGTGAGCAAGCCAGTAGGCAGCACCCTCCATGGCCTCAGCTCAGCTCCTGCCTCCAGGTTCCTGTCCTGCTTGAGTTCCTGTCCTGACTTCCTTCAGTGATGGACAGTGCTGTGGAAGAGCAAGCTGAGTAAACCCTTTCCTCTCCAAGTTTCTTAGCTCATGGTGTTTTTCTCACACCAATAGTGACCCTGACTAAGACAGAGACACAACTTTTTTTCTTTAGCTTAATATGATACCCAGAATTGGGGCTGGAGAGATGGCTCTTCCAGAGGACTTCGATTTGGTTCCCAGTACCTACTGGTGGCTGACCATCATCCATAAATCCATGGAATCTGATGCCCTCTGCTGACCTCTGCAGGTACCAGCTTTGCATGTGTACACACATCCCCGCAGCAAAACACTCAAACACATAAAAATTATATACAAGTAAAATTAAAATCATATGCATGTTTGTATATGTGTGTGTATAAAATAAAAACTATTTTATTTTAAATAGGCTTGTATCAACCTTCCTCTCCCGTGTTTGGGGTGTCACAGGTTCTGCTGCCTCGTGCGCTGCAGAACTGAGGCCTGCCAGCCTTAAGCCACAGATCTGGGGTCCCAGCACCACGCATCCTTTCGCCCCTTCCCAGATGCAGGGTTCTTGGCTCTGGAACCCAAACAGCAATGCAAACAAGGCCTACTGTTCTCTTCTTAATTTTAATGTTTTTTCTTTTTCAGCTTCCTAAGGTTTGTCTTTTTAAGACAATTCCTTTCTGCTTGCCTTTCACAGCACACTGTTCTTCAGTCCTTTCTGGCATAGCTTCTGTCTGTTGTTTTTCTTAGTGTCTTCTGTAGTAGCCACAGTCCACTGGACACTGACCTCTTTGGGTAAGCATTGCCACACCTCCCATCAAATGTTCTCAGTCCCGCTGGACAAGAGCCCCCCCATGCATCCTGACGCCCACTCCTTTTGGTGACAGGATCTCCCTCCACAGTTAAGCCTTGCCTTCAGCTCACAATCTTTTTTTTTTGCCTCTACCTCCAGAGCACTGAGATTACAGACATTCTGAGGTTCTCATTTTTATATATTTGGAAAATGGGGGAGAGGAAGACAGCGTCATTTTTTGTTTTGTTTTTTTTCGAGACAGGGTCTCTCTGTGTAGCCTTGGCTGTCCTGGACTCACTCTGTACACCAGGCTAGCCTTGAACTCACAGAGATCTGCCTGCCTCTGGCTACGCCCGCATGCCGGAATTACAGGCATGTGCCACTGTTCCCAGCTTCATTTTTTTTCAAAGCATATCTTTAAAAATATATACACATTAATGGCAACATCTTAACTCAGTGTGGAGGGTGGCTTGGAGAGTTTCAGTTCCTTGAATAGTGCTATGTACATTTCCTAGGGGTAGCCAGTTTCTCTGTGAGATTCTCTATGACAGCCTTCATTGTCACTTGTCCCCCTACATACAGGGCTTCTCAAATGGCAGGCAAATACTCTGGCCTGAGCTCCAGCAAGGAGAGTATGATCAAAGAGAAGGCTGAAATTACCACCTCATAACTTCAACTATTTATCGACAAATGACAATGAACCCATAAAACTAGGACATTTACAAATGAGTGTCACCTACTTTGTGTGTTGTACTTGGGATTTTTGGGTACCCTTCTTTGGGCTTCTGGGTCTCCTTCAGCCATATTCACCAACCACACCATTGTTGCTGTTGAGAAAGAAGAAGCTGCAGGTGAATTCTCAAAGCCCTAGCAAGCAAGAGGCCATTATTTCTCTACAGAAATCATAGTCTTTGTGATGTCATCTTAAGGGTTAAGCAATCAGAAGTAAATGAGGATTAAAACATTAAAAGATTGCGGGTTAAAAAACAAATATAAAACTCAAGGCACTGGAGTTGGAGAGATGGTTTAGGGGTTAAGAATCATGAATGTACTGGCTGCTCTCGTAGAGGACTGGGTTTGATTCCCAGCACCCACATGGTGCTCAGAACCATCTATAAATCCAGTTCCAGGGATTCGATGCTCTCTTCTGACTTCTGACCTTAAAACTGAACACAGTAAAACAGTATTCTAGCATACTTACAGGAATAGATAAGAGCTGGAAAGAGAGTCTCATTTCTTTCCTGAGCTGTTTCAACCAGCATACGAAGTGGACCTTTGGGGCATAAAACAGCCACCAAATCTAGAAAAAGAAAGACACCCAATAAAATACACTGACTAAAATGTGTAAATGAATATATGCAGGGAGGACTTAACTAAGGAGACAGGCTTAATGTATTTTTACAAAAATACGTTGGGTAAATATGAAAATCCCCGCAGTTAAGCAACCTAAACAGACATAAGAGAAAAGCAACCTAAACAGACATAAAAGAGAACCCACAGAAGACCTGTGCAAATTACACTTTGGCCTCACTGCTGTGTGCTCAGTCTACTGTGTGATTACTGGGGTCTAGACACGAATCTTCTCAGTTTGAAGGAAAGAGGCAGAGACAGCAAGACAACTATTCTACAGCAGGTCTCAGTCTGTGACAAGCAGAAATGGGAGGGAGTTATTTTTAAAATTTTCACCTATAAATTACAAATAAACACTTTATTTAAAATATCAAAAGTTCAAAATATCAAGAGCAGAGTGGAGGAGAGCACCCTTTCTTTACAGATAATGCAGAACTGGGGTGCAGCGTGCGAGGCCATGCTCAGTTCCCAGCACCACAAAGCAGGCACACATCGTTAAGACACTTGCACAAATACAATTGTTCTGTGCATGACAAAATTCGTATTTCCTTAGTTCAGTCAAATAAAGTGCTTCACACATACTTAGGTCTCAGGACATATACTTAGGTCTCAGGACATATGTGGCACTAAAAACAGACATATTTTACAAAACAGCAGCTCAGAGAAGAAGCAATATGCCTAAACTATGTCTGATTCTGACACCATTTTTTTCCATGAGCTACAATTTTTCTTACATTTTCTGTGTTATAGAATCCCAGAAAATAGCCTCAAACACTTAAAACTCTCCAACAGGTATAGCTAAACTGTAAATGGAAACTGACAGCTGACATCACCATCACTCAAACAGTCATGTCTCTGGAACAGTAAGAACTATGCAGCAGTAGCAACAGTCTCCTCTCTATTTACATTTGCTCAAGTGAGAGAAAGGAAATTTTCTGTACTTGCACCTAATGAGATCTTCAGCTGGTTTAAAGCTCCCACATCCTGTAATTATTTTGGTTTTATGACATGTTTCCCCTTATAGAATCTTGCAATGAATAGATTCGGTTATTTTTAGGGCAATTAAAAGGAATGAAAATTAATTTACTTAAAAGGTTTCAGAACACTTCTGACAAAACACCTTAAGACACTGTAAGAAACAGAGTCGAGACACGGTGTAAACATAGTGCACAGCTCTTCTATGCTGAGAAAATGCGAAGCTCTGGAGAGGGCTCAGCTGTGCAGTGAGCAGAGGGTTGAGGGTCATGGAGAGAATGTAGAATTCAGATTCCACATCAAGCCACATGTGATAGGAAAGTAATTTACCTCTTTAACCTTCAAGCTTCTTTGAACCAAAAAAAACCTTGTGGTAGCTACCTCACTGACGTCACGGGACGGCATTTTAAATTACATTATTTACTTTGTAAATAATATTATTTACAAGTGTGTGTGTACATGCAGGAACTGGTCCTCTCCTATCAGCATGTGGCTCCTGGGCGCTCAGGTTGTCAGGCTTGGTGGTTAAGTGCCTTTACCAGCCGAACTACCTCACTAGCCCAGAACCGGCATTCCTAATCTCAGTTATGCAGACACAGATGGTGGATTTACAAAACCTCGTCAACAATATGACGTTACCATGAAGATGGGGCATGGAGTAAGATTTTTCTAACCCTGACTAGTTGCTCAAGTCATAACAGAACTGGTTCAGTTTTATTTCCATGGGCTTTTCTCCGTCAATTAAAGGAAATGACAGTTTCTGGGTATGGGTCACCACAGACTTCCAGAATCTCAACAGTGCTGAAGGAACATGCTCTTTAAAATGGTAGCTACTGACAAGGACTTTCTGGCTTTCATGGCAAGAGCTGGAGGATAAATCCCATTAGTCCCGTTAGTCATGGCTAGAGTATTATTGCGACTTTTCAGGACCCATGTCACAGCAGTTGTTAAAAAGTACATTCACAATTTTAAAAATTTAATTTTGTTTTGTTTTGTTTGAGACAAGAGTTTCTCTGTATAGCTCTGGGTGTCCTGGAACTCAATTTGTAGACCAAACTGGCCTTGAACTCTCAGATACCCATGTGCCTCTGCCTGTGGAGTGCTAGGATTAAATGCGTGCACCATCACTATTTGGCTGAAGTGATAGGTTTTTATTGAGGACTTTTATGCAGTCGTGGGCTTTATCCACAGGTCTTTCTGTAGACTTGACTTCACGTACAATAAAGCAGGCGTTGGGCTTATTTTACAGATGTAAACCTCACTCTCAGAACTTCTCAAAACATGGCCTGGGCTGACTGTTAATTCTCCTGCCTTCATCACCCAAGTGTTGAGATTACAGGTGGATATCACTATCCTTAACAGTTTACTACTTATTTGTTTTGTTTTTGAAAAAGGGTTTAAAGTGGCCCAGGCTGGTCTCAGGCTTACTTTATTAGCCATGGATAACCTTAAACTCCTGGTCCCCCTGCCTCTACCTCCCAAGTGCTGAGATCACAAGTGTGCACAGCACATCAGGACAAATTTAATATTTAAAGAAGTGATTCCACTGAAGTTGCTTGTTGATTTTGATCCTAAAAATGAATTGAGGAAGGGGGCTGGAGAGATGGCTCAGTGGTTAAGAACGCTGTCTGTTCTTCCAAATGGACCCAGATTCAATTCCCAGCACCCACATGGTAGCTCACAACTGTCTGTAACGACAATTGCAAGGGATCTGACACCTTCACACTAATGCACATAAAATAAAAATTAAGTAAATTTAAAAAAATGAATTGAGGAAGGGGCTAAGAGGTGGATCAGTGGTTAGGCGCACTGGCTGCTTTTCTTTCTAGAGGATGTGGGTTCAGTTCTCAGGATCCACATGGCAGCTCACAACTGGATGCAAGTCCAGTTCCAGAAAATACAATAGCTTCTTCTAGCCTCTGCAGAACAAGGCAGGCAAGTTGTGGACAGACATACTTACAGGCAAAACACCCACCCATACACACACACACAAATTTTGAAAGAAAAAAAGTAATTGGGAAGTGAGGTGGCTCAGTAAAGGTGCCTGCCACCTCACCTGCCAACCTGAGTCATTCAATTCCCAGGACTCACCACATAAAGGGAGGAGCACCAACTCCTGAAGGAGTTATCTGACCTCTACAACTCATGCAGGGCACATGCTCTTCACCCCCAAAGTAATAAAATTGAAAACGACCTGAATATTTACATGTATTAGGCATTCTGCTAGCACTTCTCAGTATCTACTTAATTCACTGAACTCTTAGAATCCCAGAGACTTGTTCCCACCCTACAAGCAGAGGGTTGAAGGTCATGTAGAGAAAAACATGGAAATCAAAGCTCAATAAAACCACTGGTGACAGATGTTATTTTGCTTTTGTTCACTGTGGTCTGGGGACTAAAGCCAGGGCCATACATGCTAAGAGAAGGAGTTTTGAATTCAAGTCTTCTGACCAGCAAACTATGGCTCCTCCCATCAACCCAGCTCAGACTTAAACTGGAAGCTGTAATAAACATTTTACAAGTCCTTACTCCTTGGGCTAAAGACGGGGTTCATGCATAGCACTTGCCTAGCACCAACTAGTTCCAGGTACAATCCTTAGCACTGTAAGAGAAAAAAGCACTGAAGAGCTATGGGAAATAACCATTAAGAGTTTCCTTAAATCAAGAGAACTAGAAGAGGAAGGAAAACACACCAGTGAGTATTTCTGTGATGAACAAAGTGTCAGTCTTGAGTTTTACCATATACTGAAATCACAGCCAAGATGAGCCATGCGGTCCACTCAGGGAGGTACTTGATAAATACCAGGGCCATGAGGGCACTGATCATAATGAGATACGCCTGCTGCAGTCGAAGGGGGCCTTTCCAGTGAATGGCAATCATTCCCACCACACCGAAATTCCAGATCAGGAGTGCAACTGTAATGTAGTCCACAGCAACATTGTAGGTCTTAAATACTTCCCTGAGGAAAACCAAACAAGGATCTGATGTGACTTCCATGCAATACATTTCATGAACACATTGTTGGGCACTAAGATTCTGAAATATTAACTATTCAAAACCCGTATTTGCTTTTACGATGGCCTATGCTATACTGTTATTCATGAAACGTCTTTTTCTTTAAAATCATTTTTCTCAACAGGTACTACATTATTCACATTAATGAAAAAATAGTATCATAGGTCACAGCTATAATAAAAACAAAACTAAAAAAAGTAAATCATATCACCTATATCACCTACAGTATCACACTGTATGTTAAGAAATCCTAAAGTATTTGAAACTAGAAAAAAAATGGGACTAATTTTTTTTGTTTCTGTTTTTTTTTTTTTTATTTCGTGCACATTGCTGTTTTGCCTGTACGTATGTCTGTGTGAGGGTGTTGGATCCTGGAATTACAGACAGTTGTGAGCTGCCATGTGGTTGCTGGGAATTGAACTCGGGTCCTCTGGAAGAGCAGCCAGTGCTCTTAACCGCTGAGCCATCTCTCCAGCCCCGTTTCTGTTGTTTTTTGGAAACAGGGTTTCTCTGTGTAGTCTTGGCTGTTTTGGAACTTGCTTTATAGACCAATCTAGCCTCGAACTCATAGTGATCCGCTTGCCTCTGCCTCCCTGAGTGCTGGGATTAAAGGTATGAGCCACCACCAACCAGCTGATACTATTTTCATAATGAAATTTAAGGTGTCCATTATGAAACACAAATTTTACACACACACACAGAATACAGTTTGATGTGCTGTTGCTACAGAAACAAACACAATCCTCACAGATGAAAACAGTATCTAAGAAGAGAACTGGAGATTTATCTATTAATCCCTAAAAGAATGACAGGACTTACATTTTTTTTGTTTTTTTTTGGGGGGGGGGGGGAGACAGAGATCTGCCTGCCTTTGCCTCCTGAGTGCTGGGATTAAAAGGCACAGGCTACCATTCCCAGCTTAAAAATCAGAGTGTCTATGTGTTGCTGGGATGGCACACAAGGCCTCACGCACAGCGAGCATGTGTTCCACCACTGACTTACACTCCTAGCCCACTGCTTAGCACTCAGTGTGTGCTGTTGTGGGTGAGCCTGCCTACAAAGGCACATGTAGAGACCTGAAGCGGACACTCGCCTTATTGTTTGAGACAACATCTCTCAATGAATTTGATGCTTGTTGCTTTGGCTAGCTTGGCTGGCCAACAAGTTCCTGGGACCTGTCTGTCCCATTGCTGGGGTTACAGGAGCTTGCCACTGCACCCAGCTTCTGTGTGGGGTCTGGGTATCCAAACTCGGGCCCTCAGACAAACACTGCTACCTAAGCCCCCACCCCAGATCCTGCTTAACTTTTGTTACATGAAAATAAACTATTTTAACTTCTGGAGAATAAAATCTATCATCTAAGAGACTGTAACTATGGATGACATCCTAAGCAGATAAAGACAAAGAATATATTTAAGCACAAACTGTGGACCATGAGGACTATCCAGGACGACAATTTTTCTCCTATTTTTAAATTCTAAAATAAAGCAAAATGTTAAAATTTCTGAATGAGGTTGCAATGTACATTACACTAACCATTTCAAGTATCCTAAAATAAAACTAACCTCAACTTTTAGCGAGTACACATAGATTCATATAAAGATATATAACAAGTTTTCCTCCCTTCTGTCTCATAGTTCTTCTCTCCAGGGAAAACAATGCTGTATTATCCACTTTATGTTATCCTTCCATGGAGTCTATATAATACATACTCCCGGCCCCGGACACAGGGTTGAAGATGGGCTTGTCTTCAATCAGTAACAAAGGAAGACCTTGAACTTCTGATCCTCCTGCCTGTATGCCAGCTTTTATGTAATGCTACGGATGGAACCCATGGCTTTATGTACACTAAGCATGCATTCAGGCAACTGAGCTACATTCCAGCCCCACGAACATGCATTCTTATTAGATACAAATGATAGTATTACACATAGTTCTATTACAGCCTTTTTCTTTTTAATTGTTCAAAATTTATTTTATGTGTATGAATTTTTTTCTCTGCATATATGTATATGTACTGGTATGTGGACCTGGTAGAAGACAGTGGATCCCCTAGAACTGGGTCACAGATGACTGTGAGACCATGTGGATGCTGCGGGCCAAACCCAGGTCCTCTCCAGAACAGCCAGTGCTGAGCCATCTCTACAGCTCCAGCTGTGAATCCTTACACTTCTACTTATTGCAAACAAGAAACAAAAAATCCCTACTGATGGGCTGCTGAGATAACTCAGTGCATACAGATGCTTGCCATGAAGACTGATGGCTGGGTTTCTATTCCCAGCATCCGCGTGGTGGAAAGCAAGAACTGACACCACCAAGTTGTCCTCTCGACTACCACATGTATACTGTGGCAGGTGGCCCCAACCTTATAAAATGAATCGGTGTATTTACATACATACATGTATATATCCATACATATTTGTATGTGTGTATGTATGTATATATGTATTAACTTCTCCACTTGGCCAGTATGATGGCTCAATGGGTAAATGCAGTTGCCTGGCAAGCTTGACTACCTGAATTTGATCCATAGAACCCAGGGTGGAAGGAGAAAACGGATTGCTGAAAGTTGTCCTCTGACCTTCTTATGGATGACTGCATTTACATACAAATAATAATAAATTAAATAAAAGACAATATCCCTATCAATATTAACTCATCTTTTACATACAGTTAAGACATAGTATATGGAAAAAATGACTACTTAAGGATTAATTCATCAACAAGATACATGGCTCTAAGGGCAGTGATGGGTATCAGAGTTAATGAAAAGAAACCAAAAAAACTGTATTACTTACCCCAAGTAAATGAATGAAAAAAAGAACAGCAACAATAGAGATGAAACAATAAGCCAGGCATGAATGACCTAGAAAAGAGACAGTTCAAATATAACCAACCAGTAGATTCCACAGATTCTTCCTAAATAAACAAGGAGGCTCTTAACATCAGAAACAAGGCCTATGTTAATGCTCCCATCTTTCCCCCTTTGTAGTGCCTGGGATTGAACCATGGCCTTATACATGCTGGTAGTTGCTCTATTACTGGATTCAATCCCATGCTTATGTTCTACTTTTTGTTTATCTGATTGTTTTTGTTTGTTTTTGAGACAGGGTTTCTCCGTGTAGTCCTGGCTGTCCTCCAACTCTGAGAGATCTGCCTCTACCTCCTGAATGCTGGGATTAAGGGCATGGGACACCTCTGACCAGCTTCCACGTTCTACTTTTATTTATTTATTATGTATACAATGTTCTGTCTGCATGTACATCTGTACGCCAGAAGAGGGCACCAGATTTCATTATAGATGGTTATGTGCCACCAGTAGTTGCTGGGAATTGAACCTTTGGAAGAGCAGCCAGTCATTTTAACCTCTGAACCATCTCTCCATGTTCTACTTTTAAATGAAAAAACCATTGAAGCTTTGGGATCAGTGAATAGTTGTACTGAAACCTTGGGTACTAGTCAGAGTCTCAAACATAAACATCAGAAAGATGTGATATGTATATATATATAATACACATTTAGAATATTTTTAAAAATTCTTTCCTAAAATAAGCAAAAGACAACAGTTGGCATTCCCAATAAAGATATTTTCTATTATTTATTCTGGCCCATAAATGGAAAGAAAAAAGATGGACAAAAAAAGAGCAATAAAGGGGCTGGAAAGATGGCTCAGTGGTTAGGAGCATTTACTACTCTTCTTGAGACCCCAAATTAGGTTTCCAGTACCCACACTGGACAGCTTCCTGGGAGATCTGAAACTTCTGGCCTCCACAGGCACCTGCACTCATGTACAGACACCTACACAGACATGCAAACATACACATAAGTTATAAAGCATCAATAAAGCTGTTTAAAAATTCCTGCTCGGGCTGGAGAGATGGCTCAGAGGTTAAGAGCACTGGCTGTTCTTCCAAAGGTCCTGAGTTCAATTCCCAGCAACCACATGGTAGCTCACAGCCACCTATAAGGAGATCTAATACATAATGAGATATTGTGTATACATAATAAATAAATAAATTAAAAAAATTCCTGCCCACACACGTTCTTGAAATTCTTTAAAAATTCTGACCCAAATTATGCTGGTTTATCAGTCATTGTAGAGTCCTTGTCTAATAGGCAGGGAGTCCTGGGTTCAATTTCTAGTACTTCGGGGATTAAAAAAAAAAAAAGCAACAAATACTAAGAAATTCAAAGATTCAAAGAATTTAGAAAACATAAAAATACTAAAAGAAAACTTTAAAAAAATTTACTTAATTATTTTATGTATATGAGTGTTCCTATCTGTATGTACACTTGCATGCCAGAAGAAGGCATCAGATCACATTATAGATCATCATGAGCCACCATGTGGTTGCTAGGAACTGAATTTGAGACCTCTGGAAGACCAGCCAGTGCTCTTAACTGCTGAACCATCTATCCAGCCCAAAAGAAAGCTTCTTTTCACACAGTTTTAATCTACAAGTGTAGGCATGTGTAAAAAGCCTTTTAACAAAATTCAAACCAAGCAGTATACAGCTTAGTAGTTATGCTCTTTATGCTAAAAAAAAAAAACCCAAACAAACCAAAACAACAACCACAACAAAACAATCTGGTTTGGGAAGGGGGCTGGATCTGACTACCTAGCCCAGAATGGCCACAAACTCACAATCCTCCTTCCTCAACCTGGGCATTACAGGGATATATAACAATTGCCAGCTAGATTCCATCTTATTACAGACATTGTCACATATCACACCAAGCACCTTTGAGTATTTTTAACTAATAGTCTACTCACATGTATGAACCTACAATTTAACCTTTCCCTACATATGAAATCTGCATATATTTGATATTTCTCTCGTCTCATCCAATTACTATTTCTATTAATGCCCTGGTATATATTTTTCTCTCTGGATTTTCAATTCTTTCACAGAAACTAATTTTAAAAATTAATTATTTAAATTTAATTAAAGCGTACAAAGTTTTCCTAATTACTTGATTATTAATACACACTATTAATACCATTCCTTTAAAAAAGGGCTGGGTCAACCTTTATCACATCATTGTATCAAGTGTGTTGATCTGCTATTTTATATTTCCATTACTGAGGAAACGCGCACACACACTGACACACACCTGTTTATTAGCCACCATGCTCCCTTCCTAACTTCTCTGCTTAGGTATTTGACTAGGACGTTTGTTCCATTCTTTATATTGTAATTTGCCTGTAACAAGGTTGTAAAGTGGTCACCTCTGATTGTCAAAGCCTTTCCTGCTGACTAAGAAACACCCCTACTCCTGACAGTCAATGGCAACCAAGCCTTGTCTTCTCTTAAAGCTCTAGGCTAGGGCACCCTCTCCCCTGTAAAGGCTCTGAAAGTTAAGTGCCCTGCTCTGCTCCCAGCACTGAGTACTTTCTACACCTAAGCTATCCAGGCTAGAAATCTCATGACTTTAAAGTTACAGTTCATCTGACACAAAAGATGTGTCACGGTCAACTGCATGTTCTGTGTCTAGCCCTGTAAGATTTTTGGGATTGTTTTGTTTTGTTTTCTGGCCTCTTGCAGACACTGTACAATCTACTGATACAAGATATCCTCAGGGTTTCTTTCTAAACAGGTCCCAGCACGCTTCTGAATGCCTGGCTCAAAAGCTTGTCCTACTTCATACTAGAAGTCAAAGTAAACAGTATGTTGTATAGAACTGGCTGTGCTTCCTAAGACTGGAACATTAAAAATAACATAAATGAACAAGCATGGAATGTGCTTATTCTGTCACCTGACCTGATCTTAACATATCTGCGTCAGTTCTGTACACCTTTTAATTATGCTAAATGTAAAAATGTCTGGAATGTTTGTATCCAGCCTTCTCCCTTTTCCCATTCTCTTAGAGCCAGCCACCAGCCAGCCCTGAGTGGCAGAAAGAGACGGTGGAGCCCTGCACTTACAGTGACCAGAACCTTCGCTCTGATGGGAGCCACAGCAAGAGATGAGTCTTGCCTTATTTCTCTTCTCCTCCCAAATTTTGGCCCCAGTACCAAGAAAACAGTCTCAGTCTCTTGCTGGGGGAACAACAACAAAAAAAGAACAGCCCCAAGAAACCAGAAATCACCTCTGAAAACCATTCATGAACTCGTGGAGGGGTCATAACTCTTTTTCTTTTTTAAAAAACTGTATTATGTGTATGGGTGTTTTGCCTACATATATATTTGTGCAGCGTGTGTGTGTCTGAGAGTGGCAGAGGCTGGGCTATCAGATTCCGTTGAACTGGAGTTAAAAGATAGTTATGAGCCTTGATGTGGGTGCGGGGAATTGAACTCAAGTCTTCTGGAAGGACAGCCAGTGCTTTTAACTGCTAAGCCGTCTCTCCAGCCTTTCTTTTTTTGTTGATGTTTTTGAGACAGAGTTTCACTATGAAAATCTACCTGGCCTGAACTTTCTATGTAGACTGGGCATGCATCTACACACACACACACACACACACACAAATAGTAATAAAAAATACTTTTAAAAATTTAAAGATTTTATTACTCATTTTTACTTTTTTGTCTGTGTGTTTTGCCTGCATGTATGACTATGCAACATGTATGTTCTTGGTGCCTGCTTCAGAAGCTAAAAGACGGCACCTGATCCCCTGGGACTAAAGTTACAAATGGCTGTGAGCCACTATGTGGGCACTAGGAGTTAAACCTGGGTCCTCTGGAAGAGCATCCAGTGCTCTTAATTGCTGAGCCATTTTTCCAGCCCCACTGAAAGTTTTAAAAAATTGAAAACAAAGTATCTAAAATGTAACCCAAATTACTCAGCATATAAATACTAGAAAAAAACTCAGTTTGTGTGAAGAAGACCCAATAGACATAAATAGCAAGAAAACATGTACTTTTTACTCTTCTTAGTCTTTAATGAAAAAAAGAGACCAGAAGGGAACATTCTATGAATTCAGCATTACCTTGATAACAAAACAAAAAAGGACACTAAAAAAAGACTCAACACATACATCCCATTCTCACCTGTGCCCTAACCACCGGAGACAAGTCGTCAAGCAAGCTGGTGCAGCAGTAGGGAGACAATGCCAAGACTAGACAGAGAGGACTGTGGAGCAGGGAAGGGAGAGAAGATGCTGAACACCACTCACAAAGTGTGTGCATGTCTGCGCAGCCCCGCTGCTCATGTGAGGGCAGCTAAGAAAAGCATGCCGGCACCACTGAGAAATACTCTCTGTCCACACCAACAGACTGACTTTATTTGCTAACCCAGAAAGTACTGAACCCATCTCTCTGTATTTATAAAAACACAGTGGACAGTTTCTCTAAGTTGTCTTTCTGGAAGACATTATTCCTAATACTTGAATATGGTCTCAAATACAGTTTGAAGTGACAAAGAAAAGGAGAAATTCATTCTCTCTTTCTCTCTCTCTTCCCCTGAGACAGGGTTTCTCTGTGTAGCCTTGGCTGTCCTGCACTCTCTTTGTAGACCAGGCTGGCCTTGAACTCAGAGCTCTGCCTGCCTCTGCCTCCCAAGTGCTGGGGTTACAGGTGTGTGCCATAGCACCTGGCAGGAGAAATTCTTAGAAGCACTCTTTCCCCTAAATATTTTCTAATGGAAAGGGGAAATAATGTCAGGTGGTATGAGAGTCACAGTGGCTTTTGGCAAGTGCCCGTCTTCACAGCTCGCTTGAGGTGCATGCACTAGAATGCTAATGAAATCCCCAAAGACACAATCAATTCAAGTCTACATTCAAAATGACCACAAATCACCTACTGAAGGTATAAGTCACCACAAGTAAAAGTCAACAGAATTATCCTTCCCTAACACTTCAGATATTAGCATTGCTGAACATAAGACAGAAAAACAATAGAAAAAATTTACATATGGACAAAAAAACTATATCCAAAATGTCTTAACATTTTAAAACAGCCAAATATAAATTATAGAAATGAAAAACATAATTACTGGATTTTAAGTAACAATATTAACAAACCACATAGGATGGAAAGAAGTTCAAAATATACCATTAAGTTATGAAAGAGGTGATGAGAGGGAGCACTAAAACTTTTATAAAATAGGTCAGGCATGGTGGAGCATGGCCTTTAATCCATGAGAGCCTGAGGCCAGCCTGGTCTACATAGTGATCTCTAGGACACCCTGTATACTCAGTGAGGCCCTATCTCAAAAACAAAATAAAACCAATAAAAACCCCAAGACACAGGAGTCTCTTTGTTCTTGTGGTATATGAAATCAAGCTAAGGGAGTAGAAAGGGCTGGTCAAGGGACTGTTGGCCTGGAGGAACTTGAAGAAGTGATTAGTAAGAAAGAGGACACCAGATGAACATGAGCAACACTGAAAGCTAGCAAAGCAGACCCACTGAGGATAAGGGATGGCGAATATGTGTTCACAGATATCCAAGTAGAACTGCTACGTGTAGAAAAACAACCAACAAACCATGACTTCTGGGCTGAAAGTGCAGAATGAAAGCAAGACAGCTTAGCTGGTAAAGGCACTTACTGCCAAGCATGACAACTGAGTTAGATCCTCTCATATAGCACTTACTTTCCTCCACCTGAGACATCCCCTTTAAGAGGTAGATGGTGAACCACAAAAGACAAATCAAAGGCCACATATCTGAGAGAACAGAAACTTACATGATTCTTGAGGGCTGCTCTCCAACAATATACAAAAGAATCAAGTGCTCAGGGTGGAGATTCTGGCCAGGCCAAGTGAAGAAAGAAAGGAGTCTGTGCAAGGAGCTCGGGGGGGGGGGGGCGGGCTCCAGGGGGGAGCTCTCAAACTGTCACCTGTGCCGGCACTCCTCGACACAGCTGTTTTTGATTCATCCCTGCTCCTCAGCATACCCTCTGTTAGTAATCCCAATAAAAACTCACCACTTCGCTAAGTTGGACATTGGCTTAATTATTACTTTGGTATGTCATATGTTCCCTCTCTGGGGTGAGCAAATGTTTGTGCAGGAAAAGCCTGTCACACAAAATGACAGACAGAACTGACTCTTGCAAACTGACCTCTAACTTCTATATATGATCCATGGCACACACACGCCTACATACATACACACATACACTAAATAAGCATAATTTAAAAATGCTTTAAAGTTATATCTAAGAGTACAAAACTAAGCCTGAGAGTAAATGATTTTCTCTTTTAAAGATTGATTTTTACCATCTGCGCGTTTCCCCTGCATGCATGTGTGTACAGTAAGTACCCCTGTATGTGGACCTAGTGCCCTGGAGCCCAAAGATGCTGCTGGATCTCACAGAACCAGAGTGAAGGATGATTACGAGGCAGAATGTGGGTGCAGGGAACAGAATGCACGGCCTCTGCAAATGCAGCCAATGCTCCCACTGATAAACCATTCCTCCAGCCCTAAATATGGTTTTCAAGATGAAAAGGAGAGGAAGAACTCCAATGCCTAGGACTGGTTGATGAGCTTTAGGGGAAACTGCAAAGAATGAAAGTAACAAAAGCCAGAAAGCAGATTAATGGAAGCCAATGGCAAGAAAAATTAAATTCTAAAAAGGCAGCAGATATAACCAGGGAGATGCTATCAAGCATGGACAGTTTTCACAAGGCACAGAAAGAGAAGGCAAGCCTTTAGGACTTGAATACTAATTTGGAAGAATTTTTACATAATGGCTGTGAGTCAATCAAGGCCAAATTCTGGACTCAAATTCCAAAACCGACTCACAGCAACTGTTATCCTATTCCATCTGTAAAGCAGGGGAGACAGGTGGCCTGCATACACACGGCTCATGAGATGGTCAATGAAGCAAAGCAGATGCATGTAACCTATACAGTTACTATACTGTCATCAATAGATCAACGGGTGGAAAACTTAAATCACAGAAGCAGAGCTAGTTCACAGATGGTGGTTTCTTTTCTACATGTGAACATTTAAAAGTAAAGAAACTAAATAATTTTCCAAGATTACAAGAAAAAATAAAACAACCCTCAGAAAATACAATGTTCTATATGTAGTACAAAGATAATTTTGAAAAAGAAAAGCAGGACCTCTGGAAGTGGGAAGAACAAAACTGGGAGAAGGCAGAATTCTGCCCAATAAAATCTGAAAAGGAGGCAGAAGAACAGCCTGGTCTCTAACCAGTGGAGCCCCAGAACGTGTCCACTAAGGTCAAGGACTGGCAGGGAAGCACTGGCATGCAGACGAACACACAGCGAAAAGGGCAGAGAAAACCACTTAAGAACAGAATATTCGGCTGGAGAGATGGCTCAGAGGTTAAGAGCACTGGCTGCTCTTCCAGAGGTCCTGAGTTCAATTCCCAGGAACCACATGGTGGCTCCCAACCATCTATACTGAGATCTGGTACCCTCTTCTGGTTGCAGGCAGAACATTGTCTACATAATAAATACATGAATCTTAAAAACAAAACCAGAATATTCTCCAGGTGGTGGCGCACATCTTTAATCCCAGCACTTCAGGGGCAGAGGCAGGAGGATTTCTGTGAGTTTGAGGGCAGCCTGGTCTACTGAGTGAGTTCTAAGACAGCCAGGTCTGCACAAGGAAACCATGTCTCGAAAAACCAAACCAAACATACAAAAAATCCAGAATATTCAAGGAAGGGGAGGGCTTAACCCTTCGCTTCAGCTTCTGAGTGTGGACGACCTATCACCACTGTTGCGCTTTCCCTCTTCAACGGTCTCCAGAAAATGTCAGCTCACAAGAGTTACACCTCGGGGTAACACCTCCACACACTCAGAGGTTAGAGTGTGACTTACACTATGATCTTAGAGCTGTAGGAATTGAAAAAGATTTTATCTTGTCAGTCACCTGAGTTTCACCCTATAAATGTGTCCGTTTGAGCGCATGTGTGTGTACATACACACGTTTTATTTTGGGACAGGGTCTCAACCATGCAGCCCTGACTAGTCTACAACTTGTATGTAGAACAGGCTGGCCTCAAACTCAGAAAGATCTTCCTGTCTCTAACAACGGTATATATGTGCCACCACATTTGGCTTAATTAAGGGTATTTAAAAAAAAAAATCAATGCTTGTGAAGGCAGGTTAAAGCAGATATTCTTACTCATTATTGGTGTTCAATACAAACTGTAAAATCTTTTTGAAAAAAAAAAAATTCAGTGGGCTAGAGATGGCTTAGTGGTTACGAGTCCTCAGTGCTCTGCTTTCCAGCCCTAACCACAGGCAGCTCACCCATCCTCTACCTCTGGCCTTCTCTGGCCTACCACACACGTGGAAGACATACATGTACACATAAACACCAAATTTTCAAAACAAAACCATGTTGGGTCTGCAGAGATGGCTCAGCAGGTTAAGAGTACTTAACCTACTTGGGTTCTTGCATAGGTCCCAAGTTCAAATCCCAGCACCCACATGGTGGCTCAGAATCATCTTTAACTCCAGTTCTAGGGACCACAAAACCCTCTTCTGACCTCCGGAGACACATATAAACAAAGTACTCATACACATAAAATAAATAAATCTAAACAGAAAACTAAAACAAAAAATTAATTTTGCATACTAAGAGTTAAAAACTTGTAGGTAATTTTTGCCCCAGGGGAAAAAAAATTAAGTATAGGATTTTACCCTAAGGAAATACCTGAACAAACTCTATATACGTATTAAATAAAAATAACTTAAATGTTCACAAGAAACTCAGAAGACATAAATTACATTCACCGAGCCAAATATTACATAGCCACACGAATATTTCCTAAGCACTTATGCCAAAGTAAACGTTAAAAAAGGACACGCCAGGCAGGCAGTGGTGCTGCATGATTTCAATCCCAGCACTCGGGAGGTAAAGGCAGGTGGATCTCTGTGAGGTCGAGGCCAGCCTGATCTACAGAGCAAGTTCCAAGGCAGCCAGGACTACAGAAAGAAATCCTGTCTTAAAAACAACAACAACAAAAACAAACAAACAAAACCAAAACACACACACAGAAAAACCTAGGAGGAAATTATGTTAAGTTTGAAGAGTTACATTTATTATTCCTATTATTTGAGAATGACCTTAAAGGTCCATGACTTGTGATAATTGGTTGATTTTCTAAGGTTTGAGTCTGAAGCATGTGCTAGGAGGCCAGAATTCAGGAGACAGTCACTTACTGAGAGAGAGAAAGGAGAGAGGAGAGGCTGGGCCTGCATTTTTGCTGTACCTTCTCCCTGTGCCCAGTGCCCAAGGCAAGAAGCAGTGCTGCTCCAAGAGAGACCACACAGATGGTGCTGGCAGCTGTCAAGCTGGCTGGTTACTAATGAGTTCAGCACACGTCTGAAGGTGGCTTTACGGGACACCTAAATCCTGTAGCATTATTTGTCAATGGTGATGTATACAAAGCTTTTGTAGTGCCCTAGGCACACTCTAAATTGAAATATTGAAACCACATGATCCTGCAAGAAAACATTTATTTCCCATTGGTACTTTTAACATGCTCTAGAATAAAAGGAAAAACAACTAAAAATTAGACCCAAAATATAAGACACTTTACTAGACCAAGTCAAGCACATTATAAAATGAGAAGGCTATGAGGCAGCTCAGAATGTGAATGCAAGAATGTGCAAGTTAGAACACTCACTATCTAGAACCGAAGTAAGGATGAAAGGAGAAAATCCATTCCAAAAAGTTGTTCTCTCAACTGCACATGTACACTCTGGCAGTTGCAGGCCTACACACATGCGCACACGCGCACGCACACGCGCGCGCACACACACACACACACACACACACACACACGACTTTCCCCCAACACACATACACTCTTTTTCTACACACACACTTTCTCTCTCTCATACAGACACACTGTTTCTTTTTCTCCTTCCCTCATTCCCCACACACATACCATGCATGCACACGTGCGCACTCTCTCTCTCGTGGATATAAACATGTTTTTATTTTGGTCCTAGGTGTGGGATGTGGACTGAGTCAGATGTCCACACAGCAGACTATCTGCTTTGTGTGGGCTCTGAGAGGCGCTCCTTGCCAGCTGCAGATAGTTTAAATCTGAGGACTCTGGAGAGAGAACAGATGCCAGAGCCCAGAGAGTGTGAGCCCAGAGAGAGAACATGGCTGCTCCTGCTCCCCCCTGCTGCTCCTGGTTGCTGTTTTAAGACAAGAAGCTGGAGATCTCCTGAAAAGAGGATTGGACTGTCTCCAAGGAACCCTATGACCCTAACCAGCAGGAAGCAGCTAAGAGAACTGCACCCCTCTCTCACTAACCCTTTCTCTCTCCTACCTGGTGTTGGGGTGTTAGAAGGAATTGGGGTGGAGTAGGGAGAAAAAAGATGTAAGAAATGTAAATAAAAGTGTTTTTAAAAAAGTACGCCAACACTCTCCCTCTTACACAAAATAACAAAGTTTAAGAAAGGAAAAGACAATAGCAAGTCAAGGCAGAAAGCAAAGCTGCATCTCATGCTCACCTTGTAGCACCTGTATTTATAAAGAACCACTAGGAGAATGGTCATAACAACGATGACACTGATCATGATGGCAGCATTCAGAATTGAGTGCAGGGCTCTTTGGCCCACAGTCTCAGTGTCTTCTGTGAATGGAGTATAGATTCTAAAGGGGGGGGGGGGGGATAAAACACAATAGTGTTAATGGATATCTCAAACCATATACTCCTTTAAAACTGTAATTAATTGTGAGGGGTTTGGTTTACTAAGCGCTTTAGAGAGTACCTTTCTCAGCTAATCAGTAAACTAGAAAATTTTTTATTTGGTTGGTTAATTTTTCAAAGACGGAACCTAGTAAGTAACCCCAAGCTAGCCTGGAGCTCACCATATACCTGGGCTGTACTTGAATATGTGATCTTCTGGTCTCTGCATTCCAAGGGTGGGGATTATAGGTCTGTACCATGCTGGCTCTAACTAATAATTTTTTTAAAAAACATACACATAATACTATTATTTTTAATTGTGTGTGCATGTGCACATATGTCCATGAAGGGCAGAGCTGGAATTTAAAGTAGTTATGAGCTGCCAGGTGTGGGTGTTATGAACCAAACTCAGGATGTGGTGCACCCTCTTAACTAAGCCATCTCTCCAACCCTCTAGCTAAGAACTGTAACCTAAGAAAAATAGATATGCTCAAAAATAACTTTTTCAAAGTAAAAGGAAACACCTAGACTGTGGAGAGATGAACTCACAGACAGCCAGGCACTTGGCTCCATCTAGTGGATGCTTTGTGCTGAAATAATGATCTCGCCCAGTGTTTTCTCCATAGCTTATTAGAATCTCTTAAATAACCACCTTCTGCCACATAAACTACCCCAGCTAAGCAATGATTATTAGAGATGACTGGGTTTAAGCAGCAGCTTTTATCTGTAAGGTGACTATAACTGGAGTTGTCTTCTCGTTTTTCATTTATATAAAAATACCTTTATTTCAAGTTCCAAGGCTTCTAGCCCAATGACTTTCTTTCTGCCCCTTATAGCAGGTGTGGCTGTGAGACTACGTAATGGCCAAGGAACTTTGAACGAGCTACAAAGGAAGTTCCTGAAGGGAGTGCCCTTACGAAGTGATACCTATATTCCCTTCTCAACCCCCTCCTGCTGCTAAATGAAATCTGAAACTCTAGCCTGGACTCTAAAGGAACCTGGACAGAGGCTAAAGAAAGGAATTCTTGTGCTCCATGAATAAAAGTCTAATATACCAATCAGGACTGCCTGATTTCTTACTCCGGGGGAGAAAGAAAAATAAAGGTATCATTTGAGTTCCTACAACAGGGTCATAAAGCTGGGTATGGTGGTACACATATGTAATCCTAGCACTCAGTAGGCTGGGCCAGGAGGATCAAAAATTTGAGGCTAGCCAAGACTACAGTGAATTCCAGACCCGCCTGAGAAATACTGAGAACAGGTTGCTGTGGGAAATACTAAGAAGGCTCTAGTTCTACTACAAGATGAAGGTAGTCATCTTCAAAGATTTAACACACAAGCCAAGAGGAGGACGACAGGAACTCTGTTGTTTTCACAAAGTCTTGTGTAGCTCAGGTTGGCCTGTAATTTACATACAGCAGAAGATGGTCTTGAGTTCCTGACTATTCTTCCTCCAACCCCAAGTGCTAAGATTACAGGCATATGCCATTATGCTTGTGCCTCAACCACCACATATTGGACCCCCACATCCATGGTTCCTAAAGCTCTAAACTCCCATGAACCATTTCCCAAGTGCTAGGATTGCAGGTCCATGCCTCCACACCTGGTTCAAAACTAATAATTCAATTCACAAAAGTTAGAGCTAAAGAAAGAGACGAGAAGGTGGGCGGGGGGCATAGTCCTCAGGCAGGAAAGACTGACAACCTGTTTAATTCCACATAAATTCAGCCCTACTCACACTGCATCCTGAGGATAATTCTATAGTAGTCTTTTGTCACTTAAAGCATCAAGTCATCAACCACCATCATCTCCATTGCTTTTGGCCATCAGAAAAGATGGAGTCTGGCATGGTCCCTGAGCACAGAGGTCCTCAAGAGGAAAAGCCACAGGGGACTAGAGAGTGAAACACTTATACATACAGCTGCCCGTCCTTCCGGGTATAGAAGCTCACTGACTTGATGGTGGCCACGACTACCACCATGCAGAGGGTCACAGGAACAAAGAGCATGATGACATGCTTGGCTCCATATTTCAATGTCAGCTCTTCATCTTCTTCCTCATCTTGTTCCACCACCTGCCGCAAGTTACTCTGGGGTCGACCATTTGATACCGCCTCAGCGTTGTCAAGTCTCCGCCTGTCATGATGCTGCTGTCGTTCTTGAGTGTCACTCTAAAAGCACAAGAAAACATCCCATAAATCCGACTCTCGGCACAATCAGACATTTTGTAAGAACTACACCTGGGAGTAATAGTAACGAGCCCATCAATACTTAAGTTCTAAAAATCTGAAACAAGAAAAAACTAATTTATAGACAGTGTGTAGGGTTAATGTCTACATTACTATTCACTACGTTTCCTGCGGGAACCCAGGCCCTCCCTTTTACCTGAATCTTGGCTCACTTCACCCTCCTTCCATTTTCCTCCTAAGACAATCGTATTCCTCTTTGGAGGCATGGCTTAAATACTATACACCTGTATCAATTTTTCTTATGATTTATTTATTCCGTGTATGGGTGAAAAACACCCATATATTTCTATGTACCACACACATGCCTAGGGTCCACAGAGGCCAGAAGAGGGCATCAGATTTCCCAGAACTAGAGTTAGAGATGGTTTCGAGTCCCATATGGGTGCTGGGAATTGAACTTGGGTCCTCTGGAAGAGCAAGTGCTCCTGACCAACCACTGAGTCATCTCTCCAGCTCCCAAATCTTCTTTACTGCAGCTACAAACTTAGTAAGCTCATCTTTTCAAATGCATGAAGTAATCCCTACCTGACTATTATTATACTATTATGATGATTTTGATTTTTCAAGACAATGTTTCTCGTGTAGTCCTGGCTAACCTGGCATAGTCTCTACAGACTAGGCTGGCCTTGAACTCAGATGTCACTTGCCTCTGCCTCCTGAGTGCTGGGATTCATTTTTAATAATACTTTAAAATGCACGTAGTAATGTTCAAGATATCACGGTGTATTCTTTCTCACAACATCATGTAAGACTACAATCATGTTTTGTAAAACTGCCTGGTTGAAAAGAATTATACCAGCCAGGCATGGTAGTACATGTCTTTAGTCCTGGCACTTGGGAGTTTGAGGCCAGCCTGTTCTACAAGTGAGTTCCAGGCCAGCCAGCACTACATAAAGCGACCCTGACCCCAAATCAAAACAAACAAATAAGCAATGCCCTGGACAGCACATGGGCTTTAAACAATTGTGCTGTTCTGTGTCCTCATCTTTCCACCCTTGCTAAGCCTAATAAAGTAAGGGAACATAAATGCTAGATGGACAGACTGATTTACAATCTCTCCTAAGACCCCACTTTTCTTAGTTAAACCCAGGTATCATTTTGTTATGTTCATTCTTTTATTAAAACTTTTTATTGATTCTTTGTGAATTTCACCTTATCTACCCTAATCCCACTCATGTACCCACCCCTCTGTATCTGCCCTCTGTCCTTGCAACCTCCCCCATAAAACAAGCAAAACAAAACAAACAAAACCTTGCTGTGGAAGCTGCAGTGTCACGGAGTGCCCCGCAGCACCCCTTTTGCCCACGCAGCTTTACTCGCACACGCTCACTGCAGTGAGTCGCTGTCTGGGGGAGGCCTCTGGCCTCGGCCCCGCTGTCAACACTGCAGCCTCTCTAGCACGCCTCTGCGGCACCCCCTTGTTGGTATCAGAGAGATCCTGCAGGACTGATCCCTCCACAAGCTTCAGCAGCTCACAGAGGGGATATTATGTTCATTCTTACTGTGCTTAGACTTCCTAGCTTTCTTTTTTTTTTTGTTTGACTGAACCCAGGGCTTCATATGTTCAGCAAGGGCTTTGCCATTACCAAACTATAGTTTCAATTTCTGGTTTTGGAATATTTTTGAGAGTGGTGGTGATGATGATGATGGTGTGTGTGTGTATACATGTACACACTTGGGCCATCAGGCTTAGAAGCATGTGACCTTACTCAATGATCCATCTCATTGGCCCCTGGCTTTCTCTTAGTTTTCATTTGTTTTGGCATTCACTGTTCATTTGTTAAAATGTCAAGTTTGCCAATGGTAAAATGAATAAAAAGAGCAATAACAGCACTAGCGAGATGACTCAGTGGGCAAAAGCACTTACTGGCAAACCCTGAACCCACATGATGGAAGGAAAGCCAACTTCTACTGTTAATACAGTCACTGTTGGTAAATAATGCTTGCTTCATAAGTTCTCTCAGGAAGATGCTTTGAAAACAAGCTACCCTCAAATCTCAGTTCCAGCTACAGAGTGTAACCATTACTGTGGAATATCACCACCATTCACTAAAAACACATTATTCCATGGGCACAAGGCTCAGCAAGTAAAGATGCCTCACACCCAATGGTGCAAGCCTGGCAAGCTGAGTTCCATCCCTGCAGCCCACATCAAGGTGAGAGGAAAGACATACCCAACAACAATGTCCTCTGGCCTCCACATGCATGCCATGTGTGCATGTGACACACAGACAGAGAGAGACACAGACACACAGTCATAATACATTCCACATTTAGTAACAGCATAAAATCTTATCAAACAGGGACTACATGTACATACCTATTACCATCTCGTCACAGGTAAGACAACAGATACACCTAGTGAGTGTCAGAGGGTCTGAGCCCAGCCAGCCCACCTCCAGAAAAGTGCTCCTAATCTGCCATTTCAAAAACAACATGGGGGCTGGAGAGATGGCTCAGAGGTTAAGAGCACTGGCTGCTCCTCCAGAAGTCCTGAGTTTAATTCCCAGCAACCACCTGATGGCTCATCATCTATAGTGATGAGATCTGGTGCCCTCTTCTAACTGGCAGGCATACACGCAGGCTGACTTCTGCATGTGAAACAAACAAATAAATACAAACATAAATAAATTCTTCTTTAAAAAGTAGAAAAGATTAAAAAGAAAAAGAACATGGGAGCTTGGAAGACTCAGTGCAGGCTAGGGCTCTCTTTCATCTCACTGCACATGCCCATCTGCGGTGGTTTTAGATGAAAATGTCCCCATAGGCTTCCATGTTTGAACACTCGGTCCCCAGTTGATGGTGCTGTTTGGGAGGGTTAAGAGGCCTTGCCAGAAATAAGTCATTAGAGACAGGCCTCTCTTTCTCTCTCCCTCCTTCTTGATCCCCCTGTCTCTCTCTCTCTCCCTCTGCTTCCTGCTTCCGCCACCATGCCTGTGTGCTGCCATGCTTCCCTGACATGACAGTGATCGATTCTAAAGCCTCTAGAACCATGAACCCAAATAAACACTTCTGTAATTTGCCTTGGTCATGATGTTTTATCACCGCAACAGAAAAGTAACTAAGGTACTATTCCACAAGTAATCAGCAGGATTCTACTATGTCCCAGTGGCCAACAATGAGATCAGTAAACTCTAGACTCTGAGCTGGGTGTGGCGGGGCACACCTTTTATTCAGGAAGCTGAGGCAGAAGAAATGCAAGTTTGAAGGCAATGTGGTTAAACTCTGGTCTCAGAATTTTAAAATTTTTAAATGGGAATGTAGCTCAGTGGTAAAGCGTTACTGCCCTGAGCAAGGCCTTAGGCTCAAACCCCAGTACCACAGAAAGGACCCTGGCTCTAGAGACTCTGCTCTTTAAAAAAATTCCTGTTGACTTTAGGGGCAGGTTCTAAAATACTTTATTTGCCCTATCAAGGACTTGAAACTTTATCCTGTAAGCAATACAAAGCCATAAAGACTGAACCACATGTGCACATGAACACCAACAAATGTAGAAAATAGAAACAGATAAACCAGGCTTCTATAGTTTCAGACAAGGGAGGTGATCAAGTCATCAGCTAAAACTGTGATGTCTGTCTTTAGCAAAACAATTCTAACTAAATGATGGATTAATGTTCACCATGAACTAAAGCAGGCGTGGCTTTCTCGGCACCACAGCCCTGGCATCAGACTGTATGGTTTAATTAGGCTACAGCTGGTGCAAGAGAGAAGAAACAGCACTCACTCCTCCTGGATATTCTGGTTCAGGAAGAGCCCCACCCTGCCCCAAGCCGAGAATGTCGAGGAGAGTGTGCTTTACCTAAGAGTACTTGTTTTCTCTCACACACAGGCCACACACACACACCCCTTTCTCTTAGCCTTTAGTGTTTGTATTTTCAACTTTTAGAAGGTACAACTTATCTTAATGGTTAAATGTTTTTAAAGTAAGAAACTATGAAAAAGTGTACAACCTGTTTCTCAATTTCTTCTCTAAGTTCAACATCTCCCAGCTCGCTATCTGCTGTCTCCTAAGTCCCGGCTTTTGAATCTCCTGATCTGGGAACCCAGAGCTAGAACCTGGAACCCTTCTGCACACAGCGCTGTGTGTTGCTGATTCCCTCAACTCTGTACTCAGAGGTTCTTCTTGCACACCAGAAAAAACGACACCTTTTGTTCTTTTTTTCACTTTGAGACACAGTCTTGCTACTCTTTCCTCCAAGCTAGTCCTGAACTTATGATCAATCCTCTTGTCTCAACCCCTGAATGAGTTGGGTTTATAGGTCTTCTACCCTACATGTGTACCTGGCTTTTCATGTTTTTATTTCTTAGTTTTCTAGCCAGTTATCCAGTCACTTTATCATCATTAGTTTGGCTAATCCTCTAACAATGGATATTTAATTAGCTTCCAATGTTTTGCCTTATAAACAATGCTCAAGGAAGGCCTCCCTTAAGCCATTTCACATTTATACCGACACAGTCACCCTCGTAGAGCAAGTTCTCTGAAGAATAACTGCTGGGCCAAGGTATTTTTGAAATTCTAATACATTTGCCAGCCTGCCCTCATTTCTGAGAGATTTCACCACCTTCGAGTTTTGCCAGTGTAGGAAACTGCCAACTTTACCATGCCCTTGCCAAGTCATGGAGCAAATGCCTGAGCTTCTTACCACTCTGAAATGAGATACAAGATCTCAGTGTAATTTTAATTTCTACTGAGCACTTACTGCTCTTGTCTAGGAGCCAGGTTTAGTTCCCAGAATTTATATGGTAGCTCACAACACCCGGGAACTCCAAACAGGAGACCCAGCACCCTCTTCTGACCTCCTGCATGAATGTGGTGAACATTTACTCACACAGATACACATAAAAAAATCTTAAAAAACAAAACAAAACTATATTCATGTCTTTTGCCATTTTCCTGTTACATAAATTTGTTTTGGTTTCTAAGTACTAATTACTACATTTGATACAGTGGAGGAAAGAGTGAATGTCATCCATGTGCAGACACGGTGCTGGGAGCCAGGAATGAAGCAGTGAAACTAGACAGACGAGGACTGGACTCCTGAACTACTCTGATGCAAGGGATAAAAATAAACAGGATTACTATAGTTTAGGACAATTCTGCAAAGAATAAACAGGTGGTAAAGGAAAATCTGGGATGTTATTACTTTTGGGCTGTATGGCAGAAAAACACCAGAAAGCCAAGCCAGGAGGGTAGAAAGATTTAAGGGCCTGCTGAACAGTAAAGCTACCTGCCAGGAAGATTCTGGCCGGCCCAGATCCTAGGAGATAGGTATCTGTAAGCCCTTTAGCATCCTATTAGGACTGTTTATAGAAGCCTTAGGACACACCAGCAACCTAGACAGTGATCTATGTGGCGGACAATGTCAGCTTGGCCTCTGAGCGGGTAGAGAACTAAGGCCAATCGTGTTATCATGGACCATTAACAATAGCAACCCAGATCACGGAGGCCTGAGTTTGTTTCCCTGGTTGAAAATATTCTGAGCGTGTTGTCACATGCTGTAACCAGGAGAACAAAGCACTGTCTGCCTATGCAAGGTCCTCTGGCCTGCCTGATGTGCCTTCCTCTATTACCAATGATAATCTGTATTCTTTCACTATAATCAAGTGCAACAATGAACATAATGGTTTTCCCGATGTCTGAGACTTTCCAGTGAACGGCAGAACTGAGGACAGATCAGGGAATCCTGCCCCAAATATTTGTACACTTGAAATGCTAAGAGAAATTAAAAAACAGAAGCAAAACAAACAGGACTACACTAACTATAAGAAAGTGTATCAGAGGAACAAGCAGCAGAATGAACGGGTAATTTACAAATACAAGCAACTATAGGCAAATTCTATTTCTGGAACATATCAAAACTTATCTCACACCATTAGGACAGCCACCGTCAAAACTCCCACACAAAATACAGGATGGGTGTATGCTTAGTGTAGGATGCTTGCCTAGTTAGAGACACAACTCCAGAAAACAAACAGGAAATAACAAGCAGTGGTGATGTGAAGAAACTATGACCCTTGTACTTTGTTATCTAGAACATAAAACGGCACAACACTAAGGAAAGCATCACGTGGGTGGGGTTAACTGTGGTGGCACAACCCTGTATTCCCAGCACTTGGGACACTGAGGCAGGAGGACAGTAAGTTTGAAGCACAGCAAGACCCTGTCCAAATTAACTAAAAATAGCATATGCTTTAGCAATCCCATTTTGGGTATACATACTAAATTACCAAGTTGAAAACAGGATCTCAAAGAGATACATGCATGCTCATATTCACAGAAGCACATCCTTCATAGCCAGAAGTCAGAAGTCTCATAGCTCAAATGCCATTAATAAACGGATACCAAAAAAAAAAATGCTATAAACATTCAACAGAGTATTACTTGGCCTTAAAGAAATCCTAGCCAGACATGGTGGTACACATCTATAGTCCTGGCCATGCCGAAGAGAAGAGAGAGGTGGGAGCAGGAAGGAAAAATAAGCAACAAGAAAATCTTGTCACACACTATAATATGGATGAATCTTGAGAACACTGTGCTAAGTGAAGTAAGCAAGCCACAAGAAGGCAAGTATCTATAGTAGTCACACTGAGAAACAGAAAATATAACTGTCATTGTGCTGATGGGGAAGACAGTTTAATACTTTAATTTGCAAGATAAAAAGGTTCTAGGAGCACAAAATGAATGTGGTTAATATTAAACTATGAGTTAAAAGTGGTTAAGAGGGTAAACTTTAAACTTTGTGTTATTTACCACAACTGAAAATTTTAATTAAAAGATCTAAATAAATATAGAAATAAACTATTCAAGGAATGGAAGACTGGCATCATGAAACTATCAATCCCACAAATCCTCTACACAACACAGGAATGGATTCAACATAATCTCACACTGCCACTTGGCCTTTTAGAAGAAAGGTGTGTAAACTGATGGGGGGAAAAAAACACTAAGGACTTAAATATGCAAAGTAAGTAGACGGCTGACTTTAAACTCAGAAATCTGCTTCCTGTCTCCTGTTGTTGGGACTACAGGTGTACACCAATGGGCCCAGCTAACTTTGAAAGAACAGAGACCAAAATCATCACCAATTTGTTAAGCCGTGGTATCAAGACTTAATAGGCAACTACAGTAACAGTGGGACAGAGCAGAGCCAAGAATCTGGGAAGTGGTGTGTACCAGGGTGCAAAGACACTTCACTGCAAACAACAGATCAACAGGACGTTCATAGGAGAGAGATGAACTCTGACCCATATTATGTTACATATGCTAAACCAACTGAAAATGACCACAGATCTAAGTGAACGATGTCTTTGAGCCTGGGTTGTCTAGGCTTGCCTCAAGTGATGCTCCTGCCTCAGCTTCCCAAGTTAGTGGGTGAGACTACAAGTGTGTATCTTGATAGCCAATAACAGAGAAATGTAAAACATAGAACTGTAAAGAAATGTAGGCAGAAACTTTTAAAAACTTGGGACAGGCTAAGATTTCTTGGATAATACACAAAAAGACAAAAGACTTCATCGATATTCAAAACTGCTATTCAAAACACATTACTAATAAAAAGAGAAGCCCTAGATTGGGAAAAATATTTACAACATGTATACATTATAATTTACATAGCAAGAATATAAACAACTTAGTAACAGATATGCAAATTAAAACCACAAGGAAATACTATCATATACATTCTAAAGGACTGAAAAGCTTATGACTGACCCTTGAGTGCTGACAACAATGGGAAGAACCAGGACTTTCATACAGTGATACTAAGAATGCAGTTATATGATCGATTTAAAAAACTGGTAGCATCTCAAGAAGCTAAATACAACCTACAATACTGGGTTATGTTCTGCTCTTAGGCATTAAATGAATACTCGTCCATTTAAAGTTTTGTAACAGCATCTATTTATAATACGCCACACTAAATGACCAAAGAACTATGGCATAAGCAGAACTAAAGAGACTACTGACATAACAACCATCAATTTCAAAATAATTATGCTAAAGAAGCCAGACCAAGAAGTCTGCATGCTCCCATTTATTTTTGACTGTGAGCCTAGCCTTTAATGGCTAAGCCATCTCTCCAGCCCAGCATGGTTCTATTTAAAAGGACTGCTAGGAAAGTAAAATCAGAGCACAGTGACAAAAATCTGATGGGTAATTGCTGGGGCCAGGGAAGGGCATGAGGAAGAGCATAAAAGGAACATGGGACAACTTGGGGGCAATGAGGTCTTTTCTTTATCTTGTCTATGGGGGAATTTTAAAAGTATTTATACATGTTAAAAGTCATCACTTTGAGTCAGACAGGGGTGGTGCATGCCTTTAATCCTAGCACTTGGGAGGCAGAGGCAGAGGCTATTGGATCTCTGTGAGTTCCAGCCTGGTTTACAGATAAAGTCTCAAGACAGCTAGGATTATTGCTCAGAGAAACCCTGTCTCGGGGGGGAAAAAGTCATCACATATGGCATTTATATCACAATAAAGCCATTCTTACAGATCGTCAGCCAGGTACAGCGGCACATGCTTATATTTCGGGTTGAGGCAGGAGGATCTTGAAGTTGAGGCCAGTCTGAGCAATACAACAAGGTCCATCAAAATAAACTGAGAATAGTGGCAGTCACCTGTAACCCCACACTTAGGGAATGAAGGCGGGAGAACTGTGAGTTGTCTAAATTACACAGTAAGAGCAACTCTCTTTTAATGACATGCTGGGTGTGCCAGCATGCAGGAAGGCAGGGACATGGAGGCCAGCCTGGTCTACAGAGTCCAGGACAGCCAGGGCTATACAGACAAACCCTGTCTTGAAATACCAGAGACAAACAAACAAATGAAATAAGTTTAAGCATCTTTTAGAAGAAGTTTTAAAATATGTTTTGTGTTCCAGAATAGTCAGGGCTAGACAAAGAAACCCTTTCAAAAAAAAGAAAAAGAAAAAAACATTTCAAAATTGTTAAAATGAGATGAACCTAAAAATAATTATGGGGTTCCCTAAATTAAAAATCTTGTTGACTATTAAAATGATTTTTAAAAGAAAGTAAAAACAAAAGTTTTCACAGGCATGGTGGCACAAGCCTCTATCTGAACACATGGGAGGCTGAGGTAAGAAGATGATAAATTAAAAGCCAACATGGTCTACATGACAGGTTCCAGGACAGCCATGGTGACTAGAGGCCGTGTCAAAAAATAAAGAAGAGCAAGCAGTAAACTTTCGTTCCAGAAAAGACTTCAACAATACCAGAAACATAAAATAAAGTCCTAAGTGCAATATACTCAGTTTCAATAATTACCAATCCATAGACAATCTGTTCTCCAATCTACTACCTACTTTGATCCTCCATAACATTGGAAGCAAATCTCATTTCCATCATAAATACTTTCATATTTTCTAAAAGACAGGAATGTAAAAGGCTTCTGTGTGTGATAATAGCCAGTGTCTTCCTTTCAAAATACTTTAGCAGTTTTAGCTTCTACACATCTTTACCCACACATTCTCCCAGCCCCTTCCATTACTAGAGTGGTACAATTATTACATATTACAGTGAGTGATCCCCAATCTGAAGGTTCCCCTAGCACTCATTCACGTTAAATATTCTTTGGGTTCAGACACCTGAATAAGATCCATATCTACCATTACAGAATAATTCTCTGTCTTAAAACAATCTCCAGGACTCTCTCTGCCTCTTTATCCTGCTTTCTGTTTATTTTTTGTAATATTTTACTATTTACATATATGCATGTGAGTGTGTACATTCACACATATAAGTGGGTGCCTGCAGAGGCAAGAAGGCACTGTATCCACTGGAGCTGGAGTTACAGGTGGCTGTGGGACCCCTGGTGTGTTGGACCTGAACTCTGCTCCTATGAGAAAGCAGTAAGCACTTTTAACCATGGAGCCGTCTCTCCGCCTGTGGAGCTTTATTTCCATAGGCTACTCTGTTTTGTTTATCTTGAGATAGGCTTTCATAGCCTAAGTTAGTCTAAATAACTAAGGTAAAAACTTCATTCTTAATCCTCCTGCCTAAGCCTCCCAAGGACTAGGGAAACAGGCTGTATACCACACCTGGCTTTCCTTTTAAAGTTAAAAAGGAAAAAAATATTGTATATATAAACAATTTCATTTCCATAACAACGGCAACAGTTACTCTTACACAAACATTGTGATGCTCAGGGAGTGTGGAGTCCTACAGGACTGGCTAACTGTGGGAGAAATGAGTTCAGAGATGTGACTTTAATTCTCATGCCTCCTCAGTTCCAGTTCACCTCACAAGACTAGCCACCAGCCCTGTAAACCTCAAGCTTCAAGTGGAGGGCCTCTTTCTCAAGTACTGGGAGCGTAAAAGCTTTTTTGTTGTTGTTTTTTCCAGACAGGGTTTCTCTGTGTAGTCCTGGATGTTCTGGAACTCACTCTGTAAGTGTACAAGCATTTTTAATATAACACAGCACCTACCTAGTCATTTCTGTAACTAAAACAGGGTTAGAATAAAAAACAATTAACAGACAAATGACAAGCAACATCACGTCTAGATTTTGAGACATGGTTTTACTGTAGTTCTGACTAGCTTGAACTCTTGTGTAGTTAAGGATGCCCCTGAACTTCCTTCTCTCTCCATCTAGGATTATGGGCCTGCACCACCTCCTGGTTATATGGAATGCATGACACACAAACACTGTGCCAACCAGGCCATATCTTAGCCACTTTCAGATTTGTGAATGTGCTCCTGAATGCAGGTGCATGTGTCGGTGGGTGCTTGATGTACATATGTGGAGGCCAGAGGTCAAATAGCACATGCTGCTCCTTGGGTTTCTTTTTTTGAGGTATAGCCTCTCACTGAGACTCTGGTCAGGCTAGGCTGGCTGGCTGGTGAGCTTCAGGAATCTGTCTCTGCCTGTCCAGTTCTGTGATTGCAATCATGTACTACCACATCAGATTTTACATAGTTTTTGGGAAATCAAACTGGTATTATCACCAATAGAGCTATCTATCTCCCCTGCCTCTTTTAGATGGGGGGTGGGGGGTGGGGAGGGCAGGACATACAGGGTCTCTCTATTTATCCCTACTGTCCTTGAACTCAGAGATCCACCTTCCCCTGCTGGGATTAAAGGCATGCACCACAACCCCAGGCTCACTTTTAAATGTTTTAAAAAACCATGTTCTGTAATCTGCTTTTGCCACTTAACATTATACTCAATGTTTTTCCTACTGACTATATAAGCACACCTGATTATTGTAATGGCAACATTATAATAATAACAGCTTTAATTGATAGTACTTATAGAACGAGCACAACTAGACATTATGCTAAGCATCCAGGTGGGTTTGCCTCACTTCATATTAATAAGACTCCTAAGTTTATTATCCATTTCATTTAGCAGATAAAGAAACTGAGGATTCCAAGTAATTTGCTAAGGATCACAGAACTAAGAAGTCCTGAGAGATTTAAATTGAGAGAATATAGTAAAGAGAACCCTACTGTTAGCCATTACTTTGTATTAAAAACTGGATGAACCAAAAATAATGTCCCAGTGATAAAGACTGAGATTATCTCCAAATTCTCACTGGTACAAACTAATTCAGTTAGAATTAGTTTACATCTGTTTGGTGTTCAAGATAAGGCTTTGTATTTTGTTAGGCAAACACTCTTTTGCTCAACTATCTCCCTAGCCCTCAATAAAATTTTTTACATTTCTTTGCAGGGCATGGTAATGCTTTTTCATTTTGTTTGAGACAGAGCACCACGGTTTTCCCCTCAACATAATGTTCAACAAGTAAAGACTGAACAAAGCAGAGCAAACCTGGCCCCGCCTCAGCACCAGGAGAACGGTGGGAAGGTTCAGAAGCCAAAACTGTACCTGGGTACGGACGGTGCTGCTGGAGTGACTGTCCTCAGACATCTGCGCATTCTGGAAGTAGGACAAGGGGGCAGGTATCTCTGTCATTGGAGCAACTGTGCAGAAATACCTTTTCAAAGGAGACAAAGCCTCTTGCGGTTCTGAAAAGGGAAATAGAAAGCAGAGCTTTATGCTTTAAGATTACTCACTTCTTGTTAAACTCTGATGGATTACACTCCGTAGAAACAAACCTTTTTCTCATGTGCTCTCCTCCAGGCCACGCTGCCTAAGGACCTCAAAGGGCTGCTGTCCTGTGTTGGCTCCTAGATTAAGTATGAGACAGAATTTTACCAAGCCACTCTTAGTCAAATCCACTTGTACTAATCAAACATTTGCAAGCCAGAAAGCAGGTGTTAACTTGCCGTTCATAACCTCTGGCTGACAACTTAGCTGTTAAGGGTATGGCCCTGAGAGACTTTAACTTCAGTCCAGGGAGTCACATGATTTTAAGAGATGCGCTCAAACTTCTTTTTCTTTCTTTTTTGGTTTTTAAAGACAGTTTCTCTGTGTAAGCTGGCTGTTCTGAACTCCATCTGTAGACCAGGCTGGCCTCACCTGCCTCTGCCTCCCAAGGGCTGTGACTAAAGACGTGCACCACCACCACCATCACCCTCGTGCAAACTTCTTTTTCTACGCTGACAACTCTAGATGAACATTTGCATCTCCGTAACATTATTTGTCTATTGCTTTCACTTTGGCCTCTCATTTCACCCACAACAGCCCTAGCCCCACCCTGAGAGAAGATGGATAGGGTTTACCATTTATAAAAGCAGAACAAAGAAGGGGTTAAGGGTTGAGTTCTGTGGCACAGTGCATGCTTAGCATGTGTGAGGCCCTGGGTTCAATCCCTAAAGCTCTCCAATTCCTGTGGGGTGAGGGTGTGGACAGACCTGTCAGTTAGCCCAACAGTTCCTTTCATAGAAAAGCTTTAGAAACAGAAAAAAGAACATATAACTAAGTAATAACCTAACCAAGACATAGCATAAAAAAATGAATAGTATCTAAATATCATCATGGAGGGGTGAGACTACAGCTCAACAGCAAAGCACTTATCTAGGCACTTACTGTGCTGGGTTCAACCTCAGCACAGTGAACATCAAACAAAAATAAAAACAAAATATGTACTCAGTGACTTTTCTTTTTCACTATTCTGGTTCATGTTCACTTTTAACTTCAGGATCTTTTACCTTCTAAAATATATATTCAAGGCCAGTCTCAAACTCTGGGACAAATAGCTGAGGTGTCTATTTAACCTATCACAGCGGACCTGGCCACCAGGTTCTCCCAGCATCCCTTGGTCTCTACCTGTTACAGGCTACAGATGGCATACCCCTCCTCTTTTTATTTCACAAATCTTGATGCACTAACTCACTCCTAGGTTGCTTAGGCACCTGTAATTGTATCATTGGTCGCTGCTACCAGGGGCCAGAGGCCTGGGGATAAAAGAACCCCTGCCTCCCTCTCTCTCTCCCTCTCTGGCTTTTGTTTCTCTGTCAGGGAGCACCCTCCCCATACCAGCTCTCTTTCCCTCTCTCTCTCCACCTCCATCCAATAAATCTCTTTTATATCATATCTGTTGTAAGCGACATTTTAATATAAATCCTAACACCTCTACCCTGAACTCTCTAGCCCACGGATTGGGCTACCCTTCCCTAAAAGGCTCTTCCTACATCTTTTTTACCCTATGTCCTCTTGGCTGCTGCACCTGGTTCCCTTCTCTCCTTCCCCACCTTGCCTCACTCCTCCTCTTCACATAGCTCACGATCACATCCACTCGGGACTCTCCCTGATGTCTCTGCCTCTAGCTATGCCTCCCTTTTATCTACAATAACCTTTCTTCTCCACCATACCTAGAAGCAGTCATGTCCTTTCCGTCCTTTCCTTTTTGTTCCTTTTCCCTCTCACTCAGTGGCACACTCCTTTGATCCTAGCACTAGGGAAGCAGAGGTAGAAGGATCTCTGTGAGTTCAAGGTCAGCCTGACTGTTCTATATAGCCAGACAACCAGGAACACATGTACATAAAGATCTTGTGTCAAAAAAATAAAAGTATATATTCCATTTTTTCTCCTAGAAAAAATACGTAAAGCAGTTTCTTTTAGTAAAAATATCAGGTTCAAATTAACCCTTACGTAACTATGTTCAGACCTCAAAAATTATGACAAATTGCTTTTTCAAGAGAGAGGTTTTTTCAAGTCCTCATGTTAGACAAGTCGTCTGCTAATCCAGAACCCCAGCCTTCTCTTGCCAAATTTCCAACCACTGTTGAAACATGTTCATCTTTTTCCTTTCTTGCATGCAAAATTTAAACAGAAAGTGAGAACATCTAACTAGTATTTTTATGTTCACTTTACCCATCCATTTTACAATAAAATCAACAACTGGGTGTGGTGGCATATGCCTTTAATCCTGGCATTCAGGAGGCAAATCTCTGAGTTTGATGCCAACATAGCCTCACAATGAGACCATGTCTCAAAAAAAAAAAAAAAAAAAGGAACGAAACCCCACAAGGAAGTGAACTATCTCATCCCACCCAAGGTCGTTTCTGGTAACAAAGGATCCAAACCCATATACAGGACACTGTCCTCAGGGAAACAATGTCCCTGCCTCTAGGAGTCCACAGTAATTCAGACTAGGTTATATTAAACTCATTTTACTACAAGCAAAACTTGCTTACGAGTAAACAAGGCCCTTAACATCAGTAACTCTTCACACTATAAATAAAACCAGAGATGTCCGAAGGCTTCTCTACAGTCCTAGCATTCCTTTTTATAAAGGTAAAGGTAGGATGGACGGGACAGGACTGTCGCTTTAACTTATGTCATTTCTAATACTCATACAGCCCCTTGGGTCATTAAAAGGAATCATATGAAGGCTTTCTCGAAGAAATCTTGTAAGAACACAGCCATCATTTTCGCATATTCCAAATGCGATTTTCAAAGTTCTTTTCATAATCATTATTCCATCTGACTCTTTAAAAAAAGTTCTCATGGGAGCCAGGTGGTGATGGTACAACCCTTCAATCCCAGCACTCTGGAGGGAAAGGCAGGTGGATCAAGACCAGCCTGGTCTACAGAGTGAGGTCCAGGACAGCCAGGGCTACACAGAGAAACCCTGTCTCAAAAACAAAAACAAACAAAAAAACAGCTCCTGTACTGGCTGGTTTTGTGTGTCAACTTGACACATACTAGAGTCATCAGAGAGGAAGGAGCCTCAGTTGAGGAAATACTTCCATGAGATCCAGCTGTAAGGCATTTTCTTAATTAGTGATTGATACGTCAGGGCCCAGCCCATTGTGGATGGTGTGATTCCTGGGCTGGTGGTCCTGGGTTCTATAAGAAAGCAGGCAGAGCAAGCCAGTAAGCAGCACTCTTTCATGGCCTCTGCATCAGCTCCTGCCTCCAAGTTCCTGCCCTGTTTGAGTTCCTGTCCTGACTTCCTCCAATGATGGACTATGATCTGGAAGTGTATGCAAAATAAGCCCTTTCCTCCCTAACTAGCTTTTTGGTCATGGTGTTTTTGTTGCAACAGAAATCCTGACAAAGACAGTTCCCTTAGTAGATACAGAGTTGGCTCAGTGGTTAAAGGGCATTTGCTGCTCTTGCAGAGGACTTAGGTTTGGTTCCCAGCACCCACATGGTGGCTCATAGCTCCTGGTTGAGGGCATCTATTAGTGTCTTCTTCTGATCGCCACAGGCACCAGGCACACAGATATGCACATATATACATACAGGCAAAACATTCATACACATGAAATAAATCTACAAAGATTTCTGAAAATAAAAATTCTCATGAAGGGACAACAATTCTTCGTGATGAATCCCCCACCCCCCATTCCAGGGAGTTCTTTCTCTACCTTTCAAAAAAAATCTTCCTTGCTCGCCTTTTCCCTCCCCCCGACAAAATATTCTCACCAAGACTCTGCATTTAAATGCCATAAACAACAAGCAGAAGGCAAACAACTTTGCCTGTGCAGAGTTATGGGACAAATGAGTAAAAACACCAATCCAAAACCCAGGTGGTGAAGATGCTCAGCTCAAGGCTCTTCTGGTCACCCAGAGAAATCTCATAAAGCTCTGAAGATCACAGTGTGTAAGAAGAGCCTCCCGGGTAGAATGTCTTCAAGAGCCCAGAAGCAGGCCACGGCCAGGTCATGAAACAAACACACACTGCTGGTACAAACAAAGAGGCAGGCCAAAACAGAGCTGATCTGGATCCAGTAACAGCCGAAAACAGCGATGGAAAAGGTCAATGACCCCACTGTTCAGGCAGCATGGCAGAAGATACTTGCAACTTTTGATAACATTCTCAGCTGAGAGCTGGGAATGCCACAAGCCAGTAGCTAGGAAGTGACCTGGCTTGCAGAGGAAGAAGGGAGGGGTGTAGATCTTGGTGCTTTCCTTTCTGGGCATCTGCTGAAGACTGTCACACTGCAGCACTTTACTGCCATCCATCTCCTTCTCTCAGACACTTGTGTGGAGGCAAAGAGGCCAAAACCAAAAGGACAAAAATAAAAAGCAAAATGGCTGGCTAACAATCAGATTCTAGTGCTGCAGCTTGTGCTGCTCACCTTATATATCCACTTGAGACTGATTCCTAATGACCACAGTGCCTTACCTAACATGGCAGTCCATAAACTTATGATTGGACAGTGAGCAGGCTATCTGCTTATTCACACTGACCCCATATAAATGGCTTAGAAGGTAAAGGCAGGTAATTAGTCTCTTGATTGCTACAAAAGGACCCTATTCCCTTTTAGGGACACTACTTGTTTCTGCCCACAGTATATTTACTAGAATTTTCCTATTGATTCTGATCGGATAAATACTTTTACTCACTGCTTTGGGGCTTGTTCCTAGCACAACAAACTTAGGCAAACAAAGGAAAAAAAGAAATCATTGTTGTGATGAGCAACTACAATTTCTACCAGACAAAGACACTAAGAACTGGGATGCAGCTTTGTGACAGAGTGCTTGCCCAGGATGTGCAGCCCCAGGGTCCATCCTTAGTACTGGGGGAGGCTAAGACAGATACACAAAGGGAAAGAAAACGAACAATCTCAAAGCTTAGACATGCTCCACAGAAAAGTCAACAAAGGGGCTGGGAGATGGCCCAGTGGTTAAAAGCTGGCTATGCATGCAATTCCTCAGAACCCACTTAAATACTGGGCAAGTCTGCTCGCTGGTCTCTAATTCCAGAACACAGAGGCAGAGACTGGGGATCCCCCAAAGCTGGCTGGCCACACTAGCTATATCAGTGAGCTCAGTGAATGAAGTGTACAGTGATCCAGAAAGTCTTCAGAATTAGCCTCTAGCACACAACAAAGCAGGCACACACCCATGCACACACACCACATATGAGGAAAAAGCCCAAACATCTTTTCAACTAGGAAACCTCTATACATCAGACCTTCTAAACCATCTCAGGAGCAACAGGTTCCTAAAACAAAATCCCATTCAAGGACGCACTCAAAGAGTTGGTTGGGGAAGTAGCAAGGTTCATGCAGTACTTGCCTAGCAAACACCAAGCCCTGGGTTCAAGTCCAAACACATAAACCAGGTATGGGTTTGAACATTTGTAATTCCAACACTTAGAAGTTCAAGGTCATCCTTGGCTCCGCAGTAAATCTGAAGCCAGACTGAACTACGAGAGACCTAATTAAAAATTTAAGGGAAAAAAACAGAAGTACTTTCTCCCCACTCACTGGAGTCAAACCTCTCAACTTATTTTCTAACTCTTAAGACAAATGTAAACAACACTGGTATTCTACAAAAACAATTTCCTGAGACACAATCATGACTTTACTACCACAAAGGGCTTGTGGCTTAATGTCCCTAAGCCACTTCATTCCTTCTTTCAATTTAAAAACTACTAAAATTATTTTACTATACATAAAAGCACCATAGTGCTAAAAACTTTTCAAGGCATGGAAAATAAGTAAAAAATTTTCAAGAGTCAAAGAGTTCCTGGTTTATTTTCCTACAAAAGTGGGTGGTGTTGCCATGGCCTAAAGTGGGGGTCTCATTTCTTGTCCTAAAGGGGGGAAGGTGAAATCAGTCTACATACATACAAGAGCGCACGCACACGTACATATGTACACATGCCCCCACACACATGCAGGCATGTGGGGCACAGAGACTAAGCAAAAGTTTATTAAGTATATATTTCAAAGACAGACCTGAGTGGGCTACCAGGAAAGGCACAAAGGGCAGAACAGTGAGTTCTGGTGTGAGCTACAGATTTTAAAGATTCTTATGATGAATATTAATGAGGCAGGTGGCATATTCATAGTAAGGTGGACCTTTTTACCTCATAAAGTGATGTTCTGACCCTAAGGTTATCAAGATCCAGTTTTTTTTTTTTAATTATTACTTCATACCTATTCCCTGTTTGAGATTGCTCTAAGTCCTATGTTTTCAAGGTTTCCTATTAAAAAAACAACAAAAACTAAAGCTTTATCATGAAAGTTTGGGTCAGGGTCTCACAGCTGACCAGCAGGCTGCACAAACAGGCACAAGGCATTTAGTTCCTTTTCAAGACCACCCCACTCCCACACACTTCTTCCACTCATATCTATCTTCTACCTGTCATTTTGATAGCTGCTCCTTGACAAAGAGCCCAAATTATGACAACAGTGTAAATATTGATTCATTTATTTTGGTTGGTAGGACGCAAATATGCTAGGCAAGTGTTCACCACTGAGTCACATCCTCAGCTCTCTTGATTATTTGTTTTTTTGAGACCCGTCTCACTACGTAGCCCTGGCTGGCCAGGAATTTGCTATGTAGACTCGGCTGGCCTCAAACTCAGAGACCCTCCTGCTTCTGCCCCCAGAGTGATGGGATTAAAGGTGTAGGCTGACAGTTATGTATTTACTTAGAAAGGGCCTTGCTCAAGATGCTTGGCCACGAGGTCCTCCTGCCTTCAGCTCCTGAATGCTAGGGATTACAAAGCGGGCACCATCAAACCTGGTTCTACTCTAAACTGCATTCTACAACTGAAATAAAAATCACTTGACTTAGGAATATCCAAAACAGATTCTTGATTTTTAAGGTATAAAGAGCAAATCATTTCCCAGCCCTACAAGAGGTCTTCCGAGAGTGAGAGAACTAAAAGGAGCAGTGGTGGTGATGCATCTGCTGAGGGTGTGAGTGTGAGCGTGTGTGTGCGCGCGTGTGTTTCCTTTTCCATCCCACTCCACCGCTGTGAACCATCTGTGGTAGATAAAATTATTATTCAGTAAATATTCTCTCATTCCTCTGGTTAGCCTTCATGTCTTCTGGTTCAGGATCCTTAGATTCAATCAATTGTAGACTGAACACACTTTCCATGTAGTTTTCTTTGTTCTTAATCAACACAGTGTAATGACTATTTCTACAGCATTTATATTAGTAGGTATTATAGTGAAGAGACTATTTTAGTATAAGGAGGATTAGGAAAGTGTACAGGAGACTTTATAAGTAGTTAATACATTTTTGTTTGGATTTTTATTCAGTGGTGGGATATCAAGCAAGGTCTCTCTCTGAACATCCTCTGACTACATTCTCAGCCCCAAATTCTACACCATTTTATATAAGGGCTGGGGCATCCTCGAATTTGGGAAATCTATTGGTCCTAGAAAACAATCCCCTGAGATCTCTCTTTGGCCTTATTACCTAATGATATCCATTATCTACTCCAAGTCTTTAGGTGAGATCCTAAACTGTGTCTTTGTCAATGCAATCTTAGCAGAGTGACAGTGCTTGTGCACTATGCTTGTGCAGTTGGCCTGGCCTTCTTATACATCTGGCACTGCCTCAAGAAGACAGTAGCATGGATTGGTAGTCCTTGCTCCTCAACCGGAGGCCCACAGTAAGACACTGAAATCCAAATGGTCCCAGCCGCCTACACACTTGCACCCTGAAGCAGAGCCCTGAGTGAGACTTCAGTGCTCTAAGCTCGTAGGTTTGGAGGTCTGCTATGGGGACTTACTCTACAACTTGTTTTAAAACAACGGCGCTACTGGTTGGCTCAGAACATGCAATGAGGATGAGCTGGGGTCACCTCAGAATTTCTTACTTCAAACCTTCAGCATGAAATCTATTTAGAATATGGACTTTTTTTTGGATTCTGTAAAGGCAGTATGATGTAAGTATACATAGTCAACAGTATTTCCAAGAGCCTTAGAATCACAAAAGCCAAACACATCTAGGTCTACAGTGAAACAGACCGCCAGTCTCAAAGTATGTCAAGATAGCAGGATCTGCAGAGATGACGGCTCAGTGGGAAAAACACTTGCTGTGAAAGCAAAAGCAGCAGAGCTCAAACTCCCGGCACCACATCCAAACCAGGCATGGCTGTGCCTAGAATCCCAACACTGAAGGGTGGGGACAAGAGGGTCCCAGGAGACTGATGGCCAGCCCAACCAGCTGAGATATCTCCAAGTCCAATAAAGAGACCTTGTCTTACAAACGAGGTATAAGCTGAGGAGCATCTGCAGCACACACCTTACAACCCCCAGAACCCACGCAAATATAGACAAGAATGACTCCACAAATTATCCTTCCTACTATGGCACTTGTGTATCAGAGCATACATGCTCACACATACACACAGGCACAATAAATGTTTTAAAAATTAAAGCTGGGTGTGGTGACAGATCTCTGTGAGCTGGCGGCCAGTCTGATCTACAGAATGAGTTCCAGGACAGCCAGGGATACACTGAGAGACCCTGTCTCAAAAAAACTGAACAAAAAAAATTTTTAATAAAAAAAAATATGGGGTTATTGAGATGGCTCAGGCAGTAAAGGTACCGCCCCATTTGCCTGCAGACCTATGCTCAATCCTCAGTACCAACATGAAGGTGGCAGGACTGAGCTAACTTTAGACTTCTGAACATGCGCCACGGAATCCTCCTAACCCTGCACAACAAAATAACATATTTTTAAAATAAAGTGATAAAATAAGTAGAGAAAACTACTCAGTGTCCTCCTCTGGCCTCCGCATTTGCAAGTATGGATGCATGCACCCACAAATATAGACAAAGACTGTAGCTTTGCATATAAAGTACACGCATGTAAACACAAACCACAAACCGCACCCATGCAATAATACTCTATGTAGTCTTTATATGTTCTATCTACCTACACAGCCTATAAATACACTATAGGCTATAATAAGTTCAGATCAACTAGGACTAGGATCTTCTGACATCATGCCACTCACTCACCCTCTCTCTGTCATCAAGGCTGGTTTTGATTTTCTTGCTCGGCCTTCCAAGTAGCTGGGATTTCAAATGCATGCCACCATACCTGGCAACTCTCTATAAAGACTCTTTCCCAGACAGTTATTCTAATAATTCTATAATGGAGTTAATTTAATTGTGAGTCACTGTCTCAACCTTCTGTGGAAATAGATAGAATACAACGAATTTTTAATTAAAAATGAATATTTACATTTAATTAACTTGCCTAAATTCTCTCCCACTTTTATTCAACTTAAACAAGGAACTGGACAAGGCGTTGTAAAAACCAAACACAAGTTCTTCCAGCATCAAATAGGTATTTGGTTTCTTGTACAAAAAGAACCACTGACAGGTGCTGGGGATATTATAGAATCATATATTGCTTTTCTTCTCTTAAGAGCCTACTCTTTAGCTGGAAAGACAATTTGACACTGATTACCTGTTAAAATAAAACTGTTAGCGATGCTGGATTAACAAAATCATTAAAACTAATTTCAACTGCTTCTTGTTGCCTTTAAAAATGTGTCTGTGAGAACACGTAAAACTAGTATTTGTGGTTCTCATTCATCTTTCAATGGTACAATGCTGTTCCAAATCTTCAGTTCCTTTTACAACACCAGGCCTTTCATTCCAAATCGCTGACAAAGCTTTGCTCCCTGAAGCTTCCCTGCCTTTTGTGACATTGCATTATTGTGGTTCTCTACCACCCACTCTCCTCAGCTGCTTTCCCGCTCTCCTTCCACCTGGCTCTTTGTGAGTTCTCTAAGTGTCCACCCAGTTCGCTGATCCAACACAGAACAGAAAGTCTACTTACGTGACCTATCCTTAGAGTTTACAGTTCTGACCTCAGGCCATCTACACTCGCTGACACTTCAAAAGTGGTATTTCCAAACCTAACTTCCTTATTTCTCTCTCAGCTCCAAACTTGAACCCAGTCAATCTTCCGCATTAGCTGAACTGATCGCCTGTCCTATCCACGTTTCTCTACGTTGCTGTTAGAGAAATTCTCGTCTCCTTCAATTATGTAAAAGTTACCTCAATTCTCTTATGCACCTCAGCCTCCCCTACCAGACGGATGTGCCTGAAGCAAACCCCTGCTCACGGCAGTGCCACATTTGAAAAGGTGAAAAGGAAGAAAAAGCAAGCACTAAAGGCGCCCACAAGCGTCAGACAAACATGCACCGTGACAGGTCCGATTAAAGAACAAGCGCCACACGGCTGGCAATGGACACTGAGAAGTTAAGCCCCGAGTGCCACTCACTTCTGGACTATGATACACTCGGAGCACGAGACGCGGAGTTTCACCAGTTGCTCGAGCAGAGCCGGCCTGGGGCGCTTCCTCTATCTGCTCCACTCCCGTCCGGGAGGCCACCCCCGACCACCCACCTGCTCCGGGCCGCCCGGGAAAGCCGGCACTTCCGGGGCCCGAAGCCCGGAGTGAGGCGCTCTCAGCCTGGCTACGCCGGCTGGGGCCGGACAAACCGGCTGCCCCCGTTTTCCCGTGCGGGGCTCCTCGGTCTCCGCCCGGCCGGACCCCGCCCCTCACCCCCGAGGGCCCTGCGCAGGCCCCGGCCCTCGGACAGGCGCCGGCGGACGCTGCCGCCAGGGACACCGTCCGCCCCGCACTGCCCGGGCACGCACCTTCTCTCCTCCGCGCCCGGGCGGCCGCTGGCAGCCTAGGTTTCAGCCTCCGCTGCCGCTGTTTTGTTTCCGACCAGAACTCGCGGCCCACTGAGCAGGTCGTCCTAGGCCCCGCCCTAGAGGCCTCATCGGTGTCGCAACTTCCGGCCGCGGCGACGTTGGCCACTAGACCCGGGAAGGGACGGGGCTTCCGGCGGCGCGCGCAGGCCGCGAGGGTTGGGGGCGGCTGCTGCCCTTGCTCCCTTGGCTGGGGTTGCGCGCGACCTGAGGCCTCTCTGAGGTTTGAAGCGAGCCTACCTACAAGTTACATCTCCCTTTGGGTTTTGGTTGAGACTGTGATTCCTGTGTTCCCTGCCGGTTTCAGTGTAGGCGTGGGCACGCCTACATTTTAAATCCAACACTTCCCATTTCGCCATAGTACTTAGTTGAACAGCTCCTCAAAATGGCTATAACTTAACTGTGCCCTCAATAAATAAGTCATTGGTGGGTAAACAGAACCTTAGAAAGTAATATTCTAGGCTTCAGATCTGAAAGTCTTACTAGATGGCACCTGGAGAACAGAATGTTTGCTATTTGCTTTTTGCATACATCAGACTTTATGTAATTGTACAGACAATTATCAACCGTGAGCAGCATACCACACTCACATTTAACCAAGAGGGAACAGAGGGAAATTATTCGAACTCCCAAATAACCAGAAAGCTGAAAATGTGGAGTGCTTCCCTAGCGCACACAAGGAACTAGGTTGTATTCCTACCAGAGACAAACACAGTGGATAGACTGTAATACTCAGGAGACTGGGGGCAGCGCAGTGAGTTAAGGTTGAACTGGGCTGCTTAGCAAATTAAACGGGCAAACGGGGCTACACAGGGTAAAATTACCTTTGGCTATTTCCCAGAATGCTTCCTTCTAATACTAGAGAATCCATCTCCATTTTCTGCCCAACTCTCAACCCTGCTTCAATACACTAAGATTTCGTTATTTTCATGCTTTTAAAACGTCATACTTGTGCTGGAGAGATGGCTCAATGGTTAAGAACACTGCCCGCTCTTCCTGGAGGTCCTGAGTTCAATTCCCAACAACCACATGGTAGCTCACAACCACCTGTAATGGGATCTGATGCCCTCTTCTGTTGAGTGTGAAGACAAAGCACTCATATACACAAAATAAATAGGTAAATAAATAAAATCGTCACGCTTGCTCTTTGGTCTCAGTGGCAGAAGATGACGGAAAGAACGTCATCCTTTGGAGAGAGCTGTGGCTCTACGGCCTACTACTTGTGGCAAATGTGGCTACCTGCCAAGCACAAGAGAAAGTGTAGCTGGAGTGCCAAGGCTAAGGGAGACGAATCACTACTGATCGGATGAGGCACCTAAAACTGTCTATGGCAGATTCAGGCACGGATTCCGTGAAGGAAGAACCCCTAAATCAAAGAGGACAGCTGTTGCAACATCCAGTTCATCTTGAGGATTTCAGTCATAAAATAAATGCTCTGGTTAAAAAGAGAAAAAAAAAAAAGTCTTTTCCATCAACAGATTGGCAGCTGGGAGGAGACATACCATATATACCTAATTTCATACCGTTAGATTGTTCACTTAAGGGGGAAGAATGCAGAAAACGGTGGAGAGAAACCAGAGAGCAACATACACATTTGCCAAACAAGCATGGTCTAAAACCCATCTGTAAAGTTCATTATTTTAATTACAATGTTTGGTAGAATGACAAACGCTGTAAACTACACAGAGAACCAATTTCAACAAACTTTTTTTGTGTGTGCAAAGATGTTCATAGAGTATTGGTTTGTAAAATTAAGAAAATTGTGTCCTGGAACAATCAGTTCACCTGTGTTATAAAACTTGTCAATGAAAGCTATGTGCAAGAGAAATGTTTGTTGTCCAATGGGGGAAAAATAATGGCAGTTGTATTTACATTCAATGTTAGAATACATTCTTGAAAAAAATTACACAAACCCCTCAAAAAGAGTAAACAGGTACTGAATAACTAGACTACAGATACTTTTTGTTTTCTATATTCCTCTTTTAAAGGATATAAACACCCAACATGTGTTGTATAAAAGACAGTGGGAAGACAGACACTAGGGAAGGGCATATGTGATTAAACGTTACCAAGTACACAGGAAATATTTAGAGTGCCAAGTTAAGCTATCATGTATCCAATAATCAGGCACCTTCTAAAAGGTTGAATGAGACTTGAGATATTTTAAAGGTGCACATTAACTTTCTAGGGTCTCTAATGGAAAAAAAAAATGACAAGACGTAATTTTTGTTGTGTGTTGTTCTTGAAATTCAGGAAAACAGCTCTAGTCATCAACTAGAGAACCAGAAACTTTTTAAACTTGAGGGTTATTTGCTGTGTGTGGTAGGCTTGTGGGGAAAGTTAGTATTTTTCAACATATTGTAACATTGAGTGGCAAGAAACAGTTAAAGCTAACCTAACAATGAATGACCTAGCAGCAGTACCAAAGAATACTCGAGTCTCCACAATGTGGCCTTTATTTTCCCCAATATTCAAAATTCAGGAAATAGTGGTATGAATAACAAAATGCAGATGAGATAATCCAGTAGTGGAGAGTGACTCTGAAACTGAGTTCTGGACCTGAAAGGACTACTTAGAGGGCTAGAATATAATGAAGTTATCACTTAAAAGTCAGGACGTAGTCAACGAGGCGGCCAAAGTACCACACAATTAACATTTGCATGTGATTGTAACCTGCTTTTTTACTCACAGACAGTAACAGTATCATGATTCATACAGAAATATATTTCAATCAAAAATTTGTCCTTTAGAATCTTACCTAGAAATAATACTCATTCAAAAGAAATCACCTATTTTCTCACTAATTCTAATTACTCCATTCTCTGTAACTAGATCCAACTACCAACACTGTAAAGTTGATAGAGGATAAGTGAACCTTCAGCTGTTGGACTCTACAATTTTTCCTTTTGTTATCTAAATAGGAATCGCAGGATTGTTGGACTTGTTTCTATAACCATACTGTTTGGGAAGTTGAGGGAAATGATTCAAGTTTGAGGGCAACCTGGGCTCCAAGGCCAGACAGGCACCTAGACGAAGACTAGGAGACAGAAGGGAGAGGAGGATGAGAAAGCAAGATCGTCAATAAAATGAATCCCAATGAAAAGCACACACTTAAAATGAAGGTTTCAGGGTGTAGTGGTGTGTGCCTCTAATCTCAGCATCCGGCAGAAGCAGGAGGATCTCTTTTGAGTTCAAGGTAACCCTGATCAAATAGGGTGTTTCAAGACACTTCCTAACTTCATAGGAAGCAGAAGAGGGGGCTACTATACAATTCAACTCCCATTCTGAGAATATAAGGTCATCAATCCACCTAATAAGTATCGTAGCATAGAATTCAAACAACACTGAGGGGAAAAAAATATATAACTTTCCATTCTTGTTCTTATCATTTAGTGTGGGTATTTCTAACCATTCCTAATGTGGCCACTTTAAGATTAAAATAGGACCAGGCACGGTGGTATACCTGGTCTACATAGTAAGACACTGTCTCAAACATAAAAGCAAATGACAAAATAAGACAAGCTTAAAAGAGAGAGAAAACCCTTCCAATTAAAGAAGGCACAGTCTCAAACACAAACAGATAAAGCCTGTGACCCTTCTTACATGGAAACCTTTACTCCACAGTCACAGAATGGCCAAAGTTGAATAAAATAAGCCTCACAGACGCTGGATGCCTACTTATAGGTATTTGCAAGTTTATTTTCTTCATGGTAGTTAAAAAAAATACAGATAATGACTATTTTGGCTCAAGCCTGGGTTTTTGTGTTTATCTAACAGAGTTTGTATTTATACCAGATTATTTGAAACTTCACTAAGAAAGCATCAGCATTTGCTACTATATAGTTTATAGGGAAGGACTATAATAAAATTCAAATAACATCCTCAGGGACTAGCTGGAATCTCTGCATTGCTCTGGGGTACTTTTGGGGGCTCCTTTGATGTTCACTAGTAGAAGACACTGTGCATAGCTACCTAATTTTCTCAAGCATCACCTTACTTGTACACTTATGACCCAGCCCTTTGCGTTGCAATGGGAGGATACAATCTATGATGGAGTAAGTTCCAGGACAGACTGAACTACATTGAAAGACTGTCTCAAAAGAAATAAAATGCTTTAAAATCTGCATTGAAAGAAAAATAGGTTGTCTATTTTTATAGTATGTCAAGATAAAATAACGCAGACTTAAAAATCCTAATCAAACTGTGACTGGTGGGTCAGTTTACACTAGTATAACCTGGTAATTATTAAATTTCAGGTATTGCACACTCTACTAAATTACTTAGGCATCTTAACAAGCTACAACAGCTGATAAAGATGTCCATTAAAATGTAAGAAAAACTATCTCAAACATTTTAACTACTCTTTGAGGTCAAATGAGAAAAGGGCATTTAATTATTAAGACCTTCTGTTTTTATAACTTGAAGGAGCAATATCAATCAATATAATACCTAAGAGAAAATATAAAATGTATGACCAAAAAAAAAAAAAACCATTTTAAAAGTAAGTTTTCAGTGGCAAAACCTGGTGGAAAAGTATATTGAACTATTAATTTAACCTTCCTTTCTGCCACTCACATGACCATCCCAGCTCTGTAACAGCATTGTATGATTTGAAAGGAAGATGCTATGCAGTATAAGATGCTATACAGTATAACACTCCTATAAGTTTCAGGTAACAAACATCTTTAGTTTGTACAGGTATCTAGAGACTGGCAAGGTAAATACTCTAGTTGAATAAAATTTATGGTAATATTAGCTAAATAAAAACCTAGCATTGAGGCCAAGGCAAAAAAAATGTACAATGTGTTTAAAAGACACGAGAAACAAAATGAACTGCGAAACAAGGTCTTGAGCTGGTGGTAGAATTAATCTGAAGAAAAAGTTAATAAATTTATAGTTGGAAGGGCCATCTTTCTGCAACTATCCCTTGAGAAATCAAATTTTAAAATACAGTCAACACTATGTAGAGATATCTATATATAATCTTATCCAAAATAAGGTAAATAGTATCTGTAATCATCTGATACCATAAAAATTCATTGACAAACATCAGCTCCTATTTTCAGGTTGTTTTCTATTTTTCTAGTATATGCACTACACAATTATAACATAATGCCATTTATTTACAAGACTCAAAGAAAGCATCTCCAAGATCAAATATATACATTTTTAATAACTGAAATATTTACATAATGAAGCCATGTCAAGATTCAACATTAAAAACAGTGTTTTGGATGTCCTCTCAAGATGTTTAAAAAAAAGAAAGAAAAACCTAGTAACTCAAGCTCAGTTACATTATCCTAAGAAGCCAGTCTTTCCTTTTTAATAAACACACATGGCAACAGCTGCACCTAATTTGTTGGTAAGAACTGTTCAGAACTTGGTACATTTCTAATAAATTTTGCCCCTTGTGATCTTCTGAATTACTAATAAAAGCCAAGGATTTCTCTAAACATGTCATCAATATATTTAAAGTTTGATGACCAGAAATAAAAAAATGTGGGCAGAAAACTGCCAAGAATGATGTGTCTTTGGAAGAAAGATGTAAACTTTAACTACCATGGTGAATTACTACTGTGTTTTGTCAAAATCTCTTTTGTAAACTTACCTTATTTACTTGTTTATTGGTGCTAGGGACAGAACCCATGCCCTCTTTCATGCTAGGCATAAGCTCTCCTGATGAGGTACTCCTTGGTCATTTCTTTTAGAGAAGGTGGGCTCTTCCCCTCCCTTACATTTTTGAAACTAATTTTATTAAAAGGAATACACCAAAATTAAATGAAGACAAGTAAACTGAAAATGTACTGAGTAAAATGCTCCAGAATTTTAGAATCTGCTTCAATTCTGAGCCATCAAATTAGGAGCGGGATAAGACTATGATGTATCTATTATCCTATTAACAGAGAAACACAAATCTGATCATCAGACTGTTGCTCACTGCAGAATACCAAGCTCTGGAAAACTCACACCGTAATTATACTAGTTATTTGGGTTGGCACAATTATCATTTTCCTTTATGAGTCTATTGGTAAATTACGAAATGTTTAAGGGAGCCCATCAAAGAAAATTAAAAAAGACTTTTATACATACATTCACATAAACACATTAATAGAGAGATACATTAGGAATGAACTGTCTGCTAGTTTTTGCACTCTAATTTTAAACTCCATGCCTTTACAAGGGCTTGCCATTTCTGATCAGGGGAGTGGGATGAGATGGTAATGGGTATGACTAGTATTCAAATTACTCATGTTGACGCCTATACAGTATAATTTTAATATTAGGTGGAATTCTGCAAAAGAAATGGGGAGTCATTTTAATATTTACAAGGAACAAATCAGCAGAACAAGAGTCTATCAGATAGGCTGTGTACAGTAGCTGCAGCTTATAAAAACATACCAGTGACCTGTGCCTGGTGAGTATAAAGAGAACCAAGGATACAGATGGCTTTACACCAAGTGAGTACACAGGGCATCAACAAATTAGAGGACAAAAGAATTCACATTTTCTACATTAAAAAAAATTACAGATCTCACAAATGTCTTTGAAGACACAGAAAATTCAAAGTCCTTTGAAGGGTGTGAAAGAAGAAATCTGAAATGTAACTCTGAATGTAAAAAGTTTTACTTCACAAGACCAATTTTCTTGGCTTCTGTTTCATATATCAATAATCTCCACATTTTGACTATAAAAACTTCTGCTTCTTCATCTAGTACCTAGGAGACAAAAGACAGTAACATATGTAAAAATAATTATTTGTATGTCAAAACAATAAGAACATACACAAAAATTCTCACCTACCAAATACAATCAACATCACTTTAAAAAAATAATTTTATTTTATGTCATTGGTCGTTTGCCTACATGTATGTCTGTGGGTGTCAGATCTTGGAGTTACAGACAGTTGTGAGCTGCCAGGTGGGTGCTGGGAATTGAACCCAGTTCCTCTGGAAGAACAGTCAGTGCCCTGAACCACTGAACCGTCTCTCCAGCCCCAACAAAATGACTTAAAACAACAATTGTCCAGTATAAAAATACTTTAAACACAACATTTAAGTTACCAAAATAATAATGACTCAGCCAAAACCCATGACTAACTAAATGCTACTTTTATTATACTTTTGTTTTTTACTGGTTTGATTTTAAGATACACAGCCCAGTCTAAACTTGAACTTAAATGAAACTCAGAACACCTTAAGATTAATGGAAAACCTTACTTCCTTAAAGACAGTGTCTAGTAAATTCTCTTACTAGGACCTGGGACCTACCTAATTAGGAAAGGGTAGACAGTATGCACAAATAATCTGCCTGTCTCCACATCCCTAATGCTAGGATTGGATGAACACAGCACCACACTCAGCATTTTCAGTAAATTTTGGGACAGAATTCATGCTTGAGCAGTAAACATTATCTATATGCACAAATATGTTAATTTTTAAAGTTTATCTATGTGTAGGCTTGGTCTACAGAGTATGTGCCCTGTTATGTTGATTGCAAAGCATCATACTTAACACTAGGAGGTTTTTTTCAGCAAATGCCCCACCACTAATGAAAGGTTTTTGTGAAGAGTAATTTTTTAAATTACCTGTATGTACGTCTGTGGTGAAAACACACATGCCCTGGTGTTGATACCTAAAACTCTAGTACTTTCCTCTAACCCATGTCTCAATCAATGCGCTGCTAGGATATACACTTGATATCATTTGGACTAACACATTAATTTTCTGTTTTGTTTTACTTTTTTCCCTGAGGCAGGGATTCACTAAGGACAGTCTGAGCTTGACCCAGCTGCCTCAATTCTGGAATTCTGAGATTAAAGATGTGTAATACCATGAGCGCCTCTCCTTTCTTACCATTTTACTCCGAAAGTACCCTTTTCCCAGTAGCTTAACTATACCTAACCTCCCACAGCATCAGTGTCCACCAGTCCTTAACTCCCTCAGGCTAACAGCTGTGCTAAAATGTATCATTACTTCAGAACTGGCTCTCATATTTCATGCAATAATTTTCTCATTTAAAAAACAAACTCCTCAGCCTATGCTTAAAAAAAAAAAAAAATCACAACGTTAAATGAAAGTAACCACTGACCAGAATACAAAATCAAATGCAATTAGGAATTTGATATTTTAGCATTGCTGACCCCAAAAATAGGTTGTAGAATCTCAATGCTGCATTTAGAGAAATTCTTATGATGCATGCCCTTCATTGATCTCACAACCAGTATAGATGGCATAGCTCCTCTTCAATGAGAGCACATTCCTTACTAGCAGCAAGCACAGCATGGTTTCAGCATCTGCTTATCCACTTCCCACCTTTGCACAGGCCTACTGCTTTTATTAGTACTTAATATTCTCAAATTTATCTTGAAACCAATGATTAAATCTATATAAATAAATGAAAGGGAGCAATCAAAATGGTTTAAAAAATGAAGAGCAACTTTTAAAATACTGACATCTCTATGAACAGGGTTATATGCCTATAATCCTAGGAATCAAAGGGCTCAGTCTAGAGGACTGTTTTGGGCTCTAGGTAGCCTGGGCTAGCTACAGCATGAGACCCTGTCTCCAAACAGCAAATGAATAGATATATAGTAATAAAGCTTTCTGTTAATGTCTCTACTGTCACATTCAAATTTCAATTCAGGCAAATAAAACAAAAGAAAATGCATTAAATGTATAAAGTATTTGTTTTCATACAGTGAAGTAACAATGTTCTTCTAACTTACCATGGCAACATCATCTAAAATGCTCTGAGGTGAACTATGTGCCATAACCTAAAAAGAAACAAATAACTTATTTTATAAAGAAACAAAACAAAGGTACAAAACCTCTAAATTGTGGGGAAATTTTTTGTGCCTGAGAAGTTTGCTCTACTGTAAGACAGGGTTTTACAGTAACATATGTAGCTCTGGCAGGCTTGGAAAACAGAAAGAGCTATCTGCCTTCTTAATGCTGGAAGTTTTGTGGCCTCACTGCCCAGCCACAAGTAGCTTTCTTTTTGTCCCTCATGCTATGAAACCTAGGGTGCCCTCAAACTTGTGATCCTTGCCTCAGACTCCCAAGTGCTAGGATTATAAACTCTGCCACGCTTGGTTACATTAAGACTTTGTTAGTTTTGTTTTTCAAACACAGTTTCACTGTGTAGCACTAGTGTCCTAAAACTCAACTCTATAGATCATGGTAGCCTTGAACTCACTGAAATCTACCTGCCTCAGCCTTCTGGGAGCTGGGATTAAAGATATCACCCTGCCTAGCCCCAAAAGTCTTGATGCTAAAATAATTATAAATGGAGAAGATATGTTTGCTCTTCAGAATGGAAAACTGGCACATTTATACCATTACAAGCACTTCTGCTCTTCAAAATAAATGACATTTATAGAGGAATGTGGTGTGCCACTCTAATAGCCATGATGGTTTGATGCACTGGTGCATGCCATTAGTTCCAACACTCAGGAAATACAGGCAAGATCAAGGTCAGCCTAGGCTACATGAAACTGTCTCCAAAACAAAAACATTGTATGGGATTTAAAGTGTTGCTACATATTGTACAATGATGGCTAAGACACACCTTTTCATAAGCGTCAATTGATTCACGTATAAATATAGTAAGAATAATAGTAGTGACCTGTATACCATACCCTGAGATTGTTACAAAATTAAGATGAAAAAGTTCCGTAAGGACTGAAGAGATGGCTCAGCAGTTAAGAGCACTGTCTTCTCTTCCAAAGGTCCTGAGTTCAATTCCCAGCAACCATCTCATAGCTTATGACCATCTATGATGAGTACCTTCTTATGATGTGTACACATACATGCAGCCAGAGTACTGTATACATAAATAAATCTTTTTTTTGAAGTTCCATAAAACACATGTCTGCCAAGAACTGTAATCAGTCAGTATATACCAAACACTGCTAATGACAGGACTATTCTAAAGATGGTTGACTACCAAAGAAATTGAGGAACTTCTACCTCTGCTAAGTTCAAATCCAAGACAGTAGAAAAGGAGAAAAAATGTAATTCTATCCTTGCTGAATCTAAATTAAAGCCGTGGCATGTTAAGTCTCATGTGAGGTAGGTTTCCGTTAAATATAAGGTCACTTAATTAAAACGGAATCATCATGTACTCTGCAGGATGTTTTATTGTAGGAAGTATCTAAACAAAATTTGGGAATGGAGGAAGAAAAAAGACCAACCTTAGAACAAACAAAATCAACTAATGTAGCTTCTTCTTCGCCTATGTATTCTATGATCTTCTTATTGATCCATGGCCGGATTCTGCGTTCCATCAGTATCTGCAAAACAAAGCCAGGTTGAAAAACTAATGAATTAAAACTTTTTCAAACAGTCACACAAAATTCACAATATTTAAGATTAAATTAAGTCAAGTATAGGGACACCGACTCATAAGACAGAGACAAGCAGATTATTTGTGAGTTCCAGGACAGGTGAGTTACATTTTGAGACACTAACTCAAAAATAAACAAATAAACATAAATACCATATGACTCATTATTCTTTGCCTGGAATATACCCAGAATACTCTATATTCTACCACAGAAACATCTGAACTTCCCTGGTTTTACTGTTCTATTTACTGTCAAACGGTGAAGCAACCAAGATATGCATCAACAGATGAAAGACTAATGAAAATCTCATACACATATAAAAAACACATAGAGAAAAATAAAATCATGAAATTTACAGAAAAATGGATGAACGTAGTAGTGAAACATTAAGCGTGGTCACCCAAAATAAGAAAAAAATCCACCTATTGTATATGTAAACACTAGTAAGCAGCACGTGAGACTTCTTGAAGAGGCAGCTTAAAACACATCTTACTAGGAAAAAAAGGACAGACTGCAGGGAAAAAGAATATATTGTGAAAGGAGAGATATAAAGCTAATTGTTTATTTTTTAATTTCAATTACATGGCATTTTTGCTTTCATTATTCTGTGAGTGATGCGAAAATACATAAAAATGTATTGGCAGTCAAAGTATAAAACCCTATGGAAAGCTCTATGGCATCAGAATTCTTCTGTTAAGAAATTGATTAAATGTAGAATTTAAGAACTGGGCAAAAGTTTGAGTGGCTCTCCTAATCTAGCTGTGTGATATATTTCTTGGTGAGTTTATTGGAATAAAGTGATTTTTAAAAAGATGTATTTATTTTGAATGCTCTATCTGCATGTGCCCTGTATGCCAGAAGAGGGCAGTCGGGGGTCTAGATGGTTGTGAGCCACCATGTGGATGCTGGGAATTGAACTCAGGACCTCTGGAAGAGCAGACAGAGCTCTTAGCCAATGAGCTATCTTTCCAACCCAATGAAGTGATTTAATGAAGGGAGTTTAGTGGGAAAAATTATCTCAGTGATACAAAAACCTCTGCCAGGCAGGCACAGTGGGGCACACCTGTAATCCCAGCACATGAGAGGCAAAAGGCAGGCAGATTTCTTTGAGTTCGAGGACAGCCTGGTCTACAAGGCAAGTCTTGAATACCCAAGGCTACCCAGAAAAAAAACCTATCTGGGGAAAAAAAAGTAAAAAGACCCACCTCTACCACTAGTAACAAGAGCCAGCATGCCAAAGAGATTATTCCAATTTATTCATTATTACTAAAATCAAGTAAGACCACATATCATACTGAAAATCAGCCCAAACATTGTGACATGCAATGTTTTACTCACAGAATCCACAATAGACCAATCCAAAGGATAAGCAAAGAGCTCAGGTTTGGCTGTGGGAATTTTCTCAATGAGACTCTTAATGTGCTTGCGCTTTTCTTCAGTGTTTACAGTGCCTTTGGTGGCATTTTTATCATCTTCACCATAATCCAAGGGAACCAGTTTCCTTTTTCGGGGCACGTCATCACTGTCTTCATCCTCAAATTTGTTAAAGACACTATCTACAGGTAGTTTCTTTCTCTTCACAGAATTAGGTTGGCCAGGACTATTGGAAGCACCTATAGTTAAAAACACTATCTTAGTATAAAACCATCATTTTCAGATGCTCAATCTGACAGCCCACCAGCCCTCAAAAAGTGCAAATATACTTCCACAAATCTCCGAAAAAGATCCCAACTATAAAAAAATAACTCTCTACTCACAAGTGCTAGAAAATTTAACTTTTCACTTCTTCTCAGAACTCGAGGCAGCTGGAGATATAGGAGCACTAGTAGAACTATGAAAACAATCGTGAGCTAGAAAGGCATTGTTGAATACTTTACTATCTACCTACCAAGGAACTATGTATGTATATAGGTTGTTTCTGTCCTTATATTGAAAGTTATTGGGACACGGGAGGAAAGGACAAAAAACGGAAGGCAAGGCGAACATACCCAGTTTAAGACTTAGTCCTATTTTTGGCCTGTGCTCCTCAGGCTGCTGTGGGTCTGGCGAGTTCTCGTGAGGAATGATAATGCCACAAGGAGACTCGTCCCCAGGGGTGTTGGGCGTTGCGTTGCCACTGGCAGAGGACACAGATGGAGCAGAGCTGATGGGTCTCAGAGTGGGTTTGAGACAAGGCTTTTGCTCTGGTTCTTCTTCCTCTTCCACAGGCTCCTCTCGTTTTTCTTCTTTTTCTTGTTTTTCTTCTTCCTCCTCTTCTGATTCTGGCTCCTGCTTTATTTGAGGCTGTCTGCGTCTCTCAGCCTCTTGTTCCATCTGCAACCAAAAAAACACTCCTGATTTACTTTAGAAAACACTACTACTATAACTCTTCCCTCCGCTTTACCTGTGTCAAACCCCTGAGAAAAGCTTTCCTTGAGAACTGAATACTGGGAGAGATGGCTCAGGTTGAAAGCACTGGTTGCTCTTCCACAGGACTGGGGTTCCATTCCCAGAACCCACGTGGCTACAGCTGACAACTAACTCTAGACCCAGGGAATCCAACAACCAGAAAAAAATCATCAAAAACAAAATGGAAGGAACATGGAAAGATATTGCTTACTTTTGTTGAGGCATATAAAATGTAAAAATATAAGTTTAAATAAGTTTATTCTGTTTAAAAACAACAGGCTATCAGGTTGAAGAGACAGCTCAGTGATAAAAAGCATCTGCTGTTCTTTTCTCTTTTTTTCACTTATTTATTTATACAGTATTCTGCCTCCACATGTGCCCACAGGCCAGAAGGGGGCACCAAATCCCATTACAGGTGCTTGTGAGTCACCATGTGGTTGCTGGGAATTGAACTCGGGACCTTGGGAAGAGCAGCCAGTGCTCTTGACTTCTGAGTTATCTCTCCAACCCTCTGGTTTTTTTAATTTTTGTTTAAGATTTATTTACTTTATTTATGTATATGAACGCTTTGTCTTCATGCATACAAGAGAGGAAATCAAATTCCATTACAGATGGTTGTGAGCCACCATGTGGTTGCTGGGAATTGAACTCTGGACGTCTGGAAGAGCAGTCAGTACTCTTAACGACTGAGCCATCTCTCCAGCCCCGCATTTGCTGTTCTTAAAGAAAACCCAATTTCAGTTCCCAGAACCCATAGGTGATTCTCTCAACTGTCTGTGACCCCAATTTCAGACAAGCAAACTCATACATATAAAGTCAAAAAACAATTTTTTAAATTTAACATTTAAATTTAAATGTTATGAAATGGAAACATTTTAGAAAGAAAATATTTCAAACTACAGTTTTAACAAGCCCCAGAAAATCATAACGATAGCTTTCTATCCAATTATTAAAAGATAGTTATCAATTAGTTATGGAAGATTTAATTGATATGTAAGACATTTAACAAAAGAGGTATGAATTCAAGGTGCTGGGAAATAGCTCAATTGGTTGAATAGACTTTGATTTCTAGTAGCTACTACACCCAACCCAACACACATACTTTTAAATGACAACACTGGCAAGATGAAGACAGGCAAATCCCATTGTTTTACTAGCTGGCTTAAATAAAAGAAAGTGGGTTGCTCCTGTGGAATAGATGGATATCTGAGACTGACTTCTGGCTTTCACATATGCACCATCCCTGAAATGTCCCCTAAATACACATATACAAAATTGTGGATTCAACTAAGATTGATCTCTGGTACTAAAATAACAGAAGTACAAATAACCTTGCAAATAATGGCACAATCAAGTCCCAAAGATCATCCTGTGTATTTCCTTATCTACAAACTAAAATAAATCATAGCTAGCCCTTAAATGACAGAGTAATTTAAAACAAAACAACGTCAGGTGGTGTGATATCTCACCCTCTGGAGCTCTGCGTCGGGATCTGGATGCCCTTCTGCCAATAAGCGTTGCCTGATTTCTTCAAGTTCTTCTTTTTCTCTCTTTCTATCTCGTTCATCAGCTTCCATTTCTTTTTCCCTATCACGCAACCGTTTCTGAAGAGCACTACCCCTGCAAAGTTAATAGGATTCATTTAATAATCAGATCATTGCTTAGTACCCAGAATGTCCCCAACAGTGCCTTTTTCAGTACTAGAAACCACATAAATGAATGCAAAGAGACTCAGGACAGTTTGCTGTCTACACTGATGTGTTGTCATTTTATTCTGATAAATCCTGTAATCATGTCTAAAAGCTGAAAGGTAACTTCCAAGGGGAAGAAAGCTGTTTTGTGCTTATTCCACAGTGAATCCTCAACACTTTTTAATTTGTACTTTTTCAGATGCTAAGGTGTGAAGACAATATAAAAATTGCTAATAGACTTGGGGGGATGAAGGTGTAACTCAGATAATACAGAGTGAATGCTTAAGATGAGTGAGGTTCACTGTCCCACCAGAATGATTGGGGGTAATGTGCATGATTTTAATACCAGCAATCAAAAGACCAAGGCAAGAAGTTGTAAATTCAAGGCCAGCCTGGACTATACAGTAAAATGTAACATCCACTAAATACCAAGTGGTTCAATTCACAACTTCATAGTTATATGTCAATATGGAGATGGTAGGTGGGGGTCAGATGGGACACTTACGAAAACACTGAAGACAACTTCCTGAACAAACTAAATAGTTAAAAAGTGGTAGCTATACCTTGCTACAAAAATGAACCTCCATCATAGGCTCCCCTCTAAAGACACATGGGATTACTGGTTTTAATAGCTGAGCACATTTGATATCCACGTATTCACAAAGGGCCTATCAGTTCATGCTTGCTTACCTATAGTACTTCGGGTCATCTCTATCATCATCATAATCTTCTAGGAATTCTTTTAGTCGTTTAGCCTCTTTAGCCTTTGCAGAAAGGAAGGACAGAGCTTATAAAACTCATGTAAGAGTCAGAGTCATCCTTCCCCTTTCTCAGGAAAATATTTTCTCCTTATTCATACCACTTAAATTTTATTCTTCTCATTTACTGTACATATTAAACTTTTATGTATCATATTAAACATTTAAACAAGTGAGCTTAAGGACATATCTGAGACATGAAGAACATCCACACGTACAGTTTGTTAAATATGTATCTTCTGAATATAACTCTCCACACGTACAGTTTGTTAAATATGTATCTTCTGAATATAACTCCCAAAATATTCTTTCAATAAAACCTAAGTATTTTAGGAAGCAAAACAACATTACCTTATGCATATGGTAGACAAAAGGACTTTAAATTACATTGGGTAGATTCTACTACCCAATTTAAGTAAAATGCAAGATTTAGATTTAAGCAATGTTTATATATCATTACAAAGGTAAAGCTACCATTTGGGGAAAATTATCTTCTCTATCCAGAACTCTTATCTACTTTAAGTCGATGGTTAATAAACCTTGATGATACACAAATGTTTATTTTTGGAATTTCAGATTCAACTGCTTTATTTAAAAACTACGTCTAACTTTTATGGCTTATATCTAAACACCATTAAATAAATTTACGTCTCTATGGAAAGCAAATAGTAGTTTCTAACTTACGATCTTTGAACACCTTTCAGCTCCCTCAATAAAAAGTCTTCAAACAGTCAAAGCAACCATCAATGCAACCATCTATCTATTCCTTAGTAACTACTCTTTGAGGCACAACGAGCATTATGTAGTACTTCTGAAATACTGTGAATGGAACTTTTAACATCAAATATTCACACTTTCATTATAGTAATTGCCTTATCTGCTTACACTGTTCATTTATTTTAAAATTACGATCAATTACTTCTGTATGACTTATCTCAAGGCATTTAGGTTGGGAAAAAAGTATTCAAATAAACGAAAGGAAAGGTCCCTTGACAAGAGTAACAGTATTCAGCCAGGTGTGGTGGCATATGCCTGTAATACCAGCACTCAGGAAGGGAGAGGCAAGTGAGTATGGGGCCAGCCTGGTCTACAAAACAAGTCAAAACAGCCAAGGCTACACAGAGAAAACCCAAGAAAGACCTGACAGTATTCTTATTCTTATACATCCTCGATGACCATAGTATAGGGATACAGTCATGCTATGTACACACAAAACAAATACAATTTACTACTCTGAGAAAGTTTCACTTTTACTGAACCTATCTGTTATTTAAACATGAGAAAATGCTTGTGTAACAGTAATTTTTAAAAGTTCACTAAAAAAAATTGTAATGAAAACAAGAATGACAGTATTCATGCCTTTTATCCCAGCACTTGGGAAGCAGAGGCAGGTGACTCTCTGAGTTGAAGGCCAGTCTGGCCTACAGAGTAAAGTTCCAGAAAGCCAGGACAACACAGAGAAACCCTGTCTTAAAGAAATAAAAAACAAAGCTAACTAAAAAACACTCTGTAGAAAGGTTTCAGATTTGCTCACAGGAAACAAAATATTGTCTGATTCTAAATCTAATTCACTATTATTTTCTTCCAATTTTATCATGAAAGAAATGAAATTCCAAAAATAAATGCTTTCATCCTACTGTAACTTAATTTATTCAAATAATTTTCAATAATTCCATTGACAAGGAGCAGCTATGATTCAGAGAATACATATCTATTTGCTATATGCACCCTCTGGTTAGTTACTTTAAAAAAATTCCCTATGTCTCACTTTGTTCTTACCTTGAAGAAATTTTTGAATGAATAATCTTACAAACTGAAGATAAAATAAATTTCAAATTCTGACAAAGACACAACACATTTTTGTTTGGCTAGCTTTTTGTTTTATTTATTTTGAGAGAGACAGAGACAGACAAACAGGGTTTCTCTGTGTAGCCTTGCTGTCCTACACTCACTTTGCAGACCAGGCTGGCCTCAAACTCGGAGATCCACCTGAGTGCTGGGATGAAGGTGTTACCACTTGCCTGTTTTTAGGTTTTTGAGACAGGGGCTTACTATGTAGATCTAGTTGTCTTGTAACTCACTATGTAGACGAGACTGGCCTGGAACACAGAGATCTGCCTGCTTCACCTGGAGTGCTGAGATTAAAAGCATGAGCTACACAGCTGGCTCTCCATAGAAGCTACTCCTGAAGCAACTTTTAACACTATACTCAACAAATATGCCAAATGATTCAAACTTAACAGGAAACATGAAACACAAATCTAATTTTATGACAATGTAAAGAGAATATGGTAGCATAACAAAACTACTTGGTAAGCGCTAAATATACTTCTGCTTTAACACTGCCAAGAGGCACTGGAGAGATAGCTGAGGGGTTAAGAGCCCTGCAAGCTCTTGCAGAGGACGCAGGTTCAAGTCCCAGCACCCACACAGCAGTACACATTTGTCTCTAACTCCACTTCCATTGAACCTGGCACCCTCACACATATGCAGGTGAAACACCAATGCACTAAAAGTACTTATCTTTTATGATATGCCTATGGATGTCACAACATACATCTGGAGGTCAGGCCACAACTTTTGGGCGTCAATTTTATCTCTTAACTGAGTGATTGCTGGGGATTAAACTCTTAGCTTTCAGGTTGTAGCTACAGGACACTCTCTCCCAGTTCAACAAGTTTTTAGAATCTTAACCAAATGATGTCACATTAATTCTGTTTCTATAATCCACTAGGGTAGACTGATAACATTCCATGCAAATAATCATTAATGGGCAGCAATTTTTTGAAAAGGTAGGCAGATATGTCTATCTCAAAGTTATTTCAAATAACAAACCCAGGCCATCTCTATGAATTTGAGACCAGCCTGGTCTACAGTGTGGATTCCAGGACAGCCAAAGCTACAGAGTATCTCAAAAAACAAAACAAAACAAAACAAAAAAAAGTTATTAGCTGAGAGGCTGACTTATTTCATTTATAACATTTCCTAGGGGGCTGGAGAGATGGCTCAGAGCTTAAGAGCACTAGCTGTACTTCCCAAGGTCCTGAGTTCAATTCCCAGCAACCACATGGTGGCTTATAACCACCTATGATGAGATCTGGTATCTCTCCTGGCATGTAGGTACACATGCAGGCAGAATACTGTATAAATAATAAATAAATAAAGTATTGTTTTTTTAAAAAAAATTTCTACTTAACAGTAAAATTGAATGTTTTTTTACTTGACAATTTTAAACTTAAAATCTTACCATTTCTCTTCTTCTCTCTTCTTCTCTTTCTGCCTCTTTCTCATATTCCCTAGTTTTCTTTCGTTCTCTGATTTCCCAATTCTTAAGGCGCTAAGAAAAAAAATAATTCAAAACTGTAAAACTTCACACAGGATTCCATATAACCAGCATATGTAAGTATACCATGCTTTATGAGAAAGAGCATTTATTTCCTCAGTTTACCTCTTGATAAGCAGCCTCTTTCTCTCGCAGTTTTCTTTCAAGTTTTCTTCGTTCATACGCATCTTCCTCATCCTCTTCTCTGTCTCTTTTCTTGTCTTTTTCTCTCTCACGCTCCCGTTCTCTCTCTCTTTCTCTCTCTCGCTCGCGTTCTCTTTCTCGTTCCCGTTCTCGCTCTCGCTCTCTTTCTCTCTCCCGTTCCCTTTCACGGTCTCTGCTTTTTTCTCTGCAGAAATAGAATATTAAATATAGTGTGTACGTTATTTTTTTCTTTAGGGACCAGGGGAAACTAACACATGTTATAAACCAATAATATAAACATATATAAGCATGTCAGAATTTAATATTCATTTTAGAAGAATTTTAAATTTCTGTATAGCCAAAGGGACATAGACTAGGGAATCAAAGGTATAATTCAAGTAAAATATTTTTTCTATAAGGCTTTGCATTTTAATCCCAATGTTGGAATTAAACAAAAAGCCACAAATTTTAACTCTAACTACAAGTTCTAAATGACATTTTGCAGTCAGTGCTAATAATTATTCTTGCCATAAAATAAACATAAAACCCAATGTAAATTACATAAAAGACTGAAAAATTACTAACTCTGGCTAATCACACACTTAAACAATTTTGTACAAAAGAGTATGGCCAGGCACGGTAGTATACACTTTTAATACCAATGTATGAGAAGTAGTGGAAAGCTGACATCTGTGAGTTTAAGGTTATCCTGATCTTCTGCATAGGAGTCTCTGGCCAACAGAGATACATACTTAAGACCCTGCCTTTATTTAAAAAAAAAAAAAAAAAAAAAAAGCTCATTCCCAAATGAAACATGAAAAATAAAAATGTTAAAAAGACAATGTAGGGGGCTGGAGAGATGGCTCAGTGTCAGAGCTTTGGCTACTCTTCCAGAGGACCCAGGTTCAATTCCCAGCAACCACAGGGTAACTCACAACTGTCTGTAACTTGAATTCCAGAGAATCTGGGACCTTTGCACAGACATACATGCAGGCTAAACATCAATGTACACAAAAATAAGTAAAACTTAAAAGGCAGTCTAGAACCAGGACATCTTTATCTACACACACATGCAAGCATGCATGCATACACGCAGAGTGAGACAGACAGACAAATTTTTGTTGTGGTTTTAAAACACTTACTCTACCTCACTAGCAATCAAGGAATATCTTCCAGGCAAATATAGGGGGGGAAAAATAAGATAAATTTGGCATGCTATGTGCATCAACAGCACTCAAAATTTCTTAAGTTACCACATTTGTTCTTGCCTTGCTCTGATATTAGCACAGTCTTAAACTTCCCAACCTCTAGGAAGCATATATTAGATAAACCTTATAAATCAGAAAATTAAAAACAAATTGTAGGTGGCTTACACCTATAATCCCAGCCACTCACATGGCTGAGATAAGAGAATCAGGAGTTTACGGTCTACCTACCTAAAACCAAGACACTCCTCCCCAAAACACAGATAAACGAATTATTTAATTTAGAATAAAACTACACTGTAAGGACTAGAGAAATTGTTCCACAGTCAAAAATACTTGCTACACTTTCAGAGGACCAGACTTTGGTTCCTGATACCTACACATCAGACAACTCATAATTGCCAATAATTTCAGCTCCAGGGGATCCACCTGTCAATATGCATTTGTATGCATGCTGACAAACACAGAGACAATTAAAACAAATCTAAAAAACAAGAAAAAGAAAAAACTACACTGCAAAATACAGTACAATGCTGGCCCAGTGACAACAAATCCACATGTATATATGAGACAACATGCCTCCTTGATGGACATTTTTACTTGTACATGTTTTTTTTAAGACATGGTTTCATTCATATGTAGCCTTCACTGGCCTAGAACTTGGTAGAGATGAGGGCTCAAACTCTTGTCGGCCTCTGCTCTAAAGTGCTGGGGTTAAAGATGTGCACCACTTGGCCTGCCTTTGAAGGACACCTTTTAAGAAGAAATTGTTTGATTTCATAGAATGCCAAATTCTCATTAAGGGCTGTATCAAGCAAGGGGGAGAGGAGATAATATATGTAATAAGCATGCATGTAATTCCATCAATATGATGCAGGTATTAGGCTGGTTGGTTTTTGTCAACATGACACAAATTGAGACATATCTGGAAAAAGTGCATACTAAGAAAATGCTTCCTTCAGATTGGCCTGTATCAAGTCTACAGGGACTGTCTTGATTAAAAAACGCTGTGGGAGGAGCCAGCTCACTATGGGGTACCATCCCTGGGCAGGTTGCAAACTTCAGCTTCACCAACTGCCTTGGGGAGACTGTTCACGACTTCCTTGTATGATGGATTATGATGTAGAATAGTAAACTGAAATAAGCTAGTTTCTCCCCATATTATTTTTGGACATGGTGTTTTATTTCATCAATAACTCTAAGACAGGTATCAAAGTTGCCCTTCCCTTTCAAGCTACATTGCAACATGTCATGTATTTTAAAAGTAGGTTGAAAAAGGTCAACTCTTTCTATCTTTTCAATCACTGTTATTTTCTTATTTTTGCTCTAAATATTACAAATAAATAACCCAAAATTTTACAATTAAAAAAAAAAGATATCCTAAAAGGTTGATATTACTAGAAGTCAAGAGAGATGGACTCAGGATCAAAGCCACACATACTCTAAAAAAAATGCTGGCAGAACATCTCAATGGAAAGAGAAACAAACAGCCTATCAATTCAAGGATAAGATGAAGCTATATATGCCCTAACACTGAGGGAGCAATTGGTTCTAGGTTCACAAAAACTGGCCTAGACAGACTAACTCAGATTTTCCAACTTCATGTTGTTGGAATATAACCCAGTAGTAGATTTACTGCTGCTCCCCCATTCTATCCTCAGGACCAAAAACTAAAGCAAAAAAGATCAAACATTCTTTCTCTTTTTCAAAATAAGGTTTGGCTAGGCTGGGCAAACTCCAAGAGGTCCTCCTGTTTCAAACCCTTGAGTGCTGGGATTAAAGGTGTGCATCACCACACCCAACACATTATTTTCATTTTATGTGTTTTTGCCAGTGTATATAAATGCTTCATGTATTAGATCACCAGAACTAGTTAATGAGCCACCATATTGGTCCTGGATACAAAACCTGCTTCTTCTGCAAGAGCACCAACTGCTCTTTTTTATTTTTTTCAGGACAAGGTTTCTCTGTTTAACAGCCCTGGCTCTCCCAGAACTTGATTTGTAGACCAGGCTGGCCTTTAACTCAGAGCTCCACCTGCCTCTGCCTCCCTGAGTGCTGGGATTATAGGCATGTGCCTTCACATCCCACTTAGCAAGCACTCTTAACTGCTAAGATATTTTTCCAACTATTTCATTTTGTTTTTAATAACTTGAGCTCATTGTCTATCAGGTTAGGCCGGAACTTACTACATAACCTAGGCTGGTTGTGAATTCATCCTTTTGCCTCATGTACTAGTAGAATTATGGGCATGCCCCACCATGCCAGATTATAATGTTTGGTCTTAGTGATCGTGGTGGAGCTCACCTTTAATACCAGCACTCAGAGGCAGAGGCCTAGAGGGAGGCAGCTCTGAGTTTGAAGACAGCCTGATCTACAAAGTGAGTTCTCGGACAGCCAAGACTACACAGAAAGACCCTGTCTCAAAAACATAAAACACAAATAAAAATTGTTATTTTCACCAATGATGTTATTGTGTATACAAGATAGCCAGGCTATTGAAAACTTATCACACTTCAATGCAAATGGTTCCAAAGAGGCACTTTGTAGTTCAATTAAGCTATCAACAAAAAATGTATCAAGTGTTACCTTGATCGACTCCGATCCTTATTTCGATCTGAGCTCCTTTCTCGATCACGGTCGCGATCTCTCTCTCGGTCTCGGTCTCTCTCTTTCGTGCGGTCACGATCCCTATCCCGTTCTCGTTCCCGCTCCCGTTCTTTTTCCTTTTCTCGTTCACGTTCTCTTTCCCTTTCTCGTTCCCGTTCTCGCCTTTCTCGTTCCCTTTCACGTTCCCTCTCTCTTTCTCTCCGTTCTTTCTCAATTTCCTGTCTTTCTTTTTCTTTTTTGCCTTTCTCTTCTTCCAGTTTCTAGAAACCAATAAAAGTACTTTTAGAGTTAGTTCTGTGGCTCCAGTATTCACTTCCCCGGCGCAATGCCCAATACTGGTAAGAAAAGCATTAAACCACCAGGAATTTAAATACTTGTGGATTTATTTGACAAATTAAAGCTATCACAAGACTAGATTTCGTGCAAATCCACATATTCTACACAGACCAAGAATCTCCCATCTAGGGTGTAGAAAATTGTGTTAAGAGTGGCTGGTCACTAAGTAATATCTAAAATAACCATGAAGAATGTGGTAATTCCTAGTAATTTCTAGAAAGACAATCAATTAAGCTAAAGCTCAGTTCTACCAATTATGAAAGTCAATAGAAACAGAAAAGGTATTTACAACCCAAGAGAGATTTCTCACTACTTGGAAGATAGTAGATGAGGGTTTGAAAGCATAAGTGGAAGAGAGTCAAGTTACCATAACAATCTTCTGCCCTCTAGGTTGCCCACCCTCCAAAAGAACCAAAAGCTGAATTTAGCCAAGATCTTGATTCTTAACTATGGAAGTATTTATTCCCACCATTACAAGATGGATAGTCCACCAAATACAAACACTTTGAAAACCACTCACTTCAAGCAACATGTACTTAATTGCAGTATTTTAATTTAAAGTAATTAAAAACAGTATAGTTATGCCCACCATTATGCCTGTAAGACAATAAAAAATACATTTACAATGATAAATCCATCCTTGCAAGGATCTTGTATTAACTTACAGATGTTGTGCTAGGACATGGATCGCCAACACTGGATTAACCTTGCCTACAAGCTATGTTTCTGGGAGGAAGAGCAAGTACATGGTTCACAGTAAACCAAATAACAGTCAGACCAATGTGTATCCTGAAAGATTACCAGTGTACCACAAGATTTCTATACAAACTAAGAAGGGGAAAAAAGAAAACACAACAAAAACCCCAAACAAGTAAAACAAAAACAAAACACAATTATCCCTGAAGTTCCGTGTTCATTTTCACTGAAAAGAAATTTAAACTGCAACAATGAACTGTTCATTTTTCTTTTTCTCAGTCATGTAAAGCATTTAAAACTTTAAAAAGCAGTCTTACCTGTTAGATACTTTTTCTCTTGCTCACGGACCAAAGAACTGATAGAGGATTATGAAAGAAAAGCTAGTATATGAGGCACCAATATATTCAGCTGCTGAACTAAGTTAGCATACAGGCAGAGCCAATACTGAATACATTGAAATCAGAAAGGGAAGATAGGAGACATGGAGAGAGAGGTCAGAAACTGAAAACTATTACAGGGGTAAAAATCTAATTTCTGAAAGATTTCTAATGGGATTTATATTTCATATTTTAAAATGAATCTAGACTACATAAAACTTACCTCAGTGTCATACACTTAAATTTATTTCGGAGATAATATATACTTACAGATTTTAATTTCTTTTGTACAATTCCTCAATTTTTTACTCCTGTTGTTTAATATGCTACCTTTTCTCTGATGTAAAAACAATTTCTTTCAAAGCTCAGTTTAAATAAAGTTTAGTTGTTCTACGTAAGCAAAGTGAGAAAATCTAGTTCATATTAAATGTTTTCTAAGTTATATATGCAACATGTATATGTACACAAGCATATATGCATAACATATATGCATACATTTTAAGATTAAAGAGATTTTTTAAACAATTAAAGTTGAAGAGAAAAGGAAAGAGTTTTAAAAAAAAACAAAAATCTTACCTTATTCTCTCTTCAGACTCATCCGTGCTGTAAATGGACGCCCCCTGCCACGCTGATACCCTGACAGTCTGTGGTTATTTAATAAACTCATACCAAAACATGCAAAGGTTCACTGAGCTCATTTTTTATTGCTAAGAATTAAAATATCCCCTTTACCACACCACCCAAAGAGAACTAGTTTTTATTTTTTGGTTTTGAATTCTTTTATTTCTAAATCACATTTTGGAAATTCAGAACATTACCCTCAGTAAAATAATACTAAGGCAGTGAAACCCTTAAAATGCTGAAGTAGTATTTTATGAATTAAAATTTTTTACAAATATGATTTGCTCATAATTCACCAATAACATGACAGGGTTTTAAACAAATACAGAAGGGGGGTAAACCACACACACAACTGTATACCATTTTTAAGCTTACTCAGCCTTGAATTGGAATCATAAACATACACAGAGTATTCTACAATGACTTTCCACAGACCACCATTGTAACTCTCAAAATTGTGGGAGTTACATCTGTGCTTTTAAACACATTTAACTCCTGAAAAAGCACTGTATGTGAGCTATGGTTGGGCATCTGGACATTAAGTGTTCAGCAGCATTGACTCATCAGCATTATCTGTCAATTTGGGATGTTGAAAGCAATGAGAAAAAGTAAGATTCACTAGAGAGAATGAACACTTAACACCACCAATTTATGTTCTGTACCTCTCAAACTAGTCAGAACCAGTAGCATCTTATGACCTCTAACATCAAAATACATCTCATGCACTTAATTCCACCATCTGAAAGCACCACCTTCAATACCAGCGAACACTCACAGATGCACTGTCATTGAGAGAAGCTTTAAATAGGCAAAACTCGTGAGTGGGATTTACTATATACAAGTACCCATTTCCAAGCCAGTTACCCCTTTGCATATTTTTCTGAGGGGGCATCCATAAATATAATAAAAAACAGAAGCTCATACTTACATCCTATTCCTTGTTACTTTCCAAGCTGAGAGTTTCATCTTGCATTAGTCACCATATGATCTCTATCATAATGGTGGGGGTCAATGAATAGATTAGCTTTATGGGAATTTACAGTTCTTCCATGCATCTATAATTTGGTAAGTCTGGTAATCACTGACCTACTTTTTAAAATCTCCCCCACTCAAACTTAAATCCACACAAATATAAATCTCAAATTTTAATCTCAGCTCTTTTATCCTAAGATTAAAGAACTGCCCACAAAAATAAGCTAAACTGCATGTATGTTATTCTGCTGCCCCCTGAATAGTTTAATCTGACCTTGATGTTCATGTTGAAATGTATGAATTAACTTTTGTTTATATTAAAGTGAGATGACTGTAGTCAGTGACTGAGAAAAATTAGCAATGACCACTTTTTAAAAATGGTACTACTTTTCTGTTCTTCTGTTTCTACGTCAGTCTCAATTAAGCCTATAAAAGGCAATAAATTATACTCTAATGTAAAGTTGATTTTCTTGTCTGTTTGCTTTGGATTCTGTAAAAAGTCTAGATTGGTATCAAGTGAAAAAACAAGAATACTACCTTGTGTGTGTCTCTGAATTTGCTGATCTCTCGGGATATCAAATCTCTTTTGTCTTCTTCCATTTCTATAGCATTTATATCCTCCTAAAATTAAGGAAGCAGAAAGGAATAGAGATTTACATATATTAATATAAAATATCACGATTCAGTGTTTTGTGCAAGTATTACAAATACAACTAAGTAAAAACCACCAACTTGGCAATAAAATCTAATGTTCTAAAGTTGTATTATAATAACAAAAACGAATCTGGCAATTAGTAGCACACACAAAATTAAAGCCTACAGTTCAAACGAACCTTGGTGATGAGTGGGTAAGGGATCAATGGGGCCACTGGAAATCTACGGAAAATCTGCAGAGAAACCCATAAAGATTTTTTTAAAAACAGTTCATGGCACACTCTAATTCAACTGATTATACATTTACACTGCAAACAATACACCACTTGTGATAAAAACAGTTTCTTCAAATTCCTCCTCTATCATCAATTACATTCTCTCTCTTCAATAACCAAAGTACTAGAACGGACAAAGAAAATAATTTTTAAAGAGTACCAGGACTAGGACTGGAGAGATGGCTCAGCGGATAAGAGCACTGTTTGTTCTTCCAGAGGTCCTGAGGTCAATTCCCAGCAACCACATTGTGGCTCAAAACCATCTATTATGTGATCTGATGTCCTCTTCTGTCATGCAGGTATACATGCAGATAGAGTACTCATATATATAAAATAAATCTTAAAAAAAAATGACTTTTTCTATATCTTTTATAAGATGCAGAAATTATCATACTTATTAACATTTGTGACTTGGTATTATGTATTTGCATGCAAAAAAAATTTGTCTACCTTACAAAATGATTTGCTGATAACTTTTGCCAAAGAATAGTACTTCTGTAACTTATCCTCACATCAATGGAAGAAGGAAAATTCAATTGCACCTAATATCTTACTAATTCTATAAATTAGTATTCCCAATAAGACCAAGTAGACCCACTTTGATAACCAAATGAAGAATAATTATGGTAATACAACTGTGTCTGGCCAAAGATAAAATACCCTAAAAGACACAAAACTCAAAATATAACTTCTCACTATCCCTTAAAGACCAATATGTATATAACATTTTAATGACAGAGGCAATCCTTGAGTTTCTGAAAAATCACCAGTTTTCTAGAAAAATAAGTTACAGAAATGACTATGTTGTCAGAACACATACGTCCTCTTTCTTTTCTTTCTTCTTCTTTCTGGGGTGAGAGTCAGACTCTTGTGAGGGCGCATTTAGCTCACTAGAGTATTCACGTATTAAAATTTCAATAGCCCCTTTAATCATCTGGTCTCTTCTTTTTGTTTCTTCATCTAAGGCTTCTTCATCATCATTAGTGACAGTTTCTGGTCTGGCGTTCTTAAAAACCAAGACAAATTTGGGAAGAAAGGGAAAAAATTATTCCAAAGAATATTAATAGGGTAAACAAAGAAAACAAAACACCAGATTGCTATATCTACAAAACATAAACATCAGAAAGGTATACACTGCAAATGACGGCTTCTTTCCCCACGTATGCTTCTATCTATATTTTTAATCTTTAAAAAAAAATATGGTATACATGCGGAAATCAAGAGGACATTGATTTTCTCCTTCCACCACATGAATCTCAGGAATCATACTTGGGTGGTCATAGCTTGCAGCAAAGTTCTTTTATCTAATAAGCCATCTCACCAGCCCAGCTACTACAATTTCTATGGTGTAGCAAAAGTGGCTTATAGTAACCATATACCTAGCCAGGAATAAAAGTAAGTACACTCTTATTTATAATCTCAGTACCTAGGACACAGAAGTGAGTGGATCTCTGAGTTCAAAGCCGGACTTGACTATATATGTCAGAACAACCAGAGCTACAGAATGAAACCATATCTCCACCATATGCTATATGCTCTATCTATATACCATATATACCTCTTTCCCTCTGACTTTCCAATGCTATAACATTAAGAATCAATCAAAACCTAGCCAGGAATGGTGGCTCACGCCTCTAATCCCAGCACTCAGGAGGAGAGCCAAGCAGATCTATGAGTTTGAGGCAAGCCTGGTCTACAGAGCAAGTTCCAGGACAGCTAGGGCTACACAGAGAAACCCTGTCTCATAAAACATAAAACAAAAAGAATCAATCAAAAGAACACACATACAACTTAGATGTTTCTGAAAAGAAGTGTTAGTTAAGACTCTAATAATAATCATTAAAGAGTAATTTCTGATTGGTCAATGGTGTTTCATGTCTGTATTCCTAGCACTGGGAAGGCGAACATAGGATCTGGAATGTGGGCAGCTGAAATTACATGAGGCTCTCCCTTATCTTCCAATTAGACAAAGTGTCAAAGAATACTTAGGATGAATCTATGAATCTGTAAAGGTTACAAATGAAAGGTAAAGAATTTAACCTTCAGTCAAAGCCAGCAGAGGTATAAACACAGCCCTCAGGCAGGATGGTAATTACTAGGCAAGCTCCCCTTATATAAGGGGACGCTACCTCAAAAAGAAAATTTTTCTCTCAAAAAACAAAAACAAGTCTCTAACATGTTGTTGTTGCTTTTAACCATGCTTTAAAGGACCCAGATATGGAATTTGGTTAAAACTAAAAATAGAATTTATACTACGACCTGAAAACTTTTGATTTTCCTCCTTACTTTGAGTTAAATTTTTAATCAAAACACAGGGAAAAAAATAATGATACAAAGCCATTTTTATTCTAAACTAAAATTATACACGTATACTTTCTAAAATAGCATTTTCTTGGTGAATATACACTGAGTACATGGGCAAGTAACAAAAAACATGTTAGTAAAGTTCAGAGGGACAGGACACGCGTAGCACTTGTCATCATGGATTCAGCCCTCAACATATCAAGAGAAACACCAGGTTCTTAGTCACAACATATTCAACTCTACTAAAGCGGAATCTCAAGCTTTGTAATTACTTAATAATTGTAACTTACCAGTTATTTCATAGCAAACACCATTAAGTTGTTTCTCTCATTAGAAATATTTCATGTACATATTCAATAAAGCCTTAACATTTAATTTAAACAAATTTCTTACTCAGAGCACACTGTATCATACTGTTAAAAAGTATAAAGAACAAAATTTTAAATCAGAACATTTCCCATGAACATTCACCAACACACAGTAGTAAGAACTTAAAGGTTATTAAAGGTTAACATAACGTAGCATGTCAAAGATAAAACAACCCACTCTAGGAACAGGTTCTTACTTTCTCAAACCTGCCTCTTCATCCAATCTTCCTGCTGCTAATTTTCTACCTGGCATCTTAGATATGGACTAGATGCTTTACACAGGATTGTAATTAAACTATTAAAATTATTTATCAGCAATAGTAGTAAATACAATCGTGGTGACTTTATTTTAAATTGGAAAAATAAAAACAAAAAGGTCTTCAAATTTATCCACCTATCACTAAAATCCTCAATAACTGTGCCTTTTTGAAAACTTTATATGAAAGAGAATGTTCCAGTGATGTGGCTATTGACATTCCTAACTTAGTGTTTTGCTATTGTTGTTTCCGTCCACACAACGCCAACATACAGCCAGAGCTGGCCTGGAACTTACTCTACTACCACAGCCTCCTAAAGTGCTGAAACTAAGTGCCAAGAAACCCAGTTCCTTGAAAACTTTACTTTTGATATCTGAATTCTATATTATCAAAATATTCACTAGAAAGCATACTGGGGGGACCATGTATGGTGCTGAAAGCCTCTAATTCTAGCACTTTAAAGGCCGGGGCAGGTAGATCTCTCTGAGTTCCAGGCCAACCAGGGTTACACAGTATAAAACATACATTTCCTACATTCCTGATTTTTTTTTCTCTCAGTAAACTTCTCCTTAGGTTTCTTTTTTTAAAATAATTTATTTAATTTTATTTCATGTGCATTAGTGTGAAGGTGTCAGATCCCTTGGAATTGACAGTACAGACAGTTGTGAGCTGCCATGTAGGTGCTGGGAATTGAACCCAGGTCCTTTGGAAGAGCAGACAGTGCTCTTAACTGCTGAGCCATCTCTCCAGCCCCCATCTCCATAGGTTTCTAATCATAGGGATAAAAAGTAGAGTTTTAAATTCAAAGGCCTGCAGACACTAAATTATCAACACAACAAACTGAAAATTAAAGGATCAATACAGCTATTGGCCAGAATTGTAACCATAAAGAATTTATAAAAACTAAATCACTCTACCTTTCAAATGGCTGACTGCCTCTCAATCTACATTTTCAGAAAGAAACCTTATTAGCCTAAGTCTCTTAAGTGACTGCTAATTATCAGTAAAACAAAAAAAAATATGTTCAAAGAGAGGTTATTTGGGGTTAAACAGGCTGCCAAATATGATCCAAAGCAATTTCCCATCTGCCAATATCAATTTCTAACTCCAAATCCAAAATACACACTAACACTAGCAAGACTTAGGAAACGAGCTTCTAAAGACATTCAAGACTAATTCTCAAGTCTATAATTTGAAACAAGCAGTTTTAGGGGGAACCTAAAGTAAATGCATAGCTCTTTCAGAAAGCAAACTTAACTAGATGACTTTGGAAATAATTATGTGAGGATGTTCACTGAAGCAAGTTTATTTACTAGAATGTAACGCATGTGTCTTTCCAGAGATTATCTGTACTCCAACAAATACCATTAATTCTCACTATTTTGTTGTTTTGCTTTCTGATATATGTGCTGGTCCTGGCTAGCCTGACTTAATAGGTAGACTAGGCTAGCCTCAGAGATCAAATGCTTCCTCCCAAATACTGAGATTAAAGGCAAACACCAAAACACACCCAGATCACCAATTAATTTTTCTTTTGTGTCTAGTGCTTTAATGTGTTCTTTTATATGTATACATATGTCTGTACACCACTTGAATGCATGGTGCCCATGGAGGGAAGGCCAGAAAAGGGTGTCAGATACCATAGAACTAGAGTTACAGGCAGTTGTAAACTGCCATACATGAGCTGATAGCCAAGCCATGGTCCTCCCGAAGAGTAGCCAGTGCGGGGCTGGAGAGATGGCTCAGTGGTTAGGAGCACTGTTTGATTTTTCAAAGTACCCAGATTCAATTCCCAGCACCCACATGGCAGCTCACTACTGTCTGTAACCCCAACTCCAAGGGATCTGACATCTTCACACTAACGCACATAAAATAAAACAAAATAAAATTGTTTACAAAAAAAAAAAAAAAGAGTAGGCAGTGTTAGTAACCTGAGCCAACCGGTTTATTCTTGAATGCACAGTTAACAAACAAATATAGCTTGAAACAATCACACAGGTTTATCTCTATACAGACTTATTGAGGGCAGAAAGGAAGCAGCAAGCAGGGCAAGAACAAACTGGACAGTTCAAATGAAATACAATTTTACTAAATACCAGTTGTTTTTACTTTAAAGTGGAAAGAAAAAACTAATCTACAGATTTAAATATTTTCAAGCAAGTTAGTTCACAAGGAACCTTTTCTTTTTCAATTTTTAAAAAATTTGTTTATTTATTGTATATACAGTGTTCTGCCTACATGTACACCTGCACTCCAGAAGAGAGCACCAGATATCATTACAGATGGTTGTGAGCCACCATGTAGTTGCTGGGAATTGAACTCAGGACTTTAAGAAGAACAGTCAGTGCTCTTACCCTCTGAGGGATCTCTCCTGCCCCAAGGAACCTTATTTTACAATTCAAAATCAGGAAAAGTATTTCACTCCTTTCATACAGGTTCATGTTTCTATTTGACCCATTAAAACTTTTTTAATCTTGTTTTTTACCTCTACAGTCAGAGGAAACTAAGAGTTTACAACAAAACTACTACTGTTATTTAGTAAATGTTCATTCCATTATTAATTTAGAAGACATCTTCCTAGGTGATAGGGAGGGTACAAGAGCAAAGTTTTTGAATTTATTTCCCTTCTACTGAAAATCAGGGATGTGGAAGGGGGACAGAATGTGAGAATCAGATAAGGTGTGACAGTCTATGAGAGAAACAGAAAGTCAATAATAGAGACCATGGTGGGGAAAGAGTGTATATAGGAAGACATTTAAAAGCAAGATAATTAATAAATGATAAAGAGTTACTATTATATGAAAGTCTTTTTTAATTCAAACATTTTATAATATAGTTCTGAGCAGGAATGTTAACAACTGAAGATAACTTCAGAAAAAGTCCCTGAAACTGATCAGATTCCCCAAACAGAATAAACAATAAAAGCCAAGAGTTCCTCTCAAATGGAAGAATGCTGAGCCACAAGAAGTCTCTTTTATGAGAAAAACTGAGACCAGACAGAAGCAGCCAGCTGAGCTGTCAAGGAGAGGCCAAGACCGGAAGCTCTTGAGGACCACACTCTCCAACCTGCTGAGCTATCTGCAGGCTGTGCAGTGTGCTCCAGCTTGCCCAGTTTTTTGAGCTGTCACCCATGTTGAAGTAGGCCTTAGTGATGCAGCTGTCGAGTCATTTCTGGTACTGTAACCTTTCACCCATATTCCTGTAAGTAACGCCAATGAAATTCATTGGTTCTAAGTTGGACTTTGGTGGTATTCATACTTTGGTCTGTCATGAGTGCCCTAACTGGGGATAGACGTGTGTTATGTCTCTCCAGGAAAAGTGTCATCATACAACAGCTATATGAATCAAGGCCATGTTAATCAAAGGACACAGATGAACAAAATTTTAAATTTAATGAGGAGCTTAGATGGGCACTAAGGACCAAAGACATAATGATTTAAAAAAAAAAAAAAAAAGGCCTGTGGACTGGCTTGAGGAAGATGGCCCCACACGTGAAGGTGCCTGCCACAAAGCTTCACAACCTGTTTGATCCCTGGAAACCACATTGTAGAAGAGAACTGCCGCTGAGTTGTTCAATGGAAGTTCCACTTACACACATTCATACCTACACACACAATAAAATAAAATTTCTTTAAAGATCCAATAAGTGATATAGTAACATCTGACTAATCCCAGCAATAAGGGTGGTGGTCTTGAAGTTCAGTCATATTACATAGGGATGAAGAAGCCACCCGGGGCTACATGAGATCCTACTTCAAAAAACAAAAACAAAACAGCAAATGGCTTAGCAGTTAAGAGCACTTGCTGCTCTTGAAGACCTGGGTTCAGTTCCCAAAACACACACGTTTGGTCACAACTGCTTCTAACTCTAGTTCCAGGAGACTAATAACCTCCTCTGGTCTCCACAGGAAATACATGCACATAGTGCACATAAACACACATGCTCATTCACATACACATAAATAAAAATAAAACAAAAACCAAGATACGCAATACAACAAAGCCTGAATACTATGCCAAACGAAGGCTTTACTGTGTAAGGAAATAAAAACCACTAAAATTAGGTCTGACAAATAGTAATTTTACCTTATAAATATATGCAGACTGTGTCAGTGAAATTATTCATGTACTAGAATTCCTAAGAAAACAAACACTAAGCAGGGGGAAATCTGCTTATAAAATAATACTTTTTGGTTTTGATAATCTCATGTCACCCAGACTGGCCTCAAATTTCCTGTATGAGTTTGAGCTCCTGCCCCAACTGCCTTCACCTCCTAAGTGTTGGGAATACACCATTGCAGCTAGCTTTAATACTGTTTTTATGATATAAAAATATTACAAATAAAGCTACTCATGGGGTAGAGATGTGGCTCAGTGATACCATGCTTGCCTGTCCTACAGGAGCCCTGGACTCTACCATGTAAGTACTGAAAGAAAAAAACAAAAACTAAAAGAACAGAACACTACATTCAGTTATGCAGAAAAAAAACGTTCAAGAACATGACACAAAAATGTCTAGAGTAAAGTACTTTAGGTGTGGTAAAACTTAATTTCCTTTTCTACTTTGCTTAAATTTGAATTTTAAAATTTTCTTTATATATTCGTGTATATATAAAGAAAATTTTAAAATTTTTACACACACACACACACACACATATATATATATCACATAGGTTTTATAAAAGGAGATGTGAAAGCTCTATCTATATTGAGAAATGCTGAAAACCTGATGACAGCAAAGGCTACTTTGCTTTTTGGGGGGAGGGGAAAAGGAAGACAAAAAAAATGGACACAATATATACTTGGGTTTAGGATTTGTTTTGTGAAGGAGACAAATACATTTACCACACAAGACACAAAAACTTCCTCTGTCCTCATTTAAAGTAACAAAATTAAAAAATGGTCTGAATAAAGTCACCCCATACATGAAGTATTAAGACTTATTTTCATTCATTTTAGAATCCAATCTGTGTGCATCTAAAAGAGAGGGTAACTAATAAACATTGTGTAGGTTGAAATATATTTTATACTTACTTACAAAGCTGCCTTAATGAATTAGCTCTGATTGGAATAGTCTGTACAAGTGTTTTCTCTGGCAATTTAACCTTGTCCAGCCTCCCTTACTACCTTCATCCCAACCTGGAACAAGCAAACCAACAGTCATCCACCCACTGTGGGTAGATAAAAGACTTATCTACAAACTATAAAAATATACCCCTGCATAAGCCACAAGCACATATTACAATGATAATGATCTTGTGAGTCTCCATGTTAGATTTATGTACAATATGAAGTATTTACACTGACCAAACACACCTAGAATAGAAGATATCACATACCCCATTAGACGCTTTTTTCTTTGCTTTCCATTCATCCAACTGTGCCTTTGTCTTTGCATCAACTTTAACAAGTAGTTTCTTCTCTCCAATCTGAAGGTCATGCAATAATCTGAGAGCACGGAGGGTAGATTCAGGCTCTTTATACTCACAAAATCCAAAAGCTAGCAATGAAGAAGAATTTGTGAAATATTAAGGTACAAAAAAATTTTTAAAAAAAGCACAGCAAAACAAAGCGATTAAAGACGAGTTATGAGGGTACTAAAGTCATCACTTCAACCGCTCTTTAGCCCTCTAATAACCACTTCACGTCTAACATCCATGAACCAATGGGGGAAAAGAGAACATTAAAAAAGATCAGGGGAGGGAGAAAAATTAAAATCCAACATCATTATTTACTGAGCTAAAAAATAATAATTTGAGATATTAAAAAACAAAACAAAACAAGTCAAAAGACTGGAGATGCAGCTCTAACCATGCAGACTTCTACTGGGATGTGGAGGACACAGCTATGACCCAGTATTCAAAAGGCAGAAGAAATGAGGCCTGGAGTAGCTTTAAAATATCAAAAGAGCTAGGCAGTGGTGGCATAAACCTTTAATCCTAGCACTTGGGAGACAGAGGCAGGCAGGAGGCCAGGCTGTGCTACAGAATGAGTTCCAGGACAGCCAGAGCTACACAGAGGAAAGAGAAAGGAAGGGGACGGGCGGGACGGGAGAGAAAGGAACACAAATGAAAGAGAGAATCTGTAGGGTACAAATCTGTAAGGCAGACAAAATTAATAAACTGTAACTAATATTAAAAAAAGAAAAAATCTGTAAGGTAGACAAACTGCAGGCAACCTGATGATCCTTCCTCTCTTCCTGAGCTCTTATCTGTCCACCTGGATCGTATACCCTTACATTCAGACAAAAATAACCTTAAACACGTAAGAAACTAGTGGAGGAGCTGGAGACATAACACAGCAGTTAATACACACATACATAGAGAACAAAGAATTCCAGGACCTCAGGCAGCTGGAAACCAGCTGTAACTCCAGCTCTAAAGGAGCTAACAACCTTTTCCAACCTTGATGGGCATTGCACTCGCGTGCAGAAATCCCCACACAAACTACAGGCAGTTAATGATAAAAGCCTTTCAATAAAAGAAACCACTGTGCTTGTCCAGCCTAGTATATAAAGAGGAAAAACCAAAAAATAAATTAAAAAAATTAAAAATCATTGAGTAATTTTAATTTTCTCCATTTCTACCTCCTTTTCTGCTTCAACTTTTGAATCTTCTAATCCCAAAACCTTCAACTATCTTTTAATACATTTTAATAAGAAACTAAAAGTAAAACATAGTGACATATACAAACAAGGTGGTACAACAAATAAAGAAAAAATGTATACCTTGTAGTTTTCCAGAAGCACCTTGTACTCTCTTCCAGCTCAACACCAAACCACATTTCTTAAAAAGAAATTTAAGAATTTACTATTTTTTTAAAAAGGCAGTTTCAAGATAAGATTATAGTTATAGGCTAATGAGTATGGAAGCTCACACCTGTAATCTAAGAGGCTAAAGTAGGATTACATGTTTGAGGGCAGCCTGGGTCCCATTTTGAGACCCTGTCTCAAAATAATATATAACCACCAATATAGGAGGGAAAACAGAAAATAAAATGCTCCAGATCATGCTAGCAACTAAGCTTGTTAAAATTATAACAAGTCTCACATAAACATGAACTATGTTAACAAACTGCTTCAAAAAAAGCATAAAGCCTTAGCTGGCAGTGGTGATGTAGGCCTGTAATCACAACACTAAGGAGGCATATACAAGGAGATCTCTGAATTCAGAATCAGCCTGGTTTGTTCTAGGCCAACCAGAGCCCCACAGAGAAACCTTGTCTAAGGAAAGAATTAATCTACTCTTTACTAAGTACTCATAAAATCACAGCATATTAACCCACAGATTGCTAATAAGGAAAATGTACTCTTATTATGGTAAGTTTTGATCACTTTAAGTAATTCAGTATCTCTAAAAATGGGAATAAAGACACCATGAAACACTTGGTGTAACAAAAAAAGTACACTATGAATCTATGCAAATACAAAGTTCAAGCTCTAAGAAATGTTTTATGAAAGATCTAGACTTATGTCAGGGAAAAGAGCTAAATTCATTAACTAATTAATTAAAAGAGGCATGTAATTAAATGAGATGTGAATTCATTACTTACATCATAAACTAGAAACAAAAAGCAGCTATTATGATCATTATTGAGAAGGCTGAGTACAAAAACATGTATGTTAACAGTATTAATAAATGCAGCATTATGATTATGTGTAAGGACAATGCCAATTTGCTCTCAAAAAATACTTATTTTGCACTCAAAAGTGAGTATATCATAACTTATCCATAAATATTTAGGCAATATGAAATATGCGTATGAGACAAAATTGATACATTCACTGATGAATCAAAGTCAAAGAGTACTAATGTGCTCACTGTACTGCTCTTTCTACAGATTTGTAACTTTTTTAAGAAAATGTCAAGAAAAAAGTAATTGAAAAGTGAAGCATGGGGGCACAGGCTTTAGTCTCAACCATCTGGGAGGAAGAAATACTGAAATTCCCAAGTTTAAGGCCAGCCTGGACTTGCGATCCTGTCACCAAAACAAAACAAAAGCAAAACAACCTATTCAGTGTTTAAGTTTGAAATTTTAACGGTTTAAAAAAACAGAAAATAAACAATTTAACTTACAGCTAAGAGCTGTCGTATAAGCATGTCTGAAGCCTTCTCAGAAATGTTCCCAACAAAAACTGTAGTAGTAGGACCACAATTTTCATCATTTTCTTTTAATTTTAAGCCTGGATGATCCTTTCTTGCTCCCAAATGCTTCCCAACCATGGACACTGTAGGTACTAGAACCTATGATAAAGGAAAAAAAAAATTATCTGGCGATTATGACATTATGCTAAAAATACCAGCTTTGAAGTATAAATACATAACATGTCATTAAAGACCCTAAAGCATGCAGTATGTTTCATTAATGCAAATTTATTCTTCAGAAATGAATTTCAATTGTTAATTATTTTAAAAAAAAATCAAGCTTGCGTTTGAGTTTTTAAATGTTCAAAACACAAACCGTTTGAGATTATTCTGTAATTTCATCACAATTTTACTTTAGATGAAAGCAAATTCATTATTCATGTAAATCTTGTAGCACAATATTGAAATTAAGCACTGCAATACTTTTGCTTTTTATAAAGTCCTTGGTATTATTAGCTTATTTTCACTTTAAACTTATAACTCCCACACACAGGAGAAGAAATCTATGTACTTTACAGTGAATTCATAACAAACTAAGTAGGCACAGAGTAAACTGGGAACTGGTAGAGTTGCTCCAAAGCCCAACTCCACCTTTCCCTATTCTGCAATACAAAGGAGAGTGTCATTTGGAGGCTTCCAAACTAGCCCAACTTGGCCAGGTAAGGTAACACACCTTTAATCCTAGGGAGACAAGATGCTTGTGGATCTCTACTGCATTCAAGGCGAACCTGGTTTAACAGTGAATTCCAGGCCAGCCACAACTAAAAAGTGACATACTGTCCCAAAAAACAAAAGCAATTAAACAAAAAATAAATAGCCCAACTATTTGGGAGGTTTAGGTCTTCTTGTAAAACGTATGTCATTGGAGGTGGGCTCTGGGAGTTTTTGAGTTCACGCTCTCCTCTCTGCTTGTAGTTTCAGAACTGAGCTGTGTTCTTTTTCCTGTCATCATTTCCATACTGGGTCATGATTTCCTGCATTATGGGCTGTATCCCTCTAGAACATTAAGCCCAAGTCAAGACTTCATTCTATCAACCACCTTCTTCCTGGTATTTTGTTATAGCAATAGAAACGTAAATGATACACTGCTCTTACAGAGGACCCACATTCAGTTCAAAACTACATCTGGTGGCTCAAAACCACCTTTAACACCACCTTTAACGCTAGTTTCAGGGGAACCAACACCTTCCAGCCTCCAAAAGCACTGCATGCAACTGACAAGGACGACACCCACATGCATATACATTTTTTAAGTTATCTAAGCTTACCAAAGTTTTACACTTCAAAGAGTCTTAGCCTTATACAGGGCCGAAGTAGAGTACCCAACTTTGCAGAGTACTTCCTATAAAGCAGGCATCAAATTTCGAGGTCATCCTTAGCTACAAGTAAATCAAGGCTAGCCAGGGGGAAAAATTAGACCCTGTCTCAAAAAAAGAAAAAGAAAAATTATACTTACAGTTGGAGCAGGAGCCATAATACTCATTGGTACAGGAATCATTGGTGTTCCTAAGAGGGAAAAAGAATACCATATTTTAAGAATACAACTAAAAAAGAATTACAGGGCTGGAGATGTCTCACCCACTAAGGTATTTGTTTCACAAGCATAAGGATGAGTTCTCTCCACAGCATCCACATGAAATAAAAGGCTTAGAACCAGTGCTTATAACACCAACAAGAGGACATGATATTGAGATTGTCATTTTCTAATAACAGGGACAACATATAGACAGGAGAATTCCCAGAGTTCACTTGGCAGCCATAGTAGCCCAAACAGGAGACCTGGGTTCCAGTAAAAAATCCGACATCAACAGAGGGAGCTAGAGAGATGGTTCAGTAGATTAAAAAGTACCTACTGCCAAAACTGACAACCTGAGTTCAATCCCTGAAACCCACATGGAGCAAAGAGAGAGCCAACTGCTACTAGCTATCCTTTGATCTCCATACCAACACCCACAGAAACACATGCATGCACGCACGTGCACACGCAAGCACACACAGTAGTAATAATGGGGAAAAAAAAATCAAAAGGCCCTATGGTTTGATAGCCAAGGCTACAAAGAAAAGAATTTACAAGAAAATATTCAGCCCTATGGTTTGATAGCCAAGGCTACAAAGAAAAGAATTTACAAGAAAATATTCAGACCTAGGCAAGCTGAGTAACATATATGCAATCCCACAGTTAAGAGGTAGGGCAGGAAGATCAGCCATGCTTGATTACACAGCAAGTTCCAGACCATCCTAGGCTACCTGAAAGGTTGGCTCACACCTCTTGTCCCCCTTAAAGGAGGCAGTGTGTGTGTGTGTGTGTGTGTGTGTGTGTGTGTGTGTGTGTGTGTAACACTAAGAAGTATAGTAATCCCAGCACTTGGGGAGGCAGAGGCAGGCAGATGTCTGTGAATTCAAGGCCAGCCTGGTCTAAAAAATGAGTCCAAGACAGCCAAGGCTATATAGAGAAAAAAAAACTAGGAAGTGAAATTTGGCATGTGGTGACAATCACCTGTAATCTTATCACTTGTGAGGCTGAGGCAAAAGGATAACCATAAGTTCAAGATTCGACTGGGCTACACAGCTCCAAGCCAGCTGTCTCAAAAACAAACAAACAAGAAAAACAAAAAGATTAAATATATATATATACTTTAAGGTCTAAACTATTTTATACATATTCTAATCAGTTTATGTCATGCATTTTAAAATATTTAGAAAGAGAAATCAACTATCATCTTGTTTACCTTTGTCAGTAACAAACTAGTAACAACACTGGCTGTTATATATATAGCCATGTCAGGGAAATTTCACTGTTAACTGAAGTGAAAATTTTGATTTCTTTAAAAAGCACAGAAATGTCCTAAGAGTGCTTTCGTTTTAACCCCAGGTGTGGGAATACGAGGCTGCTTTGTAGCAGATGAGCATGATTTCCTAGCATAAGGCAAATGCTGGAGGCCCCAAGTCTGGATGGGTTATTGTTAGTTGCAGTTTAAGTAGTCCTGCGCAATGAAGAAATTAGATATCCTGACAGCAAAGATCAAACTTGCCCCAAGGAACTCAATGCCCCTTAGGAAGTAGTGTTAACAGTGAACCTTTTCCAGCCCTGACTTTATTCAGGGATCTTTCCTTTCCTCTCTATCCTTTTTTCTCTCTTATCTAGTGATAGAGATTGAAAGGGTGAAAGAAACCAACAAAACAGCTAACACTACAGCTTTTCTTTAAAGATTTTGGAGGGGCTGGAGAGTTGGCTCAGTGAGTGGTTACAAGCACTGTCTGCTCTTCCAAAGGTCGTAAGCTCGATTCCCGGCAACCACATGGTGACTCACAACCATCTATAAAGTGAACTGATTCCCTCTTCTGGCAGGTGTAAATGCAGATAGAACACTCATATACATAAAATAAATAAATCTTTTTAAAAATTTTTTGGAACCTTATAAATATAGCACCTTTAAATATTTATAATTTTTAAGGAATTTCCAACTTGAGTCTGATATTCAGCCACTAATACCAAACTACTGTCAAACCAGGTGTGGTGGCTCACAGTTGTAATCCCAGCATTCAGGAGCCTGAAGGACAACTGAGAGGTAGAGGTGCACCTGGGTAGCACAGACTATCTTCAAACAAATAACTTAATGACAGAAAAATCAGCCTTTGTGGCAAACACCTTTGATCCTAGGACTCAGGAGGCAGAGGCAGGAGGATCTTTGTGAGTTACAGGATAGCCAGACTACACAAAAAGCCCTGTCAAACCCTACCCCATCCCCACAAAAGAAAAACCAGACAATCATTTTCACAGTAAAACTACCTACCATATCTTTAATAATAAAACACACATGTATCATGTTCCAAAGGTAATCCAATGACAAAGATACAGGCTTATAAAAAGAAAATATGATCAAACTTACCTGGAGGTACAGGTGGAGGGAAGCCAGGAAACTGTGGGGGTGGGATCCCCGGAGGGAGAGCTGGGATTCCCATGGGAGGGCGATTCAAATGAGGGGGAAAAGACATTCTGACTGCACCAGTCTAAAGAAAAAAAAAACAACAAATCGTTTTATTTGAAACCTTTCCAAATTTGATATGCCTATATTGTTGACCTTCATTTTTAGAGTATCTGCAAAATTCTAAAGTTTTCTTACCCAAAGGAGTTGGCAAAGACCCTCTTTTCTCTGTCTGTCCATTGAGAATTTTTTAAAACTTAGATCTTTTCTAAAATAAGTTCCCAAAATGTACACGAACTAAGTTCAGGATAGACTCCTACAATCATGTGGGAATACATATAAAGGAAGAAAAAAATTTTGAGGTTCAGTTAATATCAAAAATTTAAATGCCAAACACAATGAATCTTTTAAAACAAACTCAGAATCCAGGAGGGTAGCTAATTTTGTAAGTGTTCTGATACATTCATGTTTAACCCAACAGCTTTCTGAAAACTAAACTAACAAGGTTAACAGTATCTGAGGACTCAGTGTTAGCTAGTTCTTAAAGACAAACCTGTCATTAAGTTATAAACTGAGGGGGAAGAGGGTATGGTGCTATCAGGTCACACAGTAACTGCTCTAAGATACAAAGAGCCCACAATTTGTAATAAGGTGAACAGTTTTCTTTCTGCGACAGGACTTTAAGTAGTCAAAGCTGGCCTTAAATACTGTATAGATGATGACAACTGTGGACATCATTTCAAGTACTGAGATTACAGGTGTATACCACCATATCCAGTTTAAGACATTTTTCTTAAAGCAAACCTCTAGCCAGGCCTGGTGGCACAAGCCTGTAATCCCAATCCCAGAGGTAGAAGCAGAAGAATCTTGAGTATGCTAGGACTTGTCTCAAAAATCCAAGTTCTGGGATGGGCAAGGAGGCACACATCTTTAATCCCACCACTGGGAAGACAGAGGAAAGACAACATTTTCTACATAGTCAAGCCAGCCAGGGCTACATGGTGAGACACTGTCTCAAAAAAAGAAAAAAAAAAAAGCTGAAATAGGTTGGAGACTGAATCCAGTAGATTTAGTTTTAGGCTTTTGTGTTTGTTTTTGTTTTTTTCACTTAGCAGCAAACCACTAGCAAAAACTCTTCCACCTATAGGATTAAATCCATATTCAGTAACTAAGAAAGCTTAGAACTGTTAAACATATTGTTCAAGCAAGGAATGGTGGCACATGACTGTAATCTCTAAGTTCGGAGGTGGAGGCAGGAAGAGCCATCAATTCAAGGCCAGATTTCTATGTAACAATGCTATGTTGGGTTTGAGACGAGCCTGGACTACATGAGACCCTATCTCAAAAGCATGTCATTTTAGTCATAGTTGATTATAAATATTTGGCTTTCAGCTTAAGACATTCAAAATGACCCAAACAGGCCTCAAACACAACATTCTAAGCCTTTCAGTGCTAAGATTTTAAGAATGTACCACCATGCTTGGCTGTTTTGTTAACTCACCCTTCAGTGGCCAAATTTTTAAAATGTGCTTTCTCTCACTCAACATATCCCACCACTTTGCTCTATTTTCTACATATCTTTATGTACACATATTTAATAATTTATGCTTTGTTATAATGTACTCACACTACACTGTTACCTGTATTTCTCCTTCAATGTCACTGACATCTCTTCACGTAAGTTATCTTTAAAACACAGTAAATTACAATACAGAAATACCTCAGCTTTTCAACCCTTTGAAGAACACGTAACATTCTTGGATATTTAATTTTATCTTTGCAAATATTTAGGGTTTTATTTAATTACATTTATTCATTTGTGTGAGTTTATGTGTGTTTGTGCATACTTGTGGCATGTATAAGTCAGAGCAGAAGCCACAGGAGCCAACTCTCCCCCGCTACTATCATCTGGGTCTTGAGGACTGAGTTTGGGCTGTCAAGCATAGCAGCAAGCACACCTTTACCTACTGAGCCATTCATGAGTCCACAAATATTTCTGTAATACAGATTATCACTGTTTGCGTCCAACTCTAGTACTAAATCATTCCCCCAAAACTAATGTAAATATTTATATTAACAGTGTATTAAATATATCCTTTCCTTGTTTTAGAATAAACCAATTAACTTGTAAGAATCTGTTAAAAACAGAAACAACAATAAAAAACCCTTATTTCAGTTTAGCTCCCCAATCCCGAAAAGTTGACTATCTTTTTACCTGTTAAGAATTTCTTTGAATCAGAGAAGCATTTCTGCATGCTTCTTACTGATAATTACTGCTTCCTCTGACTTTTTAAATAGTCTCTAAGGGCTGATAAGATGGATCAGCAGGTAAAGACACTTGCAACCAAGCCTGACAGCCTAAATTCCATACCTGGGACCCAAAAGGTCGAAGGAGAGAACTGACTCCCACACATGTGCCATTGAACACATGCCCCAAAATAAGTAAATAGAAATGTTAACTTTAAAAATATTTTTTAAAATACTTTGCCAGCGGTGGTGGATCCCAGCACTCAAGAGGCCATGGCAGGTGGATCTCTCTGAGTTTGAGGCCAGCCTGGTCTACACAGTAAGTTCCAGGACAGCCAAGGCAACGCAGAGAAATTCTGTCTTAAAAAATAAATAACAAAATAATAATTTTAAAAATATACTCTATAAAACTTACACTTTGGTTTCAGAAACCAGTTCTTATTCACAAGTAAAACTGTCAGAATGATTCCTTTATTAGCAAAAAGATGCTAGAAAAGCCTTAAAAAACTTAAGTAAGCATCAGTATATCTAACAAAGGAAATACGTAAGTTTATAAGACATGCATTCAATTTCTGTGTGTTGCTTTCTTTGTCGATTTTTTGTAATTAGTACCTTTAAAATTACATTAAATAATGGGTTTCAATTACAGCATCTTCATACATGTGCTATTACACTCTGTTCTCACTTGTTCCCCTTCCCCATTGAGTTTTTAAATAATCTTTATTACAAATGTTCTGCATGGAAAGGAGCAGGAAGGTGTGTCTTTTAAAACAGAAGGCTACTGTCCTACTTACAGAAGCTCTTGTATTATAATAATACTCTATCTCAGCACTTTCTTAGGAAGGCAGTTGGTATAGTACCTGTTGAATAAATAAATTAATTAATGAACAGTAAACAATGTCTGAGGACTCGACAAATTTATTAAACAGCTACTACATTATCAGCAACAGTCCAATCCCTAATTTCACAATGGTATCAACTTGGCCATGGGTTCACTTTTAGAGCCAGTTCTCTCCCACCAGTATTAGATATAAACAGTACTTTTAAAGTAAAGCTACATTCTTAAGGATTAAAGTTATATTTTATAGTTTTTAATATTAAAGGTTAATTAACCAGATACATTTTAGTTTTACCAATGTAATTATTGCATAATACATTACTAATTTTCCTATAAAATACCTCTCTTATTTAAAGTTGTTCAAAACTTAACATGGACTGGACTTCAAGGTGAAAAATATTCTAGTCAATGGCCAACATTTATGAACAGTACCCTTTTCCTTTAAGATAATGGTCCCTTCCTTAAGAAATTTAAAAAAACATACTCCTGATGACTCTGACAATATAAACGTTCACTTTAAACATTAAGTATCAACAGCTTTATGCTTTGTTATGTAAAATGAAAATACAATCATAGCAAGGTGTACCAGATCTTATTTTTAAAATAAATTTAAATTTAGTAGAATTATATTTTCTTCTAAGTTTTAAGGACATTGGAAGTTAGTAGCTTTTATAGAAAAATAATGCAAAGAAAGTTCCAATGATCAGGCAAAGATCTGAACAAAGATCTGAACAAGGCTGAGGCAGGAAGCCCTATTTATATTAGTGGTAAAAGCCTTCCAAGCAAAGGAAATAGAGACTAAGGTAGACAGGCCTCTGAGGGAAGACCAGCAGGATCAGCTGAATGTCTAGAGAATAATCAACACTGAGAATCAGATAAAAACTGAGCATTTACTGGGGAAGAGATGTGTTCAAAGAGGACAGGGCTCTGTAGTGCACTGTAAAGGTTTGACTGCTACTTTAAATGAGGCAGAACACAAAGGTTTCTGACTTAACATAATCATTGTCACCCTGTTAAATCCGAAAGGAAACAAAATGGAAGCAAAAAAAAAAAACACAAAACTACTACGGTCAAAGTAGTAGTTAACAATTTGCTGGGTTTTGGACACACTTTTAAGATAGCCAAAAGGATTTCCTGAAGGTTATGTTAAGAGATGAGATGCAATTATTCATACTGAAATTATTTTAATACTATTTATTAGAAATGGCTTTTGTAAATTTTATTTATTTTAGGGGTCTGGTGTGCTGATTTTTGCTTTTCAAAACAGAGTCACTTCTATGTAGTTCTGGCTGTTCTAGAACTCACTATGTAGATCGGACTGGCCTCAACAATCCTCCTGTCTCTGCCTCCCAAGGTGCTGGGATTAAAGGCATGAGTCACCACCACAAGTGGGCTGGTTCAAAGTATTTTTATTTGTTAAATATAAAGCTTTCTGTGCCAAAATAACAAGTATTTGTGATGTAATTGTTCCCAATCTCTATTTAGTTTAATGGTGGTCACACAATTCTATTTGTCAAGACTCACTGGAATTAAAAACGGATTTTATTATGTATAATTTATATATGTATCTAGTCTAAAAAAGAAAACAGACCTAAAATATATTTATACTGTTCAACTCTACTCTCTTACTTTTTCTATTTTGCTGCCCATTCTTTCTTTATTATTCCTGGGACTACTACAGGTATGCAGTCCCCCACTGCATACTTATCCAGACAAAAACAAATGTCACCCGGGAGTGAGTGACACATTAGCTCTCTCAGGAGGACACTTTGCACCAAATTTCTGAAACAGAAAAAATGAACTAAAAGACTCCCCTCAGCAAACAGCAATTATGTCCCAAGTTCTCCTCTAGATACCATTTATATTAGTTAGGAAATGGTGAGATTTTTGTTTTCTCTATAGCCTTGGCTGTCCTTGAACTCAATAGATCTGACTGCCTCAACCTCCCCGTGAGTGCTGGTATTACAGGCAAGAACCATCTTGCCTGGCAAAGAATGAAATCTTAAATCACTATATAAACTTTTACAACTAGTCTAGTAGCTCCACAATGAATGTAAATGACTATTAATTTAAACTGTCTCTCGACCTGTTTACAGCCTATACAGCACTAGTGACTGATAACTGCCCCTTAGAAAAATCACTTAACTGAATTTACACACAACTGGATGCTGCAAAAACCATTCCTTTAAAAAAAGATCTGTGCCCAAATGAAAATGTTGAAAAGAAACTTTTTAATAGCAAAACTTTTTAGCAGGTTGGGACATAGCTCAGGCATTGAACTCTTGTCTACACAGTCAAGGCCGTTACCAGCACTGCACAGAAAGGCTGCACGGAAACAATAGATGTCAAGAGAAAAGGAAGGGGATGCTAAAATGTTCTTTCTCAGAAATTTTCACTTTCATTGAGAAAAAAAGCAGCACCACCCATACAGACTAGCAATTGCCACAAACTAAGAAAAAATAATCACTGACCTTTCTAAAGCTAGCATTTTTAAAAGAACAATCACCAATTTAGGGCAACTACCAACATCTAAGGCCTGAAGATTAAAAATATTGTACCAATGTTAATTTCCTGATTATGATCACTGTATATTATTAAGTGGTAAAGGAATTTCCTAGAGCTTTCAGGAAATACACTATATTTGAGGGTATACAGACATCACACCTGCAACTTAGTAGCAAGATGTGTCAACAGGAAACTATGGAGAGAAGAAAAGAACAAAAGTAAATTGGCAAAAATGTTAACATCTAAGGAACCTCAGAGTTAGGATGGTTAAGAAGTCACTGTACTATTTTGTCAAAGTAAAAAGATAAAAAACAGCACCATACCATGAGTTCTCAGTCAGCCTGGACTACATAATGTGTTCTAGCCAGCCAGGAATAACAGCAATACTAACAATTCTTAGTATTTTCTCCAAACACTTTTAAAAAATGTTTAGGTACAAAAAGGGCTGCAGAGATGTTTCAGTGGTTAAGAGCACTGACTACTCTTCCAAGGGACGTAGGTCCAATTCCCAGCACCTACAAGGCAGCACACAACTCTCTGTAACTCCAAGATTGGACACCCTCACGCAGACATACACACACAAAAACCACTAATGCCCATAAAAATTAACAAAGAGAAAGTGCAAAAGAAGCCAAGCTTGGGTACATGTCTATAATCCCAGCACTGAGAAGGCCAGGGCAGGAGAAGCTTGAGTTTGAGACCAGCTTGGGCTACTTACTGATGATATCCTGTATCAAAAAAACAGAAGTACAAAGGTATTCAAGAGGCTTTTAGAAAGAAATCAAAATCCTTGAGGAATGTGAATGGTAGTTATAAGTCAAAGATTTTAAAAAGGTCTGGAGCTGTAACTCAAAAGGAACAGAACTTGCCTAAGAAGACCAGGGCCCAGGATTTGCTCCCAGCATCAAACAGTAAATAAGTAACTATATTAACTCTCAAAACATGTTTAAGACCAGGCATGGTAGTACACACCTTTTATCCCAGCACTTGTAAGGCAGGGGTAGGAGGATCTCTGTTAGTTGGAAGACAACTCAGTCTACATAGCGAGTTCCAGGACAGCCAGTGCTACCTAAAGAGATCATGTCTCAAAAAAAAGTTTTGTTTTGTTTTGTTTTTTAATAAAAAATATAAAGAACAGTTTCTCAAGATAATGATTACTTTTAAACAATACTGGTATTTTAACGTTAACGTTTTTTCAAAGCTAAAAAAACAATTTTCCTCATACATAAATACAGAAAATAAACTGAAAATTTTTCTGTGGCTAAATAATTTCTGACTAGCTCTTAAGTCATTACTCAACATTAATATCATTAACATGTACAAGTGTGTATGTTATCTCCATCCAGAGACTCAACACTGCAATAAAAAGATCATAAAATAAAAATATTTAACCAAAATTATTAATATACAATGCCCAAATGAAAGACAACAAAACATTCCCCTTGCAGTTTCTGGTATCCTACCAAAAGAAAGGAAAAAATAGCTCAGATGTTACTAGCATTTGCTACTCTTCCAGAGGTCCTGGGTTTGATTCCCAGACACCATACGGTGTTTCACAGCCATCTTTAATTCCAGTTCTAGGAGGTCCTTTTCTGGCCTCTGGTTACAAATGTGGTGTACAAACATACAAGGAGGCAAAACACCCATACACCCATACATAAATTTTAAAAAAATTTAACAAAAAATAATTTTGTGACACCTTCCTCACATAAAAATTAAAAAAGGAAAAAGTAATCCTAAAATGATCTGATGTCAAGATTTTTAGTTACTTTTATTTGCAAGTTTTCAATATCTTTTTTACTTGCTGTGCAATTGTTACTGTCTTCATTGGTAAAGAAACCAATTTGTTCTGGGGGAACACAGTGAGGGGGGTGGAGATTACAAAGTTCCACACTGCCCTGAAATTACCAATTCAAAGGCTCTTTCACTCTACAAGGTCTCAATTCCCTAACACACCAATGAGAAAGAAAGGAACTTGAAGTGAAGTACCAGAAAGTCTACTCTGATCATACAGGAAGAACTGTAAAAAAAAAAGTCTCTGAAACTTCTGACTCTGGAAATTCTTAAGTATTATCATTTATTAGTATAAACCATCATGTTATACAAATATTTTAGGGAGCATTTTACATACATTTTTTTCATCCCCAAGCCCAATCTGTGAAGTGGATCACAATATAACTCTCATTTTACAGATGAAGAAAATCAAGACTTAAAAAAAGCTTAATACGAAGAGCACATTGCTTGAATGACAAAAACCGAGCAAAGGAAAGCCTTCTGAGACCTCTGAATGTTTTTGTAATTATTTTTTTTAATTGAAGTTCTCACAAAATTATATTTGCAGTGTGTATACTCCCCGTTAAACGATCAATCCTTCCTAATTCTATATTCAGGCTTAAAAGAATCAATGGTACACAGTGACCCTCTTGTGAAATTCACTTACTTGTGAAATCAAGAGCTATTTAAATGGAAGGGGAGGGTGTTCACAGACAATACGATAAACTGTTTATACAATACTGCCTGCTCCCTAATACACGAATTCAATTCTAAAGCACTAGGATACAAGAGAACCACAATCTCCCCTCCCCCTTTCTTTTGGTCTGCCTTACTCTGCCCTGTATCAAAATGTCATTTCCACGTCAATATAAACCTATTATTACATAACTCCAAGACCTTCATACTCCATTTCGAAAACCGTACTTAAAAATCAATACGGAAAACAAAAGGGTGGTAATACGTTTTAATATGAAGGCTTGTGCTGCCCAGAATGAATGGATATAGCTTAGAGCTATACCCATCCTTCCAATCCGAAAGCGGACAAGACGGTGAAACTCATCATCTTCACCAAGCCGGAAAGGTGCTTTAAAAAAACAACATAAAAAAGGGGACTCTCGCTAAATTCAGGGAGGGGTGGGGCCCGTTCTTTTGGCGGATGGCACTAGACGACCAGAGAGGAAGAAATCCGTTGGTGGCACGGCACCTCGCTGAGAGAGTGGGCGCAGGCCAGTTTAAAGGCGCAGCCCTGAGGCCCTCGAGTCCCCGGCCCCGGAAATCCACTGAGGGGTGGATCGGGAGGCCCGCTGAGAAAGGGGCCTCCAGGACCCGGCCTCCCGGCCGACCGGGCCTACCGGGGTTCTAACGCGGGGCCCCGTCAGGGCCGAGGCGACACTCCCAAACGGAATGTGAAGCAACAGAGAAAGTGGGCGACAAAAATTCACGAAGGAACGCTCAGGACGCGGGCCCGGCCTCCGCCGACTCCCGGCCCCACTGGTTTTCGAGGCCTTGGAGGAGCAGAGAGGCCCCAAGCCTCGTGCCCGTCCCCTCCCCCACCCCACCCCCTGGCCCCCCCACCCCACTCGGCCCTCCTCAGCCACCCTGGCTTTTCCTCCTCCTCCTCCTCCTCCTCCTCCTCCTCCCGCAGCCCAAGTACCCGGTCGACCGGTTTTCCTCACGCGTTCGGAAGCGTGAACTCACCCGCCGCTGAGAAAACGGTACTGTCTTCGCGGCCTCTGGGCGTCAAGCTATGAGTGGGCTCCACCGGTTCGAGGATTCTGCGTGCCGCCGGACTGAGAGACTGGTTCCGAAGCGCCTACTCGCATAGGCCGCAAACACAGCCGCGCTGCGCGGGGAGCTTCTGGAGGTCTTCCTCTTGCCCGGCGTGCACTACGCCTGGAGGCGTGGAAAGGGGAAACCATAGAGAGGATTACACATAGATAGTCCCCACTGTTGCTTCTGACTCACGACGCACAGAAGGATGACCATAGAGAAGGAGCGACTCCTGGGCCTAGAGAGGCTCAAGTTGTAGATTACGACCCACCCTGCCATTTTTGATTGGAGCCGATTGAATCTTATGACTGAGAGACGCCATCTTGAGGTCAAGGTTCCGGTTGGTTACCCGTGCGGGGCTTATTACATGATTTCTCACTTTTTGATAGTTCGTTTTCCAGGAATTAGAACCTTGGTCTCCTGATTCTTTGAGGTTCGATGAACTGATATCTGGGCGGGACTGAAAAACCTCAATAGAAAGTCCAAATGGTCATTTGTCCTTCGAAAAGAACTGCTCACATCAAGAAATAACTGGCAACGGCTGTGTTGGGTTTTCTGGACTTTTTGTGTGTACACGCACTACAACTTTAGGCGAGGTAATAGGTCAGAAACGTAACTAGATGCTTGGTAACTTCAAAAACCTGTAAGAATATTTGCTACAACTTTCTTTAATGCGCGAATGATTTTTTAAAATACTGAAATAATGAAAATGAATACTCACAAATTACTCGGTTATTCAATCAATGGACTTTATAAGCAGTATTTACTGTTTTGTTTCTTGCTATTCAGAAGGATTATAATTTGTTCATAAGTATCTTGCCTCTCTGAGTGCCAGGTGCAATGCTAAAATCCTGGTGTCAGAGGTAAAAAGAGATTTAGTCCTGTCCTGGGAGAGCTGGAGTCCCTGAGTAACAGCAAACCCTGCTTTTTGTTTGTTTTGTTTTTCAAGACAGGGTTTCTCTGTGTAGCCCTAGCTGTCCTGGAACTCATAGATCCCACCTGCCTCTGCTTCCTGAGTGCTCGGATTAAAGGAGTGCCCTGCTTTTGTCTCAGAGTTTTATTCTAGAACATATCACCCTGTACCATACTAATTAATACATATCATTTCATTGTCCACCAGTTCTACTACACCTGAATGTAAACATAAAGAGTTCACAGATCTTTCATTTTCTGGAGGGCCAGTGCTTAGAATAGTGATTGGCATTTAGTATTTGTCGAATAAAAAGAAAAGGTTGGGTGTGGCGTGTCATACCGATTGAATTCCAGCGCTCTGGGAGGCAGAGGAAGGCAGGTTCTCTGAATTTGTCCATTTGGTTCCAGGACCCCCCAGGGAGGGCTGCTTAAAACAAAGCAACAAAAAGGAAATTGTCCTATGATAGGTGCCGGAAGAATGCAATGCAAGAACATTGGGAATAGAGTATGACACTACTGCCACCCTAAATCTTATATTCACCTATTTTTACTCGGTTCCTTATAAAAAGGTGAACAATACCCACTGCCCAAGACTATAGCAAGGATTAAATTAGCCAAGATGTGAAGGTACTTTCTACAATAAAATGCTTATTGTTACTTACATTTTGTAAATGTTTGTTATTACGACCACAAGCATAAATACAGAAATCCTCTCAAATTGCCACGTATCTTCTTTTTTTTGTTTCTAAGGATTTATTTTATGCATAGGAGTATGGCTACATATATGTCTGTGCACCACATCCAGGACAGAAGATGGCATTAGATCCCTTGGAACTGGAGTTGTAAGCCATCTTGTGGGCTCTGAACAGAACCAGGTCCTCTGCAAACACAGCTAGTGCCCTTAAGCCATCACTCCATTGCTTCTATGATATCGATTGTTTAATAAAGCCTTAGGGACCAGTGAGATGGCTCAGCAGATCCAGATGCCTGCCAGCAGGACTGACAGCCTGAGCTCACATGTTAGAAGGGGAGGCCAAACTCCCACAAGCTGAACATTGTAGGATACACTCAAGTGCACGAATATGCACACATATAAGCAATAAACAAATGCAAACAATAATAAGCTGGGTAGTGGTGGCACAAACCTTTAATCCTAGCACTTGGGATGCAAAGGCAGGGGGATCTCGGAGTTTGAGGCCAGCCTGGTCTACAGAGTAAATTCTAAGACAGACAAGCCTACACGGAGAAACCTGTCTTTAAAAACCAAATAAATTAATTAAAAGACGGTGGTAGAAGCTGGAGAGATGGCTCAGCAGGTAAGAACATTTGTTGCTTTTGCACAGGAACTGGATTTAGCTCCCAGCACCCACATGTTGACTCACAATCCTCTGTAACTCCAGTTCCAGGGGATCCAATGCCCCCTTCCGACCTCTGCAAGCAGCAAGCCAGCAGGTAGTACACATATATGCAGGCAAAATATTCATACACACAAAGTTAAAATTTTTTTTTTAATTTTAGAATTGGCTAACTGTAGTACACATTTGTCGTGTATGTTTACCCACTGTGATGGTTATTTATACTGTAGCTAGGATGTATGATACAAGTTTCAGAGCAGGCCTCGGAGGAATTACTTAGGTTGGTTAACTGACATGGAAGACTCAAATATACATATTGGTGACATTCTTCCATGGGATCAAGTCCTGAATTCAATCAAACAAGCTGAACTCTAGTATTGATGGTTTTCTCCTTTTTTACTGTTGGTCCAATATAACCACAGGGTTAAGTTTCTGCAACTAGAATTTCTGTCTAGGATGGACTGTACTCAACAACCATGAACTAAAATAAACCCTTTTTCCTTCAGTCTCTTTTCGGCTGGTGGGGAGGGGGAGTCAAGCACAAAAGTAAGCTACACACCCACAGAATCCTTGCTGTTCATGCAGTGGACTTGTCCTCAACTTTGATCAACCCACGTGGCAGCTCACAACTGGCTCTAACTCCAGGTCCAGGGGGTCAGATGCCTTTTTCTTGCCTTCCTGAGTAACAGACATACATGAGGTACACAGATAGACAGGCCAAACACCCATACAAAAATGAGAAAATAATTTAAAAGGAAACACCATTGCATCAGGTTTTAAGAGGGCTGCTGAGTGAAAGAATAGGCTGCTTTCTCTTAACATAATATGATGGTGAACAGAGTTGTAGATGAAGCCACCTTGTAGAACTCTGATTTTCCAAAAAGATAAAAGGAATGGAAGCATTAGTAAAACAAAAGCCTGGCAGGAGGTGGGTTTTCATGCCTTTAATCCCAGCAATTGGGAGGCAGAGGCAGGGGGATCTCTGAGACCTTGTTGGTCTACAGAGTGAGTTCCAGGACAGCCAGAGAAGCCCTGCCTAGAATAGCAAAGAAAAGAAAAAGAGAGAAAGGGAAGGAGGAAGAAAGGAAGGAAAACAAGCCAAAGTGAACCAAAAATAAAAAGGAAATATAAATGTATATGAACAGGGGCCTTCTGGAATTTTCTTAAATACATAGAACAAATTTCAAAAACTGTATAAAAACATTCTCAACAGAAGAGCTGAACCAAGCTGGCCATGGTAATATATGCCTGTTAATCCCAGCACTAGAAAGTACAGACTTTTGGAGCTGGAGAGATGGCTCAGAGGTTAAGAACACTGCCTGTTCTTCCAAAGGTCCTGACTTCAATTCCCAGCAACCACATGGTGGCTGGTAACCATCTATAATGAAATCTGGTGCCCTCTTTCTGGCCTGCCTGCAGGCACATACGCAGTTAGTACACTGTATAAATAATAAGGCTAAAAAATAAATTGAAACAATAAAAATAAAAAACTTAAGTGCAGACTTTCTAGGGTCAGGAGTTCAAGGAAAAGAAAGGAGAAAAAAGCTGAATGTCAAGATCCAGAGAAGAAAAAAAGAAAACACTCCAGAAAAGATGAAGAATAAAATAATATCCTTATAAACAAAACAGAATCCTTATCTTCAAAACCTAGCAGAAAAGGGCTGGAGACATGGTTGACGCCCTTGCAGAGCACCTGGGTGCAATTCCCAGCACCCCTTACAACCATCAATAAATCCAGTCACAGGAAAGCCAACATTGACTTCTGGCCTCCATCAACACCAGGCAGGCATGTGGTGCATACACACAGATTAGGCAAAACACTCATGCACATAAGATACTAAAATAAATAAACCTTTAAAAACATTAAAAAGAAAACCTAGTAGAAGGAGCTTACTTAGTACTCTAACATTAATAGTAGAGTGAAATATTCTGTTAAAGGGGGCTGGAGAAATGGCTCACAGGTTAAGAGCACTGGCTGTTCTTTCAGAGGTCCTGAGTTCAATTTTTAGCACCCACATGGTGGCTCCCAACCATCTATAATGGAATCTGTTGTGTGCATGCAGATAGAGAAATCATACATTTTTTAAAAATTACATAAATGAATTAAAATTTTTTAATAACAACAAAAAAGTATTCTGTTAAAAAAGGGGGAAGGTGGGGCTGGAGAGATGGCTCAGAGGTTAAGAGTACCGGCTGCTCTTCCAGAGGTCCTGAGTTCAATTCCCAGCAACCACATGGTGGCTCACAACCATCTAGAATGAGATCTGGTGCCCTCTTCTGGTGGGCAGGTGTACAGGCAGACAGAACACTGAATACATAAGAAATAAATCTTTTCATTCTTATTTATTTTTAAAAATTTACTATGTAGATGGGTGCTCTATCCAAATGTACACCTGCATGCCATAAGAGGGTATGAGATTCCAGTGCAGATAGTTGTGAGCCACCGTGTGGTTGCTGGGAATTGAACTCAGGACCTCTGGAAGAGCAGACAGTGCTCTTAACCGCCGGGCAATCTCTCCAGCCCAAAATACATCTTTTTTAAAAGAGGGAACAGGGTAGAGTGGTTGGGGGGAGGCTGGGAAGTGGTGGTGCATGCCTTTGAACCCGGCACTCAGAACACAGAGGCAGGCAGATCTTTGAGTCTGAGGCCAGGGTAGTCTACAGAGTGAGTTCCAGGGCAGCCAGAGCTACACAGAAAAACCTTGTCTGGAGGAATGCAGAATTGAGGGAGGGCAGGGAACAAATTAGGCCTTAAAAGGCACAATAGCTGGCTGTGGATACATGGAATACTGAAATATTGAAAAGGCCATAGAGCTTATCTAGCTACCCAAACCTCAGTGCAAAACTGCCAAATTAATTCCTTTCATAGCTTTGAAAAGACATAAAGGATGGTAAAATGTCACAGCCTACTCAGAAGACATTCACATAGGCTTTTTGTAACTTTGAAGAGTCCTTTGAGACATTTGTACACTCTTGATTTTTTGTTTTGTTTTGTTTTTGTCTTGAGAAAAGGTCTCTATGTAGTCCTGGCTGACCTAGACCTCATTAAATAAACCAGGCTGGCTTTGAACTCACCTAACTGCCTTCCAATTAGAGGTAAGCACCACCACACATAAACTCAGTTTGTTGAAAAAGTTTTCCTACTTAAGATTTAGCTCATGCTTACCTAGTGTGCATGGAATTTGGTCCTCAGCACAACATAAACACCAGTGTTGTTATTCATACTTTATTCCCAGCATTTGGGAGGGAAAAAAGGGTGGGTTATCCTCACTTACATAGGGAATTTGAGGCTAGAGGGAATACATAAGACTCTGTTTCACAAAAATAAGTAAATAAAATTTAATTAATTAATTAGGGGGCTGAGGAGATGGCTCGGTGGATAAGAGCACTGTCTATTCTTCCAGAAGACTTGAGTTCAATTCCCAGCAACCACATGGTGGCTCACAACCATCTATAACAAAGGGTCTGATACCCTCTTCTGGCAAGCAGTTGTACAGACAGAACACTCACACATTGGAAAACAAAACAAAACAAAAAAACACCACAAACTCAGGCCTGTGCTTGAGTGTAGGTGCCTGAAGAGGCCATAGATGTCAGAACCCTCAAGCTGGAGTTACCAGCAGTTTTGAACTGCTTGATGTAGATGCAGAGAATTGAACTTGGGTCCTCTGGAAAAACAGTACACGCTCCTAACCACAGAGCCATCTGACCAGCCCCTGCTGCCTAGTTTTATTGGAAAGAAAATCAGCTAACAGAGAGATGACACAATCTGCCCCTGGCACACAGAGATGGAACTAACATTAGGTCATCAGTCCGGTGTGAGAGCAGGTACATGTGCACAGAAGCCAGAAAAGAGTCTGGCATCCTCTCCTCTGTCACTCCACCCATTCCCCTGCCATTGAGACAGGGTCTCTCTCTCGCTCTCTCCATTCTTCTTCCCTCTTCTCTCCCTCTCTTCCTCCCTCTCTCTCTCTACTCGGGGCTCAGGACTTCTTGGTGAGGCTAAAAACCAGCAGTCAACATCTTCCTGCCTCTCCCCACCTCACAGCTGGGGCTACAGGCATTCCCCTGGATATCTGGTTTGTTATGTAAGCACTGGGATCCAGACTGCAGTCCTCATGATTCCAGATGGAGGGTTCTTAGCGGCTGAGCCATCTCCAGGTCCCATGCGCCATTCCTTTCTAAGCTGTGTGGTTGAAGAATAAGCAGCGATGCTGAAAGAGACGGCGTCCTGCTCAGTATAACGGAGCTCGCCTATAATCCCGGCTCTCCAGAAGTAAAGGCAAGTTCAAGCCCACACACAAGTCCCAGGCCATCCAGTTCTACATATAAAGGTCCAAGCCAGCAATAGCTGCATAGCCAGATTCCATCTCAAAAAATAAAATAAAATAAAATGACAAATGAAATGAAAAGTAAATGGATGTTTCAAAATACATAATCATCCTTTTCAATGAAGATTAAGTTAGACCATATACTTTGAGTTGAGAGGAAGAGAAACTGGGATAGCCCTGAAAAATAAATTGTGTAGAGTGTTGGCAATGATACTTACTCCAGGCTGGAAGTGTGTGGGAATCAGGAAAGGCTTCCTGGAGGAAGCACTCTCCTGAGACAAAAGTTAATAAGCTGCATATGTACTTCCACAGACTCTAGAGATCAAGGCTGGCGCTGCCCACACGGTAGACTATGTGAGGTCTGCCAACCGCACTCAGGACTCTGAAAGGAGAGTGAAGAGGTGTTACAGACTAGATGCGAAGGAAATATCACCCAAAAGGCTCATTGACTGAATGTTTGGCCAGGTTCAGAAGTAGTGCTTGGAGATGTACTTTAGAAAGTGACTAGACTCTAAGTGCTCTTATCAACGAATTAATTAATTGATGGGGTCATCATTGAACAAGTTATTGGGCCAGGCAGTGGTGACAAACTCAAGAGGCAGAGGCAGGTGGATCACTTTGAGTCCGAGGCCAGCCTGCCTCTATAGAACGAGTTCCAGAGAAACCCTGTCCTGAAAAACAAAAGCAAACAAGAGGGTTATTACGAGGTGATTAAAAACTGCTGAAAGCTGGGTCCAGATGAAGAGAGGGAGTTCCTGGAGGCATAATTCGAAGCACATGTCTTGTCTTGGCTCCCTCCTCTCTCTCTGCTTCCTGCCTGCCATGAGGCGAGCAGCTCTGCTCCACCCCTCCACAAGTATATCGCTGGGCCTGTTGGCCACGTTTTGAAACCATAAATCAAAGTAAATCTTTTCTCTCTTAGGTAATTTTTTTCTAAGTTGTATTAGCACAAAAACAGCAAAAGTAACCCAAGCAGTCTCATCTTAGCACTGTCAGGCTATTAGCAAAAGCAAATGCAGGTCCTCTATTAGAGAAGGGAGACTAAGGGCTGGAGAGGTGGCTCAGAGGTTGAGAGCACTGGCTAATGTTCCAGAGGTCCTGAGTTCAATTCTCAGAAACCACATGGTGTCTCACAACCAGCTATAGTGAGATCTGGTGCCCTCTTCCGGTGTGCAGGTGTACGTGCTGGCAGAACATTGTATACCTAATAAACAAACCTTTAAAAGGAAAAAAAAAGGGGGTGAAACTAAGGGCTAGAGAAGTGGTTAGTGCATGGCTCTTGCAGAGGACCTGGGTTCAATTCCCAACATCTGCACTGGGAAGCTCTCAACCCCTATCACTCCAGCTCCAGGGGATCCAATGCCCTTTCCTGACTTGTATGGGGCACCGACACTTCCATGTGTACCACTCCACACAGGCATATATGAATACACATAATTTGAGACAAAATACATTTTATCAAGAAATAAAAAGAAAGGAAACTAAGCAGGGCACAGAGGCACACACCTGTAACTCCAGCACTTGGGAAATGAAGGCAGGAAGGTCAAGAGTTCAAGGCTAACCTAGGCTACTGGCTAAGTTCGGGACTAGTCAGGGCTACGTGAGATCTTGTCTTGGGAGAGAGGGAGGAAAAGAAAAAAGAGGAGGAGAGAGAGCAGGCAGGCAGCTACTCTGTCTGATTTGTGCTTGGAGTTTCTAAAATCAGGACTGCAGCAGTAGCTCCAGGGTAGAGCACTTGCTTTTCATGCTTGAAGATTCTGACATCATCTAAAATTTAAATGGTCTTGGGGGGAGGGGCTAGAGAGATAGCTTAGCAGTTAAGAGAACTGTCTGCTCTTCCAGAGGTCCAGAGTTCAATTCTCAACAACCACACAGTGGCTCACAACCGTCTATATTGGGATCTTATGCCCTCTTCTGGCATGCAGGTGTATATGCAGATAGAACACTCATATCCGTAAAATAAATAAATAAATAAATCTAAAAACAAAAACAAAAACGTATTTTTTAGGTGGCTGGAGAGATGGTTCGCAGTTAAGAATACTTATTGCCCTTGTAAATTGAGCCCAGGTTCAAGTCCCAGCATCCAAATCAGGTCATTCACAACTGCCAGAAACTCCAGCTCCTGGGAGATTCCAACACCTCTGGCCCTACATGGGCATCTGCGTCCACATGCACATACTTCCCACAACACACATAATTTAAATGTGTGTGTGGATGGAGGGTATCTCCAAGTACAATTGAAGGTCACTGCTGGACCGAGATCCTTAGCTGGGTGGGGCATTTCTAGGAATTCCTAGATAATTGCTAGAGAAGTTTCCCTATCAGGGGAGGGTCTGGCCTGCAATCTTCCCTGAGGGCTATGTGACACTCCTTATCCTCTTACAAAAGTGGGTCACCCAGATCAGGGAAGACTTTTTAGAACCCCACTGAGAAAAGGGAGTCTATCATGGTAAACCTAGCTCAAATAATTGGCTATCTGCAGACTTCAACCTTATCCAGCAGAGCCCCACATACAAATTTCAACTTAACAAAACTTTTAAATTCCCAGTAAACTCAGCTACTGACTTGTTAGAAGCAGAATAAAAAGTATGTATGAAATGTTTAAAGAAATAGCATATTTCTGTTTATTTGTTTAGATAGGATCTTGATGTGTAGAATAAGCCTTGAGCTCAGAAGTCTTCTGCCTCACAAGAACTGACATTTCAAGCATGCATCGCCATGACATTGTAATTTCTTTTGTTGTGCTGTTTTGTTTTTGTTTTGGGGATTTGGGGTTTTCTTTTGTTTTTGAGACAGGGTTTCTTTGTGTAGCCTTGGCTGTCCTGGAATAGCTTTGTAGACCTTGAACTCACAGAGATCCAACTACCTCTGTTCCTTGAGTGCTGAAATTACAGGCATGTGCCACTGAGCCTGCTAATTGTAATTTCTTAAAAGTAACTCAATGAAGCTGAGCTTGGTGTAGGCCTTTAATCTCAGTAGAGGCAGTTGGATCGCTGTGAGTTCAAAGCCAGCTTGGTCTACAAAGAGGATTCCAGGACAGCCAGGTCCGTTAAATAGAGAAACCTTGTCTTGAAAAACAAAAACAAACAAACAAAAAAGAAACTCAATGAACCAGGTGTGGTAGTACACACCTTTAACCCCAGCATTTGGGAGCCAGAGGTAGGAAGACCTCTAAATTTGAGGCCTGTTCTTCAGAGAGAGTTCCAGGACACCCCAGGGCTACACAGGGAAACCCTGTCTCAAGAAACAAAAACTAAGAAGTAAGCCAGTGTTTAGCGTGCCCATCTACCACACACAAAAACTCTTTGATCAGTCTTCGGTGTGGCATAGATTCCTGTAACCCCAGCACTTAGGAGGCAAATGCAAAAACATCCTCAATCATGCAGAGAGTTTGAAGCCATCCTGAGCTACAAGAGGCCCTGTGTCAAAACAAAAATGTTCAATTTTAAAAATTGTGTCTGGGGGTGAAGTGTAGGGATGTGCATATGTTTGTGGGGTCAGAGGACATCTTCAGTGTGAGTCCTCGTGTTCATCTTTGTTTAAAACAGGGGTCTTTTTTGTTGTTTATGGCCTCTGAGCTTCCTGGGATTCTATCTCCTCCCATTTTGCTATAGAACACTGAGATTACAGATGTGTGCTCTGTGCCCAGCTTTATGTAGGAATTAGAAACTCAGGTTCTCACACTTACAGGGCAAGTGATCCATCTCAGCTAACCTGAACCCCCACCACCACCACCACCAAAGAATAATTCTTTAAAGTAGCAAGGAGCCAAATAGTGGTGGGAAATGCCTGCAATATTCAGAGACAGATTTTCAGAAAAAGCATAAATTATACACAAGGTAAGACTAGTCCAGCTAGGACTACAATAAAAAATTTTTGATTAAAAAAAAAAGACAAGCCTGGCAGCGGCAGTATCCACCACTGCTTTGCCTACTTTGCACTGCTTATGTGCTTGGTGCCCACGGAGGATAGAGGAGGGCGTGAGATCTCCTGGAACTGAAGTTACAGGCGATTGTGAGCTGCTGTGTGGGTGCTGGGAATCCCACACAGGCCTCCCGGTAGTTCAGTCAGTGCTGGAAAACGCTGAGCCTTCTCTCCTATCACGCCATTTTAAATGTTTTACCTTTGCATACTTTCATCTCTGATTCCACTGTCTGTCCTGCTATTTTCCCTTTGCATATGTTCTGTGATAACACAGCTTTTTTAATCTTTGTATTTATTTCGTGCATATCTGTGTCTGAGTGTAGGTGTGCGTTATGTTGTTGTCAGAGGACAACCTGTGGGAGTCAGTTCTCGCCTTCCACTCTGGGGGTCCTGGGGATTGAAATCTTTGGAGTGAAGATATAGAGGTTTACCTGCTGAGCCATCTTGCTTGCCCTGGTTTTTGTTTAAACAGTTAAGTGTTGTTTAAGGAGATTGTCCCCGTCATTCCTGTTTCTATCACAAAATATCTGTGGTTGGGGACTTGGTGCTTCTCTACCAAGCACCAGGCTGCAGGTTTTGTCTCCAGTACTGGGGGGCAGGGGATCTGTGGCTAATTTATAAAGAACATTAATTTATGTCTCAGATTTCTGGAATTTCCAGATTTTATATCCTGGCAAATTTAGAGTCTGGGGGGAGATGCCTAGCTTTCTGCTTTCAGGATAGAACCTCTTTGCTAAGTCCTTAAGTGGTAGAAGGCAAGGGGAAGAGGGGCCTAATCAATTGCCTCCAGCCTGTGTGTGTGTGTTCTTGTATGTGTTCTTTTTTCCTTCCTTCCCTCCTTTTTTTTTTTTTTTTTTTTAAGACAGGAATTCTCTGTATAGCCTTGGCTGCTCTGGTACTTGCTCTGTATACCAGACTGGCCTCAGACTCCTAGAGATCGATGCCTGCCTCTGCCTCCATGTGCTAGGATTAAAGGCATGTGCCACCACTGCCTGGCTGTGGTTTTTTTCTTTTTAAGCTCACATATTTATATCAGTCTTCAGTGTGGCATAGATATATATATATGTGTGTGTGTGTGTGTGTGTTTGTGTGTGTGAGTATGTGGTACATGTGTGCAGGTGCTTATGCTTATGTGTAAATGTTTTTATTTCCTCAGATGAGGGAATAAGAGTTGTACCCAAGCTTTATGGATACATGGCTTGGGCTGAGCCCAGAACGTTTCTGTTCAACTATTCCTAGGCCTAGGCCTGGAAACTTCTATCCTCAGCACAATCTAATCTTTTGCAAGTCTGGACCTTCAGCTCCCAGGATCCATCTGCTCACTTAGGCCTAGATAGAACGTTTTCAGCATCAGACTTACTGATGAATAAACTAACCCTTTCTGAATTCTGACTGGCTGGTTCAACTCAGCTGTTCTGGCTCAAAGCTCCCCTCCAAGCTGACTGATTCAAATGGCTTCTTTTTTGCTTCTCACGGAATTGTTCTGCTTGGAAAAACTGCCTCTGAACTCCAGGAACTGAACTACACAAACTGAACTGCACTGAGCTGCGCCAAAAGGAACTGAAAAGCATTGTACTCCCAAACTTTACTGACTGTTTCCTCTCTCCTCGCCCTCTTTCTCTGTGTCTGTCTCTCCGTGCTGCTCTTAAGTAGCTTTTCTTTCCTGTTTGTTCTTGTGAGAGTTGGACACATTCTATCTCTGACTCATTCTGTCAAATCTTTCTCTGATTCCTCACTGTGTTTGTCACTTCCTCAGTTGGACTTCATTGTTTGGGGCTCACTGGCCAGCTCTAGGGAGTCTCCTGTCTTCTGCATTACCAGTGATGGATTTACAAGTGAGTTCCATCCCTCGCTTTATTTGTGGGTGATGGGAATTGAGCTCTGGTCTTCATGCTTAAAGCAGCAAGCACTTTACCAACGGAACACCTTCCTGTCTTTCCAGCCCCCTTGAAGTCTACAAATTTCATCCATTAGGGTAGCGCCTCTGTGGTTTACTTATTTCCTAAATATTTCCACCTCAGTGATTATATGAATCTTGGAGGGGGACACAATTATTCAAAACATAATAGATATTTTCTGACAGTTTTCATTCCTTTGTATCTATTTAAATTCCTTCAGGTATTTTCCTTCTGCTTGCACATCGTTTCTATTGTTCTTATAGTACAGGTTTGCTTCTGGTGAATACTCTGATTTTCTTTGTTTGAAAAAAAATGTCAATTTGGTTTCCATTTACTAGTTTGATAATTGTAATACCTGAAACTCTCAGAAGTAAACACATTTTACCTGCTAGGTTTTCTGTTTGTTTTTGGAGACACAGGGTTTCTCTGTGTGGAGCAGACCGGCTTAGAACTCCCAGACATCCTTCTGCCTCCGCCTTCTGAGTAAGCGCTGGGATTAAAGGCCTGCACTGCCACACTTGGCTTCTAATTTTCAAAAAAGATATTTATTTATTTATTTTTGTTTTTTTTTTTTTCCAGACAGGGTTTCTCTGTGTAGTCTTGGTTGCCCTGGAACTCGCTTTGTAGACCAGGCTGGCCTCAAACTCATAGGGATTCACCTGCCTCTGCTTCCCAAGTGCTAGAATTAAAGGCAGGCACCACCCCTGCCTGGTCTCATTTTTATTTTTTTTTAGTTATGTATATAGGCTAATGTGCCTGCATGTGGTATGTGCATGTGAGTATAAGCGCCTGCAGAGGCCAAAGGTATCAGATCACTGGCTCAGTACCATAATTTCTGTATCCATTCCTCAACTGAGGGACATCTGGGTTGTTTTCAGGTTCTGGCTATTACAAATTTTATTACAAAATTTATTTTTATTTTATGTGCACTGGTGTTTTGTCTGCACGAATGTCTGTGTGAGGGTGTCAGATCTTGGAGTTATAGACCGTTGTGAGCTGCCATGTAGCTGCTGGGATTTGAACCCTGGTCCTCTAGAAGAGTGGTCAGTGCTCTTAACTGACTGTTCTGAAGGAATCCTCATAGGCAACATTCCAGTAAAAAGGTAGGTCTCAGTAAAACCAAACCAAACCAAACCAACCAAACCAACCAAGTGTGGAAAGAATGGAAAAGAGCAAAACCCATTGAAAATTAAAAAAAAAAATCTGACAAACCTAAATTGCTGATAAAAGAAACAAAAAACTAGGCTTCCTCATTGTTCCTAACATTGTGTTTCTGCACTGAAAGGATTCAAGAGCTTTGGGTTCACTGTCCCGCAGAAAAGCAAAACAAAACAAAATGCAAACACCTTCATGGGCTTGGAGAGATGGCTCCGCTTTAAGAGTGCTCACTGTTCTTGCTGAGAGCCTGAATTCCCTAGAATTAACATGTAGTTAGTCTCACAACTGTAACTGCAGTTCCAGCAGATCCCGTACCTCCTTCTGACATCTGTGGGCTAGTGTACAGAGGTGGTGGTGCACATGCACACCTCAGGTACATGCACATACATGTAAAATAAGAAACAAAAATAACTTTCTTCTTCTACACCTTAGTTGTCTTCCTTGGAGGGAACCATTTCCCACAGTCTTAGGAGTTTTTCTTAGGGTTACTGTTTAATGTGGGATTTGGGTAAAGTGCTTGTTGTGCAAACATGAAGTGACCTAGGTTAAAACCTGTAAGTTCACATAGAAAGCTGGCTGTGAGGGCTACTTTTGACTGGTTCTGGGCTCAACTAACAGATAAGCTGTGAGGAAAGGTCATTGTGTTCCCCTTCCCTCTGCTCTGAGACATTGTCTCCATGTGTAACTTTGGGTAGCTGGGAACTCACTAAATAGACCAGGTTGGCCTTGAACTAACAGAGATCTGCCTGCCTCTGCCTCTTGAGTGTTAGGATGGAAGACAGGCAGTACCACTGCGCTGGGCTGTGAGGGAGTATCTTGACCAGTTTAACTGAAGTGGGAAGATTCGCACTGAATGTGAGTAGCAACTTTCAGTCCAGATAAAAAGTAAGTCCAAAAAATTCTTGCTTTCTACCTCCTTGCCTTCATTGTGCTGGCAATTTCATCTACCCCGTTGGTGTTCTGCCATCCCTCCGCTGTTGCTGCCATTCTTTGCTGAAAGGCCTCTTTAGCCTTCCAGTGCTCACTGAAGACCAATGGCTTTTCCAGAAATCCTCCAGGCCTTCAGTGCCAGACAGAGATAACTGAGGTATCCAGTCTCGTGGATTGAGCAGCAACTAGGTTCTCAGCCTCTCTAATGCAAAGGCTGCCATTGCTGTACTACTAGAGCAGACTGTGTAAGCCGATCTTACTTGCTAGTTTTACATCAGCTAGACACAAGCTAGGGTCATCAGAGCTTCCCTTGAGGAAACTCCTCCATAAGATCTGGCAGTGAGGCATTTTCTTAGTATCTGATGTGGGAGGGCCAGCCCATTGTGGGTGGTGCCATCCCTGGGCTGGTGGTCCTGGGTTCTCTAAGAAAGCAAGTTGAGCAAGCCATGGGGGGAGCAAGCTAGTAAGCAGCACCCCTCCATGGCCTCTGCATTAGCTTCTGGCTCCAGGTTCACTCCCTGTTTGAGTTCCTGTTCTGGCTTCTTTTAGCAATGGACTGCAATGCGCAAGTGTTTAAGTCCAGTAAACCTTTTCTTCCCCAACATACTTTTTGGTCATGGTCTTTCATCGCAGCAATAGGAACCCTAACTAAGACACCAATCTAATTAATCTCCATTTTTATAAATATTCATTATCTTGGTTTTGTTCTTCTAGAGAACCCTAGTACACCAGGCATTGTGGCATATGCTTCTAACCCCAGTGCGGGGCAACAGAGACAGGATCTTTGGGGCTCACTGGCCAGCAGGTCTAGCCTTCTTGGTAACATTCAGACTAAAAGAGACAAACAGCCAAATCCAACCAACCAACCAAAAAAAAAATAAACCCAAACAAAACAAAAAACAACAGATAAGCACACCTTCCCCAACCCTCAACAGAACAAGGTAGAAGGGTAGACTATTAGACCTCTGGCCTAAACATGCACCTGCACACACAGCACACACACCAGGAACCCCCCCCCCAAATAACTAAATAAAACTTAAAATGCTAAATGTTTGTTCCTATGATATTGTAGCATTCTCATTATGTGTGTGTGTGTGTGTGTGTGTGTGTGCTGGGGATCAAACCCAGGGCCTTGTGTATGCCAGGCAAACGATCTCTACTGAGCTACACACACAGGCCAATATCTTTATTTTATAAGCAAGGTTGTGAAATAATCTGGCAAAGCTACACGTGGTCACACAGAGGGAGTCCTAGGACTAAAACCTTTGTCATGCCAATCATCTCAGGCTTGTTTGAAACTTCCCTTCTTTCCTCTCTCCACACCAATAAGTTTTTATTTCTAATAAAAACTTAATTTTTAAAGTGACGCAGGTAGCTTAGTTCTTACTACCCTGGTTTGCCATGTGGGGCGGGGGGGGGGGGAAATGCTGCTCACCGAGGTTGTCTGCTATCAGCTCTCTGTTGTGAAGAGATAATTTTCAGTAATATAATGCATATACATAGCTCATTCACCATTTTGTAGATTTGGTTTGACTATTGATCCAATTATGTCCTTTGAATGAGAAGGCAAAAGGGTGTGTTACTTAAGTCAGGAGATGAGGTCTTATTCAATGTTGTCAATAATTTGCTGTGTACCTTGGCAAGTAACTTAACCTTAGTTTTCTCCCTCAGGTTAACCATTATCGAGATAAAATCATATGACGTTAAAATTGGCAGAGCCTTCAGAAATTACACAGCAAAATTCCTTTATTTTTTTGGAGAGCGATTTACTCGAAGTTTATGTGAGTGATTATGAGTGATTTCCCCTACCCACCTATATAGTTAGTTTTCCTAGACATTACAGACCAGGATCTTTTCCATGTGTCGTGTTTCTCTCACTGTTGTTCCATGAAATAAATGAGAAAAAAGTGAAAGCACTAAACAAATACAAAGCTATTTTTAAAAAGTCAGATAACAGTATTAACATTAGCAGGCACTGCACTGTAATCTTAAATTTTACTGGAGTGTGTCCCCCAGCTACCTCGCACAATTTAAAAATTAGAAGTTATAAAGCCTACATAGGGAAAAAGACAGAAAAAGACTAGGTAGGAACAAAACAGTGGGTTTGAATACCTTTGAAGAGAAAACAAAACACCCTTAAGTATAATATTATCCTCTCAGTGTTTACTGGTCTTTTCTCACTTTGAGCATTTCTGAAGGAAATATGTATAATAATAATGCGCCGTGCCATTTCCCTCTTACATAGAACATTATATCATTTGTCTAATTTACAATACTTCTTCCTAGGCCACTGCTCTAACAAACGCACTGCAACCTGCAAAAACCCATAGTCTCGGCCGAGACTCCAAGTCCCGAAATGCTTGCTGGTCTGTCCGCACCGCCTGTTCGCAAGGGCGACGTTGCCATCTGGGAATTGTAGTCATTCGGAGCCCGTATTTCTGGGTTGTGGGAGGGAGAGGTACATCACAGAAAACTACAACTCCCCAAAGGCAGTGCGCGCCCTTCCCGCCCCGCCATCGTTCCGCTCCGCCCCCGGCCGCTCCTCCTTCACTGGGCTGCGCTGTTCACGCCTTCCTGTTGGTCGGAGCAGGGAGAAGTTCACTCTGATCAGCTGATTCCAACTGACAACAAGAGAGGAGGAAGCCTGGGAGGCAGCATAGGAGGAGGGGGCGGAGATGGAGCAGAGGATGGATCCGCCGGGGCCCTAGAGCAGCCCGGGTCCCATCGGCAACCCGCGTCCTCCACACCGTCTTGCCGTGGCTGAACTGCTCCGGGTGGGCTCTGCGAGCCGAGGCGGGCAGGGCGAGGGCGTCTCGGCCCAGCCCCGGGAGAGCGCTGGTCCCGGGGCTCTGGTCGATCCTGGGAGGAAGGGGGGGACGGGTGCGGTTCGGGTGGGGGTGGGGTGGCATAAACAATGGATTCGGCTCCGGGATGTGCGGGTGTGTGAGAGATTTGGGGGGCCTTCTTTGTTCCTTGGCTGCGCTGCCACCCCTTGGGTTGTGGTGGTGGTATCTGGGAGCAGAGTGGGGGTGAGGAACCCGGGATTGGAGAGAGACGTCGAGGTGGGGGTTCCGAGAGGACAGATTGTTTGCTTGGCCTGGTAGTGTGTGTGGGGGTGTCAGGTGTTCTTCTGAAGGTTGGTCTTCTGTTTTTCTCAGTAGTGGCAAGTTTTGATTTTTGTTTCCCTTTTGCGAGCTGACTGGGCACGTCTGAGGTTAGGGTAAAAATAAGATTCCTTGGTTACTCCCTTGCCTTCCTTGTTTATCTGAAGATCAGATGAAGAGATTGGTTACTGTAAGGGAGGAGTGACTCTCTGAAAGGAGGACTTTACACTTTGTTGTGCTCTTGGAATAGAAGGCAGTGCTCCAGATAATTAGGAGTGTAATTACATGTAGAAGTGACCCCAAATCCCCTTTCATTTCTCCCCAAGTGTTTTTTGTTTTTAAGTTTTTGAGTGAGGAGAGAAAATGAGCTGTTTGACTCAGTATAGGGCCTGGCTCTCCTGTGCAGTATAGTGCAGGAATGTTGCCTCCTGTTGCTCCCAGTTCCCTTCCTCTATAGAAAGAAGGGACAAAAGGAAGCACAGTAGTTGTTTTATGTTTCTGAACGTGAAAGTGGGACTCTTGTTGCCAATTTTAGTGACCTTACTAGGCCTTTACCTGTCCAGGGCTGAACCAGTCCACTTAAAAGGATAATTGGGTTTGTCTAGGTCTTTCAGAGAGGTCTGAAGTTTATTATAATATTTTTCTTTAGCTTTTCACAGACTGCCTTCTCCACTTCTCACATATAAGGAGCAGATGTGGAGGGCTGGTCTCCCAAGGACTGTTTGTTCAGTGATTTTGAATCAGAATTTAATAAGATGAACAGAGTCTTTTCCCAAAAAAGCTGCAAAACCTTTTAGAGGCTCTGGGCCTAGAAGTGTTTTGTTGTTGATAGGTGTTTGTTGTGAGACAGTCTTTGAGTAGCCTTTGCTGGCCTGGAATGCACAGAGATCCACCTGCGTCTGCCTCCAGAGGACAGGTGCCTCTGAGCTGGCTTGTGTTTTGAGATGATACTTTTGTCCAGAAGCCTTCTGAGTGCAGATCCAGCATGGCGATTGTTTCCAGAGGGGAGGTCCTTAGTCATGCTTTTGAGATGAAATTCCCACTGTAAGTTTTAGAATGAGGGTTCTCTCAGTGGTTTTGGCCTAGCCTTTAGGTGCTCTTTTTGTTTGCTCATTTTAAGATGGACTTCTGCTTTTTTTTTTTCCCCACACGAGTGAAATCTTCTTCCTCTGTTCTAGGTAGCTCTTGAAACCTGGCTTGAGGTCCAGGTGTATCACCACCTTATTTCATCACTATGACTTTGTGGCTGAGGTCCAACTGAGGAGCCTACCTTTGTGAGCCCAGCAGACCTCTCAGCGTGCATCAGAGACTCCATCAAGTTCATTTTCATCGTGTCTTTTTCTGCACTTTGCAGAGGATGAAACCATCAAACTCAGCCAACATTGCTGCTGAAACAAGAGACTTGGAGGCAGAGAATTAAAAATTTGAATGTTTGTGAGGGTGTAAAAATTCTTAGCCAGACAGGTTCTCTTTTTTTTTAAAGCGTTCAGAACCCTGTGGAAGCACTAGCCACCTTCAGACTCAAAGCCTTTGTCTTCCTTCATTCCTGGGAGAGGACAGTAGTGACTGTTCCAGGGTGGGTGGTTTCCAGGGAAGTCTAAGTTATGAGTGCCCAGACTTCCCCAGCAGAGAAGGGCCTTAATCCAGGGCTCATGTGCCAGGAGAGTTACGCCTGCAGCGGGACTGACGAAGCGGTCTTCGAATGTGATGAGTGCTGCAGTTTGCAGTGTCTCCGCTGTGAGGAGGAGCTCCACCGGCAGGAGCGCCTTCGGAACCACGAGCGGATAAGACTCAAAGCTGGCCACGTCCCTTACTGTGACCCCTGCAAGGGTCCCAACGGGCATTCTCCAGGTGTTAGGCAGAGGGCAGCTGTAAGGTGCCAGACCTGCAAAATCAATCTGTGTGTGGAGTGTCAGAAGAGGACTCACTCAGGGGGTAACAAGAGGAGACACCCCATTACCGTGTACCATGTCAGCAAGGCCCAGGAATCCTCAGAGGGGGAAGAGATGGATGAGGAGACCAAGAGGAAGAAGATGACAGAGAGGGTTGTGAGCTTCCTCCTGGTCGATGAAAACGAAGAGATTCAGGTAAGTCCATTAGGGACTCCTGTCTATATGGATCCGCTGCTGGAAGGTTGCTCTCCCAAACAGTCCAGGGGCAGGGAGTGCCCCTTAAAAGCAAGGAACTACATGGCTTCAGAAGCCTTAAGTTTCTGGGAGTCAAATTTAGTGAGTTAGTTTTAGGGTTATGTTGTTGTTGTGGTGGTGGTGGTTGTTTTGTTTTGAGAAATTTCACTCTGTAGCTCAGCTGGTCTGGTATTCCCAATAGTTCTCCTGCCTCAGTTTCCCAAGTGCTGGGATTGCAGGTGTAAGCCACTATGCCTGGGTAACCTTTTGGTTTTTTGAGACAGGGTTTTGCTGGGTAGTTCAGGCTGGCCTTGAACTGGTAACCCTCCTATTTCAGCCTCCTGAGGTGCTAGGACTGTGGAGTTGAGAATTATTTACCAGGTAGATAATGTTGGGCCAGACTCATTTACCTTTCCCTCAGCCTTAGTTTTCTCATCTATACAATGGGAACATTGTTTGTGAGAATGAAAAGAGACTGTGCAGCCTGTTGCCTACCAGTACTGTCATTATTGGGAGGAAGAGCTGCTTGAAACAGTGGTCTGCATGGAGGAAACCATGAATCATGTTACAGATAAGGAACCGTGTTTCCTCATTAATGAAGTGGGAAAAATCTTTTACAGAAGACAGTATTCTTTCAAATGGCCTCTTTTGGTTTAATGATGCAAGCATCTTAGTCCATTGTCTGTTGCTATAGCAAAATACCAGAGTCCGGGTAACTTATTTATGAGGAATAAAAGTTCATTTTGCTCACAGGTCTAGAGGCTGGGAAATCCAAGAGTACCTGAGGGCTTTGTTATGTGGCAGGGCTGTGAGGATTCTGCCCAAATTTCTTGGCTCACTAAGCCACCCCTCCCATCACAGGCTCTACTTTGATGACCTCATCCCAATTGCTTCCCATAGGGTCCACTCCCAGAACATCGGTGGATGAATATGAGAATCTAGTTTGGATGGGGCAGGGTTGGTCAGTGGATAAGAGCAGTGGATTGTTCATGTAGGTGACCCAAGTTCAGTTTTCGGCACTCATGTTAGGAGGCTCACAACTGCCTCTAATTCCAGTTTCAGGGATCCAGTGACCTCCTTTGTCCACCGAGAACACCATGTGTGCAAACCCATACTCCGCATAAACACACATCAACTAAAACATCGTTTCATAGGAATATGCCAACTGTGGTGACTTGTGATCAGCAGAAACCAGGAAGGGCTTTCAGAATGACTAGAGTCTTTGGTTTGTCCCACTCAGGGAGAGGGTAGCAAGAGATAGGTCATGTGAAATAGTAAGTTCAAAGAGCATGTCCCTTAAGCTGGGAGGGAGATGGTGGTGACAGTCAGGAGTGACTGGGGAGAGGGTAATGTTTTTTTTTTTTGTTTTGTTTATTTGTTTGAGACAAGGTTTCTATATGTAGCCCAGGCTGTCCTAGAACTCCAATCTGTACAGAAGGATCTACCTGCTTCTGCCTCCAAAGAGCTGGGATTAAAGGCCTGTGCTACGATGCCCTGCTTGGGTAATGTAATATTATTATTATTTTTGAGTTTGCTTTTTTTTTTTTAAATGACAAATCAGGTACCTGTGTGTCCCACTGCACGTGTGTGGAGTTGGGACAGTTTGTGTGAGTTGATTCTTTCCTTCCACCGTGAGCTTCCCAGGGATCGAACAGCTCAGTATTGGTGGCAGCAAGCATCTGGGCAAGCCATCTGCCGCAGGCCCTTCGGGTGGCTTTGAAGGGAAGACTGCCACACTCTTGAAATTCACACCCTAGTGCTGCCCCAGCAATTTACTCTATCTTTCCTGTCCCATCTCCCCTTCATAGAACTGTGAGAAATTAGGAGTGGAAAAGACTTATCACAGGGCCTGGCGCCTCGTGCCCAGTACCAGTTTGTTGTTGCCAGTATGCTCATGGTATTTGTGGCCCACTGACTTAGTACTTGCTGATGACTCAGTCTCTAAAGGGAGGAACACCAGTGTAAGTTGCCGGCAGAGAGATTTCCCAATTATCCATTAGGTCTTTCTTACCTCTGCCTTTCTCCTGTGTGGATAAGTGGATGGAAATGAATTACGTCATGATTCCTATTTGCTTCCACTGTCGCTGGATCCTTTGCTAACACAGACTTTCCTTTATTGGTTTGAGAGGAACTAACAGAGTTATGGAAGAATGACCCAGATCCCATTCTGCTTCCATTGTCTGCAATAATGTCTTCATTATGGATTATGCTCTAATTGGGCAGCATTGTGGACTAAATATTTTATAAATGGAACAGTTGGATCTGGATGGTTCTTGTTTGTTCTGGTATAATGTCAGCCTCTGAAAGTCACAGTTAGGTATTGACACTTTTCTAAAATGAGGGGAAGATTAGTGACGAGCCAGTAATTTTCATGAGTATTGTGTAGACAGACACCTTTTTAAAAATTTGCTTATACTTAAGGTACATGCTCATTTAAACTTAATGTTTATCCTTATTCTCGCTCGGTGTGTGGGTGCTCTATGTGTCTTTTTGCATGCTAAAGCTAGAGGCTGATCTTCAGTTATTCTTGGAGACAGGGTCACTCTCTGAACATAGAGCTTGCTGTTTAAGCTAGATTGTCTGGCCTGAAAGCCCTTGGGGTCACCCTGCCTCCTCCCCCCTTTACCATCCCCCCTTCGACCTCCAGCACTGGGCTCGGTGGTTCCTGTCCCTGTACCAGCTTCATCCCCTCCTCTTTCTTCTTTTTGGAGACTCTAAAAGACACCATCTAATGTAGCCCATTGCTCTTCTCACACTCTCTCCAGTAGAGGAGGACCTGGAGATTTGTGTGTTCTTGTGAGGCAGGGCCTCACAGGCCTTGGGTAGCCTGTAATTGATTATGTAGATACATTTGAATTTAGAGATCAGCCTGCCTCTGCCTTCAAAGGTGAGTGCTGGCATGCCTGGCTTGACCTTGAGTTAATGACCTCTTTTGACTCCACCTTCTTACTGCTGGGATTACAGGTGTTCCACCAAGCCTGGTTTAAGTCGTGCTGGGGATTGAATTTAGGCCCGGTTCACATGGCCCTCATAACTGTAATTCTAGTTCCAGAGGATCTGACACCCTCACAGAGATATGTGTCAGACACACACCAGTGCACATAAAAATAAGTAAATTATTTAAAAGAAAAGAAAAAAAATAACCCTTATATCTGTTTGTTTATTGTTACCCAGTGTTTTTATTTAGGGAAACTTACAGGTAGACAGCATGGGCAGTTTACCAGTGGCTATGCCCCAGAAGAAAATGCCTTCCCTTCTCTAGCAACTATTAATGAAATGTCTAATGATCCTCAGGAAGGCATGTTTATTTTTGTAATGAAAAAGTTGTTTTGACTTCTGTGGAGTTATGTGATTGTCTGAGTTCGAATGTGCCACGTGTGCAGGTGCCAGAGAAGGCCGGAAGAGGGTGTTGGAAGGGAGCTGGAGCCTTGGCAGCAGTGAGCCACCTGGAGTGGTTGCTGGGAGCCAACCTCTGGCTCTCTGAGCCACCTCTCCACCCCCTCTTAGGGTTTGTGGCAGCGGCTCACTGTGGAGCTCAGGCTAGCCTTGAACTTGTAACCTTCTTGCTTCTCAGGGCGGAAACTATGATCATGCCTGCCTTGTTGTAGTTGTACGGTGCATATTTCTTTTCGAGACAGATTCTTTGTGTAGCTCTGGCTGTCCTGAAATTTGCTTTGTAGAACTCAGTCTCCTGAGTTCTGGAATAAAAGGTGTTCGACACCACACCAAGGTGGTCCAAGTTTCTTACCAAGGGATTAGAAAGATAGAAAAATATGTAATGAGATAAATCCCGCTCCTCAGAGACACCTGCTGTTCACCCTTTTTGTTTTTGTTTTTTGGAGCATGTGATGTGTGCAGCCTGGTTGCTGAAGGCTCCTGTTTTTCCTTCAGTCACAAATGCTGACCATTTCCTAGGAAGTAACAGTTCATCAATCATAGCAACATTAGTTGTTAGTAGTGGATTGGAACAGAATTCATTCACTTTAGGTGAATATTTGTTCTCATAGAGTGATAAGTAAAACTTACATAAGAAATTAACTAGTTCCAGTAGCTGCATGTACAAAACAAAACAAGGTTGAATACAAGTGTAGACTATACATTTAGCTAGTTTATGTTTAGGCCCTCAATAAGGTCACAGCAGTGAGTAGCGCAGTTAGCACTGAGCCTCGTTTTCTTTTCTTTTCTTTTTTCTTTTTTTTTTCTTTTAATAAAGAATTGTTTAGCGAGGCTGGTGAAGTGGTTCAGTGGGTGAAGGTTCTTGACACCAGGAGAGGGACAGTTGTCCTATGATCTCCGTGTGTGCTCTGTGGTGCGTTCATGTGCCTTCATACACAAATAAATGGAAAGTTTAAAAAAATGCAGACAGAGTCTTACTGTATGTAGCCCATGGTCTTGAACTTCTATATAACCCAGTCTGTCCTTGAATTTTCCCAAGTGCTAGGAAGACAGATGTGTGCCACCACAGCCGGCCCTGAAATTCCTTTTCTCTGTGTTCTAGTCTTGGTTTATAATAGCTGAAAATTAAAAAGCTCCTACTATAGTGTTAGGAATTTTTCTTAGTACCTACACAAGACATTTAACCCTAATGATAATACTGTGTATTAGTTTCATATTGCAATAACACATTATCACACAGATTACCTTCTAATTTTAGAGATCAGAAGCCCTGCAGTGGGTGGATAGGCTGTGCTCTTTCTAGAAGCTGGAGGAGAATTTGTTTCTTTTGGTTTGGTCTAGCTGCGACAATGGATGTGCATTCCCTGGTTTGTGGCCCTGTCAGGGAACTTCAAAGCCAGCAGCAGAGCAATCTCCAGTCCCTTTGTGTCTTTCTCTGCTTTATTATCACATTCTCTCTGTTTCTATGTCCTTCTTGACACCTCCTTGTAAGGACCCTTGAGAGTATAACAGCCCCATTTCATGGTCTTCACCCAAGTCGTCTGCAGAGCCCTGTTAGTCACACAAGCTGGCGTAGTCATAGGTCCATGGGATCAGGACATGGATGTCACTTGGGAGACGATAATCCTGTGAAGTAGATTGTGTTTCACAGATGAGGACCCCTAAGGTCATCTGATACAAAATCGTCCACAGTGCAGTGGATAGAGAAACAGATCTAGCAGAACAGTTTTCCAGAGGGGTGAAACGCCTTAGAGTGCAGAGTTCAACCAAACACCTTTGCTGATTCTGGTCTCTCAGAAGTAGTGCTGCTAGGCAAGCCCATCCTCTTCTAGTGAAATAGGTAGTACAGTCTAGTGGGTAGACTTCTGGGGTTGTACTGACTGTTTTTTTCTAGGCCTCAGTAGAGCCGACTGAGGAAGCACACAGGTGATAGAGACCCATTATTTAGTCAGTAATGAAGGACTTGTACTAACAGGCCGTTCATAATCTCCAGAAGCCAGAGCAACGCCCTTAGCAAATGTCTCAAAGGTTAGGAGAATAAGCTCTCTAGTGATTAGGGTTCTTACAGGAGGAAGCAGGTGCTAGTTTCTTATTTTTTGGGTCTTCAGGAAGTCGGGCATCTTGTTCTGTCAGTATGTTGGCTAATTGAGGCTGGTGACCTCATTTTCTAAGATTTACATGTTTCTATTTTATGCTCATGAGTGCTTTGCTTGCATGTGTGTTTATGGTACCATGTGCATGTCTGGTGCCCACAGGGGCCAGGATCCTCAGACCGAAGAGACAGTTGACAGTTGTGAGCGGCCATGTGGATGCTGGCAACCAAACCTGGCTTCTCTAAGAGAGCAGTGAATGCTCTTAACCCGTGAGCCATCCTCAGCCTCTTACTCCCCTTTTCAAAAAGACTCCGTATAGGTGTTTCCTTACCCCACCCCATTCACCCCTCTCTCAACTTTCTATAAAGTTCTCATGAGTGTCCTCTCTGGGAGAAGCACGCTCCCCCAGGACCACGCTGACTGACCACTGACTGAGACTCAGGAGGGTCCAGAGACTTCGTCGTCCCCTGAGCCCACCGTGGGGGCTCACGAGGTGGTTGAGGGGGGCTAACAGTATCCAGATGGGCCAGGCCCTTGTGGGAAGCAGCTGTAGGCTACTCTGTGACTTGGGAACCCAAGCTGAGTACTGTGTGCTTCCCTCAGCCGGGTCATTGGATACCTCACTGAGACCAGTCCTTTAAGAAGACCCAACACGTTGCTTGGCTGCCTCCCTTGTTTACAGTCCCAGAATAGTGCTGCTCAAAATACTGGGACTTGGCTTTTTTTTTTAATTGACCAAAAGAGACCTTATTTTAGTAGGACTCAGAAATGGAAAAAGATGTTTTCTTACTGGATGGGAAGTCTTTATCCTGACAGGCTGGGCGGGTCTGCCACGTTTCTGTTTTCATGTCATGTGCCCAGGGCCTGCTTAACTCTGTTCCCTGGCTCCTGGTTAGGGAGCTTCTTGGGGCCCTCTCTTTAGGTAGGCTTGCTCAAACCCCAAAGGGCTCCATTTTGGTCAGTAGGTCATAAGCCAAAGGAATCCTGATTTTCTACATTGTTGAATTTTTCTTTTCTTCTCGTTAATGGCCAGACTGATTGACAGTAAAAACTGACTGGTTTAGTGGGCAGTTACCCTTTGGCAACTTTTCATCAGAACATAGGTATGTAGGTATATTTTGCTGTTTGTTTCTTGGGTGCCATGCCAAGAAAATAAGACAGAAAAATTCTTTGGCATCGTCAAAACAATAAGCAATCATTGCAGGAATGGCAAGGCCTCCCCCACCCTGCTTTTTACGCATACAAAGTAAAAGCCCCTTTGTTTAGTGATGGTGGCCGACTGGACAGCCTTTAAATGGGATTACTGGGAAACACAGCATTGGGGATGACTCAAACAAACAGAAAAATGAAAGAGCCCCTATTGTGTGTCTGTAGTCTCTACTTGGGGTGTTGTGAGTGTGCTCTGCTTTGGGTTCATTTAGCTGTAAGCGACCCCTGGCTTTTTAACCTGGGACACTATTTTGGTTAGTATAGGACCTGTATAAAATTTGACCTGTATAAGCCATCCACATCACAGTGAGTCAGCTTTTTCGGGAACCCATCCTTAACTGCGCTGAGTTACCTCCAGTTTGTGTGTTCTATTTTATTATATTATGTTGACCCCCCCCCCCCTTCCTTGTGTGTTGGTTTTGAAGTGATCTTTTTGAATTGGGCAGGTGCTTGGCTTTTTGAGCCAGCATTAAAGTAGAAGGCAGGGCTCTTACTAAGTTGATGGTGATCTTCTCTGGGGATGTGTCCACTGACTGTCCCGCTCCTGGGCTTTCCTGCAGGTTGTGTAGCTCTGGTGACAGGATCCTAGGAGATTGTGTAAGTGCTAACTTGATTGGCAATGAGAAATGAGAGGGAGCTAGTGGGGAGACCATGCTGAAGGGAAGGGAAGCAAGGGTGTGGCAAGCTCCAGGCAGGAACGATGAGAAAGGTCTGTGGGAAAGGACAAGAACAGACGCGGGGGTGATGCTTCCTTGAAGTTTTGGTTTTTTTGTTCCTCTTTTTTTTTTTTTTCCCTCCTCTCTTAGACAGGATCTTGTGTAGTAGTCCAGGCTACCAATTTAGTTGGTATAGAGGATGACCTTGACCTTCTGATCCTTTTGCTTCTGCCTTCTTAGAGCGGAGATAAGCAGGTATGCCGCAGTTTGCCTCCTTTGTGCAGTGCTAGGGACTGTACCTAGGGCTTCATCAGACAGTCCACCAAGTGAGCTATATTCCCAGCCCTCATTTTGCCTTTCTTTTTAAAAAAATTATATGTTTTTGGTGGCATGCACCTTTAATCCCAGCACTTGAGAGGCAAAGGCAGGCGAATCTCTGTGAGTTTGAGGACAGCCTAATCTATAGAATGAGTTCCAGGACAGCCAAGGCTACAAAGAGACACTCTGTCTCAAAAAACCAAAAAAAAAAAAAAAAAAAAAAAAAGGGCTGGAGAGATGGCTCAGAGGTTAAGAGCACTGACTGCTCTTCCAAATGTCCTAAGTTCAATTCCCAGCAACCACATGGTAGCTCGCAGCCATCTGTAATGAGATCTGGCGCTCTCTTTTGGCGTGTAGGTGTACATGCAGACAGAACATTGTACTAAATAAATAAATAGGTTAATAAAAACGTTAATAACTAACTATATATCAATAATATATGTCTGTGTGTATGACAGGTGTATATGTGTAGACAATGTGTGCCACTCCCTGAGTGTGGAGGTCAGAGGATGACTTACAGAAGTTGTTTCTTTCCTTTCAAAAAGGACAAGCTATCACTGTGTAGCCCTGGCTGACATGGAGCTTGATTTGTAGACCATCTGGCCTTGAACTCACAGAGACCCATGCCTCTGCCTCCCAAGTGCTGGGATCAAGAGAGTGTGCTACCATATTTGGCCATCAGTTAAGAGGTGACTGATTTGTGGGTTCACATGGCAGTGGTTGGAATGTTAGGGTAGAGATGTATACTAGTTATATGAGAACCTGACCACTGGCTTGACATCTTTGGAGGGTGATTTGACTTTCTGGTAACTTCTGGAACCCCCTCCCCCCATTCTTAAATTCTGTCATTTTTGGTTGATTCTAGACTAACTGGATACTTGAAAAGAACTAAGTTTGGTTCTTTCAGACACCCCACATTCAAGTTAAGTGACAACACAGTCCTGAGCAACTTAGGAGTCAAAGAATATTGTAGAAATTCTACTTTCCAGATAAGCCCTGCTATCTGGGGACTATGTCATCTTCATGGTTAAACCATTCCATATCGTTTCATAACCTTTTCTTTCAAAGTTTAGACATCAGTACACTGCCTTGAAATGGAAGTACTTGCTGAGCTGTGTGCCTTCGTAGTTGGGATAATCTCTCTGTGCAAACTTTCTCTATTTTGTAGCACTGGGGGGATCAAACCCAGAGCTGTATGCATGGCAGGCAAATGCTCTGCTGCTGAGTTACATCTGTAACCCATTTCAAACTGTTTCTAAAATGAAAACTTATGGTGGTGAGCGAGCCTGGGAGGCGTGGCAGAGGCCATCATTGCTTGGAATGCCCACTTCTCTTAACTGTTGGGCGGGGTTATTTGAGGATCTCGTAGTTGTTTTTGCACAACCTTTCTGGTTCTTGTGGCCATGGGATTAGTATAGTTAGCAGGTCACTGTTGGTTCCGCCCATGTCCCAGTAAACTCTGCTGTTCAGATCTGGATTAGTTGATAGGCAGTCAGACAAGCGAACAACTTTCCACCTTCGCTACGTGCTTTCTTCCTTCCTTTGTTTCCTTTTCCCAATCCCTTTTCTTTCCTGGTCATGAATTTAAGAAATGAAGTCTCCCACTGTTAGGGAAAACAGTTGGTATGGCCAAAACCAAATGATTTTAGGGTTATGTTTTATTCTAGGTTGTTCTTAATTTTTTTTCCTTTACTATAGAAAATAGATTGTGTGTGCTATTTATTTATTTGTTTCTACATGGGTCTCACTATATAGCCCTGGCTGATCTTGGCATGTGTACTAAGCTGGTCTTGAACTCACAGAGTTCTATCTGCCTCTGCCTCATAGGTGTTGGGATTGCAGGTATATGCATGCTGCTCATAACTTGAAGCTATGGCTCAGCTGGTAGAGTGTTTACCTGCATGTTGAAGTCCCAGCTCTAGCTTCAGCATTGCGTAAACCTAGTGTGTTGTTGCATACTTGTAAACCTAGCACTTGGCAGGTAGAGTAAGAGGGTTGGGAGTTCAAGGCCATTCCTGGTCACACGTTGAGATCCTGTCTACAAAACATAGCAAAGCACAAAGTACAACTTTATTGAGATGTGTAGTTTTATGAGATGACAGATATAAACATCTATGACCACTATACTCAGAGCATGAAACATGGGGCTGGAGAGATGGCTTGGTGGCTAAGAGCAGTTGTTCTTGCAGAGGACCCAGTTTGGTTTCCAGCATCCACATGGCTCACAGTCATCTATAATTGCAGTTCCACGAAATCCGTAACTCCTAGGCATGTATGTAGCACACAGACATACATGTAAGCAAAACAGTTTTGCATAAGAGAAATTTTAAAAAAAGGCATGAAACATATCCACTAACTGGGTGTGGTTGCCCATGCCTGCAATCTCAGCACTTGGGAGGCAGAGGCAGGCAGATCTCTGTGAGTTTGAGGCCAGTCTGGTCTACAGAGCAAGTTCCAGGACAGCCAGGTCTACACAGAGAAATCCTGTCTCGAAAAACAAAAAGAGAAAAAATATTTTTTTCCACCAATTTCAAAGGTCCCCTTGTGCCTCTAAGAAGCAATCACTGCTCTGCTTTCTGTCACTGTGGATTAGAGAGCAAATGTCCTAGAATTTTATATAAATAAAATCACTCACTGTGTCCCACCCATGTGCTAAATGACTCAGGGGAGGCAAGTACTCAATCATATCCTTATCCCCGGCCACTGAGTTGTCCAGACTGGCTTGAGTGTGATCTTCCTGCCTCACTTTCCTGTTACACCCAGCTTACTGTGTTTTTGAGAGGGTATTTTCCCCCCCACAGCTTATAAGGTAATTCATTTTATTGCTGAGTTACGTGGGTCACATAATTTATTCATTTATGATATCATACTTTTGATATCTTCTGTACATATATGTGTATATACATTCTTTATTTGGAGATAGAGCCTTCAACTCATGGTCCTGCATCGGCTTCTTTGAGTGCTAGAGTTTTAGGTGTGGCCCTGGCGCTTAGCTTATACTGTATGTTTATATTGAATGCAGTTCTTCTTTGTAGAACGTAAGCTCCATGAGGACAAGCTGCATTAGTTACAGTTCTCCCCGCTGTGACAGCATGCCGGAAGGCAAACCAAGGAGGGGAGGAAGGGCCTCAGGTCCCATGGTCTAGACTGTCATAGCTTGGAAACTTGTCAGCAGCAGCGAGGCAGCAGGTCATCCTGCCTCTGAAGTCAGGAAGCAGGGATGGGCACTAGTCCCCAGCTGCCCTTTAAATTCCCGCCTCAATCTGAATCCTCTGCCTTTTTTCTCGTTCTCCTTTTTATCCAGTCCAGAACTCCAGCCCATGGGGTAGTGTCCCCACACTCAGGTGGGTCTCCTCCCTCCAACTAAGTGTCTCAAGAAACACCGTCATGCATCCAAGTGTTTCTCCTTGATGAGTCTAGATCGCCGAGTTGACAGTCAAAATCACCACCACAGCAGCAGAAATCATGTAGCAAATTACATTGCCTCATTCACCTCACAGGGAGGAAATTGAGGCCAAGATAAGTTAAATGACCTTTTCAGGATTGTTCCAAAGTCAGTGATGGTAGAGTCAGCTTGACTAAACCCTCCGTGGTGGTAGTGCTCACTTCTTTCCAGAGAGAGCGAACACAGCATCTAGAAACTGTGTGCTGCCTTCATCCATTCATTTAAACAATACATACCGGTTTCCTGCTGTGCTCGGCATGCCTTATGGACTAGCACAGACTGGACCCTGGCCCTCAGGAAGGAGTACATTGTAGTTGCAAAGCTGAGAGCTGGGAAGAGTTGGACTAGTTAACAGGAAGGCTGGGTGGGAGTGAAGGGGTGAGCAAGACAAGGATTTTATCAGTTGCCTCTGGTGTGATCTGTCTTCTAGTTTGGTACCTTTCCTTCTAAGGTCCCTAGTGTCAGCAGTGCTTGTGCTAGTTTTGTAGGAGCTAAATAGGAGTTTGCGGTGCTGTGTGAAGGGGAGCTACTTGTCCCATTGGGAAGGTTGTGGGAAAGCTCTTGAGTTGGTATTTCCAGCGCTCAGGGTGGGGAGAGCTGAACGGGGTGAGTTGGGTATGTCAGAGAAACTTGTCATGGAGCTAAAAAGAACTGTTTTGGAAGAATGTGTGTGAGGATGGATCATTTCCATGTGGATGTGTTCTTCGCTGCCAGGACAGCAGAGGAGCCAGGGGCAGGGTCTGTGAGGCAAGGGTCTGTGAGGCAAGGGTCTATGAGGCAAGGGTCAGGTACTACTGGAGTTTCAAGACGTGGGAGGGGAATTCCTGACCTCTCAAGTCATGGGACACTCTGGGGACCAAGGAAAAAGTGATCTTTGTCCTCACCAGATGTACTCAGGGTTTGTAAGGCTAAACTTGTGACTCCAGTCGACTTGAGCTAGGGAAATGGCTATGCTTCTAAGGAGGACCTGCCTTCCCACGTGTGAACTTACAGTAAGTGTGCACTCCTTCAGGAGTGGAAGGACACCTTTCAAGCTTGTATGGTGTAGAAGCAGGGTTTCTAGAGTCTTCTGGTCGCAGGATTTGTTACTGAGATGGAACCTTTGTTGGGACTTTTTTAAGACTAGACTAGATGTGTCTGACATCGTTTTAGTAAAGTCCTATTTGATTTATTTATTTTTGTTTTATGTAAATTAGGAGTTTGCCTCCATGCATGGCTGTATGAGGGTTCCAGATCCCCTGGAACTGGAGTTACAGACAGTTGTAAAGTACCATGTGGGTGCTCGGAATTGAACCTGGGTCCTCTAAAAGAGCAGCCAGAGCTCTTAATCACTGAGCCATCTCTACATATTTGAAAGGATACAAATTAGACCTTTTTATTCAGTCAAGATAATAAGTTAGACCATGAACATAAATCATTGCCTGATGTTCTTTTTTTTTTCTTCCAAGACTCACTTTTTAGACCAGGCTGGCCTTAAACTCACAGCGCTCCGCCTGCCTCTGCTTCCCTGAGTGCTGGGATTAAAGGCATGCGCCACCGTGCCCGGCTGCCTGATGTTCTTTTACTTTGGGAGAGTTGGAACTTCAGGGCCTCACACATACCTTACCACTGAGCTCTTTGATGAGTTTTAAAAAGATTTAAAAAAATCTTTATTTTTGTATGCATTGGTGTTTTGCATGCATGTATATCTGTGTAAGGGTGCTAGATCTTCTGGAACTGGAGGAGTTCTAGATGAGTTCCCATGTGGGTGCTGGGAATTGAACCCCAGTCCTTTGGAAGAGCAGCCAGTACTGAACCACTGAGCCATCTCTCCAGGCCAATTTTTAAAAAGATTTATATTATTTTTATGTATCTGTGAGTGAATGCCATATGTGCACAGGTGCCCATGGGTGCCAAGAGAGGATGTCAGGTTCCTTGGAGTTGGAGTTGCAGGAGGTTTTGAACTGCCTGGCATGGATACTGGAACCTGAACTCAGGTCCTCTGGAAGAGCAGCAAGTGCTCCTGACTGCTGAGCCATCTCTCTTGCCCTGTTCTTTTGAATATTATGGAACTGGCTTTGGGCTTCTCAAGGAGAGAAGTTCCTCACTGTCCATCTCTTTCCTTCCTCTAGAAGAAAACAGACAGAATGTAACACAGGGTCTGTACGTGTGTGGTCTGTCATCAAGTTAGTGCAGGACACAAGGTGAACCTAGTACCTGTCTCTTGACGATGGGAAAAGCCCCGCTTGTATTTTAGGATGCCAGTCTCAGTTCCAATTAGAGAATCTTGCTTGGTTTCTTTGGCTCTCTTCCTCTGAACTCGGCCAAAAAACTTAAGAAAGCAGAGTGACTAGAAACCAAGAAATAAAAATCATTGATAGAAACTCAATGTTAAAAATAATAATAATCTGCCCACTTAGGTTAGTTACACATCTCAGTAGAATTATTATAATCATTTGTCGGATCCGGTGGAGCTTACCCTGAGTTTTCAGTTGGGATGGGAGTACTTTGGATAGTGCTTTGTGTTACTTGGGGGTGGAGCTGATTTGGGGCCACTGGCACTAGCTTAGTAAACTTGAGAGGGCCGTCTTAACGTATTTGGTACAGATATTATCTTCAGGGGCCAGGACTAGAAGAGCCTTGATGGTGCTGGATGTCAGAGCTTCCGGATGCTTATCCGGCTGTTGAATTACTCTCTGCCCTCTTCAGCTCACTGGTTCTTTCCCGTTGTTGCTTTTCCCTTCCCTGGGCTGCTGGGAAGGAGTCTGCGTATGTTCATGTTTCCTGAAATGATTCTGAGTGCTAAGGTGGAATCTCTTGAGGGAGACAGGTGTTGCTCTTGCCTGCTTGGATCAGCGTTGGCTTGCTGGGGCTTTCATCCCATGAAATAATCTGATTTCCAAATAGGAATAGTGGGGCATTGAGAACTGTTCATTTATTTTGCAAAATTGGGCTTAGACTACTACACAAGTTAAATTTAAACGTGGGAGAGAGAAGCGGATAAGACAGAGATGCTGTTGAGTTTCTTTGTGAGAGGTTGATTTTTTAAAAAAAAATTGTGTATGTGTCTATGTGTGGGTAGGTGCGTGTGAGTGCAGGTTAGAGGTTTGGGGTCCCCTGGAGCTGGGTTACATTCCTGATGTAACCTGGGGGTCCTCTGGAACATGCTGAACTGTCTCTTCAGCCCCTTGTTGGGTTCCTTTCGGCTTAATAGGTATTAGATGGCCACTTTACTAGGAGTCAGTACAGCACCAGTATTAATAATGAACTTTTGTTTTGCTTTTTGAGACAGAGCCTCACCAAGGTTGGCAGCAAGTGCCTTTACCCACTGAGCCATCTTGCCTGGCTCCTTGTCCCTTTTTCTTTTTCTTTTTTTTTTTTTTTTTTGGTGTATGTGAGACAGAGTCTCACTATGTGTCCTTGGCTGGCCTGGAACTCAAAAAGGTCCTCTTTTCTCAGCCTCCTGAGTGTTGGGATTCAAGACATATGCCACTACTTCTCGTTAATGCATTATTTTGGCTAGAGGGAGAGGAAAGGAGCTATTTGAAGTGTACAGTGAGAACTTTCACTTTTAGGTAGAGCTGGTTTAGATTTGGCCACACTGCTGAGTTAGTGACTTCTGGGTACCAGGCAGGTGGGATATTAGTTGACTTTGCAGCACACTGGGTGTTTTCCCACTGGGCTGGTTCTAAGTAAAAATGGCGCCTCACTGTGTGCCACAGCTGGGCCATGCCCTTTGCTGTTTTATCTTGGACAGGACTTTATCTTAGGTAGTCCTCTGTCCCCACAGGGTTGGATAGTCAGCTGTTATCTAATGTCCCCGAGGCTTCCTCCTCAAGTAGCTCTTTCAAGGCCCTGCAGTGGCTAAGCCTGGGGTGGAATCTGGGAGCTGCTGACTTGCCTGAGGCCCTAGAGCCCAGGCTCTGGTGGGAGGGGCAAAGGTGATGTTGCCCCTGCTTTTGCTGTTGTGTCAGGGCCAAGGACTATTTCAGGCAGTTTCTTTAGCTCAGAAATGGAATGAAAATGGGTCGATGAGGGTAGACAGACAGACTAGAGGAGTAGGAGCCTTGTCCCTTCCAGAGTCTTCTATTGGCAAGGGGAGTCCTATCTTTTTTTTCTTTTCTTTTTTGAGATGTGGTCTTATCAGGTAGTCCAGGCTAACCCAGGGCTCCCCCGCAGCCCTGACCCTCCAGCCACAGCCTCCTGTGCCCTGTGCCATCACACCTGATCACTTACCTTCCTTGGTCTTTGCTTTTCCAGTTTGAAAACCGGTCTTGCTGCCACCCCAGCGAAGGCAACTGGGTCCTTTCTGGCTCAGGGAAAGATGTCCACAGGTTGGGGATACGTTTAGTTGTGTTACCAGGGAGCAAAGTAATGGGAAAGACAGGAGGAGGGTGAGGCCTGCTTTCAGGTTTGCCAAGCAGTTTTCCTCATCTGTTCATTTAGTTGGCCACTGTACTTTCCAGTGGAGGTCAACATGGTTATGTTCTCATTCTGCATATGAAAAAAGCCACTAATAATGCTGATGGTTCTTAGAGCACAGAAGACAGACCTGCCCAAGCTTCTGAGTTCTTTCTCTGAGTCTGCTCATTGGCTCGAGAAGCTATGCTCAACAAAAGCACATTATGTGTTTAATATATCTCAGGATATTAAATATCAGATAATATTCCGGATGTTAGTTTTCTTCACATGTACATATGTACAAACACACAGAGTCGTGTGTATGTGTGTATATGTGTTAATTTTCCTTTTTTTATTTTTGAGATGGCTCTTGCTCTGTAGCCTGTGCTAGCATCTTCTCTGCCTCCTGAGTGTTAGGACTACAGGAGTGTGTATGCACAATTGGCTTATATCATTTGACGAGTACTTAATGTTAATCTTGGAAACACTTAATTCTGTACCTAAAGGCTTCAGCATGATTGCTCTCAGATATTTTGGGTACCAGTTGCTGCTTCTAGGTTGACAATTTCATCACCTGGTGGATTTTCAGGGGAGACTCTGAAGGCGTAGTCTTTTCTGCCTCAGGACTATTTGAGAAAGTAGATGGCTCTTCCAGATGGACTCTGACCTTAGCTAACTTCTTACTAGTTGAAGTTTATGGGGCCTTTGTTTGTATCTTGCTGGCCACCTTAGCAACTTGCAACCAGACTGGCTGAGTGACACAGGTCCAAAATGGACTGTTCTGTGTCATTTAAATTTTTTTTGTTGTTGTTGTTGGTTTTGTTTTTGAAACAGGGTCTTTCTGTGTTGTAGCCCTGCCTATTCTGGAACTCACTATGAGGACCAGGCTGGTCTCAAACTCACAGAGATTCACCTGCTTCTGCTGCTTGGGTGCTCGGATTAAAGGCCTGTGCCACTCTAGCAGGCCATTTAAAATTGTTTTCAACTTACTTTTTTGAGAAAGAGTTTTGTTGTGTAGCCTGAATTGGTCTTGAACTTGTGATCCTTCTGCCTTCAGTGTTGGGATTACAGATTCCAACTACCTAGGGTTAGGGTTAGCTTCTGGGATCTCTTGTTTCTTAGAGCTGTCAGCTAGTTCAAGTAGCCTGTTCCCAAGCTTCTCAAATGCTGCTCTCTTCAGCTCTGTGGAAGGTATGGGGCGGGCAGAGGGGAGTGATTAAACTTCCCAGCGAAGTGTCGCTCCTGTGTGCCAGGCTGTGCCCTAAGTGCTGTGCATGCAAAGATAAGATAGAATGGTCCTGTGTCTGCTGTGCTGAGTGAGCCCTGTTGCTGCGGGATCAGCCAGTGAATTGTTACAGTCACAACAGGAATAACTGATGTTTGGCCATCTTGATTAAAGAGCAAGCGAGACAAAGGCTCATTGCATTTTCATACGCAGTGGTCTGTCTGCATTTCCGTTCTCTGTCAAGCTACAGACACTTGAAGCAGACAGGTGATTCTTTTTCTCAGATGGCTAGGAGACATTGGTTATAAAGGCTTGCTACTCCTGTAGCCAGAGGAGACCTGTGTGGTGGTGGTGTTGACATGGGATTCTGTGCTCTGAGGAGGGATCCTAAGGAACTTCCTGAAGTTCTGTTCTGGATCTTGAAAACAAAACCCACAACATTTTATTTTGAGGTAGAGAGAGAAGAAAAGGGAAGGAGGGAGGGGGGAGACAGAGTGTGTGTGTGTATGTGTGCTGGCTCTTGAGAGGAATGTGTGAATGTTGGGCGACACCTGGTTACCCAGGGTAGCAGCCAAGTGAGCCTTTGAAACCTGCATGTTCTTTAAATTATCATGGTGGTTATGAATGTATGAAGTCAGAACAGTAACTGTTTTAAAAACATCACAACTTTATCAAAATATGCACAAATCCAACCTTATTATATTAAAAAGCGTTTTTAGCCAGGCGGTGGTGGTACACGCCTTTGATTCTAGCACCCAGAAGACAGAGGCAGGTGGATCGCTTTGAATTCGAGGCCAGCCTTGTCTATAAAGTGAGGTCAGGAAAGCCGGAGCTACACAGAGAAACCCTGCCTCGAGAAACAAAACAAAACAAAACAACAAAAAGTTGCCTTTTCAGTGTGAGGATCAGATGCTGGTTCTTAAACATGCCAGCCGGGTCTTGTACTGAAGAACTTAACCCTCAAGTCTAGATTTATCTTTCGAAGTGTGAAGGTTGCTGAAAGCCTATGCTCACCTGATCTCCAGCACCACAAATGAAATAAGGAAGTTACTGAACTAGAGAATTCAGTGTGTTTACTGTACACAGAAAGCCTGCAACCGGAACACAGTGTGACTCCAGAACATTTTCGTCACCCTAACCAGAGACTTTGTCCCTGTTAATAGCCTCTCACTGTTCCCTCCTCTTCGGGCTGCTGGCAGTCACTACTCTACTTTCTGCCTTGTGAGGTGGCTTCTCCTGAGCATCGGATATAAACGGATCATTTAATATGTGGCCATTTCATTTAGGGTCATTTTCCTGTATTCATGTTTAGCAGTTTAGCACATGTTGGTACTTGTTTTGTTTTAATTCTAGCATGTCAAGCAAATACTGACAGTTGTTTACTTTTTTGTTTGCTTGTTTTGTTTTGAGACAGGGTTTCTCTGTGTAGCCCTAGCTGTCCTGGAACTCACTCTGTAGACCAGGCTAGCCTCACAGAGATACACCTACTTCTGCCTCCTGAGTGCTGAGATTAAGTGTGTGCACCACCACTGCCTGGCAGATGTTTTTTGGCTATTTTAATATATTTTTGTGTGTATTCGTGTTTTGCCTGCATGTATGGCCTTGTAAGGGTGTGTCAGATCTTGGAGTTACAAGTTGTGAGCTGCCATGTGGGTGCTGGGGATTGAACCCAGATCCTCTGGAGGAGCAGTCATTGCTCTTAACCACTGAGGCATCTCTCCAGCTCAGTTGTTTATTTTTTTCTCTTTCTTTTTTAAGATATATTTATTTTATTATGTAACAATGTTCTGCCTGCATGTACACCTGAATGACAGAAGAGGGCACCAGACCTCATTGTAGATGGTTGTGAGCTCCATGTGGTTGCTTGGAATTGAACTCAGGACCTCTGGAAGAGCAAGCAGTACTCTTAACCTCTGAGCCATCTTTCCAGCCCTAGTTTAAGTTTACTTTTATGTCAGAGTTTTTTAGACATTTTTTGTCTAAATATTATTGAAATTTTTATTACTGAAAATTTTATGTTATTATTTTGTATGTGTATGAATATGTGTGAGCATACATAAGCCACAGTCAACTTGTTACAGTCACTGGTAACTTTGGGGGGGGGTTCTCTTCTTTTACTGTGGGATCCTGGGGTGAAACTCAGGCACACTGGACTTGTGTGGCAAGCGCTTGTATCTGAAGAGCTATCTTTTTTTTTTTTTTCTTGGTATTTTTGAGACAGAGTCTTACTGTGTAGCCCTGGCAGTTCTGGAACTCACTATGTAGACAAGACTGGTCTCAAACTCTGAGATCTGCCTGCCTCTGCCTTTCAAGTACTGGGAGTAAAGGCGTGTGCCACTATGCCTGGCTCTAATGAGCCATCTTGCCATACATTACACATACATACATACATACATAGTTAATACATGTATACATGCATATAACAGTTTTTTTCAGTCAGACTTGCATTTTTTTTAAATCCCCGTTAACTTGAAACTTCTTACATCTCTGGCCAAGCTGGTCTCTTAACTCCAACCCGTGATCCTCCTGTCTCAGTTTCTCAAGTGATGAGATTATGGGCTTGCACAACTACGTCTCTTTTCAGTTTTTATTATTTTTACAGGGAGACTTTTTATTTTAACATTGGTACTTATAGTTTGGGGGATGATGGTTGTGTTCAAAACTGTCATTATAAACATTTATAGTATAAAATATATCATACTATAAAATATTGCTAAATTCTTTAATTAGAGCTGGAAAACACTCTAAAGTAAGACAGGTGTGATTATGTTAATTTCAAGAACTTTTCTAATTCAGTAAAAGGCTTGTTATAAGTGGGATTTAGGTAGAAGACTAGCATGATTCTGGAGAGAATATGCCTCATAATCACTTTCCCCGCTGAAAAAATAACTGAAATGATTTGTGATACATTTTTCAGTGGAATCTTTCAGATGTGTAATTCCTCCCAGAAGCTATTTTCAGGTTCTTTGTAATCAATCAAAACAAGTCAGTAAAGAAGCAGCATAGTTAGCAAGCTCACCTCATCTTCAGTGGACATTAGTCCATGCAGTGCATATTACCCTCCAGCTATGGGACTATATAGTGTTACTGTAGCATTTTCATCCCCCTCTGAAGGTCAGTGAGCAAAGACTTAGGAAGACTAGAAAGGGGAACCTGCAGTCATGTTGGGAAACGAAGTCTGAGAGAAGACTCATCAGGTGAAGGAGCTTGTTTCCAAGCCTTGACAGCCTGAGTTGATCCCTGGGAACCACAGAGTGAAAGGAGAGGACTCCTTTGAGTTGTCGCTTGATCTCCACATGCATACCATGGTTTACTTGGTGTGACATGTACACACACAGATACATACCCCACCCCCAGAAATTGCTACAGAATCAGGTCAAAATAAGGACACAATAAGAAATGTCTTAAAGGTGGAAATATTTGTAAATTACAAAATGGACGGGAAAGAGTGAGTGTGGGGGGATGTACCACATTTTGTTCATTTGTCAGACGATAAGCATCTGGGCTACTTTAACTAATGCTTTAGCTAATGCTGCTGTTTGTATTTATATACAGAGAGGTTTTGTGTGGACATTTGTTTTCAGTTGTTGGATATAAACCTAGAAGTAGAATTCCTGAGTCATAAGAATCTTTCATGTAACTTTTTCTTTATTACATTTTAAAGATTATTTTATGTGTGGGCGTTTTGTCCACATCTATGTCCGTGCACCACGTGCATGTCAGGTGCCTGTGGAGGCTGGAAGTTGGTGTTGGAGCCCCTGAAACTAGACTTACAGGTTGTTGTAATCTGCTGTGTGGATGCTAGGAACGGAACCTGAGTCCTGTAAAAGCAGCCAGTGCTCTTAGCCACTGAGCCTTTCCTCCAGCTCATTTTTTCACTGTCTTGGTGGCTTTGCAGCATGTGGCCTTAAACTATCAATTTATCTTCTTCTTTTTCAGAGACTGTTGCCCAAACCAACTATTAACATGTTTTCTTTTAAGAACTTTGTGGTTATAGCTCTTTGTTAAATTTTTGTTTTTAGTTGTATGTTTTTATGTGTGTATGTGCACATGAATGCTGGTGCCCATGGAAGCTAGAAGGGGGCATTTGATCCCCTGGAGCTAGAGTTACCGACAGTTACGAGCCTCTCAGGGTGCACTTTGGGTACCAAATTCAGGTCCTCTCTAAGAGCAGTGAGCAGCCATCTCCTGAGCCCCCAGTTTTAGGTCCCCATGACTACCAACTTCTTCACTGAATCTTCAGATGGTTATAAGCTGTTTGCTAAGGGTGCTGTTCTTGTCTTGTGACTTATTTTCCTTTTACTTCAACAAGTCAGAAAGAGCCTTGTCCCTGGGAAATGTTTGTTTCTTATAGAATTCAGTTTTTCAGTCTTTTTTTTTTTTCTTCTTTGTTTTTGAAGGTAACAAATGAAGAGGACTTTATTAGAAAATTGGACTGTAAGCCTGACCAGCATCTCAAGGTGGTTTCCATTTTTGGAAATACCGGTGATGGAAAGTCCCATACCCTCAACCATACTTTCTTCTATGGCCGAGAAGTCTTCAAAACTTCCCCTGCTCAGGAGTCCTGCACAGTGGGAGTGTGGGCAGCCTATGACCCAGTCCATAAAGTAGCAGTGATAGACACAGAAGGACTCCTGGGGGCCACCGTGAACCTCAGCCAGAGGACACGGCTACTGCTAAAGGTCCTGGCCATCTCGGACCTGGTCATCTATCGAACTCATGCAGACCGGCTGCATAATGACCTCTTCAAATTCCTTGGGGATGCCTCTGAAGCTTACCTGAAGCACTTTACCAAGGAACTCAAGGCTACCACTGCACGCTGCGGCCTGGATGTCCCCTTATCGACCCTGGGCCCTGCAGTTATTATTTTCCATGAGACTGTACACACTCAACTTCTGGGTTCTGGTGAGTAAGACAGTGCTATGTCATAGACTGACCTTTTAATGCACAAGGAGGTGGCCTCTGGGATGCAGCATGATGATAGCAGAATGCCCAGAAAAACTTGTACAAAGGCAAGACTTAAGAAAATGTTCCAGGAAGGCTGGAGCAATCAGTTATGGCAGGGATTAAGAAGTGCTAGTGGACCAAAGGTCCTGGGAGATTGGGATAAGGCCTGTTTCCCTGGAATGCTGATAGTGAAAGCTTGCTCAGAGTGGGATCAAGATAGACTGAAAGAGCCAGCTAGAGTGATGAATGCCTGTAATTTCAATATTCAGGAAGCTGAGGCAAGAGGATTGTGAATTTGAGGCCATCCTGGCTACATAGTAAGACCCTGTCACACTGGAACAAAAGAAAGGCAGGTGTGTATGGTGGTGCGCGCCTGGAGGCCCAGCATTCAAGAAATAGAAGTAGAAGGGTTATTAGTTCAAGGCCATCCTTAGCTATATTATGTCAGAGGCTAGCATAGGCTACATGAAACGCTTGTCTCAAACAATAATAACAAAACCCCCCAAAAACCCCAAAACCAAAACCAAACAGAAGGCAAGAGAGATATACACAGACATTGTTACAGGGCTTGGGAGTATGCTGAATGAATTCTTTCCAAGAGTTTCATAGAGGGAAGTAGTGGTAGCTGAGGGCTCATGTGGAATTTCTAAAAACTTCCCTTTTGAAATTTTAAAATGTTTAAGATAATGGTGTGCTGATGACAGTGATCTGTTAGAGAAGGGGGTACATGCAAGAAAGAGATCAGATGCCTTGAATGCTGGAGGCCTTGGTTGAATTCTGAGCACTGCAAAAAAAAAAAAAAAAAAAAAAAAGAATGTGTGATGGTACACACCTATAATCCCTGCACTTCGGAGGCAGACCTGGCAAAATTGCTGCAAGTGTGAGGTCATCCTCCTGTACACAGTAACCCTAGCTCAAAACAGAAATGAAAAAAGAAAAGGAACAGAAATAGCTGGTGTGTTTCTCAAGCGGAGGGGTTGGCTGAGAAGTTGGAGAATTACAGTTCACCTGTGTCTGTCTACAGGCGAGAGAATGGAATGTGTGGAGGCGGAGGTGGTGGGTGTATCTGTTGTATGTCACCTTACTGTTGCTGTTTTCTTTGAGAGATACGGAGCAGAGATCAAATGCAGTAGTAGTTATGAAATGTGGTGGGGACAATGGTCTGGCCCCTAAGCGGTTATTCACTGTTTACGTCTATATATTCATTCAGTAAGGACAGTACCCGTGTCATGTGCTAGACAGAGAGGTGTAGAGAGTGTCTACTTCTCTGTTTTATAGCATGTGTAGGCATTGGGGTTGTGGGACCAGAGAGGAGGGGCCACACATCCTCGGGGAGCTTTGCAGGTTGAGCCTTCAAGTAGCAGAGGAGGGGAAAAGCATGTTCCGGGAGGAGCAGCTGCCAGGAAGCTTCCCAGGAATAGTTATCTGGAGGGAGCCGCAGCTGGTTCTGCAGTAGATTCTTAAACTCCAGCATCAGCCCTTGGGACGCCTTCTCTCTCTGCCTTCCAGAGGGCTCTCTTGAAATAAAAGCTTCATTTATAATTTAGATATCCCAGCCTGTGATATTCCTGCTTGCTTTCAATTACATCAAAATATAATAATACAAGTCAAGAAAAAAAAATAATCTAGTAGCTAGGTATGAGCATGTATGCCTATAATCCTGGTACTCAGGAAACTGAGGCAGCAGGATTTCAAGTTTAAGGCCAGCCTGTAACAGTGAGACCCTGTCACAGGAACCAAAAATAAGATCAAATTTATTCTAAACTCCGTATATTTTTGGTTGTGAGCCTTTAACGGATGAGCCATCTTTCCAGCCCTAAACTCCTAAAGGTGGTGTTTTGTCTAACCCCTGTCAGTGTGTCTGGCTCCCTTGACCCACTCCTTGTTCTGTGTGTTTGCCCACGTGCACATGCAAATGAGTATATATATGCATACATATGCATGTATATACATAGACACATATATACATTTATGAATGTGCACGTTACACACACACACACACACACACACACACACACACACACACACACACACACACACACACACACACACGCGCGCGCGCGCGCGCGCACATGCGCCCCCGCTAGCTGTCTCATCATTTCTGTATTCTCACCTTGGGATGTGCTGTCTGTCTGGACCACTTGCTCCAGCTAGCTCTACATCCCTCATACTGAGCTCTCGTCTGGGCCAAGCCTTCCTGACTTCTTATGATGTGGTCCTTCCTACGCCCTAGTGCTGACACACTGGCCTCTCACCCGCAGTCCTCTCAGCTGGAATCTTCCTGCATGTGGTTACTTGTTTTTTTGGTGTTTTCCATGAGAATGGAAATAACATGAAGGCAGAAATGTTGCCTGTTCTACTCACTGTTCCATGTGTCTTAAAGAGCCCGGATGAATGTTGGTGCCCAGATGTGTGTTGAGTGAGAAGTTAAGAGTTGTGCCCACTTGAAGCAAAGCTAGATTGTGTTAGAGTTGGAGATACTTGAGGATCAGGCCATGGGTGGCCTTGGAGCAGTTCTCTGAAAGATCTTGGGCAGAGACCTATATAATGTCAGATTTGTATTTCAAAGCATCTGCCTTCCTCCCCACCCCAAGGACCAAGTAGAGAAGCATGCCTGGAGTTGGGGAGTCTCCATGGTAGTCAGTTGGAAGGCATAGGGACTCAGCCATGACAGTAGTAGTAAGGGAGGTTGTTTGTGGTGGTTCTGCTGAGTCATGACCTTCCAGAGTGCAGGAAGAACTGAAAAGGAACTGACTGTGAGATAAGGTGAGGAGACAGGAAACTCTGACACCGGATCCTCCTTGTGATCAGTCCTTCTAAGTCATTCTGGTTCTTCACAGCCTGAGGGGCAACGTTTAATTGCATGGTCCTCAATTTCTGAAATCTGGAGCCTTTTATAGAGCAGCAGGCCTTCTTGAAGCCTTAAGACAAAGTGAGGACAGCAGGGTAGGAGGAGGGTCAAAATGTGGGCAAATTGGTCATTGCGTTTTTCTTGTCTCATAGCTGGTTTCAGATTTCTGTTTGGTCTTGTTGCTGCTCTGGATATAGGAGGGCTAGGTAGGAGTTTAATAGGAAATGAATGACAGGTTGAGTATTCCTTACCCAAAATGCTTGGGACCAGAAGTAAGCTTGGAGGTTTTGGATTTGGAATGTTTGCAAAGGCCCTGTAAAAGGAGCATCCTGAATCTGAAGGTCTAAAGTCTAAATGCTCTCCTGGTTTCAGAAGTCAGCTCGACAGAACCCAAGGCTGGCTGAGGGAGGCGCAGTTGGGGACTGGCTTGATCAGATTGGTCTGTGGACATTGTCTTGAGATTTATTTTTATGTGTATGGATGTTTTGTCTGCATATATCTGTGTACCCTGTGCATGGAGTATCCGGGGGGCGGAGGCAGAAGAGGACAGCCTATTCTTTTGGAATTGGAGTCCCAGAGGCTTGTTAGCCAGTTGTGAGCGTGCTGGGATTTGGACCCAGCTCCGCTGACAAGAACAACCATTGGTGCTTTTACCATGAGCTTTCTCTCCAGCCCTATTTCCGTTGTGTTAAAAATTATTTAATGTATGTGGGTGTTTTGTCTGTCTGCATGCCTGGATACCAGAGGAGGCCAGAAGAGGGTATCAAGACTCCCTGGGACTCTGGTTAGAAACCATTGTGAGCTGCCATGTGGGTCCTGGGATTTGAGTGTATGTCTTTTGGAAGCACAGCCAGTGATATTAAGCACTGATCCATCTCTCTAGCCCAAACTCCTTTTTGTTTTGTTTTGTTTTTTGATTGCTAATTGATGTAGGAAAGTGTGGCCCGCTGTGGGTACTGCCATCCCTATGCAGGTGGGCCCCAGCTGTGTAAGAATTAAACTTTCCCTCCCACCCCCAAGTTGCTTTTGGTCGGCAACCCAGTCAAACCAGGATAGTGTTGGAATCATTTCTGAGTTAGGATATTAGTATTAGGGATGCCCTGCCTGGATTCTGTTATACTGATGAATAGAAGGAAGTCCTTTAAGAGCACTGATTGCATGCTTGGGAAAGGCAGAGATGTCAGGATGAAGGGAAGGGGCCAAGTCAGGTTCTTGAGTTGCTATGGGGGAAGTAGCAGGAAATCTCAGCATGAGCTGGGAGTAGGGAATAAGTTTAGGATTATGATAGCTGCTGTTTAAGACTGTCCCTTTAAATTTGAACTAGTGTATCTTCGGTGTTTGAGTGATTTTATTAATGTGTCTTTGTAACCACACCATCACCTCTAGAAGGTGCACTGACTGTGTGCAGGCCACTCCCCCTCATTGCCAGCTTAGCATAGCCTCACGGCTCCATCCCTAAGACTAGCATTCTCAAAGTATAGAATTGTGAATGCTCACTAGTAGACAGCTGGTTAAATAGATCCATGGGCTGGAAAACTGTACAGCTTTGTAATCACAGTGTAACGTGTGATCACAGAGCAAGCTGTGCAGGGAGCGTGGTAAGTGTGACAGAAAGGGCCAACGTGGCAGCAAGAGAACACAGGCCGCATTTGTCTTTCCTTTTATGCTGACGTGTCTACATTTTTCTTCCAGTGAACCCTTTTCAGGATTCTTCTGTGTTACACATACAGATATAATGTGTATGTGCACGTTACATCACAGTGTGTAAGGCAGTGAATCACACACTCCTGTACTCAGTGCCAGCTCACGAGGTGCCCGTGCCCTCTTCTTTCTCCTTTTCAGTCAGCGCCAAGCAGATGCTATATTTCTAACCACATAGTAACTGCGCCCTTGTGTGCCTTACATGTGCCGAGTTAAAATTCATCTTTTTCGGTGAAAGGTGGGTAACTTGTTTTCAAGAAGGCACTTACTGCCGCATGCCTTTCTGCTACAGATCACCCCTCAGAGGCGCCGGAGAAGCTCATCCAGGACCGCTTCAGGAAGTTGGGCCGCTTCCCTGAAGCCTTCAGCTCCATCCACTACAAGGGAACAAGGACGTACAATCCCCCCACAGACTTCTCGGGGCTCCGGCGGGCTCTGGAGCAGCTGCTGGAGAACAACACCACCAGGTCTCCCCGGCACCCAGGGGTCATCTTCAAAGCTCTGAAGGTCAGTCGGCTCTTGCCCTGCATGCTTCTCGTGAGGATGCCAGAGAAGGCTCAGTCCCCAGTACTCCCAGTGCCGGCGCTTGGAGGCCTAGGGGTGTGGGGGGCTTGTACACGGCATGCACCTTCGCCTTGCTGGGAGCTCCAGGGGAGAGGAATCTTGAGGCAGTAAAATAGTTGATAAAGGCTGAGGAGGTGGTAGCTCAGTTGGTAAACTGCTTGCCCAGCAGAAATTAAACGCGATCTTGGTTCCCCTGAACCATGTAAACTGGGCATGATGGTACATGCCTGTAATCTGGGCCCTGGGCAAGTGGAGACAGGAACATCAGAAGTTCAAGGACATTTTGGCTGCAAATGATCAAGTCTGAGGGCGCCTGGGATTTATGAGACAGGAGCATTTAGGAGGATCTTTGCATGAGACTTTGTTCAGAGCAGATTCTGAAACTTGGGTAAGAAATTACAAAGGGGATGCTTTCTACTGTTGAATTGGGTGTCACTCAATGCGTTACCTACACACATTTAGATGCACTGTGTCATCTAAAACCCATAAGTGATAGTGCGCTAACCTTTCGGGAAACCCATCTCTAAGAATTGTATCATTTTTAGGGCTGGCGAGATGGCTCAGTGGTTAAAAGCACTGACTGCTCTTCCTGAAGACCTGGGTTCAGGTCCCAACATCCACATGGCAGCTCACAGCTGTCTGTAACTCCAGAATCTGACACCCACACACAAACATGCATGCAAAACACCAATGCACATAAAATAAGAATTTAAAGGATTATATCATTTTCACATCATTAAAGGCATGATGACACACGCTTTCAATCTCATTACTGTGGAGGCAGCTGTCTGTGAATTCAAGGCTAGCTTGGTCTACATACTGAGTTCCAGGCTAGGCAGAGTGAGATAGTGAGACCCTGTCTTAAAAAACAAAACAGAAAACTGTAATTTTGTTGTTTTTTTTTTTTAAGTTGGGCACATAGTGGATCCATGCCAGCAGTAAGATCACTGTCATTTTGCTAGCACAGTTTAATGGATCCCTGTTGTAAAGTTCCTGGCTTCCACCTGTAGCATGTTCTGATGGAGGGTGCTTCCTGCTTTGTAAGACAGCGCTTAGCCCTTGGAGAGACTCCAGCGTTGATCATGACAGGTGCTGTGTAATCTATCAGGTGATTCTTCTGGTGCCCTTTGGTGTTTTTGTTGTTTAAATTATTAATTTTTTATGTATATGGGTATTTTATGGGCATATGGGTATGTCTGTGAACCATGTGCATGCAATGCCTGTAGAGGCCAGAAGGGGTTGGATCCTGAGACTGGATTTATAGAGGATTGTGGGTTGCTCTAACTGGTGGGTACTAAGAATCAAATCTGGGTCCTCTGTGAGAGCAGCAGCAGGTGCTCTAAACTTCTAAGCCTCTCCCCATTCCCCTTTTTGAGGTGAGAGTCTTACTTTGTAGCCCTGGCTGTCTTGGAACTCACTGTTGGACCAGGCTGGCCTTGAACTTAGAGAGATCTGCCTGCCTCTGCCCCCCTGAGTTCTGGGATTAAAGGTCATTACGACTAGCATTTGGTCTGATTTTTAAATTATGTATGTGCATATGACTGTGAGTGCCAGGTGCCTCTGGAGGCCAGAAGGCAGCTTTGGGATCACTTGGTGCTAGAATTACAGGCAATGTGAGCCAACCTTGGATCCTGTGACAGAGCAGTACCTCCTCTTAACCACTGAGCTTCTTGCGGCCCTCTCTCCTGCTTTCCTTTCAAACAGGGTCACATGTAGCTCAGGCTGGTCTGCTGTTTGCTAAGCTAACGTTGAACTCCTGTTTGTCCTGCCTTTAATTCCCAAGGCTGAGATTACAGATATGCCATTATGCCTGGTCGTGTTGGTGTGCGTGAGTGCAAGCATTCACACTTATGCACAGTGTCCTGGGCCTTATCTAGACAGGAGACCTTTGCATTGTGTAACATCACTGCACTCTTAAAGTGCACTGCTGTCGATGAATGATAAGTTGCTGGAACAGTGGCAAAGATGAACATCAAAATAAGATACTGTGACTCAGGGCATTAGAGGTTATTGAAAATTACCAATTAGGAATGGGTTCAGTGTCTGTGGGCTGTGCTGCCCCCAGGGTGATGTGTGAGGTCTGGGCTGAGTCCATGGTTCTATTTCAGCTAGGGGTTATGTTTCTGGTCTGTGCTGTCACCAAAGACTGGAGGCCCCAAGCCCATGCTTCTGCTGACTATGAAGATCCAGGAGGCTGCTTTCGCTGTGATGTGGGTGATTGCAAATATACACCTGAGACGGAGAAACAGAACTCCCTCGCAAGAATCCCCCAAGACAGAGAGTAACAGGCTGGACAGGGAGCCACTGAGAGAACTCTTAAGGGGTGTGTGTTGAAGTGTGGATCTCCAGCGTTGATGGCTTCTGGCAGGGTCTGGGAGGGGAGGGACTTGGCTCTGTTTGGGGGACAGGTCACTGGGAGTTTAATCATGCTAGAGTGAGTATATGGGCAGTACAGATTGGACTTGTGTGTGTTTTTTTTCTTGCTTTCGTTTTTTCCTCTTTTGAGGGGGTCATGGGACTGGGGGGCATATGTGGTATGATTGGGTGTATGATGTGGAAATGCCAGAGAATCAATGAGGGTCTTATGTTGTAAAAAGGGGAAAGGAAGGGGAAAAAGTTGATGTAGTAGTTTTGCTAGATGTGGTGGCATGTGTCTGTAATCTGAACACAAGGAGGCTGAGGCAGGAGGATTAAGGCCAGTTTGGGTTATATATTTGGGCTCATAAGGAGATCATATCTCAAAAGAACAAACCAGTATTCTTCTGCCTACATACAGAAAACAGTTAACCAAACAGAATTGGTTAGGAGTGAAAATTCCAAGGCTTGGCAGATGGCTCAGTAGGTGAAGGAGCTTGGTGCCAAGCCTTACAACCCAAATCTGATCTCAGGGACCCACGTGGTAGGAGAGAACCAACTACCACATTCCTTTGACTTCCATGTATATTTATGTGCACAAGTACACACACACACACACAATTATAATAAATAAAAATAAAAGAATTCTGGCTTTAAGGCTGTGTTGAAGAATTGGTCTACATTCACATCCTTTTGAGTTAGGTTAGGTTAGGTATGAAGTACAGAAACTGTGGATGCCCCAACACTGGCTGAAAGTGAGAAAGGCCACACCCAATCCCTCTCCAGGGGCAGCCAGGGTAAATGCTTCTTTAGTTTTACTTTTCAAATTTGCAAAGATGGGTTTTTTTTCTAGGCAAGTGCCTTCCTACTTAGAGCCACATTTTCAGCCATTAGTAACACTTTTAGGTAGTAAGGTGTATACAAATGAAAAAACAAAACCTAAAAAGACACATATTTTACTATCAGATTAGCATAAGTTTGTGACTTTCTTCCTGTAAGCTCATAAACAGTGTATTATGTGAGCTTTTTAGGTCATGTTGCTAACTACAGGATTTCATTGTTCAAATGCAACAGGATGAATAATTATTAGGTAAGATGTTATTGGTAAACTTTCTGTTGCAAGTCTCACCCTAGTTAGATATCATACAAGCTCTTTCTAATCTGCAATTAGTTCCTTTGTTGCATTCTTTTTGAAGGAAAGATTTGTGACAGGGGAGGATTATAAACCAGATACACTGCCTATCACTCTAGTACTCAGAAGTCTAGAACAAGAGGCTCACTGTTGCTTGAAGCCAGCCTGGGCTGCATAGTAACTTTTATAAATTCTAGTTTAGGCAAAGGAGTCAGACAGTATCTGTCTCTTCTAATCCCACTTTAAAAGGGGAGAGAGTGGGGGTGAAGGGATGGCTCAGGTCTAAGAGCACTGGCTGCTCTTCCCAGAGGTCCTGAGTGCAATTCCCAGCACCCACATGGTAGCTCATAACTGTCTATTCCTGTAGTCCTGTGGGATCTGATACCCTCTTCTGATGCGCAGATGTACATGCAGATATCCATTTACATAAACATACATATCTTTTCTTTTTTTTTTAAAGGAGTTGGGATTGTAAATATGTATATATAACTTTTTGCTGATGTTTTTTGAGTCTCATGACAGGTCTTGAACTCTGTGTTGCTAGCTCAGGCCTTGAACCCCTGGTTATTCTGCCTCTACCTCCCAAGTGCTGGATTACAGATTTTCATAACTACAGCTTGGAGTATATCTGCACATACATACATATTTTTTTTTGAGACAGCATTTCTCTGTGTAGCCCTGGCTGTCCTGAAACTCACTCTGTAGACCAGGCTGGCCTTGAACTCACAGAGATCCACCTGACTCTGCTTCCCAAGTGCTTCCCAGTGTGCGTGCGCACCACTCCTGCCCGGCTGGTGTATATTTAAATTTTAATAGTGATCATTGTTCATGCAGTTTCAAATAGTTGAGTAATTCTATTTAAATATTAAAATTTTTTGTTTTGTCTGTTTCATCAAGGCTTTGACTTCAACACAATCTTTTAGCTTCAGTGTATATGTGTGTGTATACACTTTAATTCACTGTTCTTTGTGCTAAAATCATCAGCTCATTCTTTGAGTATACCGCTTTTCTGCTGTTTGCTTTGTACACACTGTGTCACACCCTTGCAGGCCCAGGACAGTAGGGGTTAGGGAGGGAGCAGGGTCTTGAGGCAGTGCCAGCATTTAAAAGTTCTTGGAGTCAAGGGGAGCATTGGCCAAGAGATTGGAGCCATGCCGAGGATACCCCTGTGGCTCACAGGGTGGACCTGTGGACCGGGGAAGGGTGGGAAGGAGGAGATAGGAGTCGTAAAGCTGGGTGGGTCCTGGCCTAAACACTGTGCTGTTTGCTCACGTGCTTGGTGCAGTGGGACTCCGTGTAGATAGTAAGTGACTTGGCAGTTTTGGAGTTTGGTTTGGGAAGTCTCCCTGTTAGCTCAGGCTAGCTTCAGTCCGCCTGCCTTAGCCCCTCCACCCCCATGCTGGGATTACAGGCATATATCACCACCCCTGGCTAATGTGCGCAAATTGTGTTGCTTAAGCTGTTCTTGAGGCTTTTCTGCAAATTCATATACAGAAATGATAAGTTATCAGTGGGCTGGCAAGATGGCTCAGCCAGTAGTAGCGCTGCTGGCTGTCAACCCAGTGACCCAAGTCTGATCTCAGGATCACACGGTGGAAGGATAGAACCGGGTCCTGCCGCTTGTCCCCTGACCTTCAGACATCCGCAGTGGTACATGCATCGCCTCCCCATAAGCACACATCTATAGGTGAACAATTTTAAAACTTTAAACAGGCCCTTGAGGATCTCCGTTCTCATGTGCCACTGTTCTCCTGCAGTACTGTAACCTGTTCTCTACCTTTCCGAAAATAGTTTCCTTGTATCTTTGAAAAATATCTTCATGTATTACTGCATGCATGTAATGACAGTCCACTGGAGGCAGAGGCAGGAGGATCACTGTAAATTCAAGGCCAGTTTGGTCTACATAGTGAATTCTAGGCCAGCCTAGGCTACATATTGAGACTCTATAAAACCTTTAGAAAGAAAGGTCACAAAGAGAAACCCTTATAATTTACAAGCTGGGAGCTGGATGTGGTGGTGACTGCTATAGTCTCAGCACTTGGGAGGTAGAGACAGGAAGGTCAGGAGTTCACAGCTAGCCTGCATAGTGAGGTTGAGGTCACCCTGGGCTACATAAGAATTTATCTCAAAAACCAACAAAATTCAGAGACCTGCCTGCCCCTGCCTCCCAAGCGCAGGCATTAAAGGTGTGCGGGTGTGCTACCATTACCCCACCTTCTCTGCTCTTCTTCTTCTGTTCTCGCTGTTGTCCTTGTTGTTGTGTGGTAGTTTGATTAAGAATGGTCCAGATAGGCTCATATATTTGGATGTTCGGATGCTTGGTCATTAGGGTGTGGCAATACTTGACGGGGATTAGGACATGTGGCCTTGTTGGAGGAAGTGTGTCATTGGGCCTAGGGCTTGGGGTTTCAGATGCTCAAGCCAGGCCCAGCGTCGCTGTTCCTGCTGCCTGCGGAGCTAGAGGTGGAACTCTCAGTTACCTCTCCAGCAGCATGTCTGCCTGCGGGCTGCCATGCTTCCTGGTCTGATCATAGGACTAAACTTCTGAAACTGCAAGCCAGCGCAGTTAAATGCTTTCCTTTATAAGAGTTGCCATGGTCATGGTGTCTCTTCATGGCAATAGAACATTTAACTGTGACAGACAGGATCTCACTATGTAGTCCTGACTGGTCTGGAACTTGGTCTGTAGACTAGGCTAGCCTCTAATAACCCAGAGAGATTTCTGCCTCTGCTGGGATTAAGGGTATGTGCTACCATGCCTGGCCTTATTTCCATGTTCTTTTTGAGTTTAGTAGTCCTAGGGATTGAAGCCAGGACCTAGTACACATTAGGCAAGTGCTTTCTCTGTTCACATTCGTTACTGAATGGGAAGAATGGCTTTAGAAATGTGATTTGTGAGAAGGAATGAAGCATTGGGAGTATGCATTGGCTGCAATTTGCATGTCAGGGATGTCTGTGGCCACCTGTGGCTTGCCCATTTGTGCCTGAAACTGGCTACCTGCTCACAGGACCAATTTCCCTGTCATCTGGACACATTGTGTTCTCCAGGCCCCAGTACCATTTTAATTGTGATAACCACTCCTTTCTGTAGCACCAGCCTGAATACCTGTAAACACACCTTCACAGATGCCCAAGTCCCAGTCCAGTAGGGGAATCAATATTGAATAGAAGGGGAACTGAAAATTGAATTAATTGTAGATATCTATACTTACAGTTCTGGGTAATCAGTTGATACATTTTCAGACTGAAGCCATGTAGGTGTCGTGTGATACCTTCCTTAGCCTCGGATCCTTAAATGTAGAAACTCTGACTTTCCAATTCTATCACATTAGGAAGCATCTGTTAAATATTCATGAAGTTATTGCTGGAGGGTAGCAACATTGATTGGAGAAAATACATTTGGAACCAGGCCTTCCACTGCTAGCTCCTGATAACTGGGCTAACCTTAAAGGTACAATAGAAAGGACCCTACTGTTTCCAAGGCAACTAAAGTTCAAGATCACCTGGTTTCCAGGCAACGAGGTCTCCAATTTTGCCTCAAATACTTTCACAGGCACTCTCAAGAGACACCCTTCCTTGCCTTTCCTTTGTAGTTTGAGACCTGAGGAAGAGGAGAGACCAAAAACCATGGAATGATGTGAGGTTTGGAATTTTTTTTTTTTTTTTTTTTTTTTAAGTGCTAGGGAGTGAACCTAGGACCTCATGCCTGTCCATCGCCAGGCCTGGGATTTTGAGCTGTCTGAGCCAGTAGGTAGGAGGTTATGTCTATACCAGAGAAAAATTACAGTGGAAGGAGGACAGTTTTCCCCATCCGTGTCTAAAATATGCTGCCTTTGTTTTTGTTTTTTGTTTTTTGTTTTTTAATAGTTACTATTCTCTTCCCATATGCTTGATGTTTCTAAGTTGTCCTGAAGCCTGTCAGGGCCGGATATACTGTTGGCAGCCCGTGACTTGGGGAAGAAGTGGCATGCTGGTTCTCTTACCCAGCATCCGAAGGGTTGGGCTGGTTTGTGTAAGAGTTCTATCTCTGATGTCATAAGAGGTTACTGTTGCCTTTGACAGTACAAGGCAGCAGTTAGTCCGTCTGGGTCAGAGAAGGCTGCAGGTCTAAGGGCCTGAGTACCATGGGGTTTGCCACGGCTTGTTTCATGGAAAGCTCAGAAATATTTTAAAATTATCATTTCTGTTGTTTTGAGACAGGGTCTCTCTTGCTATGTAGCCCTGGCTGGCTTGGAACTCAGCGATCTACTTGCCTCTTCCTTAGGAATGATGGGATTAAAGGTGTGTGCCACCAGAAGTGGAAAATGCCCCCATTTCTCTAAAGAATTTCCAGAGTAGTGAACAAAGCTGCTTGGGATGATAGAGTGTTCTGTCATTGTATGGGGCGACAAGTCCCTCTTCTGAGTTCAGCCCAGAGGGACTGCCAGAGTATGGTGGCCGCCTCTGTGCTGGGCCTTGGGAGGTGGAATGGGAGGATCAAGGGGTTCAGGTCAGCCTTGGCCATGTATTGAATTTGAGGCCAACGTGGGCTACATGAGACTGTCTTAGGACGAAGAAAAAGAAAGCAAGTGTTTAAGTTAGCTTTTGCACTATCTGCTGTAAAGCCTCCAAGGCTGTAACACTCCTTGCTTTCCCCCATGCCACCTGTGGCAGACACCATGTTCTTTCACTTCTTTCTGTGACACTTTATTAGGTAAACATTTTCTTGCAGGTAAGTGTTCACCTGCAGGTGCCAGCAGCCATAAAGACCTGTAACGACAGATGCTCTTTTCCATTATTTTGTTTAAGTTGGGATCTCATTAGCCCAGGCTGGCCTCACACTCAGCATGTAGACAAGGATGACCTGGACTTCATAGCCCCTGCCTGTGCCTCTCAGGTGTCGAGGCAGCTGAGAAAGGTTCTTCGGTCCTGTGCACTGTCTGGTCTAGGCTGTGAGAATGCCTTAGAAGAAAGGAACACAATCGCAGCCTCAGAACCGGTGACACGATATTAGCAGCAGCCGAGGAGCCGCAGCCCCACATGGGTGGGCTCCTCGATGCTCAGTGTTTGCTGTGCGATCTAGTGAAGAAAGTGGTACAGGCATGGCAGTGTAGAGCTGTCAACTGTACACTGGAATGACTTTATGGGCCTTGAGTTTAATGAAACATTTCCATTACCTTTTTGTATCCAGGCCGTTTAAAAGAACAGACCTGATAGAGTGAACATATGTACACACACACACACACACACACACACACACGGATTTATTAGAGTGGCTCCCAGGCAGTGTTCCATGTAGTCCAACAATAGCTGTGTCCTGAGGGATAGGCCAGAGAGCCCGTATTTTTTCATAAAACTGGACATCTCAGCAGCCCCAGTCTGGTGCTGGAGTCCCAGGGAAGCCCTAGAGATCTGCCAGTTTTCAGGCTACACTGGAATCCCAAAGAAGTAGGTTCTGACAGCAGTGAAGTGAACCTTCAGGGACAGCATAGATGAACTTGGCAGTGAGAGTGAGAGAGAGCAGACAGAAAGCAAGTTCCCTTCTTCCTGATGCTTCTATAGGCTGCCACCAGGTGTGTCCCAAATTTAGGGTATCTTCTGACTCAAGCTGCCTTACTGAGGAGAATCCCTCACAGGTGTGTTCAGGTCCTAGGGGTTTAGTTAATTCCAGATGACAAGCAAGATGAGCCATCACATTTTTACCCTATATCTTGGGTGGTTTAGTAACATATATGAACTTTCCGGATCTTTTGGAGGTTTAATGGGAAGATGATGACCTGCTTTCCCACCATTGTCCTCAGAGTTATGCCCAGCATGGCCCCTCTTAGGGCTTCTGCTGCTGTGACGGAACACCATGACCAAAAAGCAAGTTGGGGAGAAAAGGGTGTATTCAGCTTACACTTCCAGATCATGGTCCATCATTGGAGGAAGTCAGGACAGGAACTCAAGCAAGGCTGGACCCTGGAGGCAGGAGCTGATGCAGAGGCCGCGGAGGGGTGCTGCTTACTGGCTTGTTTCCATGGCTTGTTCAGCCTGCTTTCTTATAGAACCCAGGACTACCAGCCCAAGGATGGCACCACTCACAGTGGGCTGAGCCCTCCCCACCAATCACCAGTTAAGAAAATGCCTTACAGCTGAGTCTCATGGAAGCCTTTTCTCAAATGAAGCTCCTTCCTCTCTGATGACTCTAACTTGAGTCAGATTGACACATAAAACCTGACAGTACACGGCTGCAAGAGTTAAAATTTCAGTTCCAAGTCTTTGTGCTTTTGCTAAACCCCCAAGCAGGATAGAGATGATAGTATTTGTGAAGTCTTTGTTAGCCTGACTCAAAAATTGCCACTTGGTTGCTATCACATACAAATAGTGTTTGTGGCCTCCCTGCTGTCCTTGCTGGATCTGAATTTGAACGCCTTTGTGTGAGTTCCTAGTACTCTGGTCCTTCCTGACCTCACTCAGCGCTGGCACCACATGCTGCTGTAGGCCCTGCAGCTTTCAGCTCTGCTACGGCTCTATGGAAAAGAAGAGAAACCTATTTTAGTCTTTTGCAGTGCTGGGGTAGAATTTATTTAAGTCTAAATGCATTCTAAGCAAGTGCTCTACCCCTAACTTACAACACAGCTGAGGATCCTTAAATAAGGTCTCATTAAGTGAGACTCTCTAAAAAGCTTGGAAGGTGGGCATAGGGGCTAGTGAGATGGTCAGCATTTAAGACCACTCCAGAGGTCCTGGGTTCAGTTCCCAGAAACCACGTGGTGGCTCACAACCATCTATAATGTGATCCTATGCCCTCTTCTGGCATGCAGGTGTACATGCAGATAGAACACTCATATATATTAAATAAATAAATAAAAAGTTTAAAGGAATAAAAAAAAAAAAAAAAAGCTGGGCATAGTGGCATGCCCGTAAGAGGCCGGTGGATCTCTGAGTTTGAGACCACTGTGGTTTACATAGCTAGTTCCAGACCAGCCAGGAAAAAACAAAACAAAAACCCAATAAATAAATAGCTAATCAGTCAAAGTGTAATACTTAGCCTGCAGCCGGGTATAGTAGCATATACATGTAATCCCAGTACTAGGAAGAGGGAAGCAGGAGCATCAGGAGTTCAAGGACAGCCCTGGCTACATGAGAGCCTGTCTCAGAAAGGACATCTCCACCAAAACTCCACTTAAGCTGCCCTCAAGCTCTCATCCCAACATTCCTCCTGTTCTTTCACTGAAGGAATAACACCATATGCTTTTGTTTACAACTAGTTTCCCTTTTTTTTCCCCCCCTGCATAGTGTGTGGCTGCCTCAGACTTGGAATGCTGAAGTTAGTAACTCCATCAGGAGGCACCTGAGCATCTCAAGCCCCGGAAGCCTGTTATTATTTGTGTCATTAGGCTGAGGAACCCTTCAGTTACAAAGTAGTTGAATCTGCATTTGATATGGAAGCACTCTCCACACAAGATGCTCTCTCTGCTTCGCAAGCACTTCGTCTTTCATTTCAGTGTTTGCTTTGGCTGTCTGCGGACTTTTAGGTTAATAGACTTGATAAATGACTGGGGAATTTTTACTTTTTTCTTTTTTTAATTCTTTTGGACAGATGACTTTTTTTGAGATAGTTCTGTGGACTAGACACATTCACAGGGGAGCCAGTGGTTAGAAAGGGGAGGGGAACCTAGATACTCCAGCTTGTTTCTTGGCTCCTACCCTTGAGTGTGAGTTCTTTCCCGGAGGAAATGAACGTCAGTCAATATCTGTGATGGTTTCGAATAAAATGCTGCATGTGTGGGAGGAGACTGTGCTTTCTAAGGCAATTACGGGAAAAGAGTAATTTTACTTTTGACCTCTCAGGCAATGAGCTGCTTTCTCCAAGGTTTTCTGTGTTGAGAGTTGGTGAAGGTTGGGTCAGGGAGAAGAGTAAAGATTTCAGGTATGGGGCTCCCTCCGCCATTGTGGTATTCGCAAGAAATCTGGGAGTGAGTAGGCCATCTTAGAAAGGCAGGCAAGGGGGAGCTGGAGCCAGGCTTCCTGAGGGCCTTCACAGATCAACTTCCCTCCTTGGCAGGCACTGAGCGACCGCTTCAGCGGTGAAATCCCTGATGACCAGATGGCGCACAGTTCATTTTTTCCAGATGAGTACTTCACCTGCTCCTCGCTTTGCCTCAGCTGTGGGTAAGTGAGAGAAGCCAGGCCCGTCCTCCAGCCTGGAACCAGCGGCTGAGAGTGTGGCTTCTGACGTGGGCGTGTGGACTAGTCACCAGATTGCTAGTTATGTTATAGAATCTGACAGGGGTTGGGGCCAGCAAGGTGGCTCAGCAAGCAGAGGTTCCTACTGCTAAGCCTGATGACCTGAGTTTGATTCTGGGATCTACAAGATGAAAAGAGAGTTGTTCTCTGACCTCTGCTCATGGAATATCTGTGTGTGTATGTAATTTTAAAATTAAGAAAATGATTCCCAGAGGTAAGGGCTGATGATGAATCGCTGACAAGTTCCAGGTGACCCTGCTGGCCTGGGGACCACCCTCGGGGGCCGTAAGGGCTTTAGGAGTACATGTCAGGAAGACCGGTAAAGATCTGAGTTGCTGGTTGGCTTCCGGTGTGGGCAGTTTTCATGCAGGCAACTGGGTTGCCCAATTTTCTGTTTCTTCGACCACTGACTTCACTTGTTGTTTGTTTCATGCTATTGTACTTGTTCACCTCGCACTTGAGAGTTCCTACCCTCATTCCCCAGTGTGTGCAGAGCTCTGTGGTAGGCCCTGACTCTTCGGGATTATTTTTCTTTATAAGGACAGATCTTGAGAACACAGTAGAATTTTCTAAAGGAACACTCAGAATTGAGGCCAAGGCCCCACGTTCAGGGATTTCCCCCTGGATGGATCTGGGGTGTGTCCTCAGCAGTGGTGTACTTACAGGGCTCCTCAGGGTATTTGGAAGTGTACCTTACACTGAGAGCATTGCCTTAGAATAATCCTCCATCCTTAACCTATGGCACCTTTCCTCGTTAAAATCCAGGCTCTGAATCAGTAGGTCTGGATGGAGCCTGAGGCATGCCTGCGTCTTGAAAAAGTTTCAGGGTGATGCTGTGTTGTTGGTCTGTGAGCTCCACTTGGCCACAGAAGGATTACAGCAGTGACTCTCAAATTTTATTTAGGGTGAATCAGAGGAACTCAGTGCTAAGCGGATTGGTTAGCCCCATTTCCCATTTAGTAGATCTGCAAGGAACCTGCGAATCGGTGGTTTTCATGGTCCCCAGGTGGGGTGACACCGCCCATGGAGCCTTACCGTGAGGGATGCTGTGTCACTCTTAAGATGTGGAGGGCAGTTAAGTCACAGTCTTCTTACTTGCCTGATGGATCCCGTGAGTCTAAACACAGTGTGCCAAGGCCAGGTTGCTGTGTCCTTGTCCCGTAGACACATCTCCAAGTTCTCGTTACCTCCGAATTGTTTTACTTATTTCAGGGCACCATCTATTCTGTGTCCTCCACTCTTGCCCATTTATAAGAGGAGACCTGAGCTCACGTTTTTATGAATGGCTGTTGATCATGGACTCTACAGAGCTGCTCCTGGCTTGGGTGAAAAGGCCTTCAGTTTTATAGTGGAGGGAAGGGACATTTTGGGGGGGTTCCACTTGTGAAGGGAGAAGAGCTGTATTATTTGCCAGTGAGCCGTACTTCTTTTTGCTCTGTCTCGGTCCAGCATGAGAGGAGTAAGCACTGTTGGGCCATCGCCTTTCATTCTGCAGGGTTTCTAGAATTTTCTGTTACCACAGTGAAACCCGAGAGTGCTGGTCTCTGTTTCTGCCTTGTCAGCATGGCAGAGCTTGCTGTTCATTTGAAAGTGTTCATGGTTCAGCACTAAGCTCCCCCTGGATACATTGCCAAATCTGGGGGCTTGCTTTTTGTTTTTATCTCTTGGCAACCATGTGGTTTAACTTTCCTGTCTTAGTTGTTTTTCTGTTGAAGAGACACCTTGACCAAGACAACTTATAAAAGAAAGCATTTCCTTTGGGGGCTCACAGCTCCCTCACAGCAGGTAGGCGTGGCTCTGGAGCACTAGCTGAGAACTTATATCTTGAGACACATGCTTTAGGCAGAGAGAGAGACAGAGACAGAGACTGAGAGGGGCAGACAGACAGAGATGGAGAGGGAGAAGTGGGAATTGTGTGGGCTTTTAAAACTCGAAGACCCACCTCCAACATGGTCTCCTAGTCCTTCCCAGCTGGGGAGCAAACATTCAGACATATGACCCCGTTGGTACCATTCTCATTTAAACTAACCGCATTTCAGTGTCACTTCTTCTCTATTTTTAATTTAATATCTGCTCAGCATTCATCTCCTGTCAAGTTGGTGCCTTCTATCTCTTCCACTTCTCCTGAGGAGCCAGGCTGATTTTGTTTCCCCCATTTCTCCATTCAGGGCGATAGTTGCTTGCTGTCTGTTGTGATCCCCCGCCAGTGTGGCAGAGGGGCTTTTGTGTAAACCACCCCGGTGTGCTTGGGACCCCAGGTCTGGTGTGGCCCAGCGACTGTCCAGACACTTCTGTGTGAGTGCTACTATTGTTAGCTGTCTCAGTGTTAGCTGTCTCACTGTTGTGTTTGGCTTCTTTCAGGGTGGGGTGTAAGAACAGCATGAACCATGGCAAGGAAGGGGTGCCTCATGAAGCCAAGACCCGCTGTAGGTACTCACATCAGTATGACAACCGAGTTTACACCTGCAAGGTGAGTCTGCTGAGCTGCTCCTTACCCAACAGGGAAAATACTAGAAGCCCTGCAATGAGAAAGTGCCGACCCAACAGTGCCCACCTCTCATTCTGGGGCCTCTTCTCTACTGCTTCAGCTTCTTCCTCCCCCCTGTTGAGTTCAGGGCTCAGGGTTCTCTGTTCTCCGCTTTGGATGGGTGTCTTCTGCTGTGACAGGCATAATTTAGAGCATGATTTTGGGTTCCAGACTAGTATGCAGTTCCTTCTCATAGACACACCAGCCTCCTTAGGGATATTAAACTCCTGAGGCGCTAAGCTCAAGCTGGTGTGATCTGTGGGGTGGGGCTGTGAGGAGGTCTCGGGGCCCAGTGGACCTGGAATAAACCAGCAGAGTAATCCTTGTTTCAGGCTTGCTACGAGAGAGGCAAGGAAGTCAGTGTGGTGCCTAAAACATCTGCTTCCACTGACTCTCCCTGGATGGGTCTGGCAAAGTACGCCTGGTCTGGGTGAGTTTGACTAACATGGCTAGAGAGGTGCTTGGTGTTTGTTTTCTTAGCACCTGGCAGAGTTACTGTTGACTGTTGACTTGCCTCTCCGTAGGTATGTGATCGAATGTCCTAACTGCGGTGTGGTCTATCGGAGCCGGCAGTACTGGTTTGGGAACCAAGATCCTGTGGATACGGTGGTGCGGACTGAGATTGTACACGTGTGGCCTGGAGTAAGAGCTGCTCGTTGGGTTCCCTGTCTCTTGCCCTGTTCAGTTATTGTGTGTTTGTGTCTGGAGAGGCGGAGCTTGCTTACTGTAGAAAAGTCAACCGTAGATTTCACCACACTAGTGGTTTAGAAAGACCCATTCCGTTCCAGCCCTTCTTCCTTATTTCTTCATTATATAAATGATAGGAACACGAACTTGAATGAAGCAGCTGAAAGTTAGTCTGTCATTCTCAACAAGCAAATAAGACTTCATCTTGTATGTTCCTACTCATTTTCCATATGCATATGTCCATATTTTTATGGATGTACTTACTGTTCATTTATTTTTGCAGAGATGTGGCATTACTATGCTGCTGAGGCTGGCCTTGAGCTCCCTGACTCAAGTGAATTCCCTGCTTGAGTCTTCTAGGTAGCTGAGACTATAGGCATGTACCTGCCATTTATCCTGCCTTTTCTCGTGATAGTTTATTTGACTCAGTGCTATAGGTTGACTTAACATTTTCCTGTTTGTTTTGACAGTTATTCAAATTATGGTTTCTTACTAATGAAAATGTTTTAGTGACTATCTGCATGTGGGAAAGCTATTTATGTTTTCTGGGAAATTTTGTGTGTGTGTGTGTGTATGTGCACGCATGTGCACGTGTGCTCACGCTACAGCACACATGTGGAGGTCAGAGGACAACTTGTGGGGTTTGTTCTCCTTTTCTGCTCTGTGGGTCCCAAGAATTGGGCTCCTGTTCTCTGGTTTGGCAGTAACACCTTTATTTGCTGAGCCATCTTCCACAGCGGGAAATTTCAGTGAAGTACATTTTAAAAACTGGAAGGTGTACTTTGCAATGGGATCTCACTGAATTGCCCAGGCTGGCCTCAAGCCTGTGCTCCTTTGCGCTTCACCTCCCAAGTGCTGAAATAACAGGTGTGTCCCATGGCACATTTAGGGGTAGGGTTACTGTAGGCCTTTCTTACTTGCCTGTTGAGTTTAGGGGTGTTAGAAAACCAGATCTGTTTAGGAGACAGTGATACAGTTAGTGCTTTCATTCTGTATCAGTAATTTCCCACAGCAGCACATGGTAGTGTGCCTCTGTTCTAAGCTCCTGGGGAGGCTGAGGCAGAAGGGTGGTTTGAGCCCAGGAGTTGAGTCTAGCTTGGGATAACATTAGAAAGGTCCTGCAGCTGGGCACGGTGGCACATACATGTAATCCCAGCACTCTGGGGGCCAGAGGCAGGCAGATCTCTCTGAGTTCGAGGCCAGCTTGAATTGTTTGTGTTGCTTGGGACTATAGTAAAATAGTACATCATAATAGGATTGTGAGATGGAAGGTACCCATTTGCCTCGAGACTAGGAATCAAAAGAAAAGAGACAGCATCCCATAGCCCCCTTCAAGAGCATACCCGTAATGATCTAGAACTCAGTGGGTTTTATCTTTTTCATTCCTAGCATCCTTTCATAGAGCCGAGTTGAGGAACAAACACATGGGCTTTAAAGGGCAGTCTGGATCCAAACCGCAGATCCAGGTGGATTTCTACAAATCTACCTTAGAACTTTCTTGGATCATATAGTCACACAGAGCTGAGGATTTCCTGCTTACCTCCGTTCTCCTCACCAAATTTCTGAGACTCCTGAAATTTGCTAACTATTGTGTGATATCTTTTTTTGGAGCCCACCTCCCTGACTGGATGGCCTTGATGGTATAGGCTGTCATATCGCAAGGATTTTGCATGGCCTTGGGAAGCGAGAAAGTGAAGTGATGACTTTACTGTCTGTCTTGTGAAAGCAAGCACCTCAGCTGCTAGAATACCTTGTACTCTGTGTGTCTGCCTGCTCTTCATTATTTTAACATTCTTTGTTAAAGTACTGTGTGTCCAGGATTGAGCTCGATACTTGGAAAAGGGATGGTCACTATTCTCAGAGGCCACAGTCCAGCAGGGTTCAAAGCCCACTTACAGAAGTAGAGTCCTTAGAACTTTACATGTATTAGAGAAACTGGGAAGAAGGATTCCCAACTGAGCTTGCTGTGGGCTTCCTGTAGGGTGTATCACCTTCTGAACTGGAGGGCAGAATTAGTCCTGAGTTAGGCAACTAACTGTACATCCGGCACCATGGTCACCCGGATGAGAATATGTGATACTGCCAAGCAGCTAGGTAGATTGCCAGTCTGTCTCTGTTCTGCCCTGCCAGCTGGCTTATAGTTCTGAGTTCCCAGATAGCCCTCTCCGTTTCCTCCCTGCAGTCAGGGATTGATGAGGCCCTGTGTTTTCATTGCAGACCGATGCATTTCTGAAGGACAACAACAATGCCGCCCAGCGTCTGTTGGATGGGATGAACTTTATGGCTCAGTCAGTGTCTGAGCTTAGCCTCGGACCCACTAAGGCTGTGACTTCTTGGCTAACAGACCAGATTGCCCCTGCCTACTGGAGGCCCAACTCCCAGATTCTGGTATGATGTAGACCGCCCTGCTTATACCACGTCGCCTGGTGCTGAGCTGGTTCTAGGAGCGAGGCATAGGCATTTTCCCCTCCTAGGGTTAGCGGCTAGACTCTTGGAGGGTGTAGCTTTAGGCTGTTGCTTTACTTCTGGAGTTCCTTTTGTGTCCTGTAATTATTTTTCTCCTTGGTGGGTTGTAGTTCTGGACCTGTGAGAGGAGTTAATATTGCTTAGATGTCGGAATTATAGCTACACAGTCCGGAGAAAAGAGCCTTTTGAGGTCATTCTTGGTCCGCAATTCTCTAGGGTACCCACAACGTGGGATTAGTTTCTGTCTAACCATCTGTAACTGGAAACACTCTGCCTCTCCCCTTTCTGCATTCAGGGAGTTATTTTCCCCAGAAAGCTTGGGTCCTACCTGAGCAGGGACCCACTTTAAGGAGTTTGTGGTTGCCCCTGGGTCGTGTGCCCCCTCCCCCACATCCCAGCTGAGCAGGAGTATAGGACTCCTGTTTTGTGTTTGGACTTGGAACAGAGCTGCAGCCAGTGTGCCACATCCTTCAAGGACAACGACACCAAGCATCACTGCCGGGCCTGTGGTGAGGGCTTCTGCGATAGCTGTTCATCCAAGACCCGCCCAGTGCCTGAACGGGGCTGGGGACCTGCGCCCGTCCGTGTGTGTGACAACTGCTATGATGCCAGGAATGTCCAGTTAGGTAACGTGGGGCTCAGAGGCAGAGTGGGCGGCAGGAGAGTCACCCGTCCTTGCACCCACTGAATACTGAGAACTACCTGCTCACTGCTGCAACCATCTCACTTCTGAGAGTCCTCCCCTGGGATCCTAGTTAGTATAGGCCTGTGCTGCTGATCCTTGGGGTGGGGGTGCGGGAGAACCTGGCCTAGGCTGCGCTCTGAGCTCAGTTTTGCTTCTGAGAGAAATATATCTGCATACAGCTGATGAGTTCCAGAAAGGCAGACTTAAGGTTAGATTGAGCTCTCCCTCTGTCTCTAGACAGTTCTAGGTCTTGCTCCCAGAACCAATATGGTTGACTTTAAAAATAAGTTATAAGCATAAACATACTAAAATCTGTACACCTAAAGAAGCTAAACAAGAAGGAGGACCCTGGGTAAGAAGATCAATCCTTACTTAGACAGACAAATAGGATGGACATTGGAAGTAGGAGAAAATGAGAAGCAGGACAGGAGCCTACCATAGAGGGCCTCTGAAAAACTCTACATAGCAGTATATCAGAGCAGATGCTGAGACTGCTGGGTAGAGTGCAGGGAATCATAAGAAAGAAGGAGAAGTTAGTATGACCTGGAGAGAACAGGAGCTCCACAAGGACCAAATATATCTGGGCACAGGGGCTTGTCTGAGACTGATTCTCTAACCAAGGACCATGCATGGATATAACCTAGAACCCCTGACGTAACCCATGGCAGCTCAGTATCCAAGTGGCTTCCCTAGTAAGGGGAACAGGGACTGTCCCTGGCATGAACTCTATGCTAGCTCTTTGACCTTCCCAGCCCCCCCTGTGGGAGGAGCAGCCTAGCTAGGCCACAGAGCAGGACATTGCAGTCAGCCCTGGTGAGACCTGATAAGCTAGGGTCAGATGGGAGGGGAGGAGGACCTCCCCTGTAAGTGGCTTAGAGAGGGGCAAGGAGGAGATGGGGGAGGGAGGGTGGGATTGGGAGGGAATAAGGGAGGTGGGCTACAGCTGGGTTACAAAGTAAATAAACTAATTAATATAAAAAAATAAAATTATATATAAAAAAAGTTATAAATCAGCTTTAGAGAGTTGGAGGTAAAGGACAAGAGATGCCCAGACTAGTTTCAGGGTCTGAACTGTTTGGTCCCACAAATCACTTCCTTTTAGGTAACAGCTGTCCCTTGTGATTGTCCACAGATGTGACTGAGGTGCAGGCAGATGATGAAGGAGGAACGCTCATTGCCCGGAAGGTGGGCGAGGCCGTGCAGAACACCTTGGGAGCCGTGGTGACAGCTATTGACATACCACTAGGTGGGCCTGGGCAGTGCCTGTCTTGGATATATTGCATGTAGCAGGAGGGGTTTCAGGCTACCCTGGATGGTCATTTTGGCTTGCTTGCTGACTGGATTGAGTTTGGAGCAAGGAATGAAAGAACGAATTACATTTGCTTTTTGTGTGTGGAATCCTCCAGTAGCATCTGCTTTATTCCTGGAGGCCAGCCTTTCTACCATCTGTTGCTGTCGGCAAGCGCAGGTCCATGCTGTTCTGTCTAAAATAGTGTGCATCCAGCGATCAGACCTGCTCCTTCCCCTAGTGTCCTTCCCTGGAGTTACTGTCGGAGTATCACAGGAAAGCGTCTGAACTGACTTGGAAGGTCCAAGCTGACCTGAGGAGGATAGTTAGATGATAGGCTCAGTGGAGCACCCCACTTCCTCTCTGTGTGCTCTCAGTGCTCTCTGCATGATACCTCTGGTAGTGGGTGAACCACAGTGGTATTTCTGGGTGTCAAGAGCTAATGTTTTGGGGCTGATGAAGTGGCTCAGTGGTTAAGGGCACTTGCTGTCGGCACAGAGGATATTAAATTCATGTTCAAGCGCCTGTGTTGGACAGCTCACAACCACCTCTAACTCAGCTCTAGAGGATCTTCTACACCCATGGCTCTCGCTCTTTCGTTGTGTGTGTGTACACATGTAGATATACATGTGTGCATATGTGTGAGCCACACCTACACGTGGCACACAAACACATCGTGTATAAATTAATATTTAATAAATGTTAAAGAAAGTTGATATATGGAACCAGGTGGCACATGCTTTTAACCCCGCCACTCAGGAGACTGAGGTCTCAGACTGAGGCCAGTCTGGTTTGCATAGCAAGTTTTAAGCCAGCCAGGGATACATAGTGGGACTCTGTCTCAAAAAAAAAAAAAAAAAAAAAAAAAAGCAGCAGCTACTGCTTCAGTGTTTGAGGAAGAGGGAAGTATAGGAAGTATGCTTCTGTAATTGGTTGTAATTACAGAGGCTGCTTAGATTCAAGAAAGGGGAGCAGGAGCCTTAGGGAAGACATGTCTTAGGGAACTTGTTATAACATTTTGTGTGTTTGTATTATGGTCTGAGTAGCTACACAAAGAAAACCTATCTCAAAATACTGCCCACTCCACCCCTATCTCCTCCAAAACTAAACTTGTCAGTACCTCTCAGCCACAGGCTCTGTGGTCTGTGGTCAAGATTGAAGTCTGGCATCTTTTTGTTTTGTTTTTCAATTATCTCTTGTGTTTGTGGATGGAACGTGCACACTTGCATGCATGTGCCATGGCACACACATGGAGATCAGAGGACAGCTTGTAGGAACTGGCTCTCTCCTACCATGTGAGTCCTGCACACTGAGCTCAGGCGTGGTGGGGAGATCACTTAGCAGTGACAGGCTCCTTCAGTGCAAGCAGGGTGGAAGAAGAGAACAGACCCCACAGGCCCCACACAGTTACCTCAGACGTCCACACAACCCCGCAGCAGGGCTGGCGATGCGGTTCATGTGGTGGAGTGTCTGGGTGGCATTCCTGAAGTCCACTGCAGATGCTAGACGCAGTGGTGCTCTGATCACAGTCCTAGGGAAGCGGAGGTGGGAAGATCAGAAGTGCAGGGTCATCCTCAGCAACCAGTCTCATAAGACCTCAGCACAGTGACGGTTCTGTGTGCAGCTGGGATGACAAGCCATGAAGTGTCAGAGAGACGCAGGGACAGGGTTCCAGTGTCCTGACTGTTCACGTTTTTCCCTGGTGTAGGCCTGGTGAAAGATGCGGCCAGGCCAGCCTACTGGGTGCCTGACCATGAGATCCTCCACTGCCACAGCTGCCGCAAGGAGTTCAGCGTCAAGCTCTCCAAGCACCACTGCCGAGCCTGTGGACAGGGCTTCTGTGACGAGTGCTCCCACGACCGGAGGGCCGTCCCCTCTCGAGGCTGGGACCATCCAGTCCGAGTCTGCTTCAACTGCAATAAAAAGCCCGGTGACCTTTAACCCCAGCTCCCTCTCCGACTCCTTCACAATTCCTTAGGTTCTCAGGGTTAGAAACAGAAGTCTCACTGAGGTAGGCCCTCCTCCTGGTCACCTGATGTGGTGTGTGGTGTGTGTGCTCTCTCCTCTCACATACCCCGGCCACTCCCCCTCAGTGGAGGTGAGCCTGGCAGCAGACCCCAAGGCATGAACCACCTCAGGGCAGGGGACTGAGTGGCTCTCAGTAAAGTGGAATGGACCTCCCGAGTCCATTGCATTTACTTCAGTTAAAAATAAGAAATCTCTCTATCTCCATATATCCATCTAGAGGGGATCTGGAGTGATTGAGACTGCTTCTGCTGTGAAGACGTACCTCAGTGCGTCTCTAGCACAGGGACAAGGTGACGTTGGGAGCCAGTCTTCCTCCTGAAGCGAGCCAGGTTCACAGCCACCTTTTGCTGCTTCTCCCAGAGCTTGGCAGCATCCTTTCCTGCCCCCCTTTCCCCTCATGGCTGCCTGGGTTTGAACCTTCTCTTGCTTGGAGCAGCCTAGGGGATTCCACCAACCTCTTCCACGGTGAATCCTGGTTCGTGGTTCTAGCTTGTTTGAAGCAGAAGTCTGGCTTCGTGTGTAAGCCACTGGTATACGTAGAGGGTCAGAGGGTTAGGTGTCGTGAGACATAAAAAGTCAAAATGCAGGTGCTTGTGGCTCCTGTAGCTGGGAGTCCAGAAGGAAGTAGGTCTCCCCTCGCAGGATATCTGCTCCTTGATGATTCTGTCTCCGATAGGCTTTCCTAGAGGGCCACACCCTGCCCCCAAGTCAAAGCCTAACGCCTCCCCTCTGTCCCTGGAGTCCAATCTGCTTCTGAGTGTCACACTAGGAATTTTGCTCAAAGTGTCTTACTCTTTGTTCCCATACATACAGCCCCTCTGTCTGTTAGAGGGGGAGGGGTGGTCACGAGAAACCTTCCAGGGAAACAGCACAGAATGGACTGTTAGTTGTGTTTTTTAAAATACATATAAATAAATATATATATAAATATTTCAACAGATCATAAGGAAAACTTATCTTTGGCTCTTGCCAGAGAAACCAAATGAGCAAATGTTTCTCAGCAAGAGCTCGGACATCATATCGATCATGACTGGAAAGACTGTTGTGCTGAACTCCTGTCAGTGTGGAGTTTATCTTCAGTGGCCAAAAAAGAAGAACTAAAGCAACAACATTATTGATTGAACTGATGGGTGGGTGGAGACTCCGGGAAGTGTGTGGGCAGTCATTCCTGGGGGGTGTGTCCAGTGATGTGAGCCCTGGAACAGATTGGGCCTTCTTAGACCTGTTCCTTTCTGCCTCCCGAGGCCCTACTCTAGAACTGTATCATCCATTCACCATCATAAAGGAATCTTCCTGCGGAACTGTGTTGGCTCTTTTTTGCTCTCGCATCTCCTTTCCAAGTTGATAGGAACATAGCTAGTGGCTAGCAGAGCAGAAGTTGAGAGGTGTGTCTGGGAGAGGAAATATTTTACATATAATAAATAGCTTATTATTCAGACCAGCCTTTTTCCTTCATAGGTCCATAAACCCAGGGATATGTACACATACACACCTAAGATGGCAAGTCTGGTCAAGTCTATGGTAGCCTGGTCTTGAACTCAAGAGCCAAAGTCATCATTCTGCCTCAGCTTCCCAAGTAGCTGGGACTTCAAGAATGTCCACACTCTAAACTTGGGCTGTTTTAACCAACCTCATAATGGCTGGCAGTTTCCCCCAGCTCCCCCTGTCCATGGTTTCATGTACTCCAGGCTCAAACTTGAACCTCTAATCATCCTTGCCTCTACCTTCCAAGCACTTGGATCACAGGTGTGTACTACCATGCCGGCTTTACATGGTGGTGGGGATCAAAGCCAGGCCCTGCTGCACACTGGGCAAGCACTCCAATTGAATTACAGCCCTCATTCTCATTTCCCAGGTAAGTGTCTGGCATGCCCCATATCAGTTTGCCAAGCGGGATCAGATCTTTATGATTGCCGTGATATTCCTTAGCTTGGAGAAGGTAAAACGGAGGCCTTGGATTCTTACAAGTGACCGGAGGGCTAAGTTCTCACCATACTGTCAAGCTTCCTCAGACCCTGTCAGAGGGGTGGAGTTTGGGAGCTAGGGACAGCTGCAGTCCTGCCAAATGCAGCGGCCTGCCTAGTTTGGTGGTCTGTAGTTTGGTGCCTGTTTCTGCTTCCCTCGGCCATTGTGTCATGGTATAGTTTGGACATCACTTCTAATGTGCAGCTTTGATGTTTGAAACAGGTGTCAGTGGTCTATGGAGGCAGGGAAAAATTCTTTGTGCTGGGCCTCAGATGTCCTGGCGTGTGCTTACCATGACCTTCAAGCCTCTACTTCCTCGCCCATCATGCTCCAGTTCTCTGGCTGCCGACACTGGTCTGCAGCTTTCCCTGCCTTTTCCTCCATCTTTTACTTTTTCCTGCTCCTTTTCTTGTACCTTTATCTTGAGAGGGCTTGAGGAAGAGAGGTTAAGGGAGTGTGTTTAAGATTGTGTGCTGTCATTGCTAGAGCACTTGGGCATGAGTCCTGCCAACCATGTGGTGGGGACATTTCTAGCTCCACCCGCCCACCCCATTCTAGACTCTTATAGAAATCTCACAGGAGAATCTGCCAAACTTCTTTTTCAAGCTTTTCAAACAAGTGCAAGAGAGGATGCACACCAGCATCCAAAGGGGGCTTTTCTTGGCCCAAAACCAATGGGATCCCAGCCTCAGCTGAGGAGGGGAAAGCTAGCCAGCTGCAGGCTGAGAAAGACCTGCAGAAACGTCCTCAACCGTAAAGCATGTCAGCTTGGTTAATTTTCTCTAGCTGGATGCCACACATGCAGCCAGCACCTAGATTAAGAAACAGCATGGCTCTTCTCCAGGGAACACCCTGTCCCTCCCCTCACAGATAACTCCCAGGACACCATTAGCACAGGTCACTCCCCCACCCTCCTCGCCAGGTGCTTCATACAGGCTTTAAAAAACTCTACAGAACTAGATGATGACGGCGGTGCTCAACGTGAGCACTGGGATCACAGGAGGCCTCAGCTGTGGCTAGCTGGGGGGTCTTATACACTTCTTGGGTGCACTTTCTCAGGTGGTTGGCGTACTGGGGATTGGAAAAGCCATTCAGTTGCGCTGCCAGGCATTGTGTGAACTCTGTGTGTGTTCACCAACCTGGAAAGTGGGTGGCCGTGTTCACAGGTTTACAGCTGCGTGTAGACTCAGTGCAGAGGTCAGTCAGTACCGTTTTCTTAGGAAAGTTAAAAAGCCAGTGTCCATTAACACCAGGAAGGCTCAGCAGGCTCAGCTTTTCTGTTCTGAGGTTCACGTGACAGCAGGATGCTTCTCTGTGCCAAATACTGGCCCAGAGGTTTTACAAGTTGTTCTAGCTGGGGGCAGAGCTAGGCTTCCAGGTGTTGTGGGAAAATGTAATGATAGTTGTGCAAACATGTTTATATTTCCAGCTCTAGAATCAGTTTCATGGAGAAAACTCAGTCTCTGCCTGTGTGTATTCTCATGAATGGAACTAGTTTAGCTACAGTTTATAATGTACCGTATTTAATCCACCTTTGTTAGGCTTCTGTTGCCACATTCCCCCAATGTGCTTGTCATAGACCTAGGCACTGCACGTGGCAAGAGCCAGCAGATGGTTTGTAGTTAACGAAACACACATTGCTTGGTGCGGAGTGATCTTTAAATGGCTACTTTATCCTGACACCTATCCTCACAAGTCTACACCCAGAAGAGCCTGTATTTCCCAGGCTGCTGTGGCCCATCACCTTTCGTAGCTTTGCTCTGGCTATGGCCTCTGAAGAGGAAGGGCACTGGTATTGCAACAGCTCCTCACCTAAAGGCAGAGCCTAGTGTTTGTCAATCAAGTACACCCTGACCACTGAGCAGGGGCCCTGGCTTCTTCATCACACTTATCATTGTTACTATTTACTCCCTGACTCCTTTACAAATTGTTACAAGGATCAAATAAAAGGTGAGGTACTAAAAATAGTAGATATGTGGTAATCTCACTCATTTTGAGGATTTGGTTTTATTAGGGGGGGGAGGGAGAATGAATACTCATGGGTAATTGCTTGATTGGGGAGCACCATGGCTAACAGGAGCATGCGTTTGAGACAAATAGAAAAGTCACTGGAACCCCCAGAGAGCTTTCTGATAGAGGCCATGGCCTCTGGTCAGACTTAGTCCCAACAGGAAGGAAGCCAGAGGCCTCTACCCCACGGCTCTGTAGCTTCTGCTAGCCTGCTGACAGTGCCCACTCTGGGGACACAGAGGATGCAGCGGTCCAGAGAGCAGCCTCCTAGAGCATGGGCAGAGCAGGGCAACCTGAAGGTCTCCAGCAAGGTATTAAAGCTGGTCTGAAGGTCTCTTTTCTCCCACTGGCAAGTAGGGATATCCGTGGGCACTTGTTTCAGGGGCTCAGGGATCAAGACTTGAATCAGGCTGGGTGTGGTGGTGCATGCAGCCTTTAGTCCCAGCACTCTGGAAGTAGAGGCAAGCGGATGGAGGCCAGCCTAGCCTACAGAGTGAGTTCCAGAACAGTGAGGACTACACAGAAACCCTCAGGCGCTGGGGTTGGGTAGGGAGAGACAAGTATAAACCAGAAGCATGTTACACACGCTTTTTACTTTACTGCTTGGCAGGCTTCTTAACACTATAAATATTTCATAAACTCAGCTCCAAGATTATTAAAACTCAAAGCCAAATTCTTTGACCTTGAACTGAGTCTGGAGTCACCTTCACAGAAGCCGCTGGAAGATGCATGTTCAGGGCTGTTTGGAGCCACAAAGATCCATCTTCTCTCCCAATACCTATGCAAGGTAACTGAGGAATCTGGGACCTATTGGTGTTGTTTGAGAAGGCTGTGTGTGCATAATGGTGTCAGACCTGGTCCTGAATCCGCAGACCCAAAGCCATGGCCTGCATCCTAGCTGCCTTTCCTGAGGGCACATGGTACTCTTCCTGGGACGGCAGCACCGACTCAGGTGGCCTCACCACTGTGCATTTCCTCTTGAGAGCAGCCAGTCTTCATTCCAGTCTGCTCTGATAATAAAGGAGGGAAATGGCTATGGAACTCAATAGGAAAAGATACACGTTTTTTGAAAAGGTCTTTCACGCTCTGAGTGCACAATTTAAGTGCACTTTTACTCGTTATTTCACATGAACTTGGAAAAAGTTCACTTTTTCTTTTATTTGTGAGTGTTCTGCCTGCATGATATATCTGTGCCACATACATGCTTGGTATCAAGGAGGCCAGGAGAGGACGTTGGATTCTCTGGAACTGTAGTTTGAGAGGGTTGTAAGCTGCCATGTGGGTGATGGGAGTCGAGTCTGGGTCCTCCAGAAGAGCAGCCAATGCTTAACCACTGAGTCATCTCTCCAGGCGCCCATGTCGGCCACTTTGCATGTGGCCTCCGAAGCTGAAGGACTCCATCTGAATTCATCAAGCACCATTTAAAATATCCTCATTAGAGACAGAACTCCTACCTGCCCTCCTCCGGGTTGTCTGGACAGAATGAGCTGTAGGAGAAACAGTAAAGGTCCTGCTGGACAGCCATGAGCAGCCCTGGGGCTCCCTGGGGTCCCCCAAGCCGAGGAGAGAAGGCCACACTGGGAATGTTGGCCTTGGAGGTTGGGTATGGGGAAGGGATGGTTCTGAGCAGCTGGGCATCGTGGAGGCTCCAGATTCTTGTGTAGCAGTCTTGGCCCACTACGAGAGAGGGAAGACAACGCAGCAGGTTAGACAGAGAAGGCAAAGGAAGTTGTGGTATGTAGGCATGGCTTCTCAGGCTTTCTCAGGAGCGAATGTGATTATACTAAGCCCAAACACACACACACCGGTGCAGGAGTTCTTAACCAGTGAATTGAGACCTTTTTTGGGGTGGTGGGGTGGTGTATGTGTCAATGAAGGCAGGTGGATCTTTGAGTTCAAGGCCAGCCTGGTCTACAGAGTGAGTTCCAGGACAGACAGTTAAGGTTACACCGAGACACCCTGCTTCAAAAGACAAATAAAAATATAACAACAAACAAACAAAAAATCCCACAGATCATTATGATTCATAACAATAGCAAAATTATATCAATGAAAACAATTTTATGCTTGGGGACACCAAACACAAGGAACTGCGTTAAAGGGTCACAGCATTAGAAAGGTTGGAACCACTACATGGAAAGAAGGTATTTCTTTTTTTTTTTTTTTTTCTGTATCTAGGTTCTGTGTCTTGGTATGTTTAGTATTTTTTTTAATTTGTATCCCCCCTGTACCTCCCTCCCGTCTCCCCTCCCAATCCCACTCTCCCTCTTCCCCACCCATATCCCTCTCACAGTCCACTGATGAGGGAGGTCCTCCTCCCCTTCCCTCTGATCCTGGTCTATTAGGTCTCATCAGGAGTGGCTGCATTGTCTTTCTCTGTGGCCTGGCAAGGCTGCTCAGCCCTTAGGGGGAGTTGATCAAAGAGCAGGCCAATCAGCTCCTGTCAGAGACAGTCCCTGTTCCCATTACTATGGAGGCCACTTGGATATTGAACTGCCATAGGCTACCTCTGTGCAGGGGTTCCAGGCCATCTCCATGAGTGGTCCTTGGCTGGAGTATCAGTCTCAGAAAAGACCCCTGTGCCCAGACATTTTGGTTCTGTTGCTCTCCTTGTGGAGCTCCTGTCCTCTCCAAGTCTTACTATCTTCCCCTTCTTTCATAAGATTCCCTGCACTCTACCCAAAGTTTGGCTGTACGTCTTAGCACCTGCTTTGATACCCTGCAGGATAGAGCCTTTCTGAGGCCCTCTGTGGTAGGCTTCTGTGGGAGGAAGGTATTTCTAATATATGAGTTAGTCTGTTGTTCCAGAACCGCAACGGGCTGCAGGTGTTCAAAGTGACAAGGATGGACTGGCTGGCTGTGACACAGCAGTGCCTGAGCCAGCACCGGCTCATTCTTCTCAAGTGGCCGCTCCACCCACCTGATCTAGATGCCAGGCAGCCGGGTTCCTTTTCAGGACAAATATAAGCCAGGAGGGCCTCTCAACTCTGTTACATCCTAACAGAGCAGACGACAGCCACTCTGGCTGAAGAATTTGTTAGTCTGTAGGACTCCGGGTTGGGAGTAATGTGGCATGGGACACCATGGGCTCCTAGACAGACCTGTGGGGGCTGTGTCACATTTGAAAGGCCACTCTCTGACTCTGAGCCCACAGTGCTGCCTTGGCAGATGATGGACTTGGGGTTGTGGTTCACTGTTGGAGCCAGGCAGACACCCTGTGCCTGCCTCTCAGCAAGGCTAATCTTTGGTCTACTGGTCAGCACATGGAAACTGCTGATGTGAAGACTTGAAGAATACCATTTTAAGATCAAGCCCAGTGCTGGTGTTGATAAAGATGGCAAATGTACCTAAATAAGTCCTAGCTAAGTGATGCTGCTTAGCCCCCAAGAATTTTACCAGGGAACAGGCACTTTCTCTAGGAAAGTTAGCACACGTGATGCTTTGGAAAGCCTGAGAATACACCAAGGGTCCACTATTCTGTATGTAGAAACACGGATTTTGTGTTGTGGCCTGGAAATAGTACCATCTGTAGTCAGTTCGACCCTTCAGGTCTTCACAGCCAGATAGCTGCTGCTATGTTAAAGGGCCAGGATCCAAGCACTTTAGGTACCCTTAATTTCTTGGCATCCTTTTAAGGGGATGTGAATCCTGTGACTCAGGATAACCTGAGGCCCGATGTCTAACCTGCCTGTTTCTGAGGTGATGTCTGCACTGACATGGTGACAGAGGGCTGTCAGTGGCTAGCTGTTGATATCTTAGTTGTCCATAATCCCCATTATTCACCACTTCCTCCCTCTGCTGCTTTAAGATGTGCCGAGCCCTCACAGGTAGCATTTGATAGATGGGATCTCCCCTTCCCCACATACCTGCCACCAGGATCCCTTCTTCCTCATGCATATGCAGGGGCAGGTAGGCATACTCATTCACGTGACCTTCATACTGTGTCACACACTTAGTGGCCCGCAGGTCCCACAGCTTGATCTGTAGGAAGGAGCGAAAAGGATTTACTCGCCTAGCAGGTACATGACGACTACCACGTGTGATACTGGCTGGATGAGAGGGTCTCAGCGGCCTTTCCATAGACTGAATGCTGATGCCCCTAACTCCTAAGGCCTGAGTGCATCAGAATCACAGAACCAGAGGCCCTTCTGCGCTTGAATCCAGGCAAGGTTAAGCTTGTGTGGAGCAAAGGAGCTCCAGGAAAGATAGCCCCTACCCTGGTGTTTTGGTATCAGGGTCTCTTACAAGATTCCTCTCTGTGGTATGGTGTGCACCCTGCCATCCTGGGGCCTGAGGTCAGTATCTCCTACCTTCCCAGCCATGTCTGATGCCAGTACATATTGCTCCTCCTTGAGGATCCGCACAGAGGTCACTGCTGAGTCATGGAAAACTTGGGTGGCCTTCCAGCCCTTGGCTTGATTTGGAGAACGCAGGTCAATGGCAAAGATCTCCCCAGAACGACAGCCATTAAACAGCAAAGGCGTCTGTAGAGAGAGGGGCAGTGCCCAGTTTTTACCAGCTGTCCCTAAGGCTGGGAGGGTGTGTCCTGTCATTAGGGTTGGTAGGAGTTTGGGTCTCAGTTGAGTCAGAAGGGAGGTTGAGTTCTTGTGAGAGGGTAGGAGACTAAGACGCTGTGTCTCCTCCAGTGTGGCCTGTGTGAGGTGCTTGCAGGTAGTGCCATTGTCCCCTTAGGCATCTTTTCTAAGGCCCAAGTGATATCTCCCTATATCCACGAAGGCTTTGGTTCGGTCTGGGGTGATAAACTGGTGGCAAGGGCAGACAGCTGGGTGAAGTGTGCAGTTTTATCACAGGTGGATGGAGGTCTGAATCGTGAGCTCTGCTCCCCCCCTCATTTTTTTAGACAGGGTTTCTCTGTGTTGCTTTGGCTGTTCTGGACTTACTTTCTAAACCAGGCTGGCCTTGAACTCAGAGATCCACCTGCCTCTTTCTCCCCAAGTGCTGGGCTTACATGTACGCGTGTGCCACTGCACCCAGCAGAAAGATAACATTTTCTGTAGGTGAGTCCTTGAAATACAGTAATGATGATAATTTAAATTTAAATGTATACCTTGAAAGTTATATATGAAATCAGCTAAGTGCTATGAATTAGTATTAGAGCTATACATTTTTTTTTTTAATCTCTCTAGGGATGGTATGTTAGGCAAATACTCTACCAGTGAGCTGCATCCATAGCCCCAACTTAGAATTTTAAAAACGATTTGGCCTTCTGGCTGATCCCATATTCAAGAACTGCTAACAACTCATTTAAATGGAAAACTGGCTAAAGAGCGTGAGAGGTAGTTCTGTCCCAGCCAACGATTGCTCAGCTCAGACCCACTCTCAGAGCAGCCTATGGATGCGGCTGGGCTCGGTGGACCACGGCTTTATTCTCAGCACTCCCCAGAGGCTGAGGCAGAGGGACCTCTGTGAATACAAGGACCGCCTGGCCTACATAGTGAGCTCCAGGCCAGCCATGGCTACACATGAGACTGTCTCAAGAAATCTGAATCAAAACCAACTGCCAACAATAACAACGGTAACATCCTTCCCATGTGGTGGTCCAGATGCCACACCAGGAAAGCCCTCCCCGCAACATTCCGCTTTAGGCAATGTTCTATTATGCTCTTCCAAGTCAAACTGACCTCGACTGCAAACTGCTGGGCCAAGACGTCACTGTTGGTCCCATACGACTGTCGATGTCCAGTTACCACATTGGTCAACAGGACCCTCCGAGACAAACCTGGTGGAGACAAGAAATGGCTCCCTGAGACCAGGGGTGCTGGCAGTCTGAGGAAAAGGAACTGCTGGGTAGGACCTCCAGGGCTGTGGAAATCCATACTTGACACCCAGGGGGGCGGCCATGGTTCACCTGTACTGAAGCAGTTATTCGCCTGGATGTTCAAGGACCAGGCACAGGACCAGGCACCAGGGATCCGGAAACTGCAGAGCATGCCAGGCTGGTCTGTACCTGATAAAAAAAGAAAGTAAAGCAGGGCTGCCTTCTAGGCCCAGGAACATCCCTCCATGTTGCCAGGCTAGAAACCACCAGATCTGGGACACCATTGGGAAAAGCTGTTAGGAGGCTACAGAAGTTTAGTGTCTCCCAGAGTCCATATCTGCAACAACTACCCCCATGATCTAATGCTGATGAACTTTGGAAGTGACTAGGATCTGATGAGGTCATGCAGATGGGGCTCTAAAGTGGCAATGGTGGACTTACAAGAGAAAGGCAATCCCTGATCTCACCAGTAAAGGGTGACCCTGCCCGGAGGCTGGCTCATGCAGCTGGAATTCCCAGCCCCCAAGAACTCTAGGACTAAGAACTTTACTGGATTTTGTGGTGACTAGAGAAGGCCTTAGCTGAGATGTCTGCTCAAGGAGCAACTCATGTTCACAGTCCAGACTGTGGCATCCACAGTGCTGACAGCTGTTACAGGGGTGCTGTGGGTGTTACGGGGAAGGTGGTTCCCATCCTGATCCCAACACCAACTGTGTTCAAGTCAAACACGGAAAACTAAGGACTGACAGAACATAGCCAAAGGGTAAAGCCAGCCATGTGCCCACCACTCAGGTTAGAAATAAGACATGCCAGTATCCCGGAAGCCTCCCTCCCATCCCTTTCCAGTTTCCATCCTCACCCTGCATCTTTCCCAAGGAGAATTAATATCAAGATTTGTAATACAAAAAACTAGTTTTGTGGGGCAATTTTAATTTATGTATTTAGGGGCAGGAGAGATAGCTCAGAGGTTAAGAGCACTGACTGTTCTTCCAGAGGTAGTAAGTTCAATTCCCAGCAACCACTTGGTGGCTCACAAGCATCTATAATGGGACAGAATGCTCTCTTCTGTCATACAGGCATACATGCAAACAGAGCACTTGTATACATAAGTAAATCTTTGAAAAAAAAAACTGTTATGTATTTATGTATACAGTGTTTGCCTAAACACTAGAAGAGGACACCAGATCTCATAAATGGTTATGAGCCACCATGTGGTTGCTGGGAATTGAACTCAGGACTTCTGGAAGAGCAGGCAGTGCTCTTAACCTCTGAGCCATCTTTCCAGCCCCCACCCCCGTTCTTTACCTCAGTTTCCTTACCTGTAAAGTGGTTAGACACACGCCCCACATGTTGTTGGGCAGTGACACCACAGGACTCAATTTTCACCTCATCTACTTCCATGCGGAACCTGCTGAGGCAGACATTGCCTCCATCTTCCAGAGGTCAAGCAATACTTGAATGTGGGAGTGGAGTAGCTGTACCTTAGGCCTGCTCTGCCGGGGGTCTGCACTCTTGGAGCTGACCCCACTTGGCAGACCCCAACTCTCTGAAAGTCTAAAGACAGTAGACTTTCTCTGAAGTCTGCCAGAAGGAGCAAATTGCTTCCAGTCAGCCAGCATGCTGATCACACTGGGGAGCTAATCAGCGCCTTCTGAATGGGTGTTACAGGCAGCATGAGCCAGTGTTTAGATGTCTTGCACCAGCTAGTTATGTGCACTTTGGCCCCTCTGCTGAACTAACCTAAAGGGTTTATGAAAAGCTGGAAACTCTAAAATGCAGCGATCCTGGGGCGGACTGTGGGACACTCCCTCAGTGCTGCCTTTGCCATGTGCTGACTGGGGTCAGCCTAGCTTCTGGCACCCACGTCTCTATGAGACCCCCAGGGAGACAGAGGACACGCCCTCAAAGCATTATTTTTCTCCAAGACCAAGGAAAGTACTCCCTACCTTGGTGATTACTGACAAACAGTGAGGCTGGGAGCAGGGTGGCGCAGCCTGGCGTCTCTGCAAGGCCCATAAGGCACAGCCTGGAAAACAATCCTGTTAAGGACAGTCAGGTACAGACAAGGACATCCTCTGGGAGAAGAACGGCCATTAGCATCCTTCAGGAAATCATAAAACACAAAGTCGGGCAGAGAACACTGTCCAGATGTAACACTTTTTAGACTTGGCACATTCAGTTTCAGTTTCTTCAGGAACATAATGTCACAGTTAAAAGCTCTTAGTCCCTTGCAATCTGTCTTCTACCAGAGAACTGTGGTTTTCAAGGTGGATGAGTCTGTCGAGGCCATGGTGTAACATACTTACACGTGTATTTGCCTGAGCACATGATGAGCTAAACCTCAAGTTCATGACAGCACACAGGCTTTAAGAACTCACCAGCTACGGGAATGAACTAACACCAAGTGTTCATGTGTGTTCGTGAACATGTGTTGTCAAAGAAACCTTACACAGAAAGCCCAGGCACCAACGCTGTGGGCTGCGTTGTTCCTAGAGAAAAGCTCTGCTGGCTCTGAGAGGGCAGAGACCAGTGAGTTCTCCAGCCCTAAGTCCTCAGATCTAGTCTCGAGGGGGGCAGAGACCAGTGAGTTCTCCAGCCCTAAGTCCTCAGATCTAGTCTCGTGTTCAGTGTCAAATGAAGAACCCCCTCACGGCGTCCTCAGTGTCTCTCCTTCCACCTCACAGCTGAGTACTTTCTTAGGGCTGTGCACTTGACTCTCCTGGCAGGGATGCTGGGTCTGTCTAGTGTCCCAAGAGCCCAGAGCTGTGTGTCAGTGGCACATTGTGGGGGAGGGGAGGCCTGGAGGCAGACTTCTAGGGCTCAGTGCTATCTCTAGCAATTACACATCAATTCCAGATATCTGACACACTGGGGCTTGATCACCATCCAGAAACAGCCACCTCTGGACCTCAGCTGCCTATGGAGACGCCCTGCTGTGGACCTAGGTGTAGTCTTTTCCTAAAAGGTGAGACAGGTGCAGAATGGACCACCCCTTGGCTGTGTCCACAGATGCTCACAGTTGTCCACTGAACCCATTCGACTGCCGAAGGATACAGAATGTGGGAATCCAAGTGACTGAGTGAGGCCCAGCACACAGAGTTCACCTGGAGAGGAAGGGGAGAGAAAGAATGGCTTGCCCACTGCTCATGGACAACAGTGGTAAAATGCTTTTCTAGAAAATGGCAGCTAGGGGCTGGAGAGACGGCTTAGCACTTGCTGTTCTTACAGAGGACCTGACTTTGGGTCCTAGCGCCAGGAGAACCAACTCCCTCTTCTGGACACACACAGATGCATGTGCACAAGTGGGCACGCACACACATGCAGCCCTTAAAATTAAAGAAAGAAAAGACTTGTAGGGACGCAGACACATGACACCCCCACTGCCCGCTGTACTGAGACCGAATGCAAAGCTTTGAACAAGCCAGGCAAGCCACTAAACTACCCCTTAAACAGACATGTGATTTCTTTCTTCACATTTTGCTCTTAAAATGGTCTGGAAGGAGCATTCTGAGCCTAGTGGCGCTTCCTGCTCAGACACGTGGACCCTTGAGAGGGACAGGAAGTAAACTCCAGGCTGTAGTCCCGGCACACCAGCATGGGTCCCATGCCAAGACATCTAGTCATGGCCCCTTTCCGCAAGCTAGAGCTAAGTTCTCTATTTTTACAGGGCCAGGAGACAAGTCTAACTTTTTTTTTTTTAAAGATTCATCCATTCATTCCATTCATTCATTTATACAGTATTCTGCCTGCATTTGTGCCTGCATGCCAGAAGAGGGCATCAGATCTCATTATAGATGGTTGTGAGCCACCATGTGGTTACTGGGAATTGAACTCAGGACATTTGGAAGAGCAACCAGTATTCTTAACCACTGAGCCTTCTCTCCAGCCCAACAAGTCTAGCTCTTCACCAAAGGTGTCCTGTATCTTGCCTCACCCACCACGGGTCTCTTTCCTTCCTTCTCTGTCTCCTGAGACCAGCGAGGCTCACCTCGTGGCTCAGGCTAACATTAAGTGAGCGGCGAACCCCAAGTCTCGGCCTCCTGTGTGCTGAGTGAGAGTATGGCTACCACGGTTGGCTCCCTACACCATTTGCACCAGTATCCATCTTACGGCTCATGTCCCTCCTGAAGAGGAAGTCACAGATGCAGTGTAAACGCTGTTCTTAGATGGAGAGAGCACCTGCCATTTTGTGACACACGGGGGAGGACTCCATCCAGGCCGTGATCACTGCAGCTCACATTCCGGGAACCACACCCCTTCAGATCCATTCTGTTCCTTCAGAAAAGAACGTCCTGATGGCCAGTGAACACACCCTGCCTGGAGTCCACCCCACTATCTAAGCTGAGTCTCTCTCCCAACGTCACAAAGCTCTGGGCCTTCCTCCTCTGGGCTCTCGGGAACTAACAAGCCATCTGTCCCATGGAAAAGTGAGAAAGTGGTTCCTGCGTTCTTCACAAAGCTCTTTTCCCTTTCCCTCTCTAAATTTAGCAAACTACCACAGTATCCTAGGCCCAAAGGCAAGAGGGCTGGAAAGCGGAGAGACAGGTCATACCTTCCTGTTGGTGAAGTACAGGTTTTCATGCATGTGCGCCTTGAATGGGGGGGCCTTCAGACCCTGCAGGTTGATGATGCCATACTTGGAGCCTCCGATTTTGACGTCATTCACTGTGAAGAGGCGGTCACTGCTAGTATCTGCCTGCAGGGAAGAAAGAGGCTGCGCGTGATCCCTCAGGCTGAGCTATGCAGGCTGCCTCAGCTCCTCTCCATGAGGGAATATGGCAGGGACTTAGCTCCTGCTCAGTGGAGTGATCTCCAGCCAAGCTCACAGAGTCTGCCCTGCCATTTCTGAGGCACTGGTGAAGACGGCAGAGAGGCCATGGCTAGGGAGTCTGGCATTCTTAGTGAACATCTCAGAACTGAGTGGAAGGATCTCAATGTTGGCCCAGAGGACTACACCATGTGGCCACCATGAAAGCCATGGAGAGCTCTGTGAGTTCTAGGCCCGCTCCATAGTGAGACCCTGCTCTTTTTAGCTTAAAAACACAACACAGTGTCTGTAATCGCAACACTCAGGAAGCTAACTATGGCAGGAGAACCGTGTTTGAGGCTAGCCAGGGAGGGGTACAGTTCCCTTGTTTCAAAACACCCCAAAAGCTCCCTCTTAGAGAACTCCAAACAAAAACATAACATTGCTTTTTTTAAGTTAAACTCTCCGTATTTACCTTTTCCCCTATGTAACCTTATGTTCCTATATACAAGTCTGTGTGCACACAGACATGTGTGCTAGTGAAATTCCTCCTACTCTATAAGTTTGAGGAGTTATGTGTCTGGATGAACCTACCAGTAATGAGAATCAAATGTGGAAAGCCATCTTCCCAGTTTTCTGGCCGTATTAGCTAGCCAGTCACACATGGTGCTCTGTGACGGGGAGACTGTGCCAGCCAAGGGCACAGGAGTGCCAGGGAAGGGGCTGCGGCAGCAAAGACCCTGGGCCTGACCCCAATACTTCTCTCCTGGACGGGCTCTGCTGTCAAGGCTTTCCCTTGACTCCAGCAAAGACGTGTGTGGCCTTCCCAGAAGGTCATGCTCTCAGGAGGCCCGTGGAGAGGGTGGTTTAGTTATGTGCAGGCCATGCTCTGGCTCCTTACCATGTTTCACCGACCTGGGCTCCAGTAGTTGGCCTTGAATCCCAGCCCAGGTTTCAGTAAATACAGAGACTTTTCTACTTCCTACAAATGAGGTAGGAAGGGCCCTGCCACTGTGGTCAGGAGCAAGGGAACTTCTGGTGTTGCAGCTGGTGGCGCATGGATACTGCCCACCATGTGCACCTTTTCATCTGCCCACCCCACAGCCAGGGACAAGACACTTTGTTCTTAGCATGTGCCTACACCCAGCTTTATGTTACAGGACAGGAAAAGGGTGGGTAACGGAAACACACACACCACCACCACCACCAAGACCCCACCAAGCCAAGAGGAAGACATCTGTTTTCACAGCCATCAGCTTCTGTTAGCTAGGCCTAGTGAATGCTAACATCAGGCCGGGCGTCACAGCCACGCTTGACACCCTCAGGCACTCACCAGGATGAAGTTAAAGCGGTCACTTGCTAGAGCAGACGGATCTGAGCTCTGAATCTCTACCTTCTTCCTCTCCATGCAGCTCATCCGCAGCTCATGGGATAAACTGCAGAGGGAAACAGAAACAGGGAGGACATGGAAACCACAGTCAGACACCCAAGGTTGATGCAGTGGTGCACCTGTGTAGAACCAGCTCCGTGGAAAGATGGTTTGAGTTCAGAGGTTCAAGGCCAGCCTGGGCAACATGGCAAAGAGGTCATGTTTCAACCATAAAAAAAGGTAAACACCTGTACAAGCTTGTAATCTCAGCACTTGGGGAGGCAGCGGCAGGCTGATTGCTGTGAGTTCGAGGCCAGCCTGGTCTACAAAGTGAGTCCTGGACAGCCAAAGACACAGAAAAACCCTACACAGAAAAACCCTGTCTCAAAAACAAACAAACAAGAAAACAAACAAACAAACAGGGCAAACAGCTGGGAGTCTGCTTTTCCCACAGCTGTTCTCAGACACAATGCTAAACCACTGGGGTTTAGCATTATAGAATTACAGCAGACGCCACAAAAGTCATATGTAGAGTTTCTTCTGGAAATGCTGAAGCTTGGATCAGGCATGTGAGGCAAGTACTACCCTGCACTGAGCTACATCCCTGGTCCCTGACACAAGCCTTCTGGTGAAGTTGAGAATGTCCATGTTCACTTACTGCTGTATGTGTCACTGGAAGGGGTCTTGGGAATGGAGTTATTGCGAGGACCACAGAGTCCCACATAATGTCTACACAAATCCCTTCTCTCTCACTAGACTCCCAGGAGTCTCCATTCCTTGTGGAGGAGAAAAACAGCTACTTGAAGCTGTTTAAGATGTGGAGGGGGGCTGGAGAGATGACTCAGTGGTAAAGAGCACTGGCTGCTCTTTCACAGGACGCCGGTTCAATTCCCAGCATCCACATGGCAGCTCACAAATGTCTGTAACTCCTGCCTCAGAGGATTAGACTGCCTCATACATGGAGGCAAAATACCATGTACATAAAATAAAAATAAAAATCTGTTAAAAAAAAAAAAGATGTGGAGGGGCTGGAAAGATGGCTCAGAGGTTAAGAGCACTGGCTACTCTTCCAGAGGTCCCGAGTTCAAATTCCCAGTAACCACATAGTGGCTCATAACCATTTATAATGAGATCTGGTGCCCTCTTTTGGCATGCAGGTGTACATGCAGGCAGAACACTGTATACATAAATCTTTTTTAAAAAATGTGGAAGGCAGCCTGCAAAATGAAGGCAGGCCCTCAGGGAGTAGCACAAGGTCTCTCCCAACTACATATGCAGACTACAGAAATAAGGACAGGAAAGAATAGTCAAGACAAAATAAGGTATTGTCTTACCGGCAATAACTGGTGACGTTGAGAAAACCCAGCTGGTTTTTTCGTAGGATGGAAGATGCATTAAATCCCATTCTGGTAATTTTCTTAGTTTATAAATTCAAAACAAAAGAAAACAGGAAGTTTCAGTAAAGGCAATCATGCTGGCACACACCTGGGATTCTAGCACTGGGGAGATGAGTCCTGAACACAGTTCCAAGCCATCCCTGGACACATACTGCTTTCAAGTCTTTTATGACCCAGTTTGAGTTATAAGAAATCTTGCTCAAAAAACAAAAAGAAAAAGCCACTGGAGATGTATTTGTGTTATGGTTTGGGTAACAGAGGTATTTAGTTCCACAGGACACAATGAGAGAAACAGGTATTAAATGGACAGAAATTCAATGAAAAAAATTTGATGGCATCCTCTTAGGCAGCCCTGGGGGTTTGCGGGAGTCTGTGCCGCATCTGCTAGGCTCGGTGACAGGCAACAGGCTGATGTAGGCAGGACAAGGCCAGATTCCTGGGTCTGGCATCAGCAAGCAGAAAGAGAGTGGGAAATGGGGCCTCTTGCCTGCTCTTTTCCTCATCATTTCCCTGCCAGGGAAAATCTGACAGCATACTGTCTGGCGTACTTTCACTGAGTGTCACAGGGCATCTGTCTGGCTACCTGCACTCAGCAGCAGATGGGTGCTGTCAGATTAGGGGCCACTGGGTAGCCAAGGGCGAAGGCCCACCTTTCTCTGCTTGTCTTCCTGCTGCAGCAGCTGCAGCCTTCGGCTCTCCATCTCCTTGTGCTGGATGCTCTCCTTTGTGAGGGGGTTGCAGTTGTTATGACCGGGGAGCAAACGGAAGTAGCGGTTCTTTTCAGGGTCGAAGTAAAAGCCTGGAAGATCTTTAAGAAAAGTAACTCAACCAGCTACATTAAAACAGAGCTACCTGATAATAAAGAGCCCACGTGTCCTTTCTGCTGGCTGAGTGACTAGCTGCCCCAGAACCATTATTCCCAACAACTTGGTCCCTTCCTTCAATGAATCAGGTTGCCTCTAGAATGCCCTCAAGTCCAGACTGAGCTCTCCACTCCCCCAGCCAGCAAAGCAACACATGTAGGCCCCAGCTAAGGGATGGTGGTCAGCACAGGCTCAGCACCTGCTCTAGGGCAGGATGGGGCTTTATCTTCCCTCCCAGCTTACCTGGCACGGAAGACTCTCCAGCTCTGCTGGACGAGGTTGACAAGGACTCAGCATCATGGTGGCCAGAATGTTGGGTGCTCTGTGATGACCGTGTGCTGGACCTGTTGACACACAGTTGTGGAATTTTCCGGGATGAAAAGAAAACCAGAGGTCTTTGTCAATCACAATGTTAGGAGCTGGGCTCCCTGTCTGATCAGCTGCATCTACACTGCCAGGTAGGTGGGCGCCCTTCTTGATTGCCTTCAGCAGCGGCAGAGTTCTAATTTGATCTGGCTAGACAGCTGATGGAGAAACCGAGTTCGGTGAACAGAGGGAATTTCCTCGGTAATGTTAGGTTGTGGTGCCATGGCTGACACACTGCATTTGTAAAGCCGCCAGCAGCCTCTGTGGCAATCGTAGACTGGAGTGTAGGGTGAGAATCCCTCAGCTCACACAATTAAAGGGGGGTTTGCAAAGCTAGGCTGGGGAGGCAAAGAACAGCCCGTGTCATCAATACCGATGCTATACACAGCTGTAGGAAAGTGATTTCTCTCCCTTTCCTGCCCAGAGCTTTCTGAGGTGGCCCATCTCTGATGAGCAGAAGGATGGATTAATTGCAGTGAGAAACACTGGTCTTTCTCATCCAAGGACTACTGCTCCATCCTTACCACAGAGCCCAGAAGGTGGCTGTGCCCAGCAGGTTTCCAGGCCACTCTGCCAAAACTAGGCTGGGACTCCTGCACAGATCGTATCTTGCTACCCATCATGGCTTGCGGGAAAGGCCTGGGGTCCAGAAAGTCTCCACAGCTCTCCTAAGAAAACACACCAACACTGGGTGCCGTGCTGACCTTTCGACAGTATGGGTCAAAATGGAAACTTACACCCATGAGACCCACTGTGCTGAGGGCTCCGAGGACCGGGCGGCCGATTAAAGGATGTTACACGGTCAAGCCGGGGCGGCTTGTGAGAGCACTTTCTGAGGGGAAAGCAGACCTCCTAGGGCCACAGCTCTGCCCTTTCTCTCACCATCTTTGAAGGGTTGTGTTGCTGTTTGTGTTAATTTATCTGGAGAAGTACCTGGATATGACGTCATGACCTTGTATTTAGAAATTAAAAAAAAATTTTTTTTTAAATTGTGTATGGGTGTGGCCAAGTGTACAAGTGGAGGTCAAGCTGAAGGAGTCAGTTCTTTCCTTCACGTCATGGCAGCATGGCTTTGGATCCACTGAGTCACCTCAGCACCCCCAAATTTATCTACTTTAAAAAAGGGCTGGGTTGGCAAGTCAGCTAAGTGGGTAAAAGTGTTTGGCCAAGCCTGATGACCCAAGTTTGAGCCTTGGGACTCACATGGCAAAGAGTTGATCCCTACAAACTTGTCCCCTCCCCTTCACATGTATGCCGTGGTGTAAACACATGTTCACGCACACCCACCGACTACATAAGAGGACCAACGTGCGCTGTAACCTGAGGACGACAGGAAGACTTCCTCCTGTGAGGAGTCCTGGGAGTCCTCAGCTGGGGCCTGGTGGAGATGGGGTGTGGGGTGGGGCTGAGACAAGGATGTTTGTACTTCCTTCATGCATAGGGTGGAAAATGCTTCCACTGGGCACACAGCAGTCACTTCTGCTTTGCATACTTCTGTGTGTGTTAAGGCTTGGTATGCTGGGCAGCTGTGTCACGCTATGAGTTTGAGGCCGGCCTGATCTACATAGTGAGTTCCAGGACAGGCAGAGTTATGTAGAGAGCAATCCCCAATACAAAAGCAAAAAACAAAAAACAAAAATAGACTCTCAGTTCACACAAAGATGTGTATATAATATGACAATATGCTTTATACGTATATTTGTATAAACAACATACGTTAACTGTACATATTTACAAAAGTCCTTTTCCAGAACTCACACTAGATACAATTGCAGAAAGATCTTTTCTTGCCTCCCCCGAGTCTCCAGTTGTGTCAGACAACTCTACCACAGCCTAATGGCTGACACTGTGGCTAAAAGCCAGGCACTGTGAGACAGTGTGCCTTTGCCCTCACTCCCCAGGGCAGTGGGCTGATGGCAACATGTCAAGCTGTCCAGCCTACTGGCCCCATCGCCAACTCATTCTGAGAGCTGAGCGCACCTGTGGGCACAACCGCACGGGCCAGCACCAGAACGGCACCAGGCAAAGCTGGCTCCCCAAACTTGCACACTTGCCTCTCACTAGAATCACACTGCCTGAGGGCAGGGCTCTGCTGGCGGCCTCGCCCGCGTCTTCTCCTGCCCTGCCAGGTGCTCCTATCCATTTCTGTCCCTACAAGAGAAACAGAACGTGAGACGCCCCAGCCGCGTGCTCTCCCGCTTGCCTGGCAGCTCCGCCATGCTCACGGGGTCACTGGTGAGGCTGCCACCCATGCCGTCCCTAAAAAGTCTGCTTCTCACACTTTCCCACCACTGACAGACATTGTCATTGTCTGTCCTAGAAGAGACGTGACCATGCATGAATAACAACTCCTTCCACCTCTTCTCCACAAATACTCATGTGAATTCTTACTCTTGTCTTGGAGAAGTAAACATCTGTCTCTGCACCTTTCCAAGACACCCTCCCACCTAGATGTCCACTTCAGCCTTCCTTGGGGACATCGCAGACGTCTAGTTTCTGTTTAATGGCTCCCTGAGAGCACACCAGTGTTTTCACTTGCAGGTGCTTCCCCTCCAATCAAAGGTGTATAAGCATCCCGAAGAGAAGAGTGAGCTACATGCAAATTCACCGGCTTCACCTTTCCCAACCCCAACTTTCTGCTAAAATGCTCTTGCTGAGGCAGCAACTAATGATCCTCACTGGTCAAAGCTGTGGGGGAGGGGAGGAGGGGTCTTCTTTAGTCCCCATTCCTGTACTTGGCTTTGAATGGTCAAAACTTATACTTGGGGGCAGGGTCTGCAAGGGTCTGCAAGGGCCCGTCAATGTCAGTACTAGGATCCCTTGGGTTGGAGCTGCGGCGGGCCCTGGGCAGCCTGGCAGATTGGCTTCTGGTGCATGTGAGGGGGGCACGGGAGGCCGCACGCTCCCTGGCAGAGGAGTGGCAGTCAGCGGTGTTTGTGGTCCCCTTTGCCCTCATCACCATCCTCCTCCTCTACAGCTCCAAAAGCACCCTACAGGGCCCCACACATTGGCTTATTAATCTCCAGTGGAGTTTCTCCAACACCTATACTTCCCTATCCTCGGCAACAAGACGCTGCTGTCCCTGTGTAACCAGTGTGTGACCATCACCAGCCACCTGCTGGGCACTGAGTCCTGAGATTGAGTGGGCAGAGTGCACCATCCACATGAAGGATGCTCCCACCACTCACTACCCGGCTGACATTGGCAACAAAACCACCTGCGCATTCCAGTGTGTTCCCCGTGCTGGGGAAGCCTCAGGAATTTGTCAACTGGACCCCGAAACTGTGTTCATCTTCTGGGGACCCCTCAAACAATATGCAGAAGCCCAGGTCAGCCTCCTGTGTGTCGTCCAGCAGGCAGGCCTTGTATTCTCTAACATGGAGGCATACGCTGTCTCTCCCACCCACATGCAGCAGTCTGATGACCTCTTCCAGGCGAGAAGAGCAAGGACAGGGAAAAGTCCTGTTCCTGGCTGAGCACAGGCTGATTTACCATGGTGAGTGTGGTGGAGTTGTGCAACCGTGTGCACGTGTGTGGCATGGCTCCTCCGACTCCGGCAGCCAGTGGCCCTACCTGAAGCATAGGCCATATCACTACTGTGAGCCCAAGGGGCCACCTACATCCAGAATGTGCACAGCCCTAAGGGCAACCACCACTGCTTCATCACCGAGAAGAGGGCCTTCTTACCCTGGGCCCTCTACAGTATCACCTTCTCCCACTTCTCCTGGACCTAGCCATCCAGTCCAGGGATCTCAGACAGACATAGGCGAAGTGACTCTGGGCCCAACCATTTGACCAAGGCCATCTTCCAGCCAGTTCAGGCTCGCTGGAGCATTCCCTGGTCAATCAAATCAAGGCTGGGGTTTTTCCTCCAGCCAATGAGGGTCAGGGTGATCTCTTGGCCAGTCACGGATTTGGAATTCTGTATGGTTTAATCAGGTGTGTAGGTGGGGGTGGGGTGGGGTTTCTTGTGTCAGGGTCTGAGCATAGTCTATCAGGGTATAGGGGTCTATCTGAGTCAGTCTGAAGCTTAGGACATATCCTTTCCCATAAGACCTTGCTTCAGAGCCCCAGAAATGGGCTCTAAATCACTCCTTCCTTAGCTGGGGCAATAGGGTCCTGTCCCAAGAATCTGGAGACTTGGTGCTGCCACACAGTTGCCAGAATCAGAGATACTGTATGGGGTAAGAGCTGCCAGGAGGCCAGGCCAAAGAATCTGTGGAGTTCTAGAAATGGTAGGGTGGCCTAGGAGGTAGGAGGCAGGTGTCCAGTACTTGGCTTCTTCCTGAGTGACCTGGGATGAGCCCTCTTCTCTTTTTTGGCATACAGTGATGACATCACATTCCCACATGCAGACAGAGACCCTCACTCTCCACTGTCCTTAAGTGCAAATTCTTCCAACTACCCTTCCTCCCTGGGGGTGGGGAGCCTGTGGCACCCTTCCCACCTCCTTCTAGGACCTTTAGGTTATTTTTGTGCCAATGCCCTCTTGGTTGGGAAGCTCTGACAGAGGTGGGACAAACATGAAGCTGTTTTCTTAGCCCAGCTGGCTGGCTGCCATCGGCCTGGCTCTAGAAAGCCAGACATCTCTTCTTCCCCTCCAGCAGGAGAGCATTCTGCCCAAGGAGCCTGTGGAGCTGAGGGCTTTGGGGGAGAAGTATCTTCCCCAAGTTTGGGTTGAGAATAGAGACGGGAACTAGGTTACCTGGGTTCTGCCCCGTGTTCAAGCACTTTATTAAGGTTGGGGCTGAGTGGGATGTGTGTAACACCCATTTTTCCAAAGCCTGCAAGGGAAGGGCTTCCAGAAGAAGGCTGTGGACGGGGGTGGGGTGGGGTGGGGTGGGGGGAGAGACTGGCCAGCTGTGGGTCCTTGCACACTAAGGTAATGGGCGGCAGTGACAGGCTCAGATCTGGTTTTGTAATGATTTGTACACAAATAAATACACCGAAGCCCCAGAAAAAAACAAACAATCAAACAAAACCCTACACTTGGAAGGTTCAGGCAGTGAGGTCACTAAGTTTAGGCCAGCCTAGGCTGCCTAGACTCTCAAAAGAACCCAACAAGGGGCTGAGAGACAACTCAGGAGTTCAGAGAGTGCACACTGCTCTTGCAGAGGACTTGAGTTTGGGTCCCAGCAACACATCAGGTGGTTCATAACCACTTATTAACTCCAACTCCAGGGGATCCAAGGCTTTCTTCGGGCTCTGGAAAGCACCAGCACTCACATGCTAATACCCTCCCTCACATATAACTAATTTTTCCCCCTCAGCGGAAGGTAAGAATGCTTTTCACCAAACATGAGGAGTTTGAATTCCATCTCCTCCAGGTTGCCCTCTGACTACCACATGCATGCCAAGGCCCTCTTAGTGCACTGACTGCACAGTGCGCAGACATACATGCAGGCAAAACATCCATGCACATAAAATAAAATGCAGGATGGCCTGGTGGTACTCTGGTAATCCCCAGCACTTGGGAGGGTAGGGCAGGAGCATTGCAAGTTCAAGGTTAAAGTACATTCTATTGGAGGTAAACTGTAACAGCATAATCCTGGTTTAAAATGTTTCTCTAAGAGCTGGGTGGTGGCGGTGCAAGCCTTTGATCCCAGCACTCAGAGGCAGAGGCAGGCAGATCTCTGTGCGTTCGAGGCCAACCTGGTCTACAAATAAGTACCGGCCAGCCATGACTACAAAGAGAAAAAAACCCAAAATACCTACTGGATGTGTTCCCTTAGTATTCTATATTTATACAATACCTGATGTGCATCTGGCACTGAGCTTGGTACTGGGAAGCGGGCAGGGCTGTGACCCTTGCCTCATGACACCACTCATATCTTAGCAGGAGAGCAAGGACCGACTGCCCTGTGTGGACAGGGTAGAGAAGTGGGCGGAGGGGACATCTGAGAAGCTTTGGTACAAGGGACTGCAGGAAGAGGCTGGAGGCAGCCAGGTGCTAGGGCAGAAACCTCATTACGCCTGTCAGAGAGGGACAGAACGGGAGCAAAGAGAGGCTAAGGGCACTGCAGCAGGAGAGACTCGCAGGACAGACTCTCTCACCAACTAGAGAGAAGGCCCTTAGGTGGAAAAAGCTAGGAGGGAACTCCATGACAGGTAGACTGTACAGGAACCGGAAACAGGAAGTGAGTAACTGGGAGACAAAGGATTTTGGACAACTGATCTCAGGAAGCATTCAGCCTCTGGAGAGGAACCAAAACTAAAGGAACAGATCTGAGAGCCACTGGCATGTGGTCACACTCACACTCACACACACACACACACAACCACAGTGAGACCTCAACAGGAAGAGGTCATTTCTGCCTGATAGTAATGTGAAAACACAGCAGACATCATGTGGTCTAAATCAGTCCTTCCAAACCATAAGGCACAGGCGGATTACAACGGTCTAACTCTAGTCCCATGGGATCTGACTCCTCTTCTGGCACCACCACACCTGTTATTTTGCTGCTGTTTCAGGAAGGGTTGCAAATGTAGCCACTGCCACATGGTGCCCCTTGGAACTTAATATACAGCCCAGGTTGTCCTTGCCTACCAAGTGATGGAATTATAGCCATGTGCCATCAAACCTGGCACTCACTGATACCTTTAAACAAACACCATCACCAAAATACCAATGTGTTTTGATGTGACATATTTCTTATTTTAACTTTGTTCATATTGAAATATAAAGTGAAATACTAAATATAGTTGTTTCAATGACTTTTTTTTTTTTAAATGAAAAGATAACTTGGCCTCTTCACTTAAGGCTTTACGGAACAGAACTTATATTTATTTGGTTTTTCGAGACAGGGTTTTTCTTTGTAGCCCTGACTCTCCTGGAGCACACTCTGTAAAGCAGGATGGCCTCACAGTCCAGCCTCTGCCTTCCGAGTGCTGGAAATGAAGGCATGTGCCACCAGACCATGGAGAATTTATATTTAAAAAGAACTACATAGTATCTTTTTCCGAAATCCACATAAAAGAAGTGAAATGGGAACTGCTTTGTCTTTTGTTTTTTATAAAAATCTACTTATGACAGCTGTCCCAATTCAATTAAAAGATACCATTATCAAATAGTCTGATATCCACATTCCTTTATGGGGTGGGGTGAGAGGTTTGTTTTCAGCGGAAGGTAGCATCAAACATGTCATTCTTCCTGCCTCATGCCCCAACATGCTGTGTTTACAGACATGCATCACCATGCTTGGCTTGAAGTCCATAATCTTAAATAATGAAAAAGATCACACATCACTATGAAGGGTATTAAAATGCCGGGGAGTAGAGTACTTCCATTCACCAGAGCTTCCTTTAATTAATGCTACTTTCAGTAGCATTTCATTTCGAGATAAGCTACTATGAAGCTGTGTAATTTAGGGATCTAGATCCTACGTAATTTTGAGATAAAAGTGAAAAGGGGGAGAAATGTGCTTAAAATTAGTATTTTTCCCCCTGTATAACCTATCTTTGCCGTCTGTTGATCCTTAGTTGCCAGGTGGGGACCTGCCCTGTTTCAGACATATACTCAAAGCCAGGCAGGCCCAGGCTAGTAAATCAGACTACTTGGGAGTAGGAGGCTCAAGGAGTTAGTGAGGTCAAGGCCAGCTGACCCTAAACGTTCCCCTGGAATTCCATTACTAACTGGGGTACAGGCCCACTATCAGGAGAGCAGCCAAAGTGTTCTTTACAATCTGGGGAACTGTTTGGGCTTCTCCACTCCGCTGCCTGTGTCATGACGGGGAGGTCACCTCATTTCATTTTTACAATGCTTTCAAAGGTTCAGCTCCTTTGCCTCCCCATCTCTCACCCTTGCTTTAGGGACCAACCAGCAAACCCAGTCTATTTGCAGTTTCCCAGGTCCCGCTTTACTTGTGGGGCTTGGCAAAGGTCTGCTTGTTCCTCTATGACCTTTCCAGGCCCGGCCTCGATATTCTCCATGTTGCAGGTCCTGGTAAAAGGTTTAGGCTTATTGGGGCTCTGTGTACTAAGCAGCAGATCCCAGGACCCCAGGCTGGAAACAGAAGCAATGGCACATACTGGTGGGTGGCTCAGTGCTTCTGGGCTCACTGTTACCCGAGGTAGACTCCAAGCACTGGCGGGACATCTTAGTTGGGGGTCCTGGGACTGTTTCACAACTTTATCCCCAGCACCTGGCTGGAGGACCTGGGGTTTGAAGGTCATTATAAAAACACTAGGGAAATTACACAGTCACATGGCTGCACCGCCTTACAGATGTACTAGAAAACAGCATGCTGTGGTACTCAGTGAGGGCTGGGAGACAGCGCTTGGGCCAAGCACTTGACATTTATATGGGCTGGAATCCCCAGAGCACAGTTTCACTCCACAGGAGGTGGAGGCAGAAGACTCCTCATCAGCTCTGAGGTCAGGTAGCCTAACAAACTAAGAGGGAACAAGAGACTCTGTCGCAAACAAAGCAGGTGACAAATGACACCTCGGGTTGTCCTCTAACTTCCACACAAAGATCAAATAAATACAGTGGGAAAGAGTGCAATCACAGGAAAATTCAGTAAGACTCTGATTCCTAAGACATAATAAGATGCAAAATGCTAATGCCACCGGTTGGTAAAACCCAGGATAGAACGGCCCTTTCAGTAAGTTTTCCACCCTCAATATTAAACAAAGGTGGGAAACGGGGGGAAATGCAGATTGCTCATTAGGAATTCTGCCCAGTGTAAAAAAACAAAGAGGCTGGAGAGATGGCTCAGCAGTTAGGAGCACTTGCTGCTGAGTTTGGTTCCTAGCACCCACTATCAGGTGGCTCACAACCTCCTGTACCTCAGTCTTCCCGCCTTTGAGGGCACTTACACACAAGTAGCATGTTCTCTCTCACACACACCTAAAATTCCATCCTTGAAATTCACAGAAGAAGCAACTCCACAGAGTTGGCCCCTGACCTCCACACACACACACTTGCACAACACATCACATGCAACAAAAATAAAATGAAACCCCACTTTACAACACGGGAAGTGAGGCTTATGGAGCTAACAGCGTCTGACCGAAGAGGCCGCATTGAAGATGCAAGAGCATCCTGCAACTTCTAGGCTCAATCACACACAGCACACCACCTCAACGGATTTCCACTGCTGTTTACAACTCGATTGCCAGGCACTGGGATTTTTGTCTTCTCCAGGTAGCTGACTCATTAATTGCTATTGTTTTTCTCTTCTTACCACCCTGTTCCACACAAAAGACTGCGTGTGTGGACATCAAAGGTGGAGGGAGTGTCGTGCTCACCAAAGTCCCTAGGGAGACCACAAATGCACCCGGATTCTGACGTAGTGTGGAAAGAGTACCATTCTCACTTACACACAACTAGCTGTGGCAGGGAATGGAGGGTGGTCCACACCAGGGCTTACTAACTCTCCCAAATACCAGCCTGCTCAAAACCTAAGGCAAGCCACCACTTAACCTCTCTGTGTCTGAGAAAGACAGCGCTAGGTTTAGAGACGGCTCAGCAGGTAAGGGCACGTGCTGCGCTTCAGAGAACCCGAGTTCAAAACTCAGCACCTACACCGGAGCTCACAACCTCCCGTCTCAAATTACAGGTCCAGGAGTCTGACGCATTTGGTCTTCTCGATCTTCCACAGACAAGTAAATAAACACACCCACACATATAATTAAGAATGAAAGCTCTTATAAAAGGGGTGTGTGTGTGTGTGGATGGCTCAGTGTGTTTATGAGCGCTCAGGACTCAGGTTCCATTTCCACGACCCCACCAGGCGGCTCGCAACCTTCTGTAACTCTTCCAGAGCATCTGACCGACCTCCTCTGGCCTCCATGGTCACCAGGCATGGTCACAGTACACACGCATATGCAAGCCAAACACTCCTTTTAAAACAAAAACAAACAAGAATCTCTTCCACCAAGGCTCCACAGAGAAACTGTCTCGAAAAACAAACGGAAAAAAAAAACCCCAAAGACAAAAAGACCCTCTTCCAAAATCTATACCAAAAAGTACTACCGGGCTAGTGTTCCATCACAGCCCGAATTTCACAGACGCAGCTGCAAGGTGCCGTGTACGGCGCGCTCACTCCTCCTGCCCTTAGCCCGGCCTTGCCCGACCTCTGCGTGGGTACAGCGGCACCCTCTGTCGGCGCCCCGGGGCGCGCCGGCGTCGGAACAGGCTTACCTGCGCAGACCGTCCTCACAGTCACAGCGCGGTCGGGCTGGATTAAAGACACGCGTGCAAGGACCCGGAAAGAGCCCCCGTTCCGTGTTGCTGCAGCCCATAGGGCTAAAGAGACCGGTTCTCCCTTCTCATTGGATTAGGCTTCTGCCTGTCCGTGTCAGGAGGGGCGGTCTTATGCAGAGGGCGGGACCAGCGTGGGCCTGGCGCGCTTAGGGGCGGGACCTGGTGCGCTTGAGGGCGGGGCTAGACGCTGCCACCTGCGCCTTGCCACCTGCGCCTTGCCGTCTGCTGCCGCCGCGGACCGACAGTATCCCGGGAAGTTTCTCTCGGCTTGAGGCCGATACATAGCCCCGAAATAACATTGATACGTGGTGGAGGAGAGATGCTTGTGTTGTGGAAAGAGTAGAAAGAATAGGTAGAGAGTCTTTTTGACTGTAAGTACACGAGGTTGATGCTTGTGTGCGGCGGCGGATCTAGGTCTGCTTGTTCCCTGCTTGCTACGTGATCTAGGGTGCGCCCTTCACTTGTCTGTGCCTAAATTTCTTCCGCTCTAACAAGTAAATTGAGCAAATATTCTAAGCCCGAAGTTTGTTTTTACAGGCAGTATTTCTAGAATGGTATCTGGTGTGTCTGGGCCAGCCAACAACCCAGAGACCCTCCGCCGGGAAGATGAAGTTTGTGATAGGTCAGAAGGGATAGCAGTAGGAAGAGAGCTGGTTCAAACAGGTCAGACTAGGTGGGGACCACCAACAGGCTTGATCTTACTGCATTTTAGGGGATAAAATAATCTATTCCTGTGACCCTAGAGTACCTCACTGTTGACGTCAGTGTGCCTTGTTAGCCCAGGCTCCCGAGTCCTGGACCCACGAGAAGCTAGACGTGGACCTGTGAAAGTATTTCAGTCTTTAGCAAGAAGGAGTTTACAGATAGGTATATGCAGCGGTGTTGAGCGGGCATAAAACGGGACGAGAGAACCGTACAACTTTCTGAAGCTTGAGCTGCCTGAAAAGGACAAAGGAGCGTTCCAAGCCGACAGAATACGTGGCTGGAAACCTGTTCCAACCACTGGTTGGGCTGGCTGTGAGGAACTTGGAAGCTTTGGCACGGGTGGTTGGGGCTGGAGCACAGCCTCAGAGGCAGGACAAACATCTGAGACTCCAGAGACGGGAATCTTGTTGTGCGTAGGGAAAAGCAGAGAGTCGCTGTGAAGGTAGTTAGGGAGGTTACAGCTGAGATGGGGGTTGGACAGATGGGAGCGGTTCGTTATTATTATCAAAAGGAGGATCTCTGACTTGCACCCTGGGAGGAAGAAGACTGGATTCTCTGCTAAAGCCTTGAAGTCCCTAAAGGATTGAGGAGGAAGAGGAGGCTGGGGTTTGTGGAGTGAAGCCGACTGGCAGCACTGATACCCACCACGGGAACTGGCCAGACATCAGCTTTGCCTTGAGAACCTGTAATATTTATTCAACACACAAAGGAAACTTGGCCTGAAGCAAGTCAGGGCATGCCGGGATCAGTTTTCTGTCTCGGGTAAAGGCAGGATAGGGTGTAATGCTAAAGGGGAAATCCTGCTATGACCCAGAATCAGGTGCTTGGTTTATGGCGTCTAGTGACTACAAACCCCGTGTTACAAATTTAACGTGCTGTCTAGATGGTGTATAATATCCAGACATAAAAACACACACACACACCCCAAATCAAAACAAAACAAAACAAAAAACCCAAATCTCACATTTAGGACCTAGAGAGTGTCTCAGTGGTTAAGAGCTCTAGCTACTCTTTCAGAGGATCTGGGTTCCCAGACCCACATGGCAGCTCACAGTGTAACAGGCCAGGCAGAAGTGAAAATATTCTAAACAGAAGCCTGTGTCTCTCATCCTATCAAACTGTTGAAACAATGAACCCCAGAGAAATGGGAATTTCCCCCAAGAATCTCATGCTGAGGGGAAGAATAGGCACCAGCCTGAGGGGGAGCTTGTTTCTTAACAACTTGTCAGACCACCTTACAGGATGAGACTGTAGCAAAACCCACAGCTCTCATCTTTAAGGGAAAAAAGAGACAGTTTATTATGGAGCTATTGTGACCATGGCCAAGGAACACAGAGTTAGATTACCCACAAGTCCATGTTCCAATGTGGAAGCAGTATAATGAAGTTTCTGTAGTTTTACAGAATGAATCAAGGCAAGTAACATCAGAGAGGCAGGCACATCAGAGAGATGGGGGAGGTTTTTCTATAGACCCACGATGCTATCTGAGTGCTTGGGTTGGTGGAAGCTAATGGTTTGCTGAGTTAATAGGTTCTAAAAGGTTTTTATCTATTAGTCACAGGATGTTAGCTCCGATGCTGAGGCCCACTAGGAGTGGCTGTTCTGGAGGGCTAGAACTAGCCCAAGATAAGGGAGTTAGCCTCTGAACCTGCAAGATTCCAATCTCTCAGCAGGCCTAAAACGCTAATCAGCTGATCAGCCCCTGCAGACACAGCTTCTTTTTTGGAGTTTTCATTCACAGGGCGATGATGGGCAGTGTCTCGCCATGATGGATTGCTTGTGGTGCCTATCTCTGTTTCAACTTTCATCTCACTTTAGGACCCTGAAGACAGATTTGAGGAGTCTTTGTCCCTCTTTGCTATGTGTGCCACACTGAAAAGAAAAGTCACCTTTTTCCACTTTTAAGTTGACCTCTTTTTTTGCTTAAGATTTATTTATTTATTATTTATACAGTATTCTGCCTGCATGTGAGCCAGGAGGTCAGAAGAGAGCACCAGATCTCATTATAGATGGTTGTGAGCCACCATCATGTGGTTGTTGGGAACTGAACTCAGGACATTTGGAAGAACAGCCAGCGCTCTTAACCTCTGAGGCATCTCTCTGACCCTAAGTTGATCTCTTAATTGGTTTATTGAGGACTGGAGCTGACTTGGGGTACAAGCTGTGAAGTTGGAGAACAGCAGCCATCTGTAACTCCAGTTTCAGGGGATCTGGCATTGTCTTCTGGCCTCCAAGGGTACCAGGCATGCAAATGGTGCACAGGCATACATACAAGGGAAAAAAATCTATAAAATAATAATGATAATAATAATTTATTTCCACATCTGAAATCAAGGCAATTTTCTTTTGAAAATCTATGCAAAGCAAATCAGTACTAAATATTTCTACAGTTAAAAAAAAAAATCTGGGGGCCAGGAAGATCAGTCTGTAGAGCACTTGTTATCCAAGCTTGGGAACCTGAGTTTGAGCCCCAGAACCCATGACAAATGAGAGGTACAGTGGTGTGCATCCCGGCACTGGGAAGGCAGAGGAAATCTCTGGGGTTTGCTGGCCAGGCAGACCAACCCAAAAAAGTCAAGCCCCAGGTCCCAGCAGGAAATTCAGCCTCAAAAACCAAAGCAGGTGGCTCCTGAGGCACTATAACCGATGTTGACGGTTGGCCTCTGTGCACCCGTGATACAGTCTAGGGGTCTTGACTGGGTTTGTTAGATAAGAGGCAGGAAACCGCTCCAAGGGCAACAGGTGGCCGTGGAGAAATCTCAAACACTACAGAGAACAGCAGAATCAGCATTTGAAGAAAGGTGTTTCCTGGGGCTGAGGGCTTACTTATGCAGCTGGACACGCCAGGATAAAGACCATCTGCCAGGAGGACTCAGGAAGCTGGAAAATCCGGTCTCCTCTTAAGGGCTGAGGGTTTTTTTTCCTTCCCTCCTTGTGATTGGTCAGTTCGAAGAAAGCTAAGAAGGCTGATTGGTCCACAACTGTTGTGTAACTGGTCCTGATCAGGCCTCGAACTTGTTGAGTCCATTCACCTGCAGGGGGTAGGGAAAAAAACCCTACAAGACCTTTGTTGCAAGCAGTCAGGCTCTCGCCTCCAGTCAGGAGGGTGAGAAAGGAGTTGGCCGTCTTGGAAGTTCGGCACTTTTCTTCCCTAGTCATGGCTCTTCTCCCTCTCTGTCTGCCTACCGGGGAATCTAACTCCTAGTCTCTCACATACACACACCACAGTGATGCGTGCTTGCTTGCTTTTTCCTAACGCCTTTCCTTCCTTCCTCTCTCCCTCCCCTTCTCTCTTTCTAAGACAGGGTCTCACTGGACTTGTTGGCACATGTCTTTAACCCCAGCACTCAGAAGTTCCAGTCCAGCCAGGGCTACTCCGCAGTAAGCGATACAAAAACACTCCAAAAACCACGAACAAAACAACAACGGAAAGACTCGCGCCTCTAAAACATTAGTCTTGACGATTCTCGCTTGAGTTTGTACTGACACTTGGAGTCCGTCTTTCCACGACTCTTCTTTGAGAAGCCCACACTCATGCTTTTAGGTCTGTTTTACTTCCTCTTAACCCTGATGCTTAAGCTGGTGAAATGACGTATCGTGTAAAGGTGCCTGCTGCCCTGCACACAAGCCTGATGACCTGAGTTCCATCCCTAGAACTCACGAAAAGGTGGGAAAAGAAAACCAGCTCTACAGAGTTGTCCTCGAACCTCCACATTTGTGCTGAGCACGTTCCCCCAGCCCCTGCCGTACATACATACACGTTAAAAATAATAAAAATAAAAATTTATTTAGAGCTATCTTTTTAAAATTTATTTATTTTTATCTCAATCACAGGTTAGGTACTTTGAATCCCAGGCGTAGCCCCCTCCCCCATTCCCTCCTACCCTCCCATTCCCTCCCTCATCTCCCTCTTCCCCGCCCCCTCCAAGTCCACCAACAGGGGA
>CM053765.1:29339021-29376509 GCA_028658305.1 Pachyuromys duprasi
CCATCCCATTTGTTCATTCAAACAAGCATTGATCATACCAATCTGGGTCCTCCTTCTTGTATATCCTCTCTAGGTGCGTAGATTTCAGCTTGAACTTCCTATCCTATAGGTTTATATAAGTGAGTATATATCATATGTTTCTTTCTGCAGAGCTATCTTTAATAAATCTCAATTTTGCTCTGTTAAAAATAAAACATTAAGGCTGGAGAGATGGCTCAGAGGTTAAGAGCACTGACTGTTCTTCCAAAGGTCCCTGAGTTCAATTCCCAGCAGCCACATGGTGGCTCACAACCATCTATAATGAGATCTGGTGCCCTCTTCTGGCCCGCTGGCACACCTGCAGGCAGGATACTGTGTACATAATAAATAAATAATAAAGCATTAGATGATTGGAAGACTAATTAATAATTTGGGTGGGAGGATTATTGTTTTGCTTTTAATTGAGATAGGGTCTCACTATGTAGCCTAAGCTGGCCTGGAACTTGTAGCAATCCTCCTGCCTCTGTCTTCCAAATTCTGGGATTCCCAAACCCAATTTAACAGCTAATAGTGCATGCTTAAGGGCTGGAAATATATGCTCTTGCCTAGCATAGACAAGACACTGGGTTTGATCTCTGCAAACAATTATGACAGCAACACACTAACCCTTCAACCTGGGGATGGTAGCACAGGCCTGTAATCCTGAAAGGTTGAAGCAGGAGGACTCAAAGTTAGATGCCAGTATGGACAACGTAGCAAGAATCTCTCTCAAAAAATCAAAAAGAGTAGAAGACTGAAAATGCACACTTAATGCAGCAAGCCCAGGAAACAGAAAAGCATACTGCTCTTATCCAATTAATCTCTCACTCTAAATAGACTTGTAACGGTTGTCTTTTTGCTGGAGAATATGGGTGTTGTCCTTATTTGTATAGAACTCACTTATTTAACAGATAGTCTTCGGACATGACCATCAATCTTCAAGCATTTCCTTGATTTTTTAGTACACTGTATTCCAAGCTTATGCTGTAGTTTCTTTGCAGCAAGTCTGGAATGAGTCATTTTCTCTGGAGCTTGCATCCCACTTGCTGGAGATTGGGGTCTGGAAGCTGAGATTTGTTCATGTTCATTGCCATTGGGGTTCCTCTTCCAAGGCTCTTTCACTGATTACAGTTGGGAATATGTGCTGGATGGTTTTATGTCAATCTGAGAGGAGGAACTGATGCAACAAGATAGCCGTTTAAAGTCGTCCTTGCTTGTATAGCAAGCCTGAGCCAGAATGGGCTACAGGAGACCAGTGTCTCTCAAACAAAACAAACAACACAAAACAAAAACAAGCTGGGTTTGGTGGCCTCAAGATGGCTCAGTGGATTGAGGCAATGGCTGCCAACCTTGGCTAACTCAGTTTTATCCCTGGAATCTCCGTGGTGGAAGGAGAGAGCAGATTTGTCCCCTGACTTCTACAAGTTTGTTGTGGCAGGAATGCGGCCCTCCCCACAAAACAAACAATAAATAAATAAAAGGGGGAGGCTTATTGATAGGCATCACCCAACACACAGCCTTGCAGTTAAGACTGTGTGCCAAGGGGCCAGCTGGCCTGTGTTCAAGTTCTTGTTCTTTCACAGCTTCACATTAATTGTGGGCCTTGGACCTGTTGTTTAACCTCCACAAACCTCAGTTTTCCCACTTGAAAGGTGAGGAGAATAAGTCCTCACTGTGAGGACCGGACACCCTTAGATGGATCATGTAAAGCGCTTGGAACAGTGCCCAAGCCAGGGTGAGCATTCAGGAATTCCCTGACATGGACCCCAAAGCTTTTCTCACAGACACAGCTTAGCTCAGCTTATCTTTCCCCAGGAGAGCAGGCTCAGGAAGTGAAGGAGGGTTGCCCAGTCGGGGGTTTCTGCATCTGTCTTCCCACGCGGAGTCCTGGGTGCGATTCTTCCAGCACCTAGGCTAAAACTGCACCGTGCCATGTTTCCCCGGCCTCATGTTTCCCCGGCCTCAGAATCTCGGGGTGGAGGTTCCTGTGAAATAAGCTCCCCTTTCTATAAATGGCATCTCCTGCTCCCTCTCATTTCTAGCGGGGCGGGGGGGGGCTGACTCATTTTCTGGAACTAAATAAGCATTTGTTCCCACTGGCCCCATAGCATGTGCCACTGTTAATGAGCTGCTTTGCTGCCCGTTGCTGTAGGCATCATTAGAGAAACCCCAGCAGAGTTCTGTTTATTGCCAGGGGAGGTGTCAGAGGCAGAGAAAGCACAGCTGGAGCTCCCAGCCCCGGGGCACACCGTGCAGGCTGGGAGGCTGGCCTAATCACTCTCAGACTTGTGGAGTCAGGACGTGATTTCCAAGAGGAAAAAAACTGGGTGAGAGCTAGAGGAGTCTGTGTGTGTGTGTGTGTGTGAGAGAGAGAGAGTTGGGCCAGGATGGTTAGAACTATTTTTTTTTTTTTTTAGGTTTCTGAAAGTCTGAATACTTTATGGAACCAGAGTGGTGAAATTGAAAGTATAGATCGGTCCTATGGCAGCAGCTAGCTGAGCAACGCCCTATTGAGGAACACCACAAGCTCCTAGCCAGTGTCCTAGGTCAAGACTGTGCTTGCTGTTGCTCAGGAAAATGTGCACTACAGGTGGTGTAGATTGGCTGAGCCATTGGAAACAGCCCAAGAATGACCCGGGGCTCAGCACGGCACAACATAGACGCAATGAGTGACTAAACCCACCGGTCTCTTCACGATGAGACTGAACAAGCCTGCAGAGGAGCTTAGACTGTGCGCTGGTGGTTGGCAGAGAATGGTAAATTTACATAGAACATTCAGCTCGCTTAAGGCAGGCCCCACTTCCACAGAATGGCTAGTAGGTGCCGGGGTTAGCCGTAGCTGCCTTTGGCTGGGTGGGTCTGCATAAGTTTGCTGGGATTCTGCCGTAGACTGGGTGGTGGCAGACAGCAAAAAGAATTTTCTCACTGGTTGGGCTGGGGATGTAGCTTGGTTGGTAGACTGCTCCTGGAGCGTGCACAGCTGCCTTGGGTCTGATTCCATGCGTCGCTAGGCAAGGTGGCATATCCTGCGGGTGGGGATAGGAGAGTGTCAGAAGTTCAAGGAGATGCTTGGTTACGTAATGAATTCGAGACTAGCCTCGCTACATGAGACCCTGCCTGCAAAAATAAATAAATAAAAGAAAGAGAGAAAGGAAGAAAGAAAACAAAATATATAGGACACTGATTAAGTTGAATTAGGGCCCACTTTAATTTGTTCATCTCTTTAAAGGCCAGGTGGTAGTGGTGCACATCCCAGCACTCAGGAGGCAGAGGCAGAAGCAGAAGCAAGCGGATCTCTGAGTTTGAGGCCAGCCTGGTCTACCGAGCAAGTTCCAGAACAACCAGGGCTACATAAAGAAACCCTGTCTTGCAAGACCAAACCAACCAACCAACAAACATTAATACCTAAAATAAAGGTCCTGTATCCAAATTTAGACATATTCTGAGGACTTAGGAGTTAGCAGCACTTCCTTGATTTTTTCCTTCCCCAGGGTTGATGACATGACCTAGTAGGTAAGTTCATTGAGAATAACCAAGAGCCAGAGTTTCTGCTGTTACAGAAGGGAGCTATACATCTAGGAAGAAACTGAACCGGAGCAGAGATACTGAAGTGAAGTCACAGGTATAGTTATGCACAATTCCCACTTGCTGATGCAAATGTGTGCACGCACCCAGATTTCTGTTCCCTCCCTCTGGCCCCTGGAGGATTCAGAAGCAGGAACTTCAAAACAGCTATAAGCATTTGTGCGTAGAATCTGGTTCCTAAATACTCTTTTCTGAAAGGAACCAGAGCTTTTGCTGCTGTTGTTTTTTTCAGAAATGATTGATTCACGGGTTAAAGCAGAGAAATTCTAAGATAACTTAGGGGGAGCTATTCAGAGTCGGCTCCTATTGGAAATTTTGGGAATAGTTGCACATCAGCTGAAGAGTAAGAGTGGTGGAAACCCACGAAGTAAGTAACACGGAAATACTGTGTTTACAGTGGTGAACCTTTCAGGGTGAGCAAACAGAGGAAGAGAGGAGAGAACTATTTCCTATACTCAAATGCCAAAGAACAAACAGAGATGGGATGTTCACATTATAAAAATCCAAAGAAGTGCAAATGTATGCTGAAACCGGGGGCTGCAGCATGATGAGGTAAATTTATATACATACTTTATTTATTAATTTATTTTAGATAAGAGTCTTTCTATGTAGTCCTGGCTGTATGGAACTTCCTATGTAGACCAGGCTGCCTTCAAACTCACAGAGATCCTCCTGCCTCTGCCTCCTGAGTACTGGGAAACAGGAGAGCCACTTGTGGAGTGGATTTCAGTGCCATCACCTGCCACGCAAATTACGCTGCATAGTCAGGGGTCCAGATGCAGAGAAAAGCAAACTAACTATGAAAGTTGCTTTTCAGCCATTAAGTTGTCAAAAAGTACATAAGAGCTACCACACCTGCTGCCAGCAGAGAGGGAGGGCAACTTGCTTTCACCCCCTGCTGATGGGCCTGTACCTCAGGCTGGCTTTGTTTGGAAGACATTCAGGCAACATCTGTTAAAATAAAATAAAATAAAATAAAATGTAATTTTCTTTAACCCCCGAATCCCACTCCTTGGAATCTACTCCAAAAAATGCATAGTGCTTCAGGAGATAGGGCCCTGCGCCTCACCTCACCTGGGCAGCACAGGAGAGTTGGCCCTTCCTGTGGGGGGTGGGGATGGGGGGTTGCAGGTGAGTTGCCTGAGGGTGTGATCATGGGAGAGCTGGTCCTGCGGTCATGAGAGTGGAGAGCTGGCCCTGTCCCTCACCTGCTGTCATTTGGGAGAGTGCGCCTTGGACCTCACCTAGGCAGCACAGTGGCCTGCCTGGCATAAATGTGGGTGAGCCACCCACCCCAGCCAGGGCATGAAATTTGGGGAGCCGGCTCTGCCCCTTGCCTACTATAGCATTTGATGAGCTACCTGGGGCAGTGCTGGGGAGCTGGCTCTGGTGCTTCGGGCTGACCATCTCAGATACACCCCCAGGCCCAGATCCAGGACTTTTTAAAAAATTATTTCTTCCAGACAGGGTTTCTCTGTGTAGCTCTGGTTGTCTTGGACTCACTTTGTAGACCAGGCTGGCCTCAAACTCACAGGGATCAGCCTTCCTCTGACCCCCAAGTGCTGGGACTAAAGGTGCATGCCACCACACCCAGCTCCAGATCCAGGGCTGTGAGTTGGCCAGTCCCAACATCTACCCCATCTGTGAACTGCTGGAGTACATGAAAGGACCAGTCCTACAGATCCAAAGCTGCAGGATCTCCATGACACAGGTAACAACAGGATATCCCAAAGGAGTTTCAGAGGGGATCCAGTATTGACAGTATTGGCAGCAGAAGCCAAAGGCCTCCAGCCAGACCAGTGTCTCACTGCAATGAATATTTGCAAGTAAAGCTGTTTGGGCAAAAGGGCAAAGAAGTGTGGACAAAAGTGTATACTGTGGGACATACTGGGACACACTACAGCTTCCACAATGAGATAATTTTTTTTTTCTCTTGTGGGGGGAGGTTGCAAGGGCAAAGGGCAGGTATGAGGGGATGGGAGAAGAGGGGGATTGGGCTTCATGATGTGGGATTCACAAAGAATAAAGAGTTCAAAAGAACAAAAAAAAAAAAAAAAAAAAAAAGGCAGCAGCGCTTATTGGTAAGGCCACACGGGCAATTGCGTTTACCGCAGCTCCGTTTGTGGCTGCCAGGAATTGGGATCATGGTGGGTGGCCATAAATCAGGGAACGGCTGAAAAACTAAAATATACTGTAGATAGCTATGGAATAATATGGCCACTTAATGGCATGAGTTGTGGCCTTGCCAGAAGCCAGCGAGATCTGCAAGGTACCCGTGAATGAGGAAGGTAAGATGTGAAATAAGGGATTTCATAGCTGGAAAAAGAAGAACATTCTCCCTATGCATGTTGGTGTCTATGAAGACATGTGTCTATGTATGTATGTACATATATATATATATATAGTATATATATCATTATTAAGCTACTAATATTGTGGGAGGAGAGGGAGGGGAGCAGTTGCCCATAACAAAAGTACCAAGTATGATAGGACCGCACTTATGGAAGCTGTGGAAATGTCTGTGCGTGTGTGTGATAACTATGGATGCACATTTACGCACCAAATGATGCTAACTTCATTGCTGTTTGTTAAGGTTTGGCCTGTGAAGTGAGTTGGTGGGTAAAGGTGCTTTCCACCACGTCTGATGACCTGAGTTCCATCCCTGGCCCCCACATGGTGGAGAGAACTGACTCTTTTTTAAAAATTATATAAAATTATATTTATAGCCATAGGTGTTTTGGCTGCATGGATATCTGTGTGGTGGTGTCGGATCCCCTGGAACTGAATCTCAGACAGTTGTGAGCTGCTATGTGGGTGCTGGGAATTGAACCTGAGTCCTCTGGAAGAGCAGCCAGTGCTCTTAACTGCTGAGCCAACTCACTCTGTAGATGAGGCTGGACTCCAAAGATCTGCCTGCCTCTGCCTCCTGAGTGCTGGGATTAAAGGTAAGCACCACACACTCAGTGAGAATCAATCTTAAGTCTTGTCCTCTGATCTCCACACTGAGGCTTTCCACAGGGACATCCCCTTACCCCTAAAAAAGCAAATATGTGGGAAACAAAGATGTTGGTCAGGTAGGGTGGCAAATGCCTTTAATTCCATCCCTCTGGAGACAGAGGCAGGTGAATCTCTATGGGTTTAAGGCCAGCCTGGTCTCGATGGGGAATCCAGGGCAGCCAAGGCTACATAGTGAGACCTTGTCTCCAAACAAAAGTGAACAAAACAAAGTAAAACAGAAGTTGCTGAAGTTTCAGGAACTTTCATTTTTCATCCTTGTATCGTTATATTTCCCCAGTTCTTTATAATGGGCATGTATTATTGCTATGGCCAAGGAGAGGAAGAAGTTCATTGCACATCAAAAGTAAAACAAAAACAAAAACATAGTAACAGAAACAAAAACCAAAAAGCAAATAAACCTGAAACTCGAAATCCTAACGTGACTCAATAACACGTATATTCTTATTTATAGTTGTCTTGAGGGAGCTCAACTTGAGAAGCAGATGGAAACAGATGAACAAAGGGAACCCTGATTGCTCAGAAGTGTTACTTTTATTTGGAATGATGGGGCAGCTGGGACAGGGTTTAAAGTCACGCTTGTATTTGCTACAGCACATCTTCCTGATGGCTTTCCTGTGTCAGCAGAATCGTTTGCTGCTCTCGGCAAACTTCAGGAAACTTTCAGTAGGAGTTTGAGATCTTGGCACAGTGCTTTCTTCAGTCTGTGTGATGGTACAACAGTAACCTGGTTAAGTTCTCCATCCTTCCCGGATGAGAACACAGAGGCCGAGAAAGAAAAGCCTGAAGTCAAAGGTGAGGAAGGCCTCTGCCACAGTGGGGGCACCACTCTGTACGGCCTGTTGATTTGAAGTCTTTTTCTTCCTTCCTTCCTTCCTTCCTTCCTTCCTTCCTTCCTTCCTTCCTTCCTTCCTTCCTTCCTTCCTTCCTTTTTGAGACAGGGTTTCTCTGTGTAGCCCTGGCTGCCCTGGACTCACTTTGTAGACCAGGCTGGCCTCGAACTCACAGGGATCAGCCTGCCTCTGCCTCCCAAGGGCTGGGACTAAAGGCGAGTGCCACCACTGACTGGTTTATCGGTTGTGAAAGAGGTTTCCTTCCTGTCTGTAGGTAGCCAACGAGAATGGCATTGTGTGACGTCACAAACCCATTGTTGTCAGGTGTGGACTCAAGTGTGAAAATTCATTTTTGTGCTTTGAACCTGAAAGTAGGTTGTCTGAGTGTCACTTAGAGACCGGGGTGCATGGTTTCTGTTCCAGTCTCAACTGCTACTCCTTAGGAAGCTGTATTAGTTACTTTCCTAGCCTGTGATATGACCAAGGCAATTTGTAGGATGAAGGGTGAATCCTGGCCTGTGGTTCAGAGAAATCAGAGTCCATCATGCAGTGGCACATGGTCTCATCCCAGCACTCAGGGAGGCAGAGGCAGGCGGATCTCTGGGACTTCGAGGCCAGCCTGGCCTACAAAGTGAGCTAGGACAGCCAGGCCTACACAGAGAAACCCTGTCATGGGAGAAAAACAAAACAAAAAAAACGAGTCCATCATGATAGCAGAAGCTATGGGCTCACACCTTCCATTAAAAGCATGAAGCAGGGAGGTGGCAAACTGGGGGGTAGGGTGGGGCCCCATATCCGTCCTCCAGGAAGGCCTCCTAAACCTTTTTACCATCTGGGCCCCAAATGTTCAAATACATAAGCATGGTGGGGACTGTCTCTTTCAAACCACTGTAGACAGGTTCAGTCTGAATCACTATTTGCAAACAGAGGGGCTTCAAAAGAAAGCTCCTCCTTTGGCGTTGAGACTGCTTCCAAGCACTCCCAAGGATAAAAGGCTTTCAAAGTGCAGACTTGGGAGACACCAGCCAAGTGTGATTCCTATTGCTCTGCATCTTTCTCATCTTGCTTTAGGAAATGCTGCACAGCTTTTTTGTTGTGGTGGTTTTGAGATGACCTTTAATGTATTGCTGCAGTTTAAGATTCAGGGACACTTGTCTAAATTACCCCGTGTACAACATGCTTCACTCGAGACCCTGAACTCCAGGGCACTGAATTCTATTTGAGGGTAAAACTTAATCAACAGTTACAGTCAACTTATCTGGTCGCCACAGGATGTGGGCTCAGCTGTTGGGATAGCTCATAGATTTCATATCCGATGTCTTTTCTCTTTTTCCTCCTACTTCCCTTTTTTTTTGTTCTTTGTTTTGTTTTGAACTCACTATGTAAGCTGAGGATGACCTTGAACTTCTCATCTTCCCACCTCCACCTACAGAGTGCTGAGATTACAGGTGTGTACTACTATACCTGGTTTACGTAGGGCTGGGGGGGTGAGCCCACCAGGGCTTTGTATATTCTAGGTAAGTGCTTTACCAACTGAACTGTTTACCAACATCTCCAGCCCTCAAGGTGTCTTCCTCCCACCCCCTAATAATTAAAAACAGGTCCTGGGAGCTAGATAGCTCAGTGGTTAAGAGTACTGGCTTCTCTTATAGAGGACTGGGTTCGGCTCTCAGCATCCACACTGCAGCTTACAACCACCTGTAACAGTTATAATTAAAATATAATCATAATTAAAATATAATTAAAATCTGACACCTTCTTCTGGCCTCTGAGAGTACCAGGCACACTTGTGATGCATAGACGTACATGTAGACAAAAACAGGCATGCATATTTAAAAACCAACAAATAGCAGCCACCACACAAAAGATCCTGTCACACACGATGCCATGCTGTGGTGGGCTTGGTGTTTGGTTTTATCCTGGCACAGTTTCAAAGCCTGAGTGACCCCGGTTCTGGAAGCAGTCCTGTCCTTACTACCTTCTCCTTTCTTCTTCCTCAGTGTCTGCCTAAATTATTTCGAACCATCTATTAAGAGAGCGCTCCCGGTATTGAGGGGTAAGAGTTTGGAAGAGAAGGCAGAAGGACAGAGGCCTTGTGTGTTAGCCAAGAGAGCCCTCAGAAATCAGAGCATGCTGTTGCACAGAGCACACTGTGCAAGTGTGCTGTGTGCAGAGCAAATGCAGGACTCTAACTTGTTTCCTGTCTTGCACCCCAGACTTCTCACCTAAAACAGAAGCCAGTTACACAGGGTGCCACTGGCGGCTGGCCGCTGTGTCTGCCTCCCTGCCTCATTGTTGGAAGTTAGCAAACCCTTGGGCAATGTGGACACACGCCTTTGATCCCAGAGCGAGTGAGGCAGGGGCAGGTGGATCCTTGTGAGTTCAAGGCCAGTTTGGTTTACAGAGTGAGTTCCAGGACAGCCAAGACTACACAGAGAAACCCAAACCCAAACCCCAAACCAACCAACCAACCAAACCAAACCAAACCACCACCACAACAAAAACAGCTCAAGCAAATGAGTAAGCTCAGGCTGCTCTGATCCACACCCTGAAGGGCTTGTTCTGGAACAGTGTTGAACTTCTCAGGAGCACCTCAGGAGCCCTAAGCCTCGAGACACCTGCTCTCTCTGTTCTCCTGGCCCTGGAAAGATTGGGAATAAGTACTGGATTTTCCATACATTCAGTGCTCTGGGTGTTTAAACGTTTGTGCTGGGTAGGTTTTTAAAAGTTTGTTTATTCACTATTTTTGGCCACAAGCTAGCGTTGTCCGGGAAGAGGGAGCAGCAACTGAGGAATTGCCCCCATCAGACTGGCCTGTGCACAAGTCTAGGGGGGCATTTTCTTCATTAATGATTAATAGGGGAAGGCTCAGACCACTGTGGTTGGTGCCGCCCTGGGCAGGTGGGCTTGGGTTCTATCGGAAGGCAAGCTGAGTCAGCCATGGAGAGCAAGCCATGAATCAGTGGTCCTCATGGCTTCGGGCCCTACTTCCAGGGCCCTGCCTTGAGTTCCTGTCTGACTCCCCTTCATGACAGACTACAACTGTGAACCGAAATAAACTCTTTCCTCCACAGGCTGTTGGTCATGTGGTGTTTATTATAGCAGTAGAAATCTAACTAATCCAGAACCTCTCTGTAGAACGTTCCAGGCACGGAGGCTGGAGAGATAGCTCAGCAATTAAGAGCACTTGCTCCTCTTACAGAAGGCCTGAGTTTGGTTCCCAGCACTCACATCAAATAGCTCACAACTGCTTGTAATTCCAGTTCCGGGGTATCAGATGCCTCTGGTCTCAGTGAGGACCTGGACACATATTCACTGCCCCTACAAATACACATACATTAAAAATAAAAAGAAATGTCTTAAATAAGCAATGTAGGGGACATACAGGTGTCCCTGGTGACTTCATAGGTCCAGTTTTTGGAGTTTTCCTGAAAGGCCTAGTCTGTAAAACAGGTTCTCGGGCCATTTTTCTGGATGTTCTTTTTCAGGTAATTGATCAGTACTTGGCTCAAGCCGAGAACTTCATTTCATACTATGTTCACACAGGAAGAATTAGAAGGTGCTGTAGACTTCGGGTGCAAAGGGAGTAGCCCGGATCACGCTCTGTATTCTTACTGAAGACAAAGTACAACTCTAGACTCCCAAAGTGGGAAGAAAACTACCCCAGCCACTTAGGCTCCCTGCTCAGAGTGTGTCTTTGCATGCTGGGGCTGTTCCCCTAACATTTCAGGCCAAACCTCACCGAGACAGCTGGAAACACTTGCTCTGTGAATCTTTGAATCCACTGACTGTAACTTCCTGGCAACCTTAAACTGGCAAGCAGGTGGAGGTAAGCCTGCGTGGTTAGGGTTTTTTCCTTCCACGGTCAAATAGGTTCATGCCAGCACGGCTTTGGCTATGGAAATGCGTGTGTTTTCTCCGCTGGAGCCAGCATATATGATAAAAAATATCCTGTAAATTTTATGGGTTTTCCCATAGGTGGGGTAGTCGTTTCTCAGAGACAAGCCACGTAATTCGACTTTGCAAGCGGGCTCACCAAAGCCCAGGGAAAAACACACACACACACACACAAACCCAATACATCTTCTGATGACAGCGTTCTGTGTGTGTGTGTGCGCGCACGCTCATGCTCTGGAGATCAGAGAACAACTTTCAGGAATCAGTTCTGTCCTTCCACTACAAGAGTTCCCGGAGTCGTACCCAGCTACTCAGGTTTGGCAGCGAGGGCTCTACTAGTTGAACCATCTCTTTCCGGTCCCACGTTTCTGCTTTACCCATACTCCTTCCTCTCCCCCTCCCCCCCTGCATATCCACATCCACGTAAAATATTGCAGGTTGGCACTTCTAGGAGTTTCTCAACTTTCCGCCCCCCAAACGTGTCTTCCCACTAACCGACACTAGAGGGCACTCGATTGCCAGTAACAAATTTGGGTCCAGGAGCTGTGCTCCGCTTCAGCTGTACTCGTTTTTCACCATTCTAGGTAAAGGGGAGTTGGGAAAGCCCACCCTCCTCCCAGCGGGACATCAGGAGAGGAGGTACGCTGATGAGGTCTAGACACTGGTTTCCAACAAATCAGGCTTTTCAGACATCTCTGTCAACAGTGTGTAGGAGTTATGCTTAACCCCCAGCCCATGGTCCTCCAGCTCATCCGTATCTAACTCGATAATACTCCAAAAGGAAAGCGTTGGCAGGACGGGTCCCTTCCTACCGTGCCGTACTGCCCTATTTGGGGCTGGTTGGTCTGAAGCCTCTTTCTCCTCACACAGGAGGGACTTAGCTCCCACGGTGGCCCAGCATCATTGGGCTTCAGATTTGGTGACGTCTGGTTCCTGTAATTCCACCATTTCTTTTCTTTTGCTCTTTTCCTTCCTCTAGACCTCCCCCCCGCAACCAGCCCTTGGTCTTCCATTCACCGACCAGCAGGGAGAAGTGGCTTTCAAGGATTTACCGTGTATCATCAGTTCCTCCTGCTTCCCCTTCCTCCTGTTCCTTCTTTTATTGTCCTCCTCATTTTCTTCCTCCTCCTCCTCTTCCTTCTCCTTTCTGTCTTCCTCCTTCTCTTCTCTTCTTTTGTGGTCCCTGTTATGCTGTGCAGGCAATTCAACTGGCCTGTCCTCAGGGGCCTTTCAGGGTCCTGTCAGCGTCCTGTGACATCACCTGGGCCAGATGCTCCATCTGCTCCTCCCACCCTCTCTCCTCTCTTGCTCTCTGCCTTGGTTTTCTCCCCCTTTCCTGGCCACCCTCCCCGATCTGTCTCTGTCTCTCTGTCTCTCTACCCTCATGGCTCATTCAGATACAGGGCCTTGTACGTACTCCACCACTGAGGTGGGTGCTCCACCACTGAGGTGGGTGCTCCACCACGGAGCCATGTCCTCACTCAGTCACTCCTCTTTTAGGAACTTACTTACGTAGTGTGTGTGTGTGTGGGGGCGGGTACATGTGCGGTGGCATCCATGTGAAGGTCAGAGGACAACTTGTGAGAATCAGTTCTTTGCCTTTCACTGTGCCGGCCCCTGGGGTCAGACTCAGGCTGTCAGTCTTGGTGGCAGGTCATCTGCCGAGTTAGCTTGCTGGCCCCATCAGTGACACTTCTATGTGTCACCTGCGTTGTCACATGGAGAAGCTGGGGAGAATAGTTCCACTTCACAGAGGAATAAACTGAGGTTCAGGATTAAGTTACTTGCCAGAGATGAATTTTCTGATTCATTGTAAAGTTTTTTTTTTCTTCTATTTATTCTGTACTTTCACATTCCTTCATGGTGTCTTAAGCGTTTCAGGACATTTTTTTGAAGTTTTATTTAAAAAAATCTACACTTCACCATAAAGCTAGTTAAAAACATGAAACTGACGGCTTTTATTTTCATGATCTGCCTACCCCTGTAGCCTCAGTTAAACCACAAGCCAAGCATAAGCTAGGCATGGTGGCTCACGCCTGTAAGTCTAGCACCTGAGAGGCAGGGGTGGGAAGATTGCTGTGGGTTTGATGCCAGACCAGGGTATAGAATGAGAGCCTGTCTCAAAACAAGGGAAACGACAAAAATAACAACAACAACGAAACAAACTGTCACAAAAAGTCAGGTATGGTGCGGCACCCCTGTAATCACTCAGGAGGTAGAGGCAGTCTAGTCAGGAGTTCAAGGCCAGCCTTGGCTATATAGCATGTCTGAGGCCCGCCTGGGCTGCCCGAGACAGTCTTACAAATGAGCAAGCAAACTGCTTTGTGGGATGGTGTGTGTATGGTCACACTGGACCCTGGGCTCCCACTCAGCCCTTTCATTATGTGGTTTTTATGTGGTTTTCATTATGTAGGGGTCTTTCCCATATGGCTAATATGGAAGATGGAAACATGCTTTTTCGGCTGTGTGGAAAGTCTTTGTAGAAACCCAGAGGCCTCCAGATAGGACCTGGGTGATAGGACCTGTACTCCCAGCTAATGAGCTCACGTTTGGTCCTGTCTCTAGCTCCAGTATTTTAAGTTCTCCGGGGAACAACATCTGTCCCTGTGTTACTCGCTATGATGCAAGAGACTGTGAGGAGTATGGAGTCACTGGCTGGTGCACCAAATCCTATACAATGTCCTCTACGTGCTCTGTGCTGTTCCAAAGACAATAGCTGTAGACACGTCAGGGTCAGGGCCTCTGGCCTTTGCCATGAGAGGAGGGCGTTTTTGAAACATTATCAAGATCTAACTCACCATGTAGCCCCCGCCCTCGGTGTATGGCTCAATAGCTTCTAGTATGTCTAGAGATGTGTGACCACAATCAATTTTAGAATTTTTTTTTTTATCTCCTAGAGAAGAAATATTGTGAAGGCTGGAAAGATGGCTCAGTGATTAAGAGCATTTGCTGCTCTTGCAGAGGACCCGAGTTCAGTTCCCACTGCCACAATCCGATGGTAGTTCACAAACCTTTGACTCTAGCTCCAAAGACCCTGACACCTCCTCTGGCTCTGCAGGCACTCAGACACAGGTGTGTGAAGACACACAGACACATAGATAAAGATGACTAAGTCTCAAAAAAGCAGACGGCGTGTGCCTCTTTCACCCTCTTATTCCCACAGCTCTGCGCCCCCAACCCTAAGAAAAGGCTGGGTCCTTTTCTCCCTGCAGTTCCTTGGGCTGGAATCACACAGCCTGTGACCTTGGGACTGGATTCTTTCACTTAGCATAAGATCCATCCATGTCTGGCAACATGGGCATTGTGGGGCAGAGAGGCGGCAAAATGGCCATAAATCCAAGGTTAGCCTTGTCTAATGAGGTCCAGGCCACACGGGGTGAGCCCTTATCTCAGAAATAAATAAGCTAAAAGAAAAAAGGAAAATCCACTCCCATCGTGGCCTACAGTGGCACTCCATTTTTATCTTTCAAAGAATGCTGCGTTAAGATTTATTTTATTTTAAATCATGTGGTATGTGTGTGTGAGCTCGAGTGTGCATGAGTAGGTGTGCACATACATGAGTGCAAGAACCCTTGGGGGCTAGAGGCGTTAGATCCTACTAGAGCTGGGTCCTCCGGCTTGTGAGTCAGTTGATATGGGGCTGAGAACTGAACTCAGGTCTTCTATAAAAGCACGCACAATGAAGCTCTGCACTCATCTATTTACCTGCTGTTAGATATTCAACTTGTTTCCTTTTTTTGTTTTGTTTTGTTTTGTTTGGCTTCATCTATGTTTTCTTAAAAATGAGACAGGACCTCACACAGCCTGGAGCAGGCTACGGACTGAAGCGGGCCTTGAACTGATGGTCCTCACTCCATTCCCCAAGTTCTGAGAGTACAGCTGTGTGCGCCACATCGGGCCCTGTTTCTGTCTTTTAAATGTTGCCTGTGATGTTGTTTGGACCAGTCAAGCACAAGTCTCTGAGTCTAGAGATAGAGGTTTTCCTTTTTCTTGGGTGAAATTGCTGGGTCATAAGGTAATCCTGTGTTTGATTGTGGACAGGATAAGACTGTTTTCCAAAGAAGTGGAACAAACTCCCCATCATTGTATGGACTCTGGTCTCCCCATCTTTTGACAACATGTGTTATCTGAATTCAGTTTTTCTTTTAGGCAGGATCTTGCTATGTAGGCCAGGCTGCCTCCACAGTGCTAGGATGGTAGGAAAATATTTCTACGTTTGGCTTCTTTATCATTCTAGCTATCTCTAGTAAGTGTGGATAGAGACTTATTTTTAAAGTTAGGGTAAGATGTGGATCACTAAATTTAGTTATTTATGGCTTTATTGAACCTTTTAAATGCCAGCTGCTAACCAGTGGTTAGGCTGTGGCCAGGCACCGGAAATGTCAAATTACCAACCACATCTGCCCTCCATGCCTTACAGGGTGGGAAAGCAGAAAATCACAAGCATATATTTTTAGATACTTTATTATTTATTTTTATTTTACTTGCATGAGTGTTTTCCTTCGTGTGTGTCTGTACATTCCTCTTGTGCAGTGCTGGCAGAGGCCAGAAGAGGACCGCTGTAACTCCTGTGACCTGGGGACTCAAAGCCCTGTCCTTGGGAAGAACAGCCAGTGCTCTTAACTGCTGTGCTATCTCTCAGCTCCAGAGAGTTACAAGTATATTAACAGAGCTGGCTACGAAACTTTGCAAGATTCAAAAGTAGCATGTGAGTAAGCTGAGAGCCATTTAACTCAACTGATTTAAATTCAAGCTGCCAAATGGGCGATATTAAAACATTTAATATCTGCTGGGCCGTGGTGGCACAGATCTTTAATCCAGCACTTGGGAGGTAGAGGCAGGCAGATCTTCTTGAGAGGCCAGCCTGGGCTACAGATTGAATTCCAGGACATCCAAAACTATACAGAGAAACCCTGTCTCAAAAGACCAAACAACAACAACAAAACAACAAAAACAAAAAACCATTTAATATCTTAAAGGTATGATGGCCCAGGCCTTCAATTCCAGAGCTTGGAAGATGGAAGGTTGGATCAGAAGTTCAAGGCCATCTTTGACCACAGAGTGAACTTAAGGTCATCCTGGGCTATATAAGACTATCAGAAAACAAGATATGAAATGCTTAACATCAATTGCATTTAAAAGCCTTCTAGAAACACAACAGCTTTTAGGCTCACTAACCAATAAAATCACTTGTACCTAGAAAATAGCCCTGGCTTTCACAGTTTGCTCTGGCTCCCAACTATTATTACAAGATGGTTTCTGCACAGTTTTAGCTGAGGTACAAGGCAAAAACAAGCTGTACCATCCTACATCTGAAGATATTGAATGTTAATTTCTTTTGTAAGTTGTTTTAGTAGCCCTGACTTACAGATATTTGTTTCCTAGCATTAAGATAAACAATACCTTCCATTTATGCCCATGACTCCAAAGGTACTTAAACATTTGCTCAGAGCCATTTATCTAGCCATTATCTTCTTTGGGGTTCTTGGTCTGATGGGACTGGCCTGTGTCCCAGAACCTGTGTACTGAGACACAGGCCCATCCTAAGCACTAGGAGGACTCCCCCGCCTCCCACCCCGCCCCTGCCCCGCCCCAATCCATTTTAGAGATTAGTAGGCGAGGATTAGTAGGAGGGGGCAGGGGTTGGGAGAGGCTCTGGATGAAAGCCAGGTGTGACATCTAATTCCTACAGTCCTGACACTTGGGAGTGTGAGGAGACAGGTTGACTGTAAGTTCAAGGCTAGCCTGGTATACATAGTAAGTTTTAGGTCAGTGTGAGCTACGGAGTTAGAACCTCCCTCCCCCCCTCCCCCAACCAGCCAATTGACAATCAAAAAAGCAGATGGTGAAGGTGAGGTCAGGAGAATCCAGACCCAGCTCACTGCGCTGGAGTTGCGCTCAGTCTGGTACAACTATTTATTTTATGTACACTGGTGTTCTGCCTTCGTGTGTGTCTGTGTGAGGGTGGCAGATCCCCTGGAACTGGAATTACAGGCAAGTGTGAGCTGGCATGTGGGTGCTGGGAATTGAACTCAGGTCCTTTGGAAGAACAACTGGTGTTCCTAACTGATGAGCCATCTCTCTAACCCCTTCCTCCCCCTTCTCCCCTCTCTGATTTTCAATTTTTATTTTTTTTGAGACAGGGTTTCTCTGTGTAGCCTTGGCTGTCCTGGACTTGCTTTGTATACAAGGCTGGCCTTGAACTCACAGAGATCCGCCTGCCTCTGCCTTCCGAGTGCTGGGATTAAAAGTATGCACCATTACACCCAGCCTCTTCCCTCATCTCTTTTCTTTTCTTTCCTTCTTCCTTTTTTTTTTTTTTTTTTTTTTTTTGAGACAGTGTCTTGCTATGTAGATCAGGTCGGCTTTGAACTTGTGATTCTCCTGCCTCAGTTTCCTGCATGCTGGGCTTTCAGGGAAGTCCTACCACCTCTGGCACTGAAGGCGCTTGCCTCCTCCCTTTTAACTTTGGAGTAAACATGGAGTGGAAGTCCTTTTGCAGTTATGCAGGTCAGAGTTCATCGCCTCGAGCTGTCAGACGATAGAAAACACCTGCTGAAAGCCAGCAGGCCTCTGTCCCGGTCTTTGCCAGGGGTGTGGGACATTTTAGGTCTTGTGGCTTCCGTCCATCCCTCCTGCTGGTAGACACCTATTTTTATATAGTAGTGTAAATACTGACAGACAACAAGACTTGATGTGCCCTCCTTTGCTTAGCCGGTAGACTTTGGTATGACTCTGCCTGAGCAGAGAAGCCCGAGGTCACGGAAGTGGGGGTGAGTGAGAGAAACAGGTGCTTGGGACTGTCACCACACTTGAAGTGACACCCCCGTCTCTTGGGGGGATTTTTTGAGGGGGCTACTTCTGCAGATGAGAAGATTACTTAGGGAATGGACAAAGGGATGGCATTTGTCTCCCAATGTGTGTGTGCGATCATAGAGAAATCTGATTCACATCTATCTTGGGTCACGCTTTGGTGGCAGTGGCCAGTATTTTCCTCCCCCAGTGCAGGATGCAAGTGCTCCCGGGGTTTCAGTCCATCTCCACGGGCAAGGGAGAGCTTGGCAAGTCAGACTTGGCAGGTAGAGGGTAAAGAGAGAACATCAGCTATTTTAAAAAGAGCCACAAGGGCTCTGTAGCCAGTGCTGCACTGGAAAGAAGATCCAAGGGCAGCTCATTCTCACTGGCCTCTGTGAGATGGAAAAGGGGCAGGGACTGGTCCTCTGTGAGGATTGGGTTACTGGGCATGATCAGAAAGCAGAAAGATGGGGGGGGGCGGGAAATGTCCTCTGATGTTCCTTATGCTGGAGTGCAGTCACTACTAATGCATGGTGTGTGTGTCTGTGTGAATCTCATGAGGGATTTTTCTGTCTTTTTGTGTGTTTGATTTTTAGAGACAAGGTCTCAGGTGTAGCCCAGGCTGACCTGTCTCAAACTCAGAGATCCGCCTGGCTCTGTCTCCTGAGTGCTGGGATTAAAGACGTGTGCTACCACTGCCCGGCTCTATTCTTTTTGTTTGTTTTTGGCCTGCGTGCATGTCTGTGTGAGAGTGTCAGATCTTGGGGTTACAGACGGTTGAAAGCTGCCATGTGGGTGCTGGGAATTGAACCCAGGTCCTCTGGGAGAGCAGTCAGTGCTCTTTAACCGCTGAGCCATTTCTCCAGCCCTCTAAAATCTAGTTTTAAGATGAGAAGCTAACCGGGAGGAAGGAATCCCCCTAATGTTTAAAGTGTTCCTGAAGTAAAGGAAAAGATTAGCAGGAGGGGGTAGGTGTTGGAAGAGTCCCAGGTGAAAGTAGAGTACGAAACTAGTTGTGACCTCTTATTCCCACAGTTCTGACACCTGGGAGGGTGAGGCGGGCTTGATGTGAGTTGAAGGCCAGCCTGGGCTACCCAGTGAGCTCTAGGTCAGTGTGAGCTATGGAGTGGGAGCCTCCTTCCCCTTACCCCCCAAATTCTAACCAGCCAACCAGCCAACCAACCAAACAACAAAAAAGTAAAAGGTAGAGAGTAGAATTAAGGGAACCCCAGCCCAGGTCATCGTAGCCCCAGAAACAAAGATCTGTCCCTGTCACGGGGGAAGACTGGAACCCTTGAGTGACCCGTGGCAACAGCAGGAAGTAGCGGCGCTTCGGCTCACCCAAGGCCTCCAGCTCAAGGCCACGATGGGCATTTCCTTTGCCAGATGTCCGTGCTCAGGACCATCACCCTGGACTCCCCCGCGTCCCTCAGGCTCTTATAGCTGACGACCAAAGCCCACAGGTCCTTCTTCTTTAGAAATCATGGAGGGTGCCCTGTCCTCAGACCTGGGCCCTGGTGCCTCAGCCCCCTCAGGGCTTTCCCCGACCTTCATCCCGGCCTCCTGTAACCCACACCACTTCTACAGAGTCGCTGTTCTCACTTCCAGCCCCAGCTCACATTCTTTCATCGTGGTTGGTCAGTTGCCTCCGGGGCCACCGGCCCGGTGTCTTAGTATCTGCCCTCCCACGGCCTCTCTCCGGTGTTTCCCTTCTCACTCATCCTACGCAACCATTTTCCCACCCGATTCCTCACGAAGCCCAGAGCTACAGACGTCTCTGAGGGTGCTGTTACCTGCCCTGCGCGTCTCCACCCCATTTGGGAGTAAGCTCAGGATGCCCTTCCTTCTGGGGGTGACCCTGATCTCCTGGCCAGTGTTTCTCGTCTCACCCAGGCGCCCTATGCTCCCTTCCACTGCCTTTCCAATACCGTCTAGTCTCCTAGGTAGGGGTTGCCCTTGTCCTCTCTGCGCCCTGAGGCCCTGCGGTAGGGGAGCTACAAACACTTGCTGTGTAAAGTAGCCCCATGCTGAGTTATATTTTTAGTCTAGAAGGCCGTTTACCTCTTGTCTCATTTCTAAGGTCTCCTCAAGCAAAGGCTAGATTAATTGATATCTTCTTCACGGAGCCTATTTCTCCCCTGCTGTTGGAATGGCTCAGTCCCTCCACTCAGGACTTTCTCGACACCCATTTCTTCTTTGTACCACGTGCAGTACTCCTGGAGGCCAGAAGAGGGCAGAAGATCCCTTGGAACTGCAGTTACAGACTGTTGGGCGCACTCAACGCTGGTGCTGAAAACGAAGCCAGCTTTTCTGCAAGAGCAGCAAATGCTTTCAAATGCGGAGCCATCTCCCTAGCCTCACTGCTTTGAGACATGCCCTCACTTGCCCTCACTAGGTTTTCAGGCTGGACTTGAACTCCGTCTGTAACCTAGGTAGGCCTGAACTTATCTTTCTCCCTGAGCCTATGGGGTGGTGGTAGGTAAAAGTGTTTAAGTTTGCACCATCAGACCTGGCTCACACTCCTTCAAATGGATCCTTTGGCTTTTTTTTGGGGGGGGGGTGCCCGTGTCTCCTCTTATATTTAGGTGTGTTGCAGAGCTGGCATTCCCCATGGAAGCATGTCTCCATGCTTTGCCTTTGTCTGCAGGCGGCCCCAGAACTCTTTAGGAGTAAAATGAGATGGATGACCTTGTGACTTAGGTTTTGGGGCACTTGATGTATTCTTGAGCTGTTTCTGAGAGGTTTGGTCATTGACATCAATGCCGAATCAGAGAATACTATGTAAGCAGAAATTAATGTGGTTGAGAATGGGCCCTTTCTTTCCCAGGTATAAAGCTGTACACTAAACTATAAGGCGGGCCACACGTGTGATTTGAAATTTCCTATTTTAAAAAGGTAAAAGGTATGAAATCAGTTTTACTAGCAGTCTATTTAATCTAGGAAGCCCCAAATATAATTTCAACATGTGATCAATATAAGATAATTCAGTTATTTGGAGGGAAGTTTAATAACAACCAGTTAATGTAAAGCTGGACATAATGTATGCCTTTAATTCCAGCACTCTCGAGGCAGCCAGGGCTACATCCTGAAATCCTATCTTTAAAGAAACGATATGTTAATATAGTACGAGGAGTAGGAGGAAGAGAACCCTTCAGAAAGGACTCCTTTGAGAGCAAGGGTGCGGCCTTCTCTAAGACACGAGCTAATTTACTTTTTTTTTTTTTTTGGTGCTGAGCCTATGAAGTCGTGTGTATATTTGACACACCTCACTTAGAATGTCCACCTGTCAAATGCTCAGTGGTTACCCGGGCTCAGGATGCCCCTGTTGGACAGCTTAGCTCACTGCTACTTGGCTGAGATGGAGAGGTGGGCCTTCTGGCCCCCTTCTTCCTTCCGAACAGCCTGCCCTGACACCTACACCAGGTGGGGAAAGAACCAAAACGGGCTTGTGTTCACCTAGGAGACCTGGAGAGCTTTAGAAGTGGGATTTGGTTTCCCCTCCCTTTCTCCCTCTCTCTGGGAGGCAGGTGTGTACCTGGCAGGCTCTGAGCCACCTTGCTAGCCCGTGACACATAATAAAATTTTAAAAAAAAATTTATTCAATCTTATAGGTATGAGTGTTTTGCTTACGGGTGTGTCTTATGCCTGCACTGTTCAGTAGAGGGCATCAGATCCCTTCCCTCCAACTGCTGTTAGATGGTTGTGGGCAGCCATGATATGGGGTGCTGGGAGTTGCCCTAGGTCCTTATAAGGAGAAGTGTGCTCTCAACCCCCAAACCACCTCTCCAGCCTCTGAGTGTGACTTTTTTTTTTTTAAGTGTTTTGATATCACAATCAGTAAGAAGGGTCTGGCTTATGGAGTTGCATCACGGGAACTTTGCTAGCAATGTTGCTCTTTGATCAGTGAGTGAAAGTGTCAGAAGTGCTGTTGCTACTCTGTTGTCATCTTTTTGGGATTCCCTCTATTCCTTATGTCACCAGCCGGCAAGTGCTGGGTGGACAGATGGATCTCAGGGCCTACATTACTATTGGGCATCACTGCTAAACACTAGACCTCAATTCTGGTCAGGGCTCCTGTCCCCTTTATGCAGTGCTTGCTCTTAGGTCCCTTGCTTTTGAAGATTCTGGCCCAAATCTACGTCCTTTTGATCTATGATACAAAACCCAAAGCTGGGCTGGAGAGATGGCTCAGCCGTTAAAGGCCAGGCTCACAACCAAACCCAGAGTTAATAACACCTCTTTTTTTCTTCCCCCCCCCCCCAGAAGTGATAAAAAGTGACTGTAAAGTCAGACTTGTACTGACAGTCCATCAAGGACAAAAACCAAGGCCCTACTATTTTTGGGGGGGGGGGTTGACACTGGGTTTCCATATGTAGTCCAGGCTGGTTTAAGGGAGGGCCATCATGCCTGGTTCTCTCTGTAGTTCACCAAAGCCAACTTTCTATACGTGAGACTCTGTAATGAGAGAAGAGGTAGGGGTGGGGAGAACGCCACCCCACTAGGCAAACAAAGAGTTAAATATTTCCCGTCTTCACACACGCACCCCGCTCAGCTTTGCTGGGCTTATTTGCAACTCTAATAGTGCCTGGAGTTGGAATCTGAAAAGTTCTGGACCGCTTATTGAGTGTATTTTACTTTATCCATCGAGAGTAGTTAAAAGGAAAGAGCAGGTGGAACTGTGAACTGGGAAATTTTCTCGCTTATTTTATTTTTCTCCTCAGCCCCCAGCCCCCAGCCATTTGACCTGATTAAGCAGCCGAGGGGCGGCAGCCAGTTTCTTTCGTGCTCAGGACGCCTCCGCCCTCCCTGCGATCTCGGGCGCTTTCGCTCACCCTGAGCCCCGCCGTGCCCCGGGGAGGCCTGAGTTGGCCCAGGTCCTTCCCGAGCAGCCGCAGGCCGGGGGGAGCCTCGGGCCATCCGCGCGGACTCGGCCAGCGCCCACCCCAGGCTCTCACAGGTCCTGCCTGGTTCGCGGCTCCCCCAGCTGCCCCGTTTCCCAAAGTCGCCTCCCAGCCGTGCGGAGAAGCGCCCGGTCTCGCCGCGGGGCGCGCACGGCGAGGACCGGGGGTCGCAGCGGGCGGCGCCGAGTGACCCCCCAGGAATTACGTAACGAGCGGCCGCGGGCCTGACCCGCAGACCGTCCAGGGGGAGGGGAGTCGCTGCCCTGGACTCTGCAGTTCCCAGAAACCGACCGGGGCGGGGGGTGGGAGGAGAGGCGGCCGAGATAAAGAATACACGCGGGGAACAGGCACAGCGCGCAGCCCCGGAGCCCGGAGCGCCGTCGGCAGGCGGCGGCAACGCGCGGAGCGGCTTCTGGCGGGGAGACCGCAGCCCTTCCAACTTTTACCCCGAAGCGCGGCGGCGTGGCGTGCCCGGCGCTGGGAGAAGGGGTTAGAAGGCCGGGCTCCGCGCTGATGAATGAGATGCAAAGATTCCCCCTTTTTTTGTTGGTGGTGGTGTTGTTAGTTGTTGTCGGCACGGCGTGAATAATTCCTGCCCGGGAGCGCCAACTCTTCGCGGTGCGTTCGGCGAAGCGGGGGCACTCGGGGCTAAGCGAGGAGGCTCTCCCCGCTCGTCCCCACGAGTCCCGGCCGGAAAGGGCGCTCGCGGCGCGGCGCTGCCCCTTTAAGACCCGCTCGCTCTCGGGCTCTACAAAAGGGAGTGACCTCTGGGCTTTGACAGCTCCCCTAATAACTACCGCCGCGCAGGCCCCGCCCACCGGCGGCCGGCCGCGCCGATTGGCCCGCGCGCCGGCACCCCGCGCTCCCATTGGCCCGCCGCTTCCCCTGAGCGAACCTTTAGAACTCTGAGACAGACAATATTCTGTTACATTGTAGCAAAATGGCGACTGTCATTCACAACCCCCTGAAAGCGTAAGTAAGACTCCAAAAAAAAAAAAAAAAAAATGAATGTACGTATTCCGCGTGGTTTCCATACGAGAGAAGAAGAAAAAAGAAGGGAGGAAGGAGAGAGAGAAGGGCGCCTGGCGGAGCGCGGCGGGCGAGCCGGGCTCCCGCGGACGCCTCCCGCCGCGGCTCGCTCGCCCGCTCGCTCTCACTTCTTCGTCTTTTGCTTTTTCTTTCTTTCTTTTTTCTCTCTACTCCCCTTCCCGGTGCAATCCACAACAACCGCAAAAACTGTCCGGTCTGTGCTCCGGGCCGCGGAGGGGGCTCCGGCTCGGCGGGGCTGCGGGGGGTCCGCGCGCGGGGCTGGCCGAGCCCGGCCCGGGGCTGGGGGGGGGGGGAAGCGGGGCCGCGGCCGGCGCGGTGCGCGGTCCCCGGCGGAGCCGCGGAGTTCGCGGGGCGTCCGGCCGGCCCGCCGAGCTCTCCCGCGGGGGAGTTTTGCGCGAACCTTCCGGAGTTGGAGGGAGGACGGCGCGCGGCTCCCCGGGGTGTCCGGGTGTCTGCGGGCGAAGCTGGCCGGGGTGGATTGACGACCTGGTGGGTTTAACTTGGGGCGTGTGGGGGGGCGGGTTGACACGGAGGAGGAGAAGCTGCGGGTCTTAGGAGATCAGCGTGCTTGGTGCTCGGCTGGGGCGGTTTGGGGCTCGGGCGACGGCGGAGGGCAGGTGCCTCCCGGAGAGACTTTGAGCGGACCGGAGGGGGGCGGGCTGCGCCGGGGCTGGCGGGGCCGGTGCCCTGACGGAGCTGCTGCCCGCCTGCCTTCTCTCCCTCCTGCCTTCCTATTTTCCTTCCCTCCTTCCCTCCTTTCCTCCCTTCTTCCTTCCTCCCTCCTTCCTTTTTTCCTCTCCTCCTCCCTTCTCTCCTTCCCTCCTTCCTCCCTTTCTCCCTTCCTTCTTTCCTTCTTCCTTCCTCCCTCTCTCCTTTCCTTCCTCCCTCCCTCCCTTCCTCCCTTTCCTCCTTGCAGTCGGTGAGCGGAACGCGAAGCCTCCAAGTCCGCGGGCGCCCGCGGAGCCCGGGGGTGGCTTCGGAAAACTAGCGTGGCTCTCCAGGGGCGCTATTGGCAGGCTGGCCGGCGGAGGGCGGATCCCCGGGAACCGTGGCTCGGCGTGGGCTCCGTGGGCGCCGGTGGGGGTAGCGGGACTTCCCCGCCCCGGTGGAAAAGCCCCGGCGAGTCGGCGGGTGCGCGCGTGGGTGGGCGTCGCGGGCCGAGCCTTCCCGGCGCGTGGCTGCCGTGGCTGCGCGCTGCAGCGTCCTGACCCCGGGCTGCCGGAGTGGAAGACGGGGCTCGCTGCGGGGAGCGGCAGGGCGGCGGCAGGAGCGTGTGGGCAGGGGCGTCCCGGAGCCCGGAGTTGTCCACGAGACATTTCCGTAGAGGAGAACCTGGGGGCTGCGCTCCACGCGAGCGCCCGGCTCCGGCTCCGCGCTCCTGGCGGCGGCGCCTCACCTAGAAGGGAGCGTGTTTCACGGCAGGAGAAATGGGCGTAACTTCGCCGCGGCGCCTTCCTCCGGAGCCCGCACGGCGGAGGAGCAGTAATTTCCCTCATCTCCGGCCCGGAGCGCGTGGGCCGAGCCGGTGCCGCTCGATGAACTCGAGCCAGAGGGATCCGTTCGCCGCGTGCGCGGGTGGGTACGGGGTTCCTCGTTGGGAACGCGGCATCCCGGGTGCCCTGGCGCGCGCGGGAGCTCCACGCTCCGGGGTTCTCCGGATCTCTCCACTTTTATTTATTTGTTTGTTTGTTTATTTATTTTTTTTGACACAGAAGCGGGCGTGTGTGGGAGGTTGTGGGGGAAGGGAGAGCGAAGCTGGAGGGTGGCCAGCCTCGGTTAGTGGAATTAGTTCTGAATTACGCCTGTACTCCTTCATGATTGGGAACACTTGCCGTGGGATGCCTTTGTAACTCCGTCTCCGGCACACGCACGGGGCGGGGGAGGGGGCTCACGCACAGCATCCCTGCTTGCCTTTCCGAGGAGGAAGTCGAGTGGTCACTTATAATTAGCCGCCTCCTCCAGCATCCCACCCCCTTCCCCTGAGAGCTGAGGGTGTAAACAATAACCCGGATCGGTCAAGCGGTTTGCACCCTGGACGTTTCAAAAACTCCCGCACGCTGGAGCAGACGCGTCATTCCCGGGACCCCGACACCTTGTGCTTTATTATTACCATTATTTAAAACAACTTGTTTAATAAAACATCTGATATATTTCATTTGTTTTTAGAAGTTGCTGATCAGGAAACGAAACACACGTGAATAAATTATGCATGGGTTAAATTAGAACAAAGCGCGGCGACACGTCAAGCCGAAGGGATGGATGGGGGCGAAGGGAGGAGGAGGGGCGGGGAGAAGGGTTTGGAGAGCTTATGTGTTTATCCTTGTGTGCCCCTCCTGACAATGAACCGGAGCTTTAAACCACATTAGCATTTTCTCCGTGTGCCTGCAGTCTCTCTGGTCTTAAAAAGCCAACGTCACGGACGCCCCCTACAGAAACTGGTCTCACAAGATTTCCTCTTTTGCTAGGGGGATAAGTAGCGGTAGTTACGGGTACTGGGGGAAAAGCCAGCTCAGGTTTTATCTATCTATCTATCTATCTATCTATCTATCTATCTATCTATCTATCTATCTATCTATCTATCTATCTATCTTTCTATCTATTTATCTATCTATCTATCTCATGTAACCCGGTGCAGGACTCTTAGACTATGGATTACTTTTCATCATGCTAGCTTTTTTTTTTTTTTCTCCATGTGGGGCATTCAATAATTCAATTCACTGGGTGACTGGATGGCTCAACTTATCTCTTTGCCTTACGTGGGGTTGGCGCGCGCGGGGGGCGGGGGTGTCTTTTGTAGGGTCCCAAGGGTCTGAAAACAGCCTTTCTTGGTAGTTTGCCTTTCTTCCTGGCTGTCTTTGATCTCTCCTCAACTCGCTTTTTCCTCCTTGTTGCTTTCACCCTTTTCTCTCTGAAGCTGACAATCTGGCTGCTCCGGTGTAGCCTTTAACTTCTTAGTGCCCAACAGGGTGTTAGAGGCAGAGACCGGAGCTGCCCGGGCAGATTAGACCAGAAAGGGGACCCAGCAGGTGGCTCTACAACCAAGAAGTCGCATCTGGACAAAGAGAATTCAAAGGCTCTGACGGGCCTGTGTGATGTGTAGATGTGGGTTGCATGCATTTAAGTTAGTAGCTACACTGTCTGAGTGCCCACTGAGCCTCACTCAGTTCCTGTACACACAGGTGAGGGCCATAGGGAACACAGGTGGATTTGATAAAGGCATGGGTAACTTAATATTGGGTTCCTGTTGATTTCTGTATACTTAGGAAATAAAATGCTTAAGTTAAAAAAAAATTACTTATTTTATCTGAGCATGCTTTAATCCGAGCAGAAGCAGGCAGAGGTGAATTGGTCTACATAATGAGTTCTAGGACAGCTGGGGAGTTACATAGAGAGACCCTGTTTTTTGTTTGTTTGTTTTTAAATACTATTTTATGTGAGTGTGTGTGTGCATGCACGTGTGTCTTGAGCCCGTGAGGTGCTGGTGTAAGTGTGTGTGTGCGCGCGTGCGCGCACGTGTGTGTGCTGTCAGAGGGCGGCTTTTCTAGTCGATTCTCTCCTTTCAGTATGTGAGTTCTGGGGATCGAACTCCGTTCAGGCTCTCAGGTGCTGAGCCACCTCCTGGCCTGTGATGCTTTTATCGTGAGAGCTAATTTCAGTATTCCATCGTGGGTAAATCACCTTTCCCATGTCTGCCAACAGCACATTAAACAGCACAATCGCTCAGCAACTTATCGGAACTCTGCTTGTAGCACTTAACTGGGAATGCCTGCCACCTTCTGCCAGACTTGATCGTGTACATATGTCTCTATTTTTGCAACTCCGAGCTCAGGAGGAGCAAATGCTGCTATTGCCTAATTATTCTAGTTAGGGTTTTAACGCTTTAATTATTTGATTATAAACAAGAAAGCAAACTAGTTAGACATGTTATAACTATGATTACATAGGTACACAGTTGCACCAAAACTTTACTTTGTGATGAGTTACCCTAGCTGGGAGGTGAATGCTGATAACTCTGCTTTATTGTTAAGGACATAACTCTGAGAGAAGTAAATGTTTACTTCATCAGGATCCAACATGGCTCATATGTATAGATGGATCCCGAGTCTTCATCTCTCTCTCTCTCTCCATTCTCTGATTCGGATAATGTGTGTTCTAATCTAAAGTGGTTTGGGGGCACGGGAAAGTTAAAAGCCAGACTTTACTCTTGCTGTGGTAGCAAGTTTGGCTATCAGAGAGGAAGGGCCAGGGGGCCAGGTTCCTGGTCCTAATCTCGTCTTAGCTATTTTGGTTGGGGAAGGGGTGGTGAGTTGGGGCTATGAGGAGAACAGTGGGATTGAGGCTTTGTGAACTTGCAGCCTTTTATGGACATTATTTTAGTCCTTTATGGAAAAGGACCCTTGAAGCCAACAGATGCTTGAGTACTATCAACTCTCTCTCCCTCCAGGCAGTAGCATAAAACTAAGTAGGGATGTGGGGAGACATGGCTCCTCAGTTATAAAAGCATTTGCTGCTCTTTCAGGGGTCCTGAGTTCAGTTCCTAGCACCTGGGTAAGAGCATTTGACACTGTTTTTTTTTTTTTTTTCTGGCCTCTGCAGGAAGAGGCCACACACACACACACACACAAATAAAATAAATATGTATTTATCAGTTTATTTATTTTACTTTTTGGTTTTTAGAGACAGGGTTTCTCTGTGTAGCCCTGGCTGTCCTGGAGCTCTGGCTCTCTGGCCTGGAACTCACAGAGATCTGCCTGTCTCTGACTTCCTCAGTGCTGGGACTAAAGGTGTGCACCACCACTTGGCAGAATAAGATAAATCTTAAAAAAAAAAAAAGCCTTAAAGTCTCTAAACTTCATTAGCACTCATTATTTTATAGTTAGCGTATTTATCATTATTATTATTATTTTGAGGTGTCCATATTCACAAAGAAAATCAGCTTCTGTCAGAATCCAAGTGGAGGCATTGTCACAGGGTCACAGGGTAAACCTCTGAAGGCAGTCCAGTTTGTAGACCCTCTGGGGGCCATCTGAGACTTACAAATCAGGCTGGGATTCTGTAGTGATTGACTTAGAGAGTTTACATCTTCCTTTGACTCTTTGGAAGTATGCAGGTGGCTGAACTTGGATTTATCCAAAAAAGGCTGCAACATCCCCTTAGATCAGTGCCAAACACATAACTGTGTGGTCGCCATGCTTTGTTCTGAGCATCTACCCACAAAAGGATGAACATTGAGGCTGATACCCATTTTCCAAAGGGCGGCCCTGTTGGTGGAAGTGGCCGTGGGGGCTGGGTCATTAAACAGGATCCAGGGGCCTGTTTATTATCCTGACCTCAGCAAAGTAACTTTTGTGGGTTTTGAGTGTTTTGAAAGTCACTCGAAGGCAAGAAATGTAGCCAAATGTGGCAAACCTCAGGCCAAAAAAAATCCCACGGGCACCGGAATATTCTTTATCCCGCTGCGATTTTCCAATAGGAGTCTTACATAAGCATGACCCTATTTTAAATAGTCTTTAACTATGAAGGTATTTAAGAAGGGAAGACAGAGCGGCCTGGGGGTGGGGAGGAATGATGGGTTGAGTGTATCAAACCACTGTGTGGTCTGGAACTCCAGAGCCGGTTGTTTAACTGCAGAGGAGCCCCACAGGATGGACTGCTTCCAGTTTGCAAGTTTTCTTAGCTGCCTTGGTGCCTGGGAAGGGATGAGGTGTGGTGTGGTGGTTGTGTGATTTGTTTTTCTTATTGGTCAGGTTACCAGTGTTCACAGTCTGTCAGACCATATGGATGAGCAGAGCTAGCCTCATAAAACTGTCATGAAGAGAAGTTCTTTTTTTTTTTTTTTTTTTAAGCCTGTGATTTGCTTTAGTGTTTCAAAAGCAGGAGTTAGGAGGTGTTTCTGGGGGAGGGGAGAGGGCTGGAGAAGTGGAGTGTGGAGAATGTCTGGGTCATATGTTTGTGAATAAGAGAGAGAGAGAGGGAGGAGAGATTAGTGTCAGAGAGAGGGAAGGGAATGGAGTCTGAGGTAGAGGCAGGGAAGGCTGAGTGGGCCAGACTCAGTATCCCTAGTAATAGTTTCAGAGAGCCTTCATCGAGCCTCCACCGCTCAGGTCTGCTGAGGCTGGGGGACAGCGATGACCCCTGTCTAACTCTCCTTTAACCTAGTCTCCTCTGCCAACCCCACTTCACCCCTGTCCAGAATCCAGGGACTGTGGTCACCTCAGGTCACTGTCAAATGAGATGTTTTGTTGTTGTTCTTACTCATCTTGAGAACCATTGGTTTGTAGTATACATAGTTGGAATCTCCGCCAGAAACCTTTTCCTGTTTCTAACCCGTTCCCTGCGGTCATTGCAGCCCGCTGCAAATGCTGTCTCTTCTCACCCGTGACTATACCAGCTTTGACTGGGAGAGAAAGGCTCGTGACATGAATCTTCCTGAGCTTCCTATCCCTTTAAGATGAGGAGGTGTACTTGATCCCATTAATTCCCTCCAAGCCATATACTTTCTGGCTTTTGGCTGGTGTGGTGGCGCACGCCTTTGATCCTGGCGCTTGGGAGGCTGAGGCAGGTGGGTCTCTGTGGGTTCCAGGCCAGCCTGGTCTACAGAGTGAGTTCCAGGACAGCCAGAGCTTCATAAGGAGATCCTGTGCCCCTCCCCATCAAATAAAACAATACAAAGCCAAAAATCAATCCAAAACACTTACTAGGACGGACTGTGGTCATTTGGTGGGAAGGATACTTAGTGGTCAGGCTCTTGTTTCTAGAGGGGGTGGAAGATCTGGGGCCCTTCTGTAGTTTCACTCTTCGGGATCCAGCCTTGCCACAGAGAGCTCGCGCTTGGGGTTCTAACACGATGGCGAGCCCCAAACCTTCTCAGGACCTAAGACTGAGGCTCCAGTGACCTGGCTGTTCAGAATGTGGCCTTTTCTTATTAGTGGTGCAGCCAGAGGCTGAGGAGAAAGGAGAGATCGGTCAGCCAGGAGACCGGTCTATTTTGCTATTTAAAAGCACTCGGATAATGGTTCTAAATGTGAAGAAGAATGGCTCATTTCTGCTCATCTAGGATGTGTGAAGCCTTCCTTGGGTTTGATTCGTGAGTTTGGAGAAAAGGGAACCCAAGTCTTCAGTGGATCTCCCAGATTTCACCTAAGCCATCTTTTTTACCATGGTACCCAGCCCAAAGGACATGGAAGTAAAGGGCTTGTTTCTTTTTCATTCTCATAGCCACAAGAACCTGGTTGCTGAGTGGCCTGAAGCCTGTGGGCCTGTACTGATGTCTCACCTGAGCTTTCTTTAGTGCTGTGGAAATAGAGGTGTTGAACAGACACCTAGGAGCTAGCTGGCTTATACCCATGTGGGCATCAGCGGCCTCCAGGTTGGAATTTCACTGCCTTCCCTTTATTGACATCGCAGACTCCTCTGGGGGATTATTATCAGGCTTTTCTGCGGTGGAAATCTCCCTTGGAGATTTTCTGCAAGCCTAAAGGAGGAAATAGGGTTTTGCAGAATTTATCAGCAAATTCACAGGAGCCACCATGTAAATTCTGAGTCTTAAACCAAAAGATAAATGAAATAGTCCAACTCCAGGAAGTGAAGGTGGCCCCTTTCCTGTTTAAAAACTGTGGTAAGATAGCCATGATATAGAATACACCATCTTACCCGGGTGATGGCGGTGCATGCCTTTAATCCCAGCAGGGGCTGGCAGACCTCTTGAGTTCCAGGGCAGCCAGGGCTACATAGAGAAATCCTGTCCCATAAAACAAATGAACAAACAAACAAAACAGCAGCAGCAGCAGCAGCAGCAGCAACAACAACAAACCGAAACCAAAAAGCCAACCAAATAAAAACAACAACAAAACTACCATTTTTAAGGTATGCAATTCAGGCATTAAATACATTTTCAACAATATTGATTGTGTGTGGGGACATATAAACACACGTGAACACGTGCCGTGGTGGTGCCATGTGCTTACGGAGGTCAAAGCACAACTTGTAGGACTCAGTTCTTCCATATAAGTCCCAAAGATTGAAGTCAGGTTGTCAGGCTTGGTAGTAAGCACCTTTGCTCATTTACTTAGCCATCTTGCTAGCCCACATTAAATACACTGATAATCACTGGTCAGCCATTATCACTATTTCTAGAACTTTTTCATCAGGCCCAAAACCAAAAAAACCTTTATGTGTCCCGATTAAACACCTCTCTGGTCTGGGTTATAGCTCAGTGTAGAGCAGGGGCTTGTATGGGCAAGGCCCTCAGTTCAGTCTTTAGTACCAGATAAAATCATACCTTTCTCATACCCTGCTTCCCATAGCTGGAAGTGTCCCTTTGTTTTTTCTGCCTAAGGATTCCATATGAATGGAAACTTAGAGCATTTGCCCGTTCGTGTCTGGCTTCTGTCACTCCACTCAGTGTCTCAGGTGCCATCCACATTACAGCATATACCAATCAGACCTTCATTCCTTTTTATGGCCATTGTATGTATAGGCCACACTTTGTTTATCCATTTATCTGCTAGTGGACACTTGGGCCATTTCCACTCTTGGCGGTTGCAAATAAAGCTGCTATGAACATTTGTATTAGTAACTGCTTGAGTCTCTGGGTCCAGTTCTTTTGGATAGGGGCCTAAATTGCCTTTATTTTCCAACTCTTTACAAAGCAGAGGCCACGGTTTTGGATCGTAAGGCTGTCTTCCCATTATAACACTTCAGACTAATAGTGTTACAGAATCCAGCCCCTTCCCCGCCCCTCCTCTAGGCATGCCAGTAATGTTTGGGGGTTAAATATATGGGACTCTGGAAACCTAGACACACTTCTCCTATCCCTGCCTACAGGGATGGCCCCTGTGCCTCCCCCCCCCCATCCCCGCCAAGAACTCCTTATGAGGAAATCTGTTAACATGGTGAGGGAGGGAATACCTGGGGGGGGACAGGATAGATTGAGAGTCAAGGGTGGTGGCTCACTTGGGAGTCCAAGGCCAGCCTGGGCTGCAGAATGAGACTCTCTCAAACAGAACAAAACAAAATGAAATTACAACACAGGTGTAAAGATGCAGCTCAGCCAGCTGAGCGCTTGGTTGACAGGAGAAGCCCTGAGTGTGAACTCCAGCACTATGCATAAAGGAGGCAGAGTGGCACTCGTCTATGATCCCAGCACTCAGGAAGTAAAGGCAGGGGGTTAGGAGTTCAAGACTATCCTCGGCTACACAGTGAGTTAGAAGTAAGCCTGGGATACGCTAGACATTGTTTAAAATATATAGGCACGCACACACACACATGCATGCATACACACAAGAAACAAAAACTAAGCCTGTCTTTTTACAGTCAGGAGAGCCCACATCTCATTTGATTTACTCTGCTCAAGTTTGCTGCTTATCCTTCAAGGGACAAAAACTTTTCACAAAGTGGAAACTCCAAATATAAGGAGTTCCTGGGAGAGCTGAACTTTCCTGTCACAGACAGAGGCCTTCTCAGCATCAATGGTACCCAATCTATTAGACGTGTGCATGTTGCTGGGGGTCAAACCTGAGGTCTGCCCCATGCTAGGTGAGTTTTCTGTTGAGCCATATCCCCAGCCTGGTTCTCTTGAGACCACATCTTACCAGATATCTTCTGCCTGCCTCCTGGATAACTGGTAGATTCGTCCTACCAGGCTGGCCTATTAAATATTATCCAAAAGACGTCACTGGCATCATATCTGACTGTTGTTTCTTAGGAAATGGGAAACCTGGCTCGTCCCTCTGTGACTCAGTAGTCCTGGGAGCTCAGACGGGGTTCACATGGTCTAGATTTGAAGATGAGTTCAAGAAAAGGCCCCCTTTCACTCTGAAAGGCCTGAGGCCAGTCTATCCACAGAATAAGCAGAAGTGGGGAGGGGCACTTTCCCTGGACTGTGGGCTTGGGTCCTCAGCCAAGGTCGGGCTCCCTCCACCAAGATGGTGAAGGAACAAGAGGGAATGAAAGGCAGCTGGGGCCTGCATCTGCCAGTGACCAAGGGAGGCAGACTGTAGGAGGCAGTGAAAAAGAGCATCTTATTTATAGAAAGTTTAGGAAACTAGGATGTCAAAATTTATGATGGGTTTGAATCATTAAGTCACCCCTTGGTTTCTAAGCATTGGAGATGCTTCAAGCACAATCTTGAAGCAAGCTGCAGGGTTCCTCTGCTTCACAGAAGAAGAGTAAGTACAAAGCCATGCCTGTTTCTATCATCTTTCAGCCGTGGCTTCCCATGGATCACTGTTGAGTTGAGCCCAGTGGGAATCATCTCTCTGGATCTGACTTAGGAGCATCCTTCATCCTGTCCTGGCCAAATGTTGATTACCGCCAAATGGCCTCCCTGCCTGCATCCAGGAATGGCCCCTTCCAGAAGGACCTCTGATTTCTGTCTCTGCTTCTAGGCTCTTACTCTTTGGTGGAGTGAAGTAGGTGCCCGTGAAGCAGGAGGTTGACTGTCTCCCTAGGCCTCTCCCAGGGAAACCACTGTCGATGGGGTGGGGTCGTGAGAGGGGAGGCAACTGCTGCCAGAGATGGGGGAGGGTGGGGTGGCTGGGGCATTGGGAGCGGAGAGAATATATTCTCTCTTGCTAATTATTTTCCCTGAGGACTTAGCCAATGCAGAACCATCTATTATCGTGGGAGCCCGCTATGGTGGTTCTGCCTGTGATGAATGCTAAGTGGAAACAAGCAAGAAAAATTAACAGGCGGCTGCTTCTGTCCACCTAATTAAAATGCATATCCAAATGCATAAGTCCTTATGTTTCCCCAATGCACACGCTCCCCTTCCAATCCCAATTCTGTGGAGGAGAAAAAAAAACACGTTCCCCCAATCATTTCCCTTGATTGTATTTTCATCAGGGAAGGATTTCCCTCAGAATAGACAAGGGTTCTGTCTTCTAACGGTTAAAAAGTTGCTGTTCTTTGGACTTCAACTGGGCTTGAAAATCTTGAGTATTGTAAATAATAATTAATAATAATAATAATATCCCCAAACTATCTGACTTCAGAAAAGATGACTCAAAAGAAAAAAAAAGATGAGAGAGGAGAGAGGCTGAGAGAGAGGCTATTTTCTGCTGAGTTTAGTTTTGTGTTAAAAAGTCTAGCTTGGATTAGCGATGATGGGAAGTTTAAAAGTCTTTTCTTGTCTTTGTTTTCTCGTCTCTTCCCTACTCCTGTCTCCTTTCTGTATCTTTTCCTCTCTGAGTGCCCTTTTCCACAAACCCTTACAAAAACCCAGAGCTTTTGTAGAGAGGTTTTCCAAGACAATGTTTCATCTGCCTTTGTATTTGGGGACAGTATCAGAAATGCCCCAAGTGTGTTTGAAATCAAACAATACTTCTTCATCCATAAGGAATATCCGCTAGTCCCTTTGCTTCCCGTCATTTTTTTCCCTCTCTCTCTAAAGAACAACTTTATTCAGCAGTCATAAAATATTTAATAAAACATGAAACTTCAGTCCCTGTGTTCAATTCACTGTCACCAGCATCCTTGTGGAGGGCCCCTCCCCAGCCCCCGTCTGCCCTCCCCAGCAGCCTCAGCTGTTGATTTATCAGGGCTGGCCGGCTCAGCAGTGCATGGAGATTGCTTTTAATTAACTCTCTTCATTTTTCCCAATCTTCAGGGAGCAGCAGCCATTTAATGATTTTAATATTTTATCTAGATTTATATCCCCCTTATTTGTTGTTGTTTGACTTGTGCATTTGCGCTCCCTGAGTAGCTTTGAGATGGGCATGTTTATCTACCCCTGACCTCCTACCCCCAAGACCTTTTCCCAAGAAGGGAGGATACATTCCAGAGAAGGTCCGCTTTCATGGTGGGTCCTGTGATGGTTTGGATCACAGACTCTGTCTCAGAAAGCTCAGATTTCACTTGAGTCTTAGATGACAGAGCTTATGCGTTAAAAAGAGAGGAAGAGAGCCAGAAAGAGAAAAGGAAATTTGGAGTTGTGGAAGGGGAGGTCCTTTGGCCTCTGACGCTCGATCTGAAGGCATGATGTGGTAGAGAGTTGGCCATAACCTGCCTCCTGGGGTTCACTTTGAGATGTAGTTCGAGGTTTATCACCCTGCCCGTCTTAGCCGCACATGTGGCTCAGTGCTTTTTATTCTTACAGTAATAGATGGGGCCAGGCATGGTGGTGGCACACTCCTTTAGTTCTAGCATTCAGGAGGCAGACACGGAGGCAGGTAGATCTCTATATATTTAAGGCCAGATAGTCTACGTAGAGCATTCCAGGCCAGCCAAGACTACACAGTGAGACCTTGTCTCAAGCGAAACAAAACATCAGAAAGCAAAATATCCAAGCAACCAAACAACAACAACAAAAAAACCCAAATTAACACACAGTAACAACAAAACCAATGATTCTGAATATGTAGCCCAGCCTGGGCTCAGGGGGTCCTGGGACTGTGGGTGCATACCATCATACCTGGAACAATAGATTCTTGCTGCTGGTGCTGGCTTTAGGGAAAGACTGCAGATAGGTTCAGCTCAGTCTTCTCATCATGGACTGCTTCTTTATTTAGGCATGGCTGGGATCAGCTGAGCAGCTTCTTGGCAGATTAATTGCTGGTGTGGTCTGAAGAAGGAATCGAAGAGGCAGCTCTTGTCTTCTGCTTGCTACTCTGTAGTGGTAGGCAAACATGCAGCTAGCCACCCAATTTCCTGGCTCCCCCTCCCAGCCTCCTTTGCCCCAGGGGGTCTGCACCTTTGTCCAGTAGCACCACACAGGTGTGGCAGACAGGCTTGCATGCAGACTTGGGTTTTTTTTTTTCAGAACCACTGTGTCCACAAAATTCCCCTTTGACATCTGGGTTTGGTGATATGTCTTTGGGGTTACCTGTTGCTAGGCAACTGCCAGCTAAAGTTTGAGCCTGATCTGGGGATTGCAGTGAATTGCCCTAGGTGACTTATGTCTATGTTTAGGGACTTTGATTTGCAGTACTGGCCCAGGCAACAAGAGACTGGGAAGACATTCTTTCCTGAAGCCTAAGGTTTTTAAAAGCCTAGCCCAGTGCCTGATGCCCACTCACACAGATGTTTATTTTGGCGATGAAAATGGTCTTTCCTTCATACCTCCTTATACTGGAGTTGTGCCTCTGCTCTCGTAGCTCTGCTAGTCCTGAAACCTACCGACTCTATATGTCAGAAACCCAGCTACATGCAGGAGACAGTGAGGGGAAACCCAGCCTTAGCCCTGTGGCCAGGTGTGCAGGCCGCTCAGCGTTTGCTGCTCATTTTCTCTTGAGCTTTTTGTGGCTGTCACAGACCCTTTCGGGGATCTTCCAGAAGCTGTGGATCAGCTCCCTCAGAACAGGTGCACCCAAGTGTGAACCTCTTCAGATGGCTCTACAGCGCTCACAGCCTTTGATGAATGCGTCTGTGGATGCCCTGCAGATGTCCTGGCTCCT
>CM053765.1:29376609-29434471 GCA_028658305.1 Pachyuromys duprasi
CCCCCCGTCTCCTGAAGGCTGGGATTACAGGTGTGTATCACCTCAACTGACCGAAAGGATGCTCTGAATCCCTGGTGCAGAGACAGCCCCCGCCCCGTACTCTGATGCCTCGAGAAGAGTTTCATGGCGGCTGTAGGTCAGCAGTTCAGTGGCCCTCTAGTTCCAGATGCACTGAGTCCACATCTGCCTGGTCCCTCCGGACGGCTCAAGTGCTCCCTTTTCCCATTGTCACCCTGGCCGATCCTCAGAGGGTGGTGCTTTCCGCACCGGCCCTTGCTCCCACCCCAACCCCCCATCGTGGAAATACTCCACTGCGGCTGCTGAATAGCAAACGGCTCTGGAAGGCAGTGACAGCGGCTGTGCTTTCCTGTCCCCAGGACCTAGCCCAGCTGTCATTTGGCGAATAGCTGAGTGAGTGAAGCCAGGAGGTCGGTACACTGCTCTGCCTGTGTCCACTGTAATGGCCTGCGTTTGGGAAAGGCAGTAGAATTCTCTTCAAGCATTCTTTAATTTCAGGTGTCAGGAATCAGACGCAGGCTTGGATGTGCTGATGTGTGGGGGCATGGGTGTGCTTCTGAGCCAAGTCATTTGTATTAGTAGATACAGGCTTCCACTTTCGCTTTGTTTTGTTTTTCCAGACAGGGTTTCTCTGTGTAGCCCTGGATGTCCTGGGACTCACTCTGTAGACCAGGCTGGCCTCGAACTCACAGGGATCCTTGGGCCTCTGCCTCCCGAGTGCTGAGATTAAAGGCCTATGCCACTACCGTCTGGCTTCTCTTTTTGAGACGAGGTCTTCCGTAGCCTAGGCTGACTTCAAAACTTATTATGCAATGATGGATTGCCTTGAACTCCTGATCTTCTTGCCTTTACATCCCAAGTGCTGGGAGTACAAGGATGTATGATCATGCCTGGTACGTGATATGGAAATGACCAAACCTAGGCTCCATTCATGGTAGGCAAGTCCTCTACTGACTGAACTACATCCTTCCTGCCCCCAGTCTTTCTGTTCATTCGTTCGTTCATTTGTTTTTTGAGATGGGGTTTCTCCGTGTAGCCCTGCCTGTTCTGGAACTCAGTCTGTAGATCAGGCTGGCCTTGAACTCAGAGACACACCTGCCTCTGCCTCCTGAGTGCTGGGATTAAAGGTATGCGCCACCACTGCCTGACTCTATTTTGGGGTTCTAAGATGGGCAAAAGTAGAAGGCATAGACCCTGTAATGGTTGAAGCCACGGCTGAACTCTGAGGAGAACTCACGTGCCTGTTCTGTCAAGGTCTGGAGGTGACAGCAGCCCAGCCCCACTGCTGTCTTCTGGGAGAATGCCTTCTGTATACTTTGACAGTGCAGATGCCCAGGATAGTAACTCCAGTGACTCAACGGCCAATGCAGATAGCTTTGTTGGACAATGAGCTGGAAAGGGTGTTCCAGGGTCATTGGAGTGCCTCTTGGTCACATTAGGAGAGACGCTGACTAGGGATCGTAACCCTTGCAGACCCACTCCAGCTCATCTGTGACATGGAAGAAGGACTTCCGGGAAGTCTTGTCTTTGTGTCTGGAAAAAAGATGAAGACCCGAGAAGGAGTCAGACTTTGGAGTTAAACGTTTAGTCCAGATCCTGGTCTGCCGGACCTCCTAACCCTAACCCTCCTTCAATGTAGAAGGCTAGAAAACACTTGAACATTGCATGAAACGCAGGCTGCAGGAATGGGACTGTGCAGAAATGCCTGTCAGCTCTGAAAGGTCACATTGCACCGGCACCTGTGCTCGGAGGGAACGCTGTTCCAGCACAAAGCCAGACTTATGGCCCCTCAGTGGGATGGGGCACACAGGGCTGTCCCATTGCCTGCTCATTTCCTTTCCAGGCAGTCATCCCAGTATAGCAGATACTTACGCATGTCCTGTCCTTGCCACATATCTCTGGGATGTGGGGAACAGGCTTAGACTACTCCATTTTAGGTCAGTGGTGCGTGGGGTTGTTAGGATAAGCACTGATCTATAGACTTCTATGAAATTTGGAAAGTTCCTCAAGTTTCTTAGCCCAGAGGCTACTAGGGGGATTGTTTGCCTTCCCTGGGACTAGAGATTCCAGCCAGTGTCAGGGGAGGGAATGGCGTCTAGCTGGTTTATGAGTCTAAATTTTAGAGACCTAGCTAGATCTTAGAGCAAATAAGACTCTTGTTTTCTTATTTTATGATCTGCCAAACCGAGAGGACCCAATAGGATTGGCCCCTCTTCCAGAGATCATTCATTCTTGGCCTTTATCTGCCCAGAATGCCTTTAGTTTACAGGGCTATGCAGACCCACAGAAGCGCTGATGGATGCGACTGTCTTTACTAACGCCCGGGCTTGCCCCAAGTGCCCCAAGTCTCCTGAGTTACCTGGTCTAAACGCTTCAGAGCTCAAGAAAGCGCCCAGTCCTCTTCCTGAGACTCCGAGCTGGCGTTCTTGGGCGGCTCCATAGGCCAGCATCTCTCCTCCGGGCTCTACTTCCTGCTGCTTCTCAAATCCCCAGGAGGAAAAACCCCACTAGCAACCCGTTGACTTCTCTTCTGCCTCCGGTTCCTTATTTCATTTCTCGACTGGGGAGCTAAGGCGCCCCAAGGCCCCCTGAGCCACAGATCGAGGAATAATCCACTTACGGCTTCATGCCGAGGTTCCTTCTGACCCCTCCTCGCCTGTCTCTGCTGCTCTCCCTTCGGCTTTCCCCTCTGCCCTGTGGGTAGCACTGCCATCTGAGAGAATTGAAGGGGCACAGAGGGAGGAAGGCACCTACCGACTTTGTCTCTAAGGGTGGGCCGCTGGGTCTAGGATGGGAGCAGGGGATGTGAGGGAGGGAAAGACCAACTTGAAGACAGCAGAGAGAGGCTGCTAGGGGTGTGAGGTGTAGGGGAGGTTGTTCCAGGCCAGGAGAGGTGTTTTGTTTTTTGGGTTTTTTTTTGTTTGTTTGGTTTGGTTTGGTTTTTAAACAAAAGAGTAGATTTTAAAAAAATTAATTAATTAATTAATTAAATTTAAGACATGGTTTTACTATGCAGCCATGGCTAGCCTGGAATTCACGGTGTAGACCAGGTGGGTCTTGAACTCACAGAGATCCGCTTTCCATTCCCCCCACTGCCCTCCAGCCCAAGTGCTGGGATCAAAGGTGTGTACCACCACACCTGGCATATAATTTTTAAAATCAAATGTATTTTTTTTAAATCAAATTTACTTATCTTAAAAAATCAAATTTATTCTTTAACAATTTTACACATGTATATAATGTATTCTGATCACGTCCCCAAACTCGTTGTGGTCACCCCTTCCAACAAGCCCCTCTCCCCCTCCCATTTTCATGACTTTTTGTCTTGTTTTTGTTTTATAATCCACTGAGCGTGAATTGGAGCTATTTGTCAGAGCAAGGTGACTCAACAGTCCAGCCTTGGACTTCCCCCTCCTCCACCATCCACCGACAGCCGATAGCTCCTTAAGGAGTAGTGTTTGTAGGCAGAAGCGAGAGGATAGATGTCTACAGCCACTTCACCCTGAGCTGGCCCAACCAGTGTATCTCAGAAGCTAAGCATTGTTGGGCCTGCTTAGTACTGGATGGGAGAGAGAGGAGGACTGATGGTCGGATGAGAAGGAGAGAGAAAGAGGGGGTACACTCCCATCTGCCCTTCGGAACCTGGGCAGGCTCCATGGGAAGTGAAGCTGGGGAGGAACAGCACAGAGGAAAGAAAAGTGAATGGAGATTCTGGAAGCATTTGGATGTCTCCATGGGGGACCCCCTTTTATTTTCTGGAGCAGGGAAGATGAGGCGAGAAGGAGCATGGGAAAGACAGAAAAATGTGGGGTGTCTATGCACTGAAGGTAGTGGGAATGCTTCCCCAGGCCAGGCTTTAAGTGTGGGTGTGTTTGGAGCAGTTCTGGAAAAGCAGGCACCTACGGGAAGTTGGCTTGGTCGGCTGTAATTCCCAGTCCTCCAGAGAGATGGACTGTGTACTTCCAATCACTCTGTTCACAGAGGGTTTAAACTGGATCCCGGTCCTGGGTTCCTATGTTATATGACCCTTCAAAAAAACATTTAAAAATTACATTTATTTGTGTGTGTGTACACATGTGTATACTTGTGTACTACAGCTTGTGTGCGGAGGGCTTTGTAGGAGTGGGTTCTTTCCATCGACCATGTGGGCCCTGGGGATTGAACCCAGGTCTTCAGTCTTGGTAGCAATCCACTTTCCACGCTGAGCTATCTTCCCTGCCCCTGTTATTCATGCTGAGTACTTTTCAGGGTGCCTTTTGGTGGAAGAAGAGATGATAGAGATGTTCCACCAGTCCTGACCTGCTGTGAGCCATCAATCCCTCCTGATTTGAGACAACCCTGTCTAGTTGCATGGATAATCTTGCTACGAGGGCAGAGACTGAGGGGTAGAGTGCAGCCAAGCACTGGATGAAGGAGTTAGATGTTGAGTGGAACATGGTGGTGCATGCCTTTGATTGCAGCACTCTGGAGGCAGAGGCAGGTGGGTCTCTGTGGGATCTAGGCCAGCCTGGTCAATATAAGGAGCTCCTGGATAATCAGGGCACCAGACAGTGGTGCTGCATGCCTTTAATCCCAGCACAGGCAGGCAGATCTCTGAGTTGAGGCCAGCCTGGTCTACAGAGCATGTTTCAGGATGGCCAAGGTTATACAGAGAAACCCTATCTTGCAACAAACAAACAAAAATAGTTAAATATCTCCCTCTTTTGTGCTTTAAGTATTTGCTTTGTGTGTGTGTCTGTGTGTGTGTTTTAAGACAGGGTTTTTCTGTGTAGCCTTGGCTGTCCTGTGTTTTTAGTATTTGTTTTGTGGACCAGGCTGGCTTTAAACTCACAGTGATCTGCCTATCTCTGCCCTGCTGAGGTGCTGGGATTACAGGCATGTGCCACTACTCCTGGCTGCTTTTTTTTTTTTTTTTTTACTAAAACAGTCTCATGTAATCATGGTTGGCCTTGAACTTCTGACCCACATGGCTCTCCCTCCCAATTGCTAGGATTTCAGGTGTGTGCCAACATGTCTAGCTCTTCTTCTTCTTCTTCTAACAATAACCTAGAAATGGTATTAGTAAATACAGTATAAAGATTCTATTCCAGGGCTCTGGGTGTTGTTTAGTTTGCTTGTCCAGCTTATATGAATCTCTGGATTCTATCTCCAGCGCACAACTGCATTCATGTAATCCCAGCAGTCGGGGTTAGGGGTGGGGAAGACGACTCCAAGGTCATCTTTGGCTGCAGAGTGAGTTTGAGGCCAGCTTGGGCTATGAGAGATTCTGGCTCAAGGAAAAAAAAAAATCCAGGGAAGAGCATAGAGATATGGGCCCTCTTCAAGCCTGGTGCCCTGAGGATGCTTTTTTTAGGGTTCAAATAGAAGAAAAGGTTAAAGTTAGTGCCTCCTTCACCAACGCCGGGCGTTTCATCTATGGACAGCTGGTCTTCAGACAGAGGCTCGGGTTACCTACATAGAGGACTCTTTGTAACCTTAGATACCCAATCGGGCCCGGGGAGGCAGCTGTCACTGGAAGCACAGGTTGGAGGCAGACTCTAGGGCCAGAGTGTGGGTTCAAATCCAACCTTAATGACTGAAGGCAGGCTTCCGAATCTCCGTGCCTCAGTTTCCTCATCTGTGGAGTGTGACAGATAGTTGTGGCTTGAGAAGGCCGGTGGAAGACTGAAGTAAGTCAGTGTCTGTAGGGTCCTTAGAACAGCTGGCACATGTCACCTTGGGATGGATGCTGGTAGTGCTTGTTTTTTTTTTTTTGGTCTAGTTGATACTCTTAAAGTGCACACCAGCACTTTAAGAGAAATGAAGTATGTAGGAGAAATTATAATTTGGCTGGAATTTCTGGATGCATAACATGGGGATTATTGTTATTATTATTATTACTGCTGCTATTATTATTTGACTAGATAGCTCAGACCAAGCTGGCCTCCAACTCTACAGAGCTGAGACTGACCTTAAACTCCTGCCTCTACCTCCTGCTGCCTCTAGTGTGCTGGGATTACAGGTGGCGGTCAGCAGCCCCGGTTAGTATTATCGTTTTTTTTTTGTCTCTCTCTCACAGAATAAGGTAGAAGAGACTTTGAGGAAGATTTATTATTATTTACATACTAATTAATTACTCTGATGCAAAAAGAACACAGATTTCACAGAGCCTGACGACAGTTCGCAGGGGAGCAGTGACTCTGGTGGTTGCCTGGGCTCCTGTGTCCTGTCCTCTCCCTGGGGAGGAGGGTGCTTCCTGCACGGATGAACTCTGCCCTCCTGTCTCACAGCTAGAGAAGGGCTGAGAGTCCCTCAGAGCCCAGGGAGGGAGAGGGCGGAGACTCTGTGTGTTTGTCTACCTGGTTGGGGGTGTGCTGGGGTTGTCATTATCTGGGTAATAGGGAGCAGGCTGGGGCACCCTGCTTGCTAATCCTTAGCCTCCTGGGCAGGGCAGGCCGGTGTGTGTGTGGATTTGAGTTTCCAGAACACCCTTCTGGGGAAGCAGGACTCTGCTCCTCCGGGCTTGACAAGCTGGCGTGCCAAACACCAGACCCCTGTGTTATTTTTAAATGTCCGGAGTGTTGTGTTTTGTTTCCCCCCTCGAGAGGTGTAATTGATGAGACTCCGTGGCCCTGGGCAGAGAATCTAAACTTTAGCTTGAGTCCCTTGAATGGGCATGTGTCTGATAACCTGAGGGAGAAGCCACCGTGTTTTTCTGGGCTGACTGTTCTATATCTCCCTGTCCACCCCAGCCCCCACCGGCCTCCAGGGAGGAGAGTTCTCGGAGATAACCTGAGCTGGGGTGTAGAGGAGAGGGACATAACTGTTGTCTGAGATGTCTCCTCCCCACCTCGCTCTGAGGTCTGGTCACTGGGCACAAAGCTGCATTTCAGAGAGCTAAATAGGATCCTCAGAAGGTTACCATTCCTGACTCTTCTCCTTGACCCTCTTTTTTGTCCTCCGACCCATTCCCCAAGGGGTAAGCTGCCTTCTCACTGCCCTCTGGGGACAGCCCCAGAGAGCTGCTCTTGTATAAGAGAAGGCTCTCTGGGGTGTCTGGTGAGACCTGAGAAAAATTCCAGTTCCCCATGTCCAGGGGAAAATGCCATGTCTCACACGGACCTCTCGGGCTTCACCAATCTGTAGCTTTATTTCATGCTTCCTCATTGTCCGTCTGTCCCCGCAGGCAGCAGCATGAGAGACCCTTGTCCAATATTATTGAGTACATATATTGTACCAGCGACCGGGGTCCTGTGCTTCAATGGTAAATCAAACCAGCACAGACCCTGGCCTCATAGAGCTTGGGGTTCCTTTGGGAACCAACCACACAATCTCATAGCTGTATACGTAAAAAATGGAACCTGTGTTCTGTTGCGAAGTCCGTGAGACAGGAAGAGTGTAGTCGGGAGAACTGTTCTGGTCTCCTGCACAGAGGGAAAGTTCCCCTGAGGAGGGAGCGGTTCCTGTCAGGTAGTGAGAATAGATGTGCAAAGGTCCTGTGGCCTGCTGGAAGACTTGTAGGAAGCGGTGAGGTTGGAGTACTAGAGAAGGCAGGAAGCCTGGCTCATGGCATGGTAAGGCCTGCGAACTTTATCCTGAAACTAGGAAGCAGCCACGGAAGGATTTAAGGTAGGAAGTGACTTGATCCAGTTCATAGTCTAAGTATTTCCTCCTAGTTACAGAGATGTAGCAATGGCTCCTGGGAAGGACAGGATGAGCAAGTTCTGGAGAGGCGTTTCTGGGTTAAATGTGGAATACGAAAATAAGATAAAACCGTGAGCACGAAGGACAAGGCAGTAGCTGGAGAACGCTTTGGCCCCAGGGCTTTGCCTGTATGGGCTGGCTTCCCTTCCCCCTGTCCTTCCAGCCCACCTGCTTGAAATGAACTAACGCCCCCTTCTCCATCCCTGGAAGATTTTGCTGTTTTCCTCCTGTGGAGCTGCTGCCTGCTCCAGCTGCCTTTTAGGTTCTCAAGGAGCTGTCTGAGGATGTCGGTGTGAGACTGAGGGAGGGACTGTACATTCCCAAAGGCCCTGGGGTCTGAGTCCTCTGCCCTCAACACTCAGTTCTGCCCAGCCCCACCTGGGAGATGACAGTGCTTCTGGTGGGACCGCAGGAAGCCACGTGCTTGGAGTCCTAGGTTATCTCTTCTGGGGACCACAATAACACCACTAAGTAGACCAGCTGCCAAGTGTCGGGGATGGCAGAGGAGGAAGCACAGATGTCTGACTTTAAGTGCAGCTCCCCCTCCTTGACCTATGGAGTTTGCATTGGTGGACCAACCAACTGTGGCTAGAAAATATTCAGAAAAAAAAAAAAAACCCAAACATTTACACCGAACATGTGCAGACTTTTTTTCTCGTCATCCTTTCCTTGCCTTTCTTTTCCTACTTCCCCTCTTTCTTTCCTTCTTATTATATATTTATTATTATTATTGTTATTGTTAATTTGGATAGAGTCTTGCTATGTAGGCCTAGTTAGCCTGGAACTTGCTGCGCAGCCTCCTGAGCACTGGAATTACAGTTAATGTGCCACAGGGCCTGGCTTTCCTTGTCACTTTCTAAACAGTACAACTTACACTGTATTTGGTCTTCCAAGTAAACCAGAGCCGATTTCAAAAATGTGGGAGCCTGTGCAGCAGGTGTTTGTGAATACCATGTGTGCTGGCTTTTTTTTTGTTTTTGTTTTGGTGCAGTCTAGGAAGAGAGACCCTAAGTTGACAAAATGACTCCATCATGTTGGCCTGTAGGCAAGCCTGTGTGGTAATTTCTTTTTCTTTCTTCCTTCCTTCCTTCCTTCCTTCTTTCCTTCCTTTCTTTCTTCTTCCTTTCTTTCTCCCTCCCTCCCTCTCCCTTCCTTCCTTCCTTCCTTCCTTCCTTCCTTCCTTCCTTCCTTCCTTTCTTTCCTTCTTTTTTAAAGGGTTGAGTACCTCTGTGGCTCAGGCTGACCCAGAACACTTCGTTGTCCTGCCTCTGACCCCTACCCTCAATCCCTGCAGTGTTGGGATTACAGGTATGTCTTATCACAGCTGGCTGTGATCAGAATCTTTTGAGGTCTCATGAGCTCCGAAAGCAAAGTAGATATCCAACTCGCGCACAGCAGAGCAGAAGCAGGCGGGATCATTGCTATTAGTACTAGAACCTTTTCTTCTGTGAAATTCCAAACCTATACAAAGTAGACAAGCTAGCACAAGAGATTCCCTGGCCACACCATCTTTAACCATTACAAGAGGCACGGGAAAATTCTTTGTACTTGGTCAGACCTTCCCCAGGGATGCTTGGCTTGTTTTCAGGTTCTCTGAGATGGCTGAGAGGAAGCTATACAGAGAGAATGTAGGCTCTAGAGCCGTCCCACAGCCATTGACCAGAGATGGGGTCAGTCCTTTTGACTCACCCTCCTCCAGGAGCCCCGCTCACAGGCAGAGCTCCTGCTCAGGATGGAGGATTGCTCGAGGAAGTGCTTTAGATGGCCTGGACATGTGAAAAAAGATCTGGCCTGGTCAGCAGTAGCCCTGGGGCCTCATGCAGGTACTATGAGTGTGGGGGTGGGCTAGGGAGGGAGCACAGACCCTAGTGAGCCCCCACCTCTCTTATGCAACAGAGGGTGTCCACTGTTTTCTAGCATGGAAGGACCTAACAAGCTCTGAGGACCCCTCGAAGCAGTAGGATTTCGCCTTTGCTTCATTTTTGTACAAAAGACCCTTGGGATAGCCCAGAGGTCTCATCATGTGGCTGGAAAGGAACATACTTTAACAACGTGACCCTGTGGGTGCAAGCTGGGCCCCACCTTCAGCCCCTCTGATTCACCCTGCCCTGGAGGTCCACTGTAGGGGTGGTCCAGTGATTACAAGGGGATTTCAGGGAAAGAAGAACCTTTGTTGTTGTTGATGAATTCATTTCACAGGAGTAGGGGTTGAAAGGCGGGGCTGAATGGATATCTAACTGATCCATAGAAAAAGTTAGAAGGCTAAAGAGATGTAGTCCCCTCCAAAGACAGGAAGGGTTCTGGGAATGTGGGAGAGATACCAGCTCCCCAGTTGGAAGTCTCTGTACGTCACAGTGAGGGGTGGGGTACTAAAGAGCAAAGTGAGCCTGTGTTCTTTGGGCGTTTTCTGTCTGAAGGACAAGACACAATGAAAACGTCAGCTGAAGTCTTTGGGACTATAAGTTGTAAGTCAATGAAAAACCGTGTGTGGTGTGCGTCTGCAACCGTAGTACTTGAACTTGGAGGCGGGAGGCTCAGGAGATTAAAGTCCTTGGCTATCTAGTGGAGTCTGAGGCCAGCCTTGCTCAAAACAAAACACCAGGAAAACATCCGTCCATCTCATTCAGCCAAGAGACAGCAAAAGAAGAACATAGTAAATATATAAAAATTATACATAATTGTTATTATTTTTTTACAACTTTTATTTACGTCTGTGTGTGTACACTGTGTAGGTACCATGCACGCCGGTGGAGGTCACAGGACAACTTAGCTGTAGTCAGTTTTCTTCTGTCATGTGAAACTGGGGGAACTGAACTCAGGTTGTGAAGCTTGTGGGTAGACGCCTTTAGCCACTCAACTATCTTTCCGGCCCCCAAGTATTAACTCGTGTACAGATGAGAAAACTCCAAGTTAAAGCAGCTCGTTCAAGACCTCACAGCTGGCATGCACAGAGCCAAGCCACCGTGCTGCATTTGTTCACGGCTCAGGTTCGAAAAGGCAGTGAACACCGCAGACGGTGTGGGTGGCTCACGACTGCCTGTAACTGCAGTCCCAGAGGATGCGGCACCCTCTTCCGGCCTCTGTGGGCATGGGCATGAACTCAGTACACATATAGACAAGCACACACACACATAAATTAAAACAAACAAACAAAACCCACTCGCCTGTGTGGCAGGATGGAGGTTGCTTGTGGTTCCTTTATATGGTGGCCTGACTGGGGAAACTGCAGCTGAAACAGACTAAAGTGATTGGGGTGCAGGTGGGATCCTGCCTGGCCAAACCATGGGGAAAATAACTCGCACAGCTTATCACACTTAAGATCAAACAAACACCCGGCAGATCCATCTCATAGCAGGTAGGGGTAGGGAGGTCCTGGAGCCATGCTTAGGGCTGTGTTCCTCGGCAGGGACAGAAAACATTGGCAAAGTGTGCACGTGTGCCCCATTGGATGTGCCTTCCGCACATTTGTGGTCTCGGTCCTTGGTGTTCAGCCCCATCGTAGCTTCCTTCCTCCCCCTCTCCACCCCCTTCCTGCGGCAGTTACACGGCTTCCCATTTACCTGGGAGCCTTCTCTGACCCCTCACCTTCAGCCGATGATTTTTGCCTCAGACTCGTTCATGAGAACGGAAGCCCTGAAGCGGGAACGTCCCTGTCACCCATGTTCTCCTCATGACAGGAGCCCTGCCCCCCTCCCAGGAGCATTTCCCTTGTGCACCCAGCTGGTAATATTGTTCCCTACATCACATTTCTGTGATCTGGTCTAATGCTCTCGGAGGTAGCTGTGTGTATTTGTTCACCTCTGTTTGCCTTCCCCGTTTGGAATTAAGGTTCGTGGCTCTATAGACTTGGATTCTCGTGGGCATCTGTAGCCTGCATGGTCCCTAGTGCCATAGTGAATGCCACAATTCCCGTGGGGCCAGTACCCACAATCCCATCTCATCCTGATGTAACACTGTCTACATGCCCCTTCCCCACCAAACTGATATCCGAAAATCTTCTCAGCCTCCTCAGGCCTCACTGTCATTTAAACAAAGCCGTAGGGTCATCTTTGGCTCCCTTTCCCCACCCATGCTTAGTCCTGAGCCTTTGTGTGTGTTGTTGGGGAGGGGTTATGGCTGGTCCTGGGGATTAATCACAGGACTTTACTCAAGGCGAGCACTTAACCACCTGGCTGCATCCCTAGTCCACTTATTTTCATCTTGAGACTGGTCTCACTATTAGTCTAGGCCATGCTTGAAATCACCCTAGAGTCCTGGCAGGCCTTGAACTTGGGATTCCCTTGTCTCTGTCTTCTGAGTAGTTGGAGTTATAGGTTGAACTACCATGCCTGGCTCCAAGTCCTGTTGACTTATCTTGGTCACCTTGGGATTCTGTCCCCTACTCTGATCGCCTGTCATTGAGGCCACAATATGGCCCAATGGATACTGGCCAGAGCTACTTAATTGATCCCATTAGGCGATTCTTTTCACAGGGAAAACTGCACAGAGCAGTCCCATTATATCATCACTGGCCCTACTGATATGGGTTATCCCCATCCATCCATCCATCCATCCATCCATCCATCCATCATCTAGCCACCATTTGCTGAGTGGCAGCCCTGTGCAGCCCTGTGGGAGGGACTGGAGTAACAGTAGCCAAAAGTACAATCTTTGCTTTCATATCAATTTTTAATCCCATAGAAAGGGACAGAAATAAACAACCCGAGTCTCAGAAGCATTACGGGTACTTCCTGTTCATTTACCATCAATTATTTATCGACTTCCCACTATGTGCCAAGCACCGTAGGTGCTGGGATATAGCAGCTAGCAAAACACAGTCCCGGCCAGAAAGCTCATGTTCTAGCGTGGGGGAGCCCAGCAGTGGCTGAGTATAGAGCAGAGAGGCCGTGCACAGGCATGAAGCAAGGTCGGGGGACATGTGTGTGTGGGTTGGCTCCTATGTTGAGGGTGCTCTTAGATGCTTCCTATGAAGGGGTTTTACCGGGCTGAGGCTTGCAGATATTGGGGGAGTGGCATCTCTAGCTGAGAGAGCTGCTGATACCTTGTGTTGAGTTGGGAGTGCACCTGTTAGGGGGCGGAGGGAGGAGGGAGTGGGTGGCGCTTCCCCTGCACAGAACTTTGTGACCCAGCCTTCCCCTCTGTGCTCTCCTCCCGGACTCTGCGGTTGAGTCCAACTCGATGATGGTGGACCTCCCTCCTGCAGGCCTTTGCTCCTGAGAACGCTCCAGCATGTCTGCCCCTGCTGCCCACCTCTCCCTCATGAACTCCTCCAGTCTGTTCCCCTCCAAGGCCTTCCCTCAGGCAGAAGAGCTACATCTGGACAGGTGAAGTCTAGCTCTTGCTCTGGGCATGCACACTCAGCAGGATGGCTTCCGGCCGCAGTGCCACCTGTGGGAACTCCTTGAGTCTTACTGGATGAGTCTCTTGCTCCATTGGGCACACAGTAGGTGGCTCAGTGAACATTCAAAGCAAGCACTTTTGGAAAACAGCTTGTTTGTTAGTAGACCGCACTAATAGATATGCAGGCAGATGGATGCACAAGCTCCTTTTCCACACATCAGTTGCTTTTTTTTTTTTTAAAGAGTCTTAAAGTTCCAATGTGAGCCACAGCGTCATGACATTAATTTGTCACTGGTGTCAGCCTCAGCTGACTCACAGCCCAGGAAGGAGTTTCTGAAAGTGTGTTTTTCATCTATGTGCTAATTTCTCTTCCCTCCTCGGCAACCTTCTCTTCTTCTCCAGCTTGTGGGTAGCAATCACCTTCAGGTCAGTGGCACCTGTACCTCCTGCTGTCTCCACTGAGCAGGTGATTTCCATCTCTGGGACCGGGAGAGGGGAACACACACATATAAACACACATACATACAGATGTATACACACAGACATGCACATACACAGAAATATACTCACACACAGAGCAATAGACACACGTGTACAATATACACATGGACACATACACACACAGGCACATAGACACATACAGAGAGAAACAAATACATAGAAACACAGACACACTCAGCAATAGACACACAGAAACACACACGACACATGCCCATAGAGAAACACACAGGCAAAAACACAGACACACATGCACAGTGAACTGAATCATGTATCCTTACATCTTGAAAGGGGTTAAAACACTTCCCCTTCTTGAGGCTGCAGTGATGGCTCAGCAGCGGAGAACATGGGTTGCTCTTGCAGAGGACCTGGGCTTCGCTCCCAGTACCCACGTGGTGACTTACATGCATGTCCAGGGGAGCCAACATCTTCTTCTGACCTCCTCAGGCACAAAGCACACAGATGGCGCACATACACAATACTGGCAAAACACTCACACACATAAGAGAACACTGAAGTTAAAAATACCTTTGCTGAGCTGGGCGTGGTGGCTCACGCCTATGATCCCAGCACTCGGGAGGCAGAGGCAGGCAGATCTCCGTGAGTTTGAGGTCAGCCTGGTCTACAAATCGAGTTCAGGACAGGCTACACAGTGAAAACCTGTCTCCCAAAACCAAAACAACAGCAAAGAAACAACACCCCTAAATAACAAACAAAAACAAAAACCCTTGCTGTGTCGGGTACTATTTCGAGAAGTTCTTATCAATTTAACACATGTTGAGGCCCTTTCTAGGGCTGGACCTACAGCAGCGGATGCCACCTTGGAGCTTACGTTTCAGTGATGCTCCAGAGGAGATTCTCAGTAACTAAGAGAACTGGCAGGGTGTGCACGGGGTTGGAGTGTGTGTGTGTGTGTGTGTGTGTGTATGTGTGTGTGTATGAGGGGGTAGGGCTATCTAGATCGGGGACTCAGGACACGGGGTGCTGAGGATAAAGATCTAAAACAATGTGAGCAGCGAGGTCCTCACTGAACCTGTCCTTTTCGGATCATCTGAGGGGGGAAGGATTCAGGCTGGTGGATCGTAATGGGGTCCTGAGGTGGAAGTGCAGCTGCTGTTCCGTGGAACAAAAAGTCCATGGGAGGGGCTGGTTGGGGGGGGGGAAGCTCACCTGTAGGGTTGGGAACCGCTGAAGGGTCTTAACAGCATCACTACTGTTGAGGGGAGACTAAGGGGGAGTCTCGGGGAGGCAGGGATAGGGCAGGGAGAGCAGTAGTGGAGACAGAGCTCAGGCCTGGGTGGGAGCAGTGTCAGGGGTGGCTGGGCTTTTAGGTCCTGTCAGAGGGTAGGACTTGTGAAGGAATTGGATTGGGAGAGTGACAGACAGACGTCACCCGTGACCCCACAGCACTGGACCTGAACAGGTTGGGGATGAGCTGGTGAGGCCTGTGGGTGGGCTCCAGCGGCTGTGGGCACTGGTGGCTGTGGGCTCTGGAGGCTGTGGGTGGGCACTGGTGGCTGTGGTGGGTTCTGGAGACTGTAGGTGGGCTGTATGCTTAAAGCCTGAGGTTTGGGAGGTACAGCGTTTCACTTCAGGTGATGGCTGGTGGGCAGGGGTGTTGCTGGACCTCTTTGTTGCATTTCCACTTGGGGAGTTTGGAACACCAATCCTGCCGGTCTCCTTGGAGCCTGTGCAATTGCTGTAAAGCCACAGCGAACTAGTTGGGCAATGAGCTTTAATTACTATTTTCTGCCGTAAGGCATTTTTAGAGTCAGTCTGAAAACTGCACACCAACACCAGTGATGTACGCCAGTCAGCTCTGTGCCCAGTGTATACACACGTCATGCCCCGTGTTGGAGGGATAGCTCAGTAGTCCTCCAGCTGCTGGACTGAAACAGAGCATGCTCAGAGCTCATGTCTTCTCACTAGATTGATGCTAAGTTAATGGCCACTATAGTACAGACTGTGAATACGATGAAATCGGTTAAAAATTTCAGAATCTTTACTTATAACATTCTATTTCCATTATTGCGATAGATTAGAGGATTTGAAAATGGTTGTGGTTTTTCCAAGGTGATCTTTCTTTCCCTTCTTCATTGAGGAATATGTGCCAAGCGCAGCTGTTAGTGGTATGTACCAAGCAGCTTCCCATGGCTAAGCAGGCTCATAGGAAGTGGGCTGTAATATTATCAAGATCAAATAAGTTTTCTCTCATTGGAAAATGCTAAAAATCATGCACATGTATTCAAATTTACTTAGTTTGTCTTCAGAAGTGCTTGAATTAGTGTTGAGTACATAATCTTAAGCAAATGAATGAAATAAGCCAATTATTGATTCCAGTGAACACAAATTATCCAGAGGAGAAAATGTAATCACACAATACTGTTTATCTCAGCTCTGCACATAGTTTATATAACCAAAGAAACAGTTAACCAGCGAGGAAATAAACATCTATTTAAAAATATATACACACAGAGGGGAAGGGAGGGGAGGCGGTGTTTGAGAGGTGACAGATGAATGGACTGATGGGCAGATAGACAGGCAGTTAGAGAGACAGACAAAATTGTAGGCGCTCAGCTAGAAAGTCCAGGGCCGGAGAGAAAGGAAATGTATGTGAGTGGTAGAGCTAGGCAAACCCATTTTTCCCTGCTAGGAAGGCAACAATTGGAAAGTCAAGACCTAGCAGCTAAAAACAGGCTACCTAGAGAGGTATGCAGATAACACAAGTAACAAATAACACAACGGTCAGTTAAAAACAGCAGCAGATCACGATTTCGTTCACTAAGGCTTGTAACAGTGGCCAGAAAATGGTTGTGAAGAGAACATGGAGGCGAATGAATGAAGGTGGGTGAAAAAGAATGAGAGCAAAGGGCTGCTAAAACCCTAACTGAAAGGGGCACCAAGCAGGAGTGGGGGCAAGGGGAAGAGGCCTAAGAGTGCCGTCCCCTGTCACCTTTTCTCTGTGTTCGGCTGCTGTCATTTCCGTCCCCGTGCCCTTTAGTGTGGGGGAACTGGGTTGGGATGAGAAGTTGGCGGCGTGTTTGCTCTTGGCATCAGATTATGTCTTTGAGGTTGAAATTCCTTAGTCTGGACAATGTCTCAAGTGATTCAGGGTTGTTTTGGAGGGTGCCCGTCCTCCCGTCTCTGAGTCTCGGAGGACTGTGAAGGAGACATTTCAGCAAGCCCTTCAGCAAAGTGCCTTTACCCACTGAACCATCTTGCTACCCTGTGTTTGGCTCTTGGGAAGTGTTGACCTAGCTGAAGGAAGCTAGGTCACCAGGGTCTCGTCCAGGTTCCATTTTGTTTTATTGTATCTTTTGAGACAGTATATCTTTGCATACCAGCCCTGGCTTTCCTGGAACTCACTTGAACTCACAGAGATCTGCCTGCCTTTGCCTCCCAAGTGCTGGGATCGAAGGCGTGTGCCACCATGCCCAGCTCAGGCTCCTTCTTTTATGCCTCCTTTCTTTGTTTCCTGGCTACCGTGCTGTAAGCTGCCCTGTTCTACCACAGCTTCTTTCCCATGGTATAGAGACACCCGAAACCGTGACATAGAAATATGTGTCTATATATTGTGAGTATATATGATGTGTGTGTGTGTGTGTGCTGCTGCCTCTGGGTTGATGGTCCTAGGGTGTATAAGAAGTCAGGCTGATAAAGCCATAGAGAGTAAGCAGCACCCCTCCATGGCCTCTGCATCAGCGCCTGCCTCCAGGTTCCTGCCTTGAGTTCATGCCCTGACTCTTTTCATTATAGACTACAACTGTAGGCTGAAATACCACTCCATGATTTATGTTTGGTCGTGGTGTTTATTACAGTAATAGAAAGCAAACTAGCGGTATATTAATCAGCTAATTTGGTGTGTGTGTGTATGCCACAGTGCTCATGTAGAGGTCAGAGGACAACCCCATGGTATTGGTCCTCTCCTTCCTTTTACGTGGTTTCTAGGCCTTGAACATTGGGCTTGTGTCTAAAGCACCTTGACCTACTGGCTACACCTTGCTGACATTTCTTGTTGTCTAACATGGTCTCAGGTAGCCCAGGCTGGACCCAGACATACGGTGTGGCTGAGGATGATCTTGAACTTCTGAACGTTGTGCCTCTTTAAGTGCTGCGGTTATAGATGCGTACTACCATGTCTGGCTTAAATCTTTTCTCCTTTAAGTAGGGAGGAGGTCAAGCGATTTGGTCACTGTGGTATAAAAGCCTGACTCTCCTCCCCCAGCCTCCTAGGTGTGGGTCCACATAGAATAAATAGAAGACGAACATAATGCTGCCAGAAATATTTCTTATGTTCAGAAGGAATCTCTGAGTAGACCTGGAGAGCTAGAAGTGAATCCAAAACTCTTTGCCTTTGTACAAGGCCAGTGAGCTGTTACCTCTTGGAGTGAAGGGTGCTGCCTTGGCTATGTGCGTCCCCGCCCTTACACCCAGTCACAGAGCTGGTACCAAGCCAGGTGCCTAGTCTGTAGCTGTGGTTTGAACTAACTTAGCCATTAAGAGGCAGTTCATTCACCCTATGGAAGAGCATGGTTCAGGAGTTAGAATCACCTGGGAGTCCTTACCTGGGCAGGGCCTGTGTGGGGCTGGCTCCAGCCCTGTCTTATTTCAGTGCCTTTCAGTGGCCCTTTAATCATGTCACAGAGCGGTTAAGTGCACAGCCGGAAGTCTCCAGCATCCCTGGGGTTGGTTCCGTGCTGACTCTTCTCCCACCTTGCAGCTGTGTGACTTCTCTCCCCGATGAAGCGTACCACCCCAAAGTCCTGAGGAGTAAATGAGATGCTGCACCCAGAGCTCACCGCCCAGCTCCTTAGCTGTGTGCCAGCACATGCCCGGCAAGCCTGAGGACGTGAGTTCCGGCCCCCAAACCGGCCATGGTGTGCGCTTGTGATCCCAGTGGTAGGGAGTTGAAGGCAGGTGGATCTTGCTGATGGATGGCCAGCCAGCCTTGCCTTCTCAGTGAGCTCCAGGCTAATCAGAAACAACCACATACATACACAAGAAACAAGGTGGGCAGCCGAAGAGTGACACCTGACGCAGTCCCCTGCTCTCTATACATACACGCGCACGCGCACACACACGCCCACCCACAAATAAGTGTTCACAAAGGTCACTGTTATTTGTCGACACAGGGGCAGGAACGGCCCACAGAAACTTGCAGAGTCCTGTGCCCCTCCCCCATCCCAGGCATGGGTCCCCAGCAGCGGAGAGGTGTACATTATATGACCTTGGCTTTTGTTTTATTTCTTGCTCCCAGGAAAGCCAAGATTGTTTTACGTGAGAATCCTTTTCCTGCATTGCATCAGCCTCTGGTTGGCCATTTACATGTGGTGGCCAAAGGTTCCTGCGTTTTTCTCTCTATATGTGGTGTGGAGTTACTGCCTAACAATAGCTTAGCAAACAGTTATTCTAAGCTCTTCAAACAGAAGCCCTGGGCAAAGGGCTCTGGTGCAAGACAGCGGGCCTTCCCTGTTACCCTCTTCTGTGGCTGATTCAGCAGCTTTTCCAGGGCCCTCCTCCAGGCCCTGGGTCTGTCAGGTCACTAATGGAATCTGCTGGAAGTGAATTAACTCTCGAAAAAAGGGCTAACAAATCACTTCAGCTGTTGGTGTCTGCCCCCTGGACGGCCAGTTGGTTCCACATCCATTCATGTGCCTTCTCTCCACTTGGCATCCCCTCTCCGGGGAGCCCTGGTTGCAGAGGGGCAGAGGCTGCCGTGGGGTCTCCACCTGAGGTGGTAGAGTTCCGACCTGCGAGGTGAGAAGGCTGTGAATCCCACCATCGCCTCCTGTGCGGAGGGCCCAGCGCTGGCCTCCATGCCTTGTTTGCACTGCTGGGTTTAGTGAGCCTTAGTCCTTTTTTTTTTTTTTTTAATTATCATTTTTATTTTCAGCTGGACACAGCTAGAGTTATCTGGGATGAGAGCCTTAACTGAGAAAACACTTCTTCCAGACTCCCTGTGGGAAAGTCTGTGGGAGCACTTTCCTGATTAATGATTGATGGGCGAGAGAACCCAGCCCACTGAAGGTGGTGCCATCCTCGGACAGGTGTTGAGGAAAGCAGGCTCGGCAAGCCCTGGAGAGCAAGCCAGTAAGCAGTGTTCCTCCCAGGCTCCTGCTTTATAATAAGTTCCTGCCCCCAGGTTCCTGCCCTGACTTCCCCTAGCGATGAGATAAAATAAGTCCTTTCATCCCTGAGTTGGTTTTGGTTATGGTGTTTTATCACAGGGGTAGAAATGCTAAGACAGTGCCTTGTGCCTAGTCAGAGCTGAGAAAAGGGGGCAATAGAATGCTCTGTTCTTAAGCCTGAGTGCGGGTTTGTCTTTTTCCCTTTCCAGAGGACCATCACCTGCAAGCTGGGATCCCTGCTCCTCTAGGTCCCGAATTCATAGAAGGTAGTTTCTCTCCGTGGACCAGGGAAGGCCTTGGGGTTTTCCCCAAGTAGGCTGGGAAACAGACTTCTTCCTTAAGTGTTAGACCCTTACCTCCAGCTTTCTCTTCCTTTTCTTCCCCACAGAGCAAATTTCTCGCTGGGGTAGAGGTAGTCATCTTCTAGGACTGGTCAGAGAAAGGAAGCTGTCCTACTTTGGAGAAGAAGGTCTAGGGCAGTGGTTCTGTGGGTCGCTAACCTTTTGGGGTGGGTGGGTTGTCTAACAACCCTTTCACAGGGATCACATATCAGATGTCCTTCATCTCAGATATTTATATTACGATCCATGACAGTCACAAAACTACAGTTACAAAGTAGCAGCAAAATAATGTTATGGTTGGAGGTCACCACAATGTGAGGGACTGTATTAAAGGGCTGAAGGTGCAAGGAGATTGAGAACCGCTGATCTAGGGGAAAGATTCAGTGAGGCTAGAGGACCCACAGTTGTATTCCCTGGTTCCCTGGGAAGAAGAGCTCTTCATCAGTGCAATGAGGGTATGTATGGCTGCCATTGAATCTGGGTAGAGGGAATCATAGACTGCTCTTGTTGGAAAGCTGCTGGACAGAATAAGCTCTAGAAAGGTCCAAAGATTGGATGAGGCGCAGTGTAAAGTGACCCTCACAAATGCTTATTTCCTTACAACCCACATTGCTTTTTGGCAGCAGTGTTCTATCTAGACTCTAGAATCTAGGTTCCTGATTACCTTAGGGCAAAGCTTATGATGTGGATCATTTATTGATGCCCATGCCTCAACTCATTAAAAGACCCCTGAGGTGTGAGGTCTCTAGCTAACAGCACCCGATGCTGTCCTTTCTTCTGTCCCAGTGACTCAGAGTTAGTCATGCACTAGAGCCCCTTGTTTTTATGTGCTAGTCAGTAAAACATTTTGTTCCCACCCCCACTCCCCACCTTGCCTTGCCACGGGGTTGCTGAGATTGGCTTAGTCACAAATTTCTCTATTAGGCTTGGCTGCAAGCTGTCTGCAGTAGTGTGCTCCGTAACCCCAGAATTTGGGAGGTAGGGCATCCTCAGGGGCCCGGCAAGTCTGAGGACTTGGGCTGCATTAAACCTGTGGCCTCCGCCCGAAGAATACAGAAGTCCAAGGATAAGAACCTCAGCTGGGTAGAGTACTCGGGGTCCACCATGAGCACAGAGGAGGCTCAAGTTCTGTGTCCTCACCCTGCGCAGGAGCCTCTCACAGCCCAGCAGGTCCCCATGTCCCCCCAGCCACGTATCTCAATGGCTCACGGATGCACTATGAGCCATCCTGCCTTGCCACGTCACCACAGTGGGCCTCAGTGTAAAACGGGGCTGATCAAAATGGCCAACTATTTCCCCAGGGGTAGGGATGAACTAGTAGGTGGGGAATGGCACTGAAAGAACATGGGGAGTGGGTTAATTCCTGATTCCCGCCTCCATTTTTACCGTTTTTTAAAATATGTCGAGGCAAGTAAGCAAAAGCCATATGGGCTTTCAACGGTGTTCAGCTCACAGGCAGAGAGGGGACCGTTGATAGTGTCATGGCTTACTAACAGGAGGAGTAGCACGGTGTAAGGCTTGAGCTGGTAGACTGAGCCCCAGGCCTCCCAGGCTGCTCTCTCCTACCCCTCCCGCCTGTTACGTTTTCATATTCCATATCAAAGTCTCAATCGCTCTTTCAAGTCCCGTGTAGTCTGGGCTCTGATCATCCGGGAACACTGCATAGTTCTTATTAATATTAAAGGTGAGGGTTTTCTCAGCTACTTCCCTTCATTTCTAAATCAGTCCTGGAAAGGAGAGGGCAAAAGTAGAATGGGAAGGACGCCTCTGTCCTGAAAGGAACACCTTCTGGTTTGTCGCACAAATTTGGGCTCCTCCCCCTCTACCCCATGACTTCAAGGATGGTGATGTCAAATGGGAACCATAACTGATTAGCTTCAGGACTCCTGTGACAATTAGAAGGCTTTGATTTGAGGGAGACCCCTTCTAGAAGCTGTTGAATGACTCTTTCACAGGAGTCACCTAAGACCATTAGAAAACATTTTTACATTACTTTTCGTAACAGTCGCAACCTTACAGTTATGAAAGAGCAACGGAAATAATTTTATGGTTGGGGATCACCACAACATGAGGAACTGTATTAAAAGGCTGCAGTATTAGGAAGGTTGAGAACCACTGATTTAGCTGCATTCAAGGAGAAAAAACTAAGTGTGCCATGTGACCAATTGGGTTTTCCAATCAGCGACTTATTTCTCTTTGTTTTTTTTTCTTTGTTTTTTATTTATTTTTTTTTTTTGGCTTTCTGAGACAGGGTTTCTCTGTGTAACAAACAACCCTGGCTGTTCTGGAACTCACTCTGTAGACCACGCTGGCCTCAAACCCACAGAGATCTGCTTGCTTCTGCTCCTCCGACTCGGGGATCAAAGGTGTATGCCACCACGCCTAGCTCACTTCAGCTTTATTTTACTTCATTTCTGATTACCTTACACCAGTGAGGGCCTTGAGAGGCGATGTCTCCATTTTCTAAGCTTCCAATCTAAATCTCTAAGTAAAAACTTCCGGTGGCCGAAGAGGTTTGTACTGTTTGAAGAGCTCACTTTTTAAGAGAAGAAAAAAATGGCTCTAATCCACCCTTCTGTGGGATATTTTGTTTTGTTTTGTTTTGTTTTGTGACAGTGTGTTTGGGTTGTATAGGGAATGGGATCTCTAGAGCCAGGTCCACCTTGAGATGGGCATGACTTCTCAGCTGTATTCTCAGATTATCCATAAAGAAGTCTGATCATAGCCAGGCTCTGTGGCACTTGGGAAGGCAGAAGCAGGCGGATCTCTGTGAATTGGAGGCCAGCCTGGTCTACAAAGCGAGCCCAGGATAGCTAAGATTACAGAGAAACCCTGTTTTGAAAAACCATCCCCCCCCCCCCAAAAAAGGGTCTTGGAGGTATGTACTAGGTCTGTGTGTCTGACAAGTCACTTACTGCCAAATGCAGCTTCAGCCTTCTCTTATATCCTGTGGGCACCTCAGTGTGTAGTTCCAGTGGGTTGGACTGTGTCAATTGGATTGCGATGAAAGTTTGCAGTATTTTGGGGGTGGGGTGAGGGCAGGGCCTTATATCCCAAGACAGTCTCAAACTTGCTGTGTAGGTGAGGATGGCCTTGATTCTCCTGCCTCAGCCTTCCAAGTGCTGGGATGGCAGGTGTATGTCGTACTGTGCCTGTCTCAAGAATTTGCAATTGATGTGGGTAACAAGAGGTTTTCAAAATCTACTCTTGTAGAGTATTCTCTTTGCAGGGAATAGGGACACATTGCCAAGCAATGGTGGCACACACCTTTAATCCCAAAGCTGGGGACGCAGAGGCAAGTGGATCTCTGTGAGTTTGAGGCCAACCTCATCCACAGAGAGAGATTTCCAGGGCAGCCAGCGTTACACAGAGAAACCCTGTCTCAAAAAATAAAACAAAACAAAATAAATGAAAATTAAAAAAAAAAAAGGGACCCATGGCATACGGCACACTTTGGGAGAAATAAATGCTGCTAGAGTATGTTTCTCATTTTGTGACATCCAACACTTAAAAAGTAGTACGTAATTTAAAATGATACATAGGATAAAAGGGATAAAGCAAGGTGGCGGGGAGGACTCCCAGGCTGGAGACATAGCACACTACTCTTGCGTAGGACCTTTGCTCAGTTTCCCAGCACCTGTGTGCAGTGGCTCAGAACCACCTGGAACTTCAACCCCAGTGGAATCTGACCTCCTCCTGGCTCCAGCAGGAATTCAGCTCACGCTCCCTACTCCCACGTATATATAGTTTAAAAAAATAAAATCTTAGGAGGGACTTCCTCATCTGCCCATTCTGCTCTCCATAGTTGTCCACAGTTATTCATGTAGCCTTCCATGCATTCTCTACGCCTCCGTGAGCACGCATATGTGTGTGTACATCACCGAGTCGGCGGCTGAATAGCTAAAAAGTGAGCTTTTTGTAAATCAGTTTCCTTTACTTCTTGGATGATTGGTGAAAGGAGAGAATCCTGTTCTGATCCTTTAGTGGACTCCTTCCAACAAACACTTCAACCCCCAGTAAGTCTGTCCTGTCACACACGGCATGGGCTCTGTTAAGGAAAGCCAACAGATAGCAAAAGGTTTGTGGAAAGGCAAATTACTCCAAGTGTTGTGTACAGTACTGGCTGTAAGCATTCAGTGCACACATGTCAGCAAGGAAGGCAGTAACATCATCCACGAAAGCTGAGAAGGGGCTGTTTTAATGGTGTTTGACCAGGGACGTACCAGTTTTCCAGAAATCTCAAAGCAAGATTGTAAAGGTTGGATAAACATGTAATGTGAGAATGGGTAACATTCATGGCCAACTTGGTGACAGGCAGTGATCCATATGGATACGATAGCCTGGATCCATTTCTTCAAGATGAAAAGACCAGTCATGCAGGGCGCTGCCTCAGCTCACACACAAATCCGCCTGGCCTCATTTTAGGAAAGGGGTGGCATAGAGCCAGAGTGAACTCAGTGTGGCTAAAGGGACCCAGAGTTTGAACTGTGCCCATGTGTTTTCTGTAGATGGGTTTTGAAGGACCATTCCGGTCTTGAAACTCTTTTTTTTTTTTTTTTTTTTTTTTTTTCAATATTTCTGGTTTCTGGTATAGGGGTTGTGCCCAGGCCTCTGACATTATTTTGCTTTGTGATATCCTAGGTGACAGAGCACCAGGAAGCCTTGAGAGACAACCGTCCCCTCCTTCATTCTGTTTCTGTGGCTTCATTCTTTTCCCGCAACTTGAGTCTCTCCAGAGAATCCGGTCTGGGGGAGAACTTGAAGCTCCTTTTGTCCCTTCCTCTGTCTTCCCTCCGATTACCTGACTTAGCTTGCTGGGCTCCAAAAGGGATAATGTTTGCCTTGAAAGCATCTTTTGAGGATTAATTGATGTCTGCTCTATGCTTTGAAGAGAGAGAATCTGTCGAGTCCCTAGGCTCTCCTCAAAGCTTGCCCATCCCTGAGCTGGCTGGTCATGGCCACCTTCCTGAGCACCTCATTTTCTCATTACCCATGGTCTAAGGGTGATTGCCCCAGCAGGGAGGACGAAATCCTCAGGTGGGTATTTATACCTCACCTTGGTCTTTTTTTTTTCTTTTAAACAGGAGAAAGAATATTAGCATCAAAATGTTCATCCCCAGGGAAGTTAGTTTGTGGCCATCTGTAACATTTTCTCATTTGGAAATTGTTCTCTTCTCTCTCTTTTTAAAAAGCTTTTTAAGTGTGGGGGGGGGGGGCAAGAGGAGCTAGAGTCCGCCACCTCTTAAGCAGTCCCTCTGCCAGGCTATTGATATGTTAATTTCCTGGTTCGTGGAGGAAAGGATGACACCTGTTTCAAGATAAGTGTTTCCATCTCAATGGATTCTTTGTAAACTGAAGAAAAGGAACTCGCGGGCTTCTCTCTGGGAAGATCCAGATAATACAGTGTGAGTTAAGAAATGGAGGGTTTGGCCTGGCACAGTGGCCTTCAATTGCAATCACAGTACTTGGGAGGTGGAGGGATGGGGAGTGAGTTCAAGGTCACCCTTAGCTACATAGCTGAGTTGGAGATTAGTCAAAAATGCCAAGCAACAACAACAGGCCCATTTTGGACCAACCATAATTAAAATAAGTCAATGATAGTCTCTGTTGTATTGTCACTGTAGAAGTCAAGACTGCAGGTCCAAGCCACCTAAACATGTTGGAGTCCTCTTCCAAGGCTTTAGAGGGGTTGGAACACCCCAATGGGTGTTCCTTCCAATGGGTGGATGGAGAGCAGCTCTCACTTCCTGGTGTTGGGACTGTCTGGTGTCCTCCTAGAATCTCTCCAGCACCTCAGGGCTTGCTATTCAGCCCAGGTCTTTATTAATAGAGACCATTGTTCTTCGATATGATGCTCCTGGCTGCTTGAAGCATCTGAAGATCTGGCAATCGGGATCTTCATTCCAGCAAGGCTAGTTGCTGCTTAGATAGGCTGGTGGGATCACCAGGAATCTGGTTCACCGACCTGGGCAAATATCATTACCCGTCTGCAAGGCTGACGAGAAGAAGGAGTGTTTATCTAGAAGCACATGTGTGACCGTGCTTCGGCGAGTAGGAGTTTGACAGGCACAAGGATTCAGGCTGAGAAGGGATTAGCTTTCTAGAAAGGTCACCCTTAGCAGGTTGAGGGTACAGAAGCTGAAGAGCAGATTTGAGAAAGAGTAAATCTTGGAGTGAGGTGAGGACTGTCAGATTATCACGGTACACCGTAGAAGACATGTTACTCAAAAGCAGTACCCACTATGTGCCCACTGCCTGCCCACAGCTTTGCCAGCTGTGCTGTGGATGGCTCAAAAGACCCCCCTTTCAGCCTCAGTCCAGCATCCAGTCCGGCACAGGGCCTGGGACATCAAGAGCATGATGAATCTTGTCCGACAGTAGCCAGCATGGTCTTGCCCTCGAAGACACTTTTGAGAGCCTGAGGACTAGTTTGTCTTCCAGTCTCCTCAGTTTGCTCATCGAAATGGAGACACCAGTGCAGGCTTTGTAGACTCAAAGCTCAGCGGGTCAGGCAGGCCCTGCAGACAAAAGAAGGGATGTCCTCAAGGGAGAAGGTGCAAGGCAGAGGGGACTATGATAAACCAAGCTGAGAGGGTCCTGTTAGCCTGATGGGATGTCCAAATTTGAGGGTAATCTTTCCCGCATGGGGGAGAGGAGCCCAGTGTTGTCAGAGCTCCGGAGCTCTCAATAGGTTTGAAATAGGAATTTGTATACAAACTCTGACAGCGGCCCCCCCCCCCCAACAAAACAAAACAAAACAAAAACCTATGGGTCTTGCTATATGGGTCAGGCTAGTTCGAATTTGCTTTGTAGCTCAGTCTGGCTTTGAACTTATGATCACCTTGCTTTCATCTTTAAAAATTATTATTAGAGCTGAGGAGATGGCATTGGCTGCTCTTCCAGGGGACCTGGGTTCAATTCCCAGCACCCACATGGCAGCTCACAACTGTCTGTAAATCTAGCTCCAAGTGATATGATACCCTCATACAGACATACATGCAGGCAAAACACCAATGCATATATAATAACAATAAAATCATTTAAAAATGTTATAATTTTATGTGTATGGATGCTTTTCGCCTGTCCACCATGTGCATGCTTGGTGCCTGTGGCAGCCAGAAGAGGGTTGGGTCTCCTGAAATGGAGTTATAGACAGTTGTAAGCTGCTATGGGAGTGCTGGGAATTGAATCTGGGTCCTCTGGAAGAGCGTCCAGTGCTCTGAACTGCTGAACAATCTCTTCGGCCTTTCTGCTGCTTTTTGAGTGTCTACTATCATATCTGGCAAGAATATTTTTCCTTATGGTACTGTGCCCAGGGATGTATGCATGCTAGACAAGTCCTGTGCTGTCAGCTTACGTGCTCAGCCCCGAACAACTTCAAATAGAACACACCGATTCTTCAAAAAGCACAGTGCAGCCCGCAGGAAATGAGTCTGGAAGCCATACTGACCTATGCCCTTAGATCTGCTAGCCCCGGATAATACTTTCCCACTGGGCCACTGACTTGACTTTGCCAGTCCAGGACATACAGAGGAAAGATCTCTTATGGATAAAGAATGGCTGTGAAGACCAAGATGGGTGAAAACGAGATTCAAAACTTGGACTATACCAGGCTAGGTCAGCATGTCCAGCCTCTGCAGTCTTCAGTGGGGATTGCTGTAAGGCCAGTCGGAAATCCAGGGACAGCTGAGGGGAAAGTGTGCACGCTGTGGGGGCAGGGAGGGTGCAGAGGTCAGGGAGGCTGCAGGACAGCTCTGGAAAAGAGGGCGGGAGAGAGCTGGCATGGACTTGGAGCTGGGCTGTTTACGCTCTGCTCTTACAGAGACTGGTGGGCGTGCACTCCTGCTAGTCATGCACAGAGGAAGAGAGTCAGTTACCAAAAGACCAGAAGTAGCTCTGGACGTCCGCTGGGATGAGCACCGAGCTTGGCCCAGCTCTCCGAATATGTAGTTAGGAATAGAAGCCGGCCGTACACAGAGAGAAGTAGGGCAGCTAGGGGTAAAGGGGAGAAACTGTGGTTTCAGAGAACGTGGGTTTGGATCTTTTGTTTGTTACTAGCCTTGCTGCTGGACCACGTTACTGACCTTTGGAGGGGCAGGATGGCTCACGCAGGGGGAATAACCTTGCCTGCCTTCTAGGGCTAGTACAAGGAATAAATGAATATGAGTGCCCCAGTGCACGAGGAGTTTGGCTCAGAGCACGCAGAGCGTGTTCAGGCTGAGCTCATTACTATGAGATAAGCAGTAACCTCAGCTAACTGTGGTCAAGCGCGGAATCCATTGCCTCTGAAGAGAGCTGATAGGAGATACAGTGCAAGGTCGCTCCCATCGCAAATGCCTTCTTACACGAGGAACCTCCTGCTTTCCAGGAGGGCAGGAGATGTACTCACCTGGAGAAGCATCATGTTTTGAGCAAACTTTTTTGGCTCTGGTTCTGCCTCTATTACATGTAGGCAACCCCCCCCCCCCATCATTTCACAACTATGAAACTACTATGACTCAAATCCTGAGAAATAGCTTTTGGGGATGTTGAGTAAAACAAGACAAAATGTAACCATTTAATTAGTTTAGTGTGTGTGTGTGTAGATCAAATAACAACCTTTGGGAGTCAGTCCCGTGCTTTCACCATGGTTCCTTGACATGGAACTCAGGTCAGTAGGCGTGACAAGTAAGCATTTTTACCTGTTGAACCTTTTTGCCAGCCCGGGTGGATTTAGATGCTGAAGCTAGCATATAGGCTAAGCTGCTATGACAAAGAGAGCCCCAAATAGAATGGCTAAGACAGGATTTATCTGTCAAGTAAGTCCTAATGCGAGCACGTCAGACTGACAAGCAGAAGTTTTTGTTTGGCACCCTTTTAAGTCTGTCCCAGGGTATGGGAGGTAGGAGGTGAGGAGAGGAAATCTAAGGTAAGCTGCTTGTCTGTGAGAAGGCGCAATTCCTATACTACTGGCTGGAATTTAGTCACGTGGCCACATCTAGCTGCAAGAGATGCTGGGAAATGTAGTCTACGGCAGATGAGCTCACGCTTACCTTAAATTGTGGCTAGGGGTTGCAACAGAAAGCATGCCGAATACTAAGGTGCAGTTAGTAGGTATAAGTAAAATGGGTGGTGGCTGGTAAAGGCTCCCCAAGGAGTCTGGGGAGGACTTTCTTTCTTTTTTGGGCTGGGCCCTAGGGAGTCCAATCGGGCCTAATGCATGCTGGGAAAGCACTCTTCTACCTCTGTGCTCCACCTCCAGCCTGAGAACTTTATTCTTGGGGAAAGTCCTGAGATTCTTTCTAGAGCTTCTCTGATAGAGGAGAAACAGAGTAGCTGCCACCTGCTGGGCGTGGCATTGGCCGAAGTCAGGGGTCCTCTCCCCTGAAGCTGGTATTTTGTGGCAGGCAGAAAAAGCATCACATTTCCTGCCTTCTGTCGGTGTTGGACGGAGGTCTTTCTGGGTTCAGAGAAAACCATTAGCCTCTTGGTGATACATGCAGTGGGTAGGTTTTAGCAGAAACAAATGATAATGGCAGTTTTCCTGGTCCAGGAGGACCTTGGAAGACATTAATGTTTGGAAGTCAGAATCCCTCTGGGAGTAGGGGTGTCTTTTCTAAGAAGAACTTAGGGGAAGCTTTACCAGCTTACTGTGACCTCACCTGAGGTATTCACATCTTGGTATTTGTTTCATCTGTTTAGAAAATGCTCTTTGGAAGAAGGCTTGGGTTTCATCCCTAATACTGCATAAACTGGGCATGGTGGTACATGCCTGTAATCCTAGTACTTAGGAGGTAGAGGCAGGAAGACCAGAAGTTTGAGGTCATCACAGCTACACATATCAAGTTTGAGGCTAGCTTGGGCTACACAAGACCCTGCCCAAACAAACAAACAAACAAACAAACAAACAAACAAACAAACAAACAAACAGTTTTTTAAAAAAAGGATACATTGAAGAACTTACTTCCTGTGGTGGTTTAAGACTGGCCCATAAACTCATATATTTGAAATGCATAGGGAAAAGCATTAGGAACTGTGGCCTTGTTGGATTAGGTGTGGACTTGTTGGAGGAAGCGTGTCACTGGCGGTGGGCTTCGGGAGTTTCAAATGCTCAAGCGAGACCCACTGGTTCTCTCTCTTCCTGCTGCCTGCTGATCCAGATGTAGAACTCTCCAGCACCACATCTGCCTGCATGCCACCATGCTTCCCGCCATGACAATAATGGACTAAACCTCTGAACCTGTAAGCCAGCCCCAATCAAATGTTTTCCTTATATAAGAGTTGTTATGATCACGGTTCTTTTTGCAGAACCATGATTAAAACACTTCCCTTTTCCTTGTAACAGCCAAGAATTAAATGTAATGGTTATCAGTAAGGGAAAGACTCAAGGGCTGTGGTACCTCGATTCACAGGAGAACCAGTGAAAGGATTTTATAAATCTATAAAATTGTAACTATAGCAGGAAAACAAAAGGGGGAAGGATGTGTACAATATATATGTTTTTAAAACAAACAATATTCAACCTAGAGGAAACTGAGACATTAACTCAGTATGTCGGTCAGGGGGTTCTGTCATAAAGAGGTATATTTTTAGCTTACAGTTTGCAACATTTCAGCCCATGACCTACTGGCCCCTTAGCTTCAGAACTGAGGTGGCAAATGTATCGCATTATGGTAGGATCATGTTGGGGAGGAAACCTTTTACCTCATGATCCCCAAAGTGAGAGAGTGGGAAAAGAGTCTGGAGACGAGGCCCAGTGGGTGAAACAGCAAACATTGAAAGAGAGAGAGAGGAGGAGAAGGGAAGTCACCTCCTCCAGCGACTCAACTAGACCTCACCTCTTAAAGGTAGCACCATGGGCTTGAGACCTCAGCTTTTAAGGGACTTAAGAGCCCAGTAACAGGGCTGATGAGATTGTTCAACACTTCAGAGCACTGGATGTTCTTCCGGAGGACCCAGGTTCAATTCCCAGCACCCACATGGAAGTTTACAACTGTCTGTAACTCCATTTCCAGGGGATCCAACACTCTCACAGAGACACAAGCAGGCAAAGCACCAATGCAAAGAAAAGAAAAGTTAAAAAAAAAAAAAAAAAGAACCCAACTATGGCTGTGAGTTCTCTGGTATGCAGAGATGAGGATACTTATTTGAGAGGGTAGAGTGAAGGGAAATAGTGTAACAATCAAATGTCATTTGAATACATTGTCTCTCCATATATGTGCACAAAGAAATGCATAACTACACATGTATGGATGAAGAGAAGCCAACAAACAAAAGGATAAGACTCTGGGTTCCTGGGCCAGATAGCCTAGGAAAGGCAAGGGCTTGGGCTCCAAAGTGGAAGCATTTACCGTCCAGGTTAGTGCGGTCCGTCGTCCAGGACACTGCTGAGGAGTGGGTGGCTGAGCACACACTGAGCGCACATGCGGCTGTGCTTAGTACTGTAGTAACAAGTCCAGGTCTGTTTGTTTGTGGAGTCCGAGCTCTTCTGGTGTCGCATCACTGCAGCCACAGTTTGGAGCCTGGAGGAGGGCTGGCTTGCTCAGATCTTAAGAGTTCTGCAGGACCCCTTTTTCACAGGTATATTTTGCTGTTAAAACTCTTCAAATCCTCCCAACCCCCCACCCTATAACTGTTTCTTGTGTATGCTTGCTGGCGTAGGCCAAGTGTGCGTTAGTGTGTATTTATGTGTGCGGGCGTGCTTGGGATTTTGTTCCCAGGGGAGCAGGCTGCACAGCAAAGCAGGGCATGTAGCCGTCCTGCCTTTAGGATAGGTAGGATCAGATGCTCATTAAAAAGGAGCACAGTGTTACTGAGTGTGACATCTGGACCCAGAACCATCTCATCAGCTACTTGGGGAGCAAGAAGCAAGTGCCTGGGTTCTCCGGAGGCTCTGTCTTCTACGTCTGCTTGCCATACCCTGGCCTCACAAACCACAAAGGAACTAAACAGGAGTGGCTTGTTTGGTGGCCTGGTAATGGACCTTGTTTAAAGGTCCTTCGTTGTCAGCAAAAGTACCCCAAAGGGAGTTCTTAAGGTCAAAGTCACAGTTCTGCAAAATGATGTCACCTGGAATGGCTCCGTGTATTTCCTTTTCCTTAATTCTTCCTTCATAAGGTGAAAATATGACCTTTATCCTAACCATTAAAAGAGTATGTATAGGGGCTGGAGGGTGGAAAGTGGAGGGGTTCTGGGACTTGTTGGTCCTAGTTGGTTCCAGGTTCAGTGAAGAGATGGTGTTTTGAGGGAATCCGGTAGAAAGCAGGACCAGGGAGACATCCTCCTCTGGCCTCTGCATGCTCGAAAGGGCATGTGTACCTGCACATACAGGCCCATATTAACCCCCTCAACCCATATAGAAAGTGTGAATTTTTTGAGTAGCAAAATGGTGTGCTAGAAAGGCAAGGGCAGGCCTGTGGGGTGGGTTTAGGTTGAAGGCAGCACTGCTTGATACCACTTTGGTGATGGCCACTTTGTCGTTAGAACCTGGATGTGGTCAGTGTGACAAGAGGACCACTCTTTCCCTCAAGGCACTGGACTTTAACAATGGACTTCCGGGAATAGGCTTGGATGCCAGCCCTGGGCCCCTCTGTGGCAGATGGCTGCCCTTTCCCTAGTGAGATTCCGCCAGCTGCCGCCAGAGCTACTGCTTGCTGCCTTCCTTCACTGTATGCAAACGTCCCCACAGATCTCAGGAGGGGGAGAGAATGAGGAGGTGTGCTAGCTACAGGTTTAGAATGAGGTCTACCACTTGAAGGTTTAGAATGAGGTCTACCTGGTCAGGGCCATCACCCACAAGTTGTATGCTGAGCCTCCTGGCCACAGACAAACTGGTTTTCTAGAGCCTTGGTTTATCTGCCTGGAGGGTCAGGTTCTTTTCAATGAGTCATTGTTGCCATTGTCTTTGTGAACAGCAACATTGTGAGTTCCTAAAAGCCTGGGACTAGGTCTCCGGCAGCCTCTCAAGGATGTATTTTCCCTGCAGGAACCCCAACTCTGGTAGTGGACAGCATGGCAGCCGTTTTGGGGGGAATGATTTTCTTCTCCTGGACATTCCTCTGTGCAAGCTCAAGCGTGGGATTTATACCTCCCAATTTTGTTGTTCTTTGCCCTTATTTTCCTTAGAAAGTGGCTTCATCTGGCTTGTGAAGCCAAGCTAGGCCCTGACCACATTCTGTCTCTTCCTTGCTATCTGATAGGAGATGCTAAAAGCATTTCATTGGTTCTACATCCAGTTAGTGGATCAGCTGTCCTGGGAGCAGGGCTTGCTTGTATCCCAGGAGCTGCTCCCTTGAGGCCACACAGTCTAGACAGCATAGTTTACCTGGAGCCAGAATGACAAGAGCTAACCTCTTGGTAGGTCCCTAGACAGATACTGGAAAAAGGATGTCCTTTAAGAAAAAGGGGGAAAAAACCCACCCAGATGGAATGATGAGAGGAGAGATATCAGTTGGCATGGCAACGGCGGGGCCATCATAATCTCCCCACAAGGTGGTCAGAACCCCAAGGGAGGGCTGAGTTTCCCTGCTCACCTTCTCACTTTGGGACAGGCAGGAGTGGTGTGGGATGAAGGAAGACTTGCTCACCCGCTGGCCACAGCAGGCCTGGGGCCTGGACTTTGTCTCCAGACCTGTCTCCCAGCTCTGATAATCTTCCGGGGGTCGGGGGGTGGCGAGTGACACCTCCAAGCATTTGTATTCAGCCCATCTTGGCATCCAGTTTGGCATTGGAGGTGTGGCCAGAGATGGGGCAGAACTAGGGAACAGGGGTAGATACATTGCTGGAGAGCGGCCTAGAGATAGAAGATGGTTGTACGGAGTTCTCTGAAGAGTTCCTGAGCTGTGTCCTCAGCTCCTCCTTCCTGGGGCTCCAACCTCCTCTGACAAGTGTGGCACAGGCTTCCTGTCTCTCGCCTGCTTTCTCTGGAGCTCTGCCAGAGGAGGTGTTGAGCTGAGTCCAAACCACGCAAGAGGTGCTCATTTTAAAGCCGCTTGTTTCCCAGACTAAGAGGGACAAAGGTTCAGGTGACGCCTTAGAAGACGCTGTGACAAATGCTGTCTCAGGCAGGTGCTTCCGGAGCACAGAGCAAGGGTGTAGATGTGGAGTCGAAAAAGGGCGCGAGGGTGTGGGGTTGGCGTTACCTCAGGGTTTCTTGCTTTCATCCTGTGGTGACTGTGCTCAGGTCAGGCCTGGTCGGTGACAATCACACCTGTTCGTTTAGCTTTCTGAACGCTGGCATTCGGGGTTTGGGGAGTGAGAGTGGTCAGGAAGCTTTTCAGTTTTTTGGAGCCCTCTGCCTTGACTTCGGGCCTGGGAAGCGGTTTCAGGGTTTTCCTTGCAGCAGTCTCTTCAGTTTGAACAGTGGGTGTCTCAGGCCTCTTCCTCCTCTGTGCATATGGGTTACTCTGCAAAGTGAACTTAGTTATTATTGACTTGTTTGATTTATGTTCGAATTCACAATCAAGCTCACAGTTCTAAAACGATCATGGTATTGTGGAGCCAGTATATGCTTCCTCATTCTTCTATTCCCCTGGACACCCCCCCCCCCCCTGCAAGGGGCCACTAATTGTCATTGTGAATGCTCCTCTATTCTGGAAATTTCTTATAAATGAAATCACACAATTTGTGTGGCTTTTGTGTCTGTCTTCTTCCCCTTAGCGTGTTGTTTCCAGTGTTCAACCATTTATATGTCATACTGTGGCATGTAAAAATATTCTATTTTTTATGGCTGGATAATATTCTAATGTGGCTACATTTTACGTAGCCACTCATTGGTTGGTGGGGATTCGGATGGTTTCCATCTGTTGGCTATTATAAATGATGCTTAAATGAACATTTGCTTAAATGAACAGTTACATGTACTTCTTTTCTGTGGGCATGCTCACTCCCTCTCTCCCTTGCTTATTTATGTATATGTGTGTATGCACCAAGTACATACAGGAGGCCATTGAATCCCCTGGGCCTGGAATTATAGGCAGTTATAAACTACCGTGAGGGTGCTGGGCGTTCCCAAAAGCAGCAAATGCCCTTGACCACTGAGTCATCTCTCCACCCCCATATTTTTTGGGGGGGGGGTGAGGTCATCTTTGTCTGGTCTAGAACTCAGTTATATAGTCCAGGCTTGCCTCAAATTTTAATCCTCTTGTCATAGCTCCTGAGGGGTAGGAATACAGGCATGTGCCAGCACATGTGGCTCAGAACACATGCTGTCATACGCTACTGATTAACACCTAGGTGAAGAATAGCAGAGTCACATAATAACTCCACGTATACCTTTTTTGAGGGGCTGCCTGCTTTCTGTAAGGGTCTGCCCTGCTTCTCATCCCCACCCAAATATATGAAGGTCTAGTTCCTCTAAGCCCTTGCTGACACTTATGATTGTCTGTCCTTTGTGTGTATGTGTATGGTATATTATATATATATATGTGTGTGTGTGTATAGGTATTCACACCCATGTACATGCAAGGCCAGAGGAGGAGAGTTTGTGCCTTTTTTTTTTTCCATTGGTCTTCACCTTATTCCCTTCAGACAAGCTCTTTCACTGTACCCAGGTTTTTCTTTCAGCTAACCTGGTAGCCACCAAGCAACACCAAGTCTTCCCGTCTCTGTCCCCTCCAGGGCTGGGGCTACAGGTGCTTGTGGCCATGCCCAGCTTTTTTTTTTCTATAATATAATAATTATACTTCCTCCCTCCAACCCTCCCATAAACTCCTCCCTGCTCTTGTCCAATTTCATAGCCTCTTTTTAGATGAATTGTTGTATGTTGTATGCGTGCATGTAAATACTTACATGTGTCTAAGTGTCGCTTGCGCGGTTTGTACAGTGTTACCTGTATGCATGTTGTCAGGGATGAGTGTTGGCGCTGGACACCCAGTTGTTTCCTCTTCGTTGGGGAAGACCACCTCCCCCAGCTTTCTTCTGTTGTCTACAGCTCCTTTGCGGAGGGTTGAGGTGGTGCGGGCTTTTCCCCCCGTTCACTTTGGCCTGCTCGTTGGTGTCGTCCATGTTGAGCTCACGTGTGGGCAGTCATATTGGTGAGACTTTATGGCAGTAGCTTCTGACACTCCTGGGAGAGAAAAACCTCAGAGCAAACCCCCTGATCCTCTGGCTCTTATAAGCTTTCTGCCCCTTCCTCCAGATCGTTCCCTGGGCCTTGGTGTGGGAATGCTTTAAAGGCGTGTCCTTTGGGACTGGACGCCTCTGCATTTTGATTGGTTGTGGTTTTTTGTGGTGGTCTCCATCTGTTGCAAACACAAGTTTCCTTGATGAGGGGTGAAGACTGTCTGTGGGTATAAGGACAAATGTTTATAGATTGTTGCTCAGGATTTTGCTCACTTAGTAAATTGGTGGTTGTAAATTCTCCTCCCATAACCATGATGTCACACACTGAGACGCTAGCTAGGTTTTCCAGTACTAGCCACGGGTCTCCCTCTTGCTGAGCAGGTCTTCGGTTCAGTTAGAGAGTATAACCAATTTACTTATCTACTTATTTATTTATATGTACATGAGTGCTTTGCCTGCATCTGTGTCTGTATACTTACTATGCACGTACCTGGTGTCCACGGAGGCCAGAAGACTGTTAGATCTTGAGAGAGTTCCAGACACTTTTGATCTGCTATGTGGGTGCCGTGTCATCCGGAAGAGCAGCCAGTGCTCTTAGCTGCTGAGCTATTTCTCCAGCTCCTTCATTATGGTTTTGGTTAGCATTTCCCTAATGAACAGGGACACTGAGAATCTTTTCATGTACCCACCAGCCATTCGTCTGTCTTCTTTAAATAAGTGACCATTCAAATCTCCTGCCTGTTTTTCAGTGGGATTATTTGTCTTTATGGTGCAAGAAGTGACGTTTATTGAAACTTATCATTGTCTCCCACCTCCCAGCGCGGTGCCACCAGCCTGGGAGAAGGAGTTTGAATGGGTCATTTGAAAGCAGGTTTTAACTAGGTGCAGTGGCGTAGGCTTGTAATCTCAGTACTTGGGGAGGCAGAGGCAGGTGGATCTCTGTGAGTTCTAGGCCAGCCTGGTTTACAGAGGCTGCACAGAGAAACCCTGTCTTAACAAAACAAAACAAAACAAAAAAAGAAAAAGAAAGCGGATTTTAGCCTTTGCCTCGTTGATTGCTCAGATGTATTTGGGAATGTCTCCTCTCCCTCACCTGAACTTCTGTCCTCCGCTTGGTCTCGCTCTGCGTACAGTTGTTCTCCAGCTAACCACCTCTGTGCCCATGACATTGTTCTCTGTATGTGGACCATCCCTGCATGTGTATGTCCAGCCCTCTCTGATGTTCTCTCTTTATATCCACACAGCTGGACCCTGAGCATATTCACAACCTAGCTCATTCCTTTGTCAAGCCTTCACCACCTCTTGGATTCCCCATCGACACCTGCATCTACGGCTCTCAACCGCCCCAATGCTGTCACCCTTTAGCACAGCTCCTCGTGAGGTGGTGACGCCGCAACCATAAAGTATTTTTTTTTTTGTCTACTATTTCGTAACTGTAATTTTGCTACTGCCTTGGGTCACAATGTAAATATCTGTGTTTTCCAACGGTCTTAGGGCAACCTTGTGAAATGGCTGTTGGACCACTAAAGGGCTCTCAACCCACAGGTCGGGAGCCGCCGATCTATCTACCGATCAGCCAGCGGAAGTCCTCATGGGTTTCTTCCATTTAGTCACATCCACCCACCGAGTCCTACCTGTCCTTGTATTCTTGTCCACTTGTCCGTAGCTTCACCCTCATTCTGTGACTGCCACAGGCCAGGTCTTTGTCACTCGAACTAGACCCTCTAGTTTTAAACTTCTCCCACCTACCCATTCTCTTGCTTGTCATCTTCAACGTCTCCCATGATTCCATTCCCTGCGGAGGAACTCGTGGTAAGCACACAGTCCTTCTAATATGTAGCTACAAGCTTTTTCTGAAACCTCCCTTTTTCCGCCGTGAGGCATTCCATGGGGCCTCTTGAACAGCTGTAGCTCAACTGCTGTACACGGACCGCTTTGAGCTGGCATGAAGTTTCATGGATGTGGCTGGGGAGAGGTTTTTCAGGGCTGCCTTGGAGACCTGCTGTGGCCCAAGAGAAGTGCTGCTTTGGGCGGAGAACCTAGTGACTGTGGGTTGGGTATGGATTTGTTTCAACAATTTCCTTATGTGAAAAAACTTCCAAGTGGGATCAAAGTCAAGCTTCGTTTAATTGATATCGTGAATCATGAAGCATAGGCATAGTTTGGGAACCGATGAGTAAAACGTATTTGACATTAGATTTGAACCTCACGGTGGCCACAGCTACTGACTTCAGTAAACAGCAGCATCATGTACTTGCTTAGGACCACCTGACCTTTAGGGTGTCTTCTAACCTTTTCAGAGTATGTTAGTCCCCTAGACTGGTGGTTCTCAACCTGTGGGTTGTGATTCCTTTGGGGGAGGGGGTCAAAGGACTTTTTCACAGGGGTCATATATTAGGTGTCCTGCATATCAGGTAGTTTACATTATGATCCACAACAGTAGCAAAATTATAGTTGTGAAAGTTTCAATGAAATAATTTTATGGTTGGGAGTCAGCACAACATGAGGAACTTGTACTGAAGGATTTCAACGTTAGGAAGGTTGGGAACCACTGCATTAGATAAAAAGATAAATCAATTTTAAGGAGTGAGTCCTAGCCATTTTCCACATAGTTTCCCTTTTCTTTTTATTTTTTAGATCCATATCCCTTAAATTGTAATTAAGCCCTTCTTTTTCTCTCTTAGTCTTCCCTAGAAAACCTTCAGCCCTTTTGAGAAGTTGTGAGAATATTATAATGAGCGCCCCTCTACCCTTTACTCAGGCTCCCCATTTCTTTGGAGTGTTGCCACATTTCTCTCTCCAGCTCCCTGTTTAGGGGCACACGAATGATTGCACACACTCACAGACATACAGACATACACACAGCTCCCCAAATGGTCTTTACCGACTGTTCTTTTGTGTTTTGCTCCTTGCCCTGCACAGCCTGCAGAAGATAGCTGGCATGGAATGGGACCGACAAGAGACATGTGAGCTGGGCTGGAGAGGAGAAAGGAGGAGCTGCGTGGGAAGGTGTGACCACCTTCTAATGTGGACGTGGATGGAGGGCCATGGCACATGGTCCCTCGGAGAAGGGTTGATGGTCCCTTCCTGGGGGGCTTTGGGTGTGATTACACCTGTTTGTGGGAATTAGCACAAGGTCCCCTTTCCTGTTGGGGTGTGTTTCCAAGCCTCACACAGTACCCCAAGGCTTGATTTCTTGGCTCAATTCTGTCTGGCTGAGCGCACTTGGCAAAGCCTCAGTTCCACCATTTAAAGAGTAAGGGCTTAAGTCACCTGCTCTTGAAGGCTTCTCCCTGTACTCACTGCCCTGTTGGTCCCATGATGGCCAAAAAAAGAACCCCAAACCCTCACTCCTTTGGGAAAGTGTTAGAGGATACTTAATGTGCTTGTGAGATAGACCTGGGGAAATTTATGGCTGGCTGGGCTGTGGCCAGGGCTGCATCTGGTTAATAACAAGATGCATTTTTTTTCTCCTCATAGAGCAGAGGTGGAGTGGGGTGGGGTGGGGGGTGGCAGATGGGCTTGGTGGGGTCAGGTAGCCGGAACTCTGGTCTCTCTGTGTCATGCAACAAGCTCAGAAGCTCCCTAATCCCTCCCACACAGCCTTTGAGGTCACTTTTTTTTTTTTCATTTGTTGTTTGTCTTGCTTTCCCCCACACCCTTTTATAGCTACTTTGTTCAAGGATCTTGCCACCTCCTCATGCTTGTCCCTGGCTGACCTCCAGGCTGAATGTCTCAGGACAGCAGCAACCAGAAGATGTTGATGGCGGCACAAGGGACCGTTTCTGCTGGGCTTTCAGAAAGGCTCGGCTGTCAAGGATGGGATGAGCGTCATTCAGAGGGAGCTGGCTATTGATACTGTTTGCTAGACGCTCCCAACAGAGTTCCTACCTAGGCTGGTCAGACACATTTCATGGGTTTAATTCCCATAAGTAGGATTAGAGAATGTTCAGGTAAAAGAGAAAAGAACTTAGATGTGTCAATCTTGAGGAAAGGGACTGGTGAGAGCCAGGTGATTCGAGATTCATTTATTCATTCAATAAATGTTTATGGGATGCCTGCTATATTATGTGAAAGGTCATTGTACCCAGCAAGTCTTTCTCATTTTCATGGTTTGGCTTTTTCAGACATTTTTTGCTGTGTAGCTCTGGCTAGCCTTGGGATCACTATGTAGCTCAGGCTAGCCCCAAATTTGGGTGATCTTCCTTCTTCAGCCTCCAGGGTACTGGGATTCTAAGTGTGCTATGTATAACTTGTAACTTTAGAAAGTCCCAAATTTGGGTAGCTCTTATTACTAGGTACCCAGCACTGGGCTCTGTGGGAAAGAAGCTGTAGAAATGTGACAATTGTCACACCTCCTCCTCTGAGAGTCAAGTGCCGAGCTGCATCTGTGCCATTTAATCCTTCCTAGAAGATGAAACACATCCCTCAGCCACCCTGATGGGGAGGGCAGCTCAGAGGGCCTTGTTCAAGGTCAGTTTACAATAAGTGAGTTCAAACCTCACACTCCCAGCCTCTGTGTCTGTCCCCTAAGGAGGCCTATGGGCTGATCCCACTTAGCGATGATCTCTACTGGTCCAAAAGATGAGGACAGTTTAGTTAGATTTCCAATAAGGCTTATCCAACGGGAGCAGCTTAATCTACAGCAATATTTGGGGAATGCCTAGGGTAGCTTTTTGGTGGTTACAGCTGGGAAGTGCCATTGATACATAACTGGCAGGGGCTAGAGATCCTGCTTAATAGCTTCTCGTGCACAGAGCAGCTGCCCTTCCCCTCCCCCCAGCCAGTAGCTGATTTGATTAGGATTATCCTTAATCTTAAAATTATATTATTCTGATTTGGGAGAAATATATCATCACATGTCCTTTCATGAGTGTGTATGTGCAGGCGCTTGCATGCATGCATGTGTACTTGCACTCTTAAGTGAGGTGTGTGTGTGTGTGTGACTGTGCATGGATCCCTCTATGCGTATGAGGCAGAAGCTGATACCGCCTTCCTCAGTTGCTCTCTCTACTTGTGGTGGTTTGAATGAGCATGGCCCCCATAGGCTCATATGTTTGCATGCTCAGTCACCAGCTCACTGGTGAACCGTGTGGAAAGATTAGGAGGTGTGTTTTTGTTAGAGGAGGTGTATTGCCGGGGGTGGGGGTGGGGGGGTGGGCTTTGAGGTCTCAGCAGCCAGGCCCAGGCTTCCCCTCCCTTCCTCTCCCTCTCCGCCTGCTGCCTGCAAGTGTGGGTGTAAACCTCTCAGCTACTGCTCTAGTGCCACGCATGCTGGCATGCTCCCTGGCATGATAATCACCATGCCCACCTTCTGAAACCGTAGGCAAGCCCCCAATTAGATGTGTCCTTTTATGCGAGTTGCTTTGGTCATGGTGTGTCTTCACAGCAATAGAACAGTAACTGTATTGACACTATATTATTGTTAAATGATATAGCTAAGATCTATTTAAAAAAACAGAGAGGCAGGTGGTGGCGGCACACGCCTTTAATCCCAGCACTCGGGAGGCAGAGGCAGGTGGATCTCTGAGTTCAAGGCCAGGCTGGTCTACGGAGTAAGTCCAGGACAGCCAGAGCTACAACAGAGAAAACCAGGCTTGAAAAAAAAAAAACCATACAAAAAAAAAAAACCAAAACAAAACCACAAACAAAATAATATATATTAGATAGGAAATTTCAGACAGCTATTAGCAGAAACGTAAACATGAAAAATTTCCTCACTGTAAATGTAGCACATATTTAATTAATAATTTTTTTGAGAATTTTATATATGTTTATTATGTGTTTCGATCGCATCCACCCAGCACCCCCTGTCTGAGACAGGGTCTTGTGCTGAGCCCAGAGTTCAGCCATGAGGCTAGAGTGACTGTCCAGGAAGCTCCAGGGATCTGTCTCCCCAGCGTTGAAGTTAAGACACACGCTACCATACCTGATTTTTTTTTTTTTTTTTACTTGAGTGCAGAGCGCAACACTCTCATCCTCCAGCTTTCATAGTCAACACTTTATGGACCGAGCCATCTCTCCAGCCTCTTTTCCCTTATTCATCAACAGATATGTTTATGGCCATGATAGTTATATGTATTTGCCAAGTTGTATGTGATAATTCAGTAGATGTGCATAGCAGGTGGTGATCCAATGTTGGCAATTAGCTTTTCTACCTCTTTACAGAACAGTTATCATTTCTTGATACATTGATGCGTTGAGAAATCTTAAACTCGGCTAGTTCTTCAAAAATTATGGTAAGTTTGTGCTGGAGAGATGGCTTATTGGTTAAGAGCACTTGCTGCTCTTGCTGAGGATCCAGGTTCGATTCCCAGCATCCACATGACAGCTCACAGTAACTCTAGTTCTAGAGGACCTTCTGGCCTTTGCAGGCACCAGGCATGTGCACAGTGTACATATCGTACACAGGCAAACACTTATATAGGTAAAACAAAAATAAATCTTGACAAGAACGTTTTATTGCAGTAAGCACTTTAATAGTGACTCTGTGCTGTAGAACATTAAAACTCATTTTACTTAACTGTATGTTGGCTCCTAGCCTTCAGCTTGCCTATCCTTTCCCCCCACCATTTCCTGTCTTAACTTCTAGGGACTACTGTTCTACTCAGGGGTTATTCTCGCTTCTCTGGGATGCCACATGTGAGCAAGAATGTGTGTGGTGTTTGTCTTTCTGTGCCTGGCTCATTTCACTTAGCAACACATTCTCCAGATTTACTGGTTGCTGCAGATGCGGATGGCCTCTTGTTTAAGGAACAATGGCATTTAAAAAAAGAAAAAAGCTGGTGAGACTATTGTTCTGTCATTGATCTCCCCATTTTTTTTTCTGCTGTTGTAAAAATTCTCTTGGATTGTGCAATCCGATCATCTAGGAATTATTTGTTCCAGGAATTCTATAAAACTACTTAGTAAGGATTAGAGACGGGGAACACCTCATACCGCAAATGAGGTGATGACTAAGGGACAAGTTCTCCAGGCCATCCGGAGTCTGATTTAATAAGAGGCGTTTACTGGCTACTTATTGCTGCGTCCTGGCCAAGGCTTAGGAGAGACTAAAGGGAGATTTTGACAATCTTCAATGATATAATAATTGAACTAGTATAAAGGAGGAGACAGGAAAAGCCAGGCAAAGGATGGCTAGGTTTAGCCACTGTTTGATGAATACAGGGCAGATCAAGGGGTTTCTTTTTTTTTTCCTTCTTTGTTTTCTTTCTTTCCTTCCTTCCTTGCTTCTGTCCTTCCATACTTCCTTCCTTTTCTCTTCCTCCTCTTTTTTTTTTTTTTTTGGAAACAGAGTCTTGTGTAGCCCAGGCTGACTATAGACTTGCTGTGTAGTTGAATTTCTGCTTCTCCCTACTTCATCTCCCCACTAATGGTTTTACAGGCATTTCTCACTCTCCTTGGTCTATGCAGTCCTGGGGATCAAACACAGGCTGTCTTGTATGCTGGCGAACACCCCACTAACTGAGCTAGTTCTCCTCTCTTTTGCTCCCTCTTTCCTTTTTTTCTTTTCTCTTTTATTCTCTTCTTCCTCTCGACTCTCTTAAAAAACTTTTTTTTTTTAAGGTAAAGTTTTAAGTAGGCCAGGCCATCCTTGAATTTGTTATGTATTTGAGGCTGGTCTCGAGCTCCTGGTGCTCATATGATCCCAAGCATGACATACACTTTTTTTTGCCTCTTACTTTCTCACTGGTTTCTGTCTTTGGGTGAGGGTCCTCAGGCTGGAGTTCGGCAACCGTTTCCGATACCTCCTCTTCCCTCTGGCAGGCCCCTGTCTTCTGTTTTGGAAGTCTTTGTGGAGTTGGCCTAGTTTCTCCCCATTCCAGAACATTCTCTACCCAGCAGCAGGAATACTCTTGTTAACATATAAATCTGAGCTCGGCCTACCTCCGCTTGTGGGCTTCCTCATTGCACAGAGGGTGAAGTCCAAGTTCTGCATCAAGGCATTCTGGGCTCTGTTTGACCTGCCTGTCTCTCCGTTGCTTCCCAGCCTTTGCCCTTCAATGGCATTTACCCCATAGTCTGGACACATAGATGACTGACTACTTTCAAAGCATGAACTGTGGACCAACCTGGTGTCTCCATTTCTTTTCCACCTGGCAAAATCAAATTAATTTATTAAGACTTGTGAATTATCTCTGAGAGTTGTCCCAGGCTCTGGAGACAGAGTCCCTTTCCTCTGTTCATCCCTGCTGGTCTGGGAGCCAGTTGGGGATGCAGAGCCTACACTTGCTGGGTTCTGCCTTGGAGGCTCCATTCTTAGCTGGGTGTTTAGCATGTGGCAGGTGCTTTGTTGAGTAGAAATAAATGCACAAAGGAAGCTTTAGAGTTGGAGTCTAAGTGGAGAATGCCTGCCTAGCACTCATGAAACCCTGGCCTTCGTCTCCAATACTATGAAGAACGTTAGGGTGGGGCGGGCCCTGTGGCCCAGTGGTAAAGGTTCCTGCTGTCAAGCCCAATGACTTGAGGTCAGTTGACTTTTTTTCTTTCTTTTTTTTTTTTTATTTTGGAGACAGGGTCTCTCTTCTGTAGCTCTGGCTATCCTGGAACTTGCTAGGTAGATCAGGCTGGCTTCAAACTTTCCTCTGCCTCCTGAGTGCTGGGATAAAAGGTGTGTACCACCATACCTGGCTGAGAGATGACTCTTAAAAAGTTGTCTTCTGACTTCTACATCACATACACACACACACACACACACACACAGTACCAGCATCACCACCACCAAAACTCCTTCAAAAGTTTTGTAGGTGGTAGGACATGCTTATAATCCCAGCATTCTGGAAGCAAGAGGCAGAAATCAGAAGTTCAAGGCCATTCTCAGCTACAAAATGAGCTTGGGACCAGCCAGGGTTACAGAGACTTTGTCTCAAAAAACAAAACAAAACAAAACAAAACAAAACAAAACAAAACAAAACAAAACAAAAAACCCAAACACACGGGTCCTGGAAAGGTGGTTCAGCATGTACCGCTGCTCTGGCGGAAGACCTGGTTTGTTCTCAGTTCCCACATCAGAAAGCTCACAATCAGCTGTAATTCCGACTCCAGAGGCTACAACATCCTTTTCTGGAGCTCATGGTTGCCTGCACATCCACACACAGACACACAGGTATGCACATACTTAAAAATAGTAGAAAATAAGACATGTGACTCAAGATTGCCTCAGTGCAATGCTGTTTTGTGCTACTTTGACTAATCAGAAAAGACTTAGAAAGACAAACAGAACAAACAAATCAAAGAAGAAAACTTTGCCTCAGTGGTGCAGGAAGCCATGTGACTTGACTGGTATGCGAGGCTGACCCACCAAGGGCCCTAGTGACAACAGGTCCTTTTGTTTTCCAGAACTAGGGGTGAAGGTAGAGAAAGTTATGGCAAGAGGGAGGGGCTTGGTTTTTCTCTCTGCTGTGTTCCATCTTCCGGCTCGCTCTTTCTTTCTTTCTTTCTTTCTTTCTTTCTTTCTTTCTTTCTTTCTTTCTTTCTTTCTTTCTTTCTTTCTTTCTTTCTTTCTTTCTTTCTTTCTTTTCTGATTTCTTTGCTTTCTGATTCCTGTCTTCCCTAGTCATCCCAAATGGTACAGAGTACACTTGAGGAAGAGGAAGCAGAAGATAGAAAGAGATAAAAGGACTTTGGCCCATTGCAAATGCTGTCTATACCCAACTTTTATGAGCAGTAGTATGACTTTTTCTTCCTTCCTTCCTTCCTTCCTTCCTTCCTTCCTTCCTTCCTTCCTTCCTTCCTTCTTCCTTCCTTTCTCTTTAGTCTTTTGAGAAAGGGATTCACATAGTCCAGGCTAACTTTCAATATCGGATTCTCTGGCTTCTGCCTCCCAAGTGACAGGATTATAGAGGCATGTACCATCACACCTTGTCTCACTCTCCTCTGTGTGTGTATGTGTGTGTACATGTGTGCATGCTTTTTTATGTTCATGTGTGTGGGTCAGAGAGCAACCTTAGGTATTTTTCTACCTCAGAACCAGCCACCTTGATTTGTTTTGTGAGACAGGGTCTCCTTTGGCCTAGGGCTCCCAGATAATGGTAGGAACACTGGCCACCACGCCCCAGGAACTTGCCTGTTTCTGCCTCGCCAGCTCTGAGATTACAAGTGTTCTGCTATGCCTGGCTTTTCCGTAAATTCTGGGGATTGGGTGAGGCAGACACGTTAGAGTCTGAGCTCTTGCCCCAGACCTCTGTGTGCAGAGTGTACGTGCGCGCGTGCGCCCATGTGAGTGTGTGTGTGTGTGTGTGTGTGTGTGTGTCACTGGATGTGGAAGGTGTGGCCTCACATATGCTAAGTAAGTGTTCCACTGCTGGACTACACTGTCCAACTGTGTGAATGGTGCTTACTCCCAGTGGCCCCCAGGCTGTGGGTCCACTGAGGACAGGTGCCTTCCTTGTGTACTCCTGCCCTTGCAGGTGTCTTGCGCCTGTGCTAACTGAATGAATGCATTCACGGAGTAAGGATGACATTTGCCTCTTGCTCCGGTTCCTTGGGGCACTGTGTTGCTTGTTTCCCTGGACCTTTTTCTCTGAGCAACTTCCCAGTCACCCCACATTCTCTGGATTCTACTGACTCAAGAGTCATTGAGTCCTTAAACTTAACTCCCTTGTATTTTTTAGACCCCATCTCCCTGAGGTTACGCTGCCTTCATAAAGGAAGTGTGGGGCCGGCCGAAGGCAGAGAGGAAGCCTAAAGGATTAATTGGTTAAATTTTATTACATAGGCCAGTGCTGTTGTTTACAGGCCATTAAAAACCATTATCATCTTCCCAGGCCAGGCAGACAGCACTGAGCCGCTTTGATGCATGTCTTAGAGAGATAAGGAAAATTTATCCCTTGTTTTGACTTCAGAATTTCTTCTTGGTTTATTATCTGACAATGCGATTCAACTTTCTCTCCAAATGTCCCTGAGCTTAGGCAACTTTTTCAAGTCGTTGGCAGGGGAGGTTCAGATTAGAGGCCTACAATTTTGGTGTGGGAAGAGACCTCCGAGATAAATGGCTGTCCCTCGCCTGCCCCCTCCCTTTCACTCCCACCTCCATCTGTATTTGTCTTTCATAGCGGAGCTGTTCGCGAACACCCCAGATTCTCAAGTAATTTGCACTTATTGATCTCCAGGCAGAGCAGACATTTCTCACGACCTCCGGCTAATCCTCCCACCTCCATGACCACGTCTGCCTAGTAGAGATGACTTGTGCACGTGTGTGCGTGCACACAGACACACACACACACAGTTATCAGCTCCTTAGTGTCCCTAAAGTACCGTGCACATAGGTGAATGAACTATCTTAGCTGCCATTTTTAGTAATAGGATATTCAGGGTTCCCCTGGGTGGGCAGAGCCTGGAAAGCCTCATACATTCCCACCAGTCTGTCTCCCTCATGTGCCTTTTTTTTTTTTAAAGGATTTATTTCTATTTTTGTTTGTGTTTGTATGTGTGTCTGCCAGCCATGTGTAGGTGCCCATGGAGGCCAGAAGAGGGCGCTGGGTTCCGTGGGTCTGGAAGTTGTAGGTTCTTGTGAATTGTCCCATGAGGGTGCTGGGAACTAAACTCACGCTGTCTCGAAGAAAATGCTCTTAACCACTGAGCCATCTTGTCAGTCCCCTCCCCCACATGCCTTTGAGAGGGTGTGGCTTTCCAAGGGATAGAGGCTACCCTACTCTAGGGGTCTGATTCTTGCCTAAAGAGCCTGCGGGGTATTCTGTTTTTTTAGATGTGAAGAGAAGGGCTGGATAGATGCTGTTTACTTCCAGCCAATCAATAAGAGGTGAGAGAGAGAATGCCAGGCTTGGCAGGTATCGGGTACTCACATGCTCGAGGAAGGAATGCTGAACGGAAGCAGGGATCAGGGGTGTCTGCTAACACCAGGCTGCCCCTCCTGGGTCTGTGTTCAGTTCAGTCGACAGTTTATTTGCTGAGGAGGGGTTGATGCTACAAAGGGGTTGGTCAAAAGTGATGTATGGGGCCTGGGGTTAAAGTGCTTCCTGAGCAAGCGTGAGGACCTGCATTTGGATCCTGAGAACCAGTGTAAAATGCTGCAATTCTGGCCTCTGATGGTAGAGACGGAGGCTCCCAAGAGCCAGCTTTCTAAGGAGACTACTCAGAGTGGTGACCTTTGGATATGATTGAGTCTGCCTCAACAAATAAGGTAGAGAAGCTGTTGAGGATGACCCTGACATCAACCTCAGGCTTCCATAGGCATGAGCACATGCCCATGCATGTGTCCCACCCCACAGAAACAGGAGTGCATATGCATGCGTGCCCCGCCCTCCAACAAGAGAAGGAGAAAGCAAACTGTGTACGACCTGGTTCTCCCTCAGTGTTTACGTCTCTAGTGGAATGACGCTAATGGTGTGACGAGGCAGGAAGGCTGCATGCGGGAGAGCTCGGTGGGGGAGCACGAAGATCATGGGGTCAGTTCAGGATGAGGCCCGCCAGGACTGCTTCGTGGAGGGGACAGTTCTCAAGGGTCTCCCCAAACAAGGAGGAGAGGTGTTGAAGGAGATCCAAGCTGACAGGGGTAAGGGAAGACACACCAAGACCTGAAAGTGTCCCTAACTTGCCAAGACTGGTCCTGGCAGTCTTTGTTCGAAACCACATCTCTCTTCCAGCCAGGATGGCTCCAGACTCATCCCAGACAACAGCAAATCATCCCAGGAATTTTTCCAGGCGTCTGACCCTCAGGCAAGGCTGAGGGGAAGACATTCCTTTCATCCAGACCTTGTTAGTGCCACTGGTGCCGGGGTGTACTCTCCTCAGAGGGTTCGCAGGACAAACAGATGCCTGAAGGTGGTCAAAGGAGATAAGCATCCGCTAATAGATACCTCAGCTCCCACAATGCATTTCTGGTCTTCTTTGATGCCTCCATATGAATGACCTCTCTTTAGGCTTTTCTCCTACTGTTTCCCTTTCTAAAAGGCCTCCCTCCATTTTTCTGCCTTAATGCATCATGCTGTGTCTTAATGACTCAGTTTCCCTCTTGCTGGAAGAAAGCACAGTGTTTTCTGGGCTCCTAAGGCATGCCTCCAGCTGGGGGCCTTGCCTAGAGGCTGGCCTTTTTCTAGCTTGTGAAATAATGTGTGGCCGGGTAGCTGTCCCCTAGATAAAGGGAAAATGGTGCCTCTTTCTTGGTTTCGCTATAGACTAGTCGTACCCAAGGTCCATGGGATTTTAGCATTAAAAAACAAGACAAAAAAAAAAACAAACAGTCACATATGCCTCAGTTTTCCCATGTTCACAAAGCAGCTGCTTAGTGACAGTCCAGGGGGAGGGAGGAAGCAGGGTTCTTAATCCTGGGAAGCAGGAAAGAGTGAGAAAATGCCCTGGGAACCCAAGATTCCCTTGGCTCCTCATGTCGGTGCACAACAGCCCATATATAACCCTGGGCAAGCTTTCCCCTCGCTGCCCGGCTTATCTCAGCCTCACATTCGCAGGCTCGCCAGCCTGGAGTCTCTTTGGATGTTGGCCAGGCCGGTAGGGAATACATAATAGCTGAGATAGGGGCGGAGTGTCACGCGCACTCTTGCATGTTGGAGTGAAGGCCTCCTTTTTCTCCCACTCGCCTGTCTTTTTAGTCCCCCCCCTCCCCCCCGGCATTGGGAAGTAGTCTTTCTGGTCTCACACATCTCTAATCTTTTAAGAAGGGAGGCCTGGATTCCCCATTTGTAGGAGGTTGGGTCAGTGATGCAGGTGACTCAAAGTGAGCAGATGTAGTAGACAGAATGCTACATCGTCGCATTTTTTCTTTTGGCTGTTTGGAGACAGGGTTTCATAATACCTAACTTGGGCTGGCCTTGAACTCTTTATGTAGCTTGGGCTGGACTTGAACTTGGCAATCTTCCTGCTGCCATTTTAGGACTCAGTTCCAAATCCTGACATTTCAGGCTTCTGCCAACAAGCCTGGCTTAGCTGTCACTTTGGAATTCCAGCTGCAGAGTCTTCTGAGTTTAAAACCTTCCCTGAAGGTTCGAAAACCTTCTCTTTTCCTAGCTAACTTGGATTTTATGAGGAACGGGAAGGCCTCTGGCGAGACGCTTCTAGCCTGACGAGAGCCGAGGGTTCTGGGAAGTTGAGTAAGGCCATGGTGGGGTCTGGAGCTTGTACTGGAGGTGTGGACAGGGAGTTGGCGCGTGCATTGTTCTCTTTGTTTCCGCTTTTCTCTGTTCCGGGTTTCAGCCACGGTGCTCACCCCCTCCCCGCTGCAGGTTTTCCCATCATAGAACTTCAGAGCAGCTGCAAAGGCCACAGCGTGCTTTTGAAGATAATACGTGGTGTCGATAGAACAGTCTCCATTCTGCAGACGAGATCTGAGTTATAATTAGCATGAATCCCCTTCCTCCGACTCTTACATTCTTTCTGCCCCTTCTTCTGTCATGCTCCATGACCGTGGAGGAAGTGATTACATAGATGTCCCATTTTCGACTGGCCACCTCAGCAGTCATTTATTCTTAGTACCTTTGACCAGTTACTCATTCCATAGCCACCACTGACCATTTCAAAAACAATTTTCTTTGGGCATAAAGAGTTATTTGGAGGGTGATTTGATGGGCACATCATGCCAGTTGAGCAAAACAACAGCAGTGACTTCTCCACTACAGCCTATGAGCTTCCCAGCCACAATCTTTTGACTGGGTTTGTGACACCAGATGTAAATTTTGTCCTGCAAATTGGGTATCAAATCTAATCGAGGAGCAGTTGCTTACCCTTGCAATGGGCTCGCCACTGATGTACCACCATCGGCTCATCATGCTTGGCCAGTAGCTGAGTAAGGCTGTTGTTGGGGATTCTCCCCTAGCAGCCCGCAAACCTCTTACACCTGAGGGCTAGCCAGCACGCAGTGTCAATTTCCTGCATTGTTTTGGGGGTCTCCGGGGCCTCCCTGACCAGCTGGTAGGGAACTGTTGTACCCCTGGCCGGCACTGCGATAACCTATGGTTTCTGGGAGCAGCTTTGTCCATCCATGTAGGGTACCTCACTGAAACACTCAAAAACAAAGAGCAGCACAACAAACTTTTTGATTAGTGTTTAAAATATCAGATTTCTTCATGGCCTTCCCATACACTCAGTTTAGTCCCTCTCACCCCCCAGCTCCCTTTCACCCCTTATATCCCTGTCCAGAGTTATCTGACTTCTTTTCCTTTCCTTTCCTTTCCTTTCCTTTCCTTTCCTTTCCTTTCCTTTCCTTTCCTTTCCTTTCCTTTCCTTTCCTTTCCTTTCCTTTCTTTCTTTCTTTCTTTCTTTCTTTCTTTCTTTCTTTCTTTCTTTCTTTCTTTCTTTCTTTCTTTTTCTTTTCTTTTTTGGTGATGTCCTAGGGTTATACATTTTTATTTGATTAATTTCTTTTCTCTGTGAAAAATTTGCCTTTTCAAGTGTTCTTTTATATTTAGTTTTTTATTGTAAAGGGTGATATAAGACCATTTTTACTGACGTACATAATGTATTTGAGGCTATTACCCCCCGTCCCCCATACTACCTCTCTCCCTCCGCTACTCCTCCCATATGTACCTAGTGTTCTTTTTATTGGATAGTATGCCTCAGATTATTCTATAGCAGTGGGTATGTCCCCTTCTCCCTTTATTCACAGTGCTGGGGTTTTTAATCCAGAGCTTCGGATATACTGGGTAGACAAGGACTCCATGAGCTGTACTCCTAACCTGCACATCCTACCTTAAACATGATATTTCAAGTATGGGCATGTAATTTATTTAATTTTACCTCCCTGGATAGATATGTAGATTTAAAAAGATTTATTTATTTAATATGTACACAATATTTTGTCTGCATGTACACCTGCTCTCTAGAAGAGGGCACCAGATCTCATGATAGATGGTTGTGAGCCACCATGTGGTTTCTGGGAATTGAACTTGGGACCTCTAGAAGAGTAGCCAGTGCTCTTAACCTCTGAGCCATCTCTCCAGCCCTCTAAAATAATTTCTTGTTGGTGTAGATAAGTTAGTAACAAAAGTTATGTGTATATTAGGTGTCTTCTTCAACCATTATCTATCTTAAGACGGTATCTCTTACTAGCTTGGAGCTGGCAGATCCAGCTAGAGTGGCTGGCCAGTGAGCCCCAGGAATCTTCAGTCTCCTTTTTTCTCAGCTCTGGGATTACAAGTGTTGCCAACCATACCTGGCTTTTACATAGGTGCTGGAGAAAGGAGTGTGAGTCTTCATGCTTGGACAGCAAAACTCACTGAGCCATTCTGCTGGTCCCTAAATATTGACTTTTGATTTTTTTTCGAGACAGGGTTTCTCTGTGTAGCCTTGGCTGTCCTGACTTGCTCTGTAGATCAGGATGGCCTTGAACACATAGAGATCTGCCTGCCTCTGCCTCCTTGAACTCATAGAGATCTGCCAGCCTTTACCTCCCTGAGTGCTCGGATTTCGGATGTGTGCCACCTCGTCTGGCTTCAGTTGTTTACTTTTGATCATTCCTTAGCATAGTTTTAAAGAAATGGATTAACTACTCTGAAAATTGTTGTATTATCAATTTTCTGTTAAGTGATAAAGTACTATGACAAAGATAATTTATAGAAAAGAGAGTTAATTTTTGGGCTTACAGTTCCAGAGTGACGGATCCATCATGGCAGCCCACATGGTGGCAGAAACAGGAAGCTGAGAGATTCTATCTCAGCTGCAAGCACAAAGCAGAGAGAGCAAACTGGAAATATGGCTAGGCTAATACTTTTAAAGCCCACCTCTGGTGATATACTTCCTCCAGCAAGGTCGTACCCCTGAGCCTTCCCAAACAGTACCACCAACTGGACCCCGTGTGTTCAAATGTCTGAGCCCGTGGGGGACATTTTTCATTCAAGTCACCGCAGTCATCAAGGCTCTGGACTTTACTGCTGAATTGTTGTCTGCGTAGGAGCGTAAAATTTATATTCTTACATCCTGATGACTGAGTGTCCATCTCTCCCCAAGACACTAGCATTTTCACCGAGACAGAAACAAAGGTGTCCTGATGTTGCATGTGAGATATGGTGAGTTATTGTCTTAAAATTTTAGTTAGCTATTTTGTTTGTTTCTTCTCTCCTCTCTCTCTCTCTCTCTTTCTCTCTCTCTCTCTCTCTTTCACGACAAGGTTTCTCCTTGTAGCCTTGGCTGTCTATGGTTCTTTCTTTCTAATTTGAAATGGGAAGATCCACTTCTTTTTTTTCTTAAAGACTTATTTATTTATTATTTATACAGTATTCTGCATGTGTGCCTGCAAGCCAGAAGAGGGCACCAGATCTCACTATAGATGGTTGTGAGCCACCATGTGGTTGCTGGGAATTGAACTCAGGACCTCTTGAAGAGCAGCCAGTGCTCTTAACCTCTGAGCCATCTCTCTAGCCCCTGGTTGTTTCTTTTAAAAGTTTTTTCAAAGGACTTTTTACTGATTCTTTGTGAATTTCACATTATGTACCCCTAACCATACTCATCCCCTCATTCCTCTGTCCTCCCTCTGCCCACCACCTTGCAACCTCCCCCCAGAAAATAAAATAAAATAAGATAGAAAAAAAATTGTCAAAATTGTAGTGTGTCACATAGTATATACCCTTTTGTCCACACATCCTGCAAATGTTCATTGAAACAAGTCATTGGTCTGTTTTGAGGCCTCTGGCTTCTGCTGCACTGAATACTGCGTCCTCCCTGGGACTCCTTTTGGTTATCCTGTTGTCCTGTTCCAAGGAGATCCTGCCGCTTTGGACCTGCAAAACCCGCTCTTTCGCACGCTCCAACAGATCATGCGCAGATGGGGTAGATGCTGAGGTGGGCCTGGGAGCCTGCCAGCTCTCCTGTGCATGCACCGCGAGGGCAGAGCTCCCAGGGCTGCGGCTGGCAAGAGGAAGAGCCAGCTCTCCTGCCCTCGTGTCCTCTGGGCTGGCTCACCTGTGTCTCAGCTAGCAGGGCCAGTTCTACTGTCCAGGTGAGGTGGAGGACCTGCTCTCCAGAGTGCTGCAAGTTAAGGGGTAGGGACAGCTTTCCCACTCTCATGACTGGCTTTCCCACCCCCCGCCCCTGCAGGTGGTGAGGGGCAAGCGGGGTAAGGGAGGGAGGGCATCTATCCAGTACCCAGGCCACTTCAGGGCAGATGAGTGGAGGGAACCAGCTCCTTCCCCTGTCCCCGCCCTGACCCCCCCCCCAGCGTCAATGCTCCCTAAAAGTTTAAAAAAAAATCTGTTTGTTTATTGTAGATGAGTGCTTTATCTGCATGTACACCTACATGTCAAAAGGGGGCACCAGATCCCAGTTATAGATGGTTGTAAGATGGTTGTGGTTGCTGAGAATTGAACTCAGAATCTCTGGAAGAGCACGCTGTGCTCTTAACCGCTGAGCCATCTCTCCAGCTCTGGGTAAGATGCTCAGTCCTCATTCAGAAAGGCAAATAGAATAGACATTGGAAGAGGGAGAAAACAGGGAACAGGACAGAGGAGTATACCACAGAGGGTCTATGAAAGATTATCCAGCAAGGTATCGAAGTAGATGCTGAGACTTATAGCCAAACTTTGGGCAGAGTGCAGAGAATCTTATGAAAGAAGGGGGAGATAGAAAGACCTGGAGGGGGCTGGAGAGATGGCTCAGCCGTTAAGGGCTATGCTCATAACCAAAAATATAAGAAAGACCTGGAGGGAACAGGAGCTCCACAAGGAGAGCAACAGAACCAAAAAAATCTGGGCACAGGTGTCTTTTCTGAGACTGATACTCCAACCAAGGACCATTCATGGAGATAACTTAGAACCCCTGCACAGATGTAGCCCATGGCAGCTCAGTGTCCAAGTGGGTTCCCTAGTAAGGGGAACAGGGACTGTCTCTGATATGAGCTCAGTGGCTGGCTCTTTGATCACCTCCCCCTGGGGGGAGGGGAGCAGCCTTACCAGGTCACAGAGGAGGACTATGAAGCCAGTCCTGATAAGACCTGATATGCTAGGGTTAGATGGAAAGGGAAAAGGACCTCCCCTATCAGTGGACTAGGAGAGGGGCAGGGGAGGAGAAGAGGGAGGGAGGGCAGTATTAGAAGGGGATGAGAGAAGGGGGCTACAGCTGGGATACAATATGAGTAAATTGCAGTAAATAAAAATTTTAAAATGCTGATAAAAATAAAAAGATATTTTAATTTTTATTTATTCATCTTTTCTTTCTCTCTCTCTCTCTCTCTCTCTCTCTCTCTCTCTCTCTGTACGTGTGTGTGTGTGTACACATGTATTGTTATAGGATAACTTGCAGCAGTCTGTCTCTAGCACGGTGAGCTCCAAAGCTTAAACTCAGGTTTTCAGGCTTGGTGGCAAATGCCGTCACCTGTTGAGCATGGTCCTGTTCCACTTGTCTGTCTTGATTTTATTCTTGTGGGGTTTCTTCATTGTTTGGTTATTTACTAAAGTCTTAGTGCTCTTTTTAGCAACTTCCAAAGACCTTTATATATTAAGGATGTAGAACTTTGTCATACACACAACAAATATTTTTACCTTGTTCAAAGCCATGCTAATCTCTGTATTGTTCCAATTTTAGTCTATGTGCTGGCAAAGTGAGAACTCTTTGTCTTTTTCTAGAAAAGGTCTCATGAATCTTGATCACTATACAGCCAAGAATAACCTTGAACTCCTTTTCCTCCTGTCTCTACCTTCCAGGTTCTGGGATTCCAGATGTGCATTGCTGTGTCCAGCCTCACAAAACATTTGAAGCCAATATTGTACTGTTACAGTTTACATCCAATAGAATGTGCTTTAACTTACATCTTCTAGGAGTTTGAAAGATGTGTTGATCTGTTTCCTATGTAGCCACAACAGGATAATTTAAAATGCTAAAATGTTTTCTTGTATATATTTAAAAAAAAGTTTTCTTCTGCCTCTTTGTAGTCTGTCCTACCTCTGCCTTAGGCAACCATTGATTTCTTTATGTTGCTATAGATGATTTTTTTCTAGATCTAAAATTATATGTAAACAGACTCATATAACATGTATCCTTTTGAATCTAGCTCATTTCACCCAGCCTCTTTTCCTCTAAGAGTTGCATTTCTTGTTGTCTATAATGTAGCTTGTTTTTACTGCTGGAAGCATCTCATTAGTGTAACACAGAGACACTTTTTAATCCACTAATCAAAACTTGTATAAATTCTTCAGTTAACAGATAGATGACCTATTTCCAGTTTTGGGATAGTATGGTTTAAGACGGGACAACACCTGTATTTGAATCACTTTCATTAGAATTCTTTCCCTCTTACTATGGGAGTGAATATTAGCAGGGAAATTTCCCAGGTATGCAACTAGTACATGTTTATTTAAAATATTTAATTTTAATTTGTATTTATAGGTATGTGTATGTCTGTGTGAGTTTATGCCATGTGTGGGGGTGTCCATGGAGGCCATCAAAGGGCAGCAGATCCCCTGGAGCTGAAGTGACAAGCACTTGGGAAACATCCAATTGGGTGCTGGGAACCTACCGCTTGTTCTGTAGAAAGGCAGTGAGCACTTTTTTTTTCGACTTACATTTTTTAATTTGTATATTTATTTATTACAGTTTTTTCACTTTGCATCCCTACTGCAGCCCTTTCCCTTGTCTCCTCCCAGTCCTACCCACCTTCCCTCTTCTCCCCCTCTGCGCCTCCCCTAGTTCGCCGATAGGGGAGGACCTCCTCCCCTTCTCTCTGACCCTAGCTTATCAGGTCTCATCAAGGCTGGCTGCATCATCTTCCTCTGTGGCCTGGCAAGGCTGCAACCCCCAGGGGGAGGTGGTCAGAGAGCCTGCCACTGAGTTCATGTCAGAGACAGCCCTTGTGCCCCTTACTAGGAAACCCACTTGGAAACTGAGCAGCCAGTGGGCTTCCTCTGAATAGGGGGTCTAGGTCCTCTTCATGCCTGGTTCTTAGTTGGAGTATGAGTCTCTGTAGGACCCCCTGGGCCCAGGTATTTTGTCTCTGTTGTTCTCCTTGAGGAGCTCCTATCCCCTCTAGGTTTTTCTATCTTCCTCTTCTTTCATAAGGATTCCGGCACTCTGCCCAAAGTTTGGCTATGAATCTCAGGGCAATGAGCACTTTTAATATCTTTCCAGCTGGTAGCTTTTCATGCATCTACCACTGAGCTACATCCTACCCCCCAAGACGTCTAAAAAGTTGATATTGGAAGACGATAATAACAACCCAATTTCTTCATTCACCTGGAATATGGTTAGGCTTATGTAATGGTTGTGCTGGACATTCCACATAACTGGATAGGAGGAAAGAGAAATGCAGATGTAGTCTGCATGAAGTGTGAGGAGGGGGCTGGAGCTGGGTACATTCACATGCTTGTAGTCCAAGCCCCACGGAAGCTGGAGACAACAGGGGTTGGGGGGGTGCTCTAGGGACTTTCTTGGTCGGCCAGCCTAGCTTAAATGGCGGGCCCCAGGTCTCAGCGCGAGAACTTGTCTCGGAAAGCAAGGTGCTTGTCTTCTGAGGAAGGAGGTCGACTTACAGTCTCCACATACACATGTACACACATGCAGGCACTCCTGCACACATATGAGCATAGACACCTGCACCCCTTAAAAAGAAACAGGGGCCACTTAGCTTGTGCGGGCTGGGGGTGGAGCTGAAGAGCTTGTACAGCGTGGAGGATCCCTGCATTTGTCCAGCAGGTGTTGTGAGGCCCAAGAGGGGGCCGGAAAGTCCTATAGCATCATGTGTTGTTAGCATCATGGTTGGTCTGACTGGTGAGACAGCAAATGGATGAGGACTAACAGTGGGAGGAGCTGAAGAGCTTGTACAGCGTGGAGGATCCCTGCATTTGTCCAGCAGGTGTTATGAGGCCCAAGAGGGGGCCGGAAAGTCCTATAGCATCATGTGTTGTTAGCATCATGGTT